>CP139509.1:109856556-110590658 GCA_021014915.2 Artemisia tridentata subsp. tridentata | reverse complement strand
TGAAAGTTTATGAAGTCCTTGTTCGAAAGTTTATGAAGTCCTTGTTCGAAAATTTATGAAGCTTGCTTGAAAGTTTGGTTGCTCGAAAGTTTCCAAGCTAGTTCGAAACTTTAAGCTAGTTCGAAAGTTTTAAGTTTCGAATAAAACCTTCTAATTTATACAAATTAGAAAGATTCCCAAGTGTCGAAGTGTTTTTCTAACTTATACAAGAAAGAGAAACACTGAGTAGACCACAAATCTTGAAGATAACGCCCAGAGAGCTAGTTCGAAATATTAGGGTTTTAAGACCTTAGTTCGAAAGTTGAGGGTTTAAGCTAGTTCAAAACTTTGACAGATTTTTGAAAACGATTAAAGGACACTAAAAACAGGTTTTAAACACAAGATTCTTGTACAACTAACTTTAAAAACACTTAAATAATAATAAAGTTGTAAACTTTAATGTTTTTAACAAACTTTTTGTTAATTCGAAATTTGGTAGAACTTGAAAGGTACGATTTTAAAACTTAAAATTTAACCTAAAAGTTGGAAACATTCTTGTTCTAAAAGGTTGATAACACTTATTTGTAATCAAAAGAGTGCTAAAACCCAAGAAACAAACAAGAAAAAAGAACCAAAAGGCTAAGAAATACAAGAGTAAAAAATGACTTTCATGCTCGAAAATCAACATAATACACTTATAACCTTCTTCTAGCGATTGATACCACCTGTTAGGTCACCATATTAGATTAACACAAGTATAGATATGAGAGAAATAAGAGAGAAAAATAGCTTGGTCGATTACTTCAATATGAAAGATAAAATGAAAATAGTTTAGTGCATAGATGAAATAACCAACAAGAATAAATGTGTGTTTACAAGAGTATATATAGGGAAGGAAGCTAGGGCAACACTATTTCTTCCTTCCTTTACACGAATGGGCTTATGTCTAGGCCCATGGGCTTACTTCATAAGCCTAGAACTAATAATAAACATATAAGCCTTATAGCAAAGTAACCTATTACAAAACTTGATGACCGACACTTGATATTACTAAAACATATTCCCAACAACCTAGTTATTGAATATTGATTTGTTGTCTCTTGTTTAGCTGATTGTTATCGCGTTAGGTTAAGAAAACTGGCTGACCTCTTATATGTAACTAGCTTGAACGTCTTAAAAACGCAACCGTAGAGTGCACTATTGGTTTTGTTCGTTGTATTTATTGCGTGAATTGTGGCTTGTAGATCCTAGAAAACTTAATGGATGTTAAGGGATTTAGGGGAGACTAATATTCATAGAGTTGGGGACTTCGACACCTCCCCAAGACCAATAATAAAGAATACGACGCTTCAACTAAAACAAGGACGTGACAATTCAACGAATCAATAGGAGATAACTAGGGAGTAATTAAATCTAAGTAAACACGCTTTTCCTATCATAAGAAGTTCACCAATTTACCTTTTCTTATTTTTAGTTTGATTTTAGTTTTATAATTAGTTTTTGGGTTAGTTGATTAACAACTAATTCCGCCCACTCATTCAAAACCGAGATTTTAATTGCTTTCTAAAAAATATGAAAATACAAAAAGAATCATCCCTCACCTCTAGACCTATCTCGTCATACATCTTGACCTAACGACACTATTCCCATAGAGAACGATCAATCCCCCCGACCTACCTATACTACACTACAACGATCAGGTACACTACCTGGAGGATTGCAAGCTTCTCAAGATCCCTTGAGAAGTAAAACCTTTTGCGTGGACGCAATCCTCGCATCACACATTCAGATATCTTCAAACACCCTTGAACAACAACAGCAGTTGATCGCATTTTCTAAATGGTTACTTGATGTAGGCAGCGACAACATTGGTAACCTAGACATGAGTGACCCCGAAAACACTTCATGGATACAGATTCCCGAACAACATTGCTTCCCACCCACTGACGAAGGCAAAAGGCAGCTCATCTCATATATGATCTGCAAACACTTCAACATCCAAGTGCAGAAACTTTCCTGGATAAGGCGATTGTTTGTCCAAAAAATGTGACAGCTGACCTCATTAATGAACAGGTTATGGAAAAAGTACAAGGTACCAGCCACTTCTACAGCAGCATCGACCAAGCCATACCGCGCACAAATGATGGTGGTGCTACAAAGCTGTTATATACTGTTGAGTACTTGAATTCGCTAACTTTTTTCGGACTACCACCGCACACCTTGGAACTAAAAATTAGAACTCCCATAATGTTGCTCAGAAACCTTAACTTGGCGGGCGGGCTTTGCAATGGTACAAGAATGATTGTTAGCCAACTGCTAACAAAAGTTATCGAAGCAAAGATCATTACAGGCACGAGGATGGCTCAGAAGGTTTTTATACTGAGGATTTTGCTAACATCAAATGACGACAAATTACCATTCATTTTCAAGAGAAAGCAGTTTCCCGCAAAGGTCTGTTATACAATGAAAATTAACAAGAGTCAAGGCCAGTCGTTAAAGAAGATAGGCGTTTACCTTCCAAAACCAATATTCGGTCACATGCAGCTATATGTGGCATTATCAAGAGCAACCTCCCCCCACGGCCTCAAAATGGTTATTGCACAGCAGCCCAACCAACCGCCGAATAGTACCAAAAACATAGTCTATAAAGACTTTGTAAACAAAACTAGTTTAACACATGTTTTTGTCCCTTTTTCGAGCTTGACAACCTGTAATTGCTACACATATTTGCACACCACTGTTAACATATTTCTTTATACGTTTCCAACTAGGGTCAGATGCTTCAATACATACCCCATTACACATCCATGAGCTTTTATTATTAGGGTTACGCCTCATAGTACTACCACTAGCTGAATTTTGGTATTTCTTTGTCCCAACTTTTGCATTTGCTGTTTATATGTAGGCTTCTCCATCGATTAGGTATCGAAAGATTAACCCTTTTCTCCTTATATACTAGATGATGAAAATGGAAAGCACTTACATATAAACCATTTGTAACACACTATTAGGCATTACTCCAGTAGAAAAATGGTTTACACTTTTACATCTTTTACCTATGTGTTCACATGCTACATACGTGCCCGCTGTATAATAACGACATGTAATGTAGCAATGGATTAATAACAAAGATCCATTCTTCATGATATTCTACCCATTTTTGAGACAAATGGCTGATAAAGGCAAAGAGGCTGTTGCTCCAACAACTACACCAAAAATGCCTAAACCTAAGGAAGAATAACCACAAAGGTAAGTGGATAAAGGAAAGGCGCCCGATGTGGAAACAAAAGAACTGGATCTAATGGATCTCAAACCCGCTGACCTGGATAAACCGATAGAGGTTAAGGTGTACCAGAAGTGGATATCCAAAAACGTACCCGACCCAAATCCGAGTGGCCTATGCTTTATCCTTTTGGATAGAAAGGTAAGTAACCGGCCACTTTACAACACCGCAACATAAACACAATACACAAAATTTGTTTTCAGCTATTTTAACGTAATGACATCGGCATTTACAGGGTTCTGCCATCCAGGCAAATGTCCAGCTGTGGGACATGAGGCAATTTGATAGCAAGCTGTAGATAGGGTCATGTTATAGAATTGAACGTTTTGGTTGCTAAAAGACAGATAACTGGCAGCGTACTTTGAACAACCCAATGACACTACTATTCGGCAGATACACGCAGGTGACTCCCATAGAAGACAACGGTTTGCAGATCATTACTTCAACTTTGCTGCGTATAACGAATTAGGCCAAAGAGTAGACACACGGGACTATACGCTGACAGGTATCATACATAATACAAATAACATTACGTACATTGCATACGGTATTCGCTTCCATTACTATTAACAGATTACATAGGAGTTATCCGGAACGTCGGTCACATAAGAGAATTTGAAGACCCTACTACCAACAGAATACTGCGCAGAAACATAAAGATACAGAACCTAAAGTACGTTTGTTAATTTTTTTTACAACTAAACCGTAAGCCTGCAGCACTTATATTTCACAATATTTATGCAGTGGTAACGTCGTGACCTTCACAATCTGGAATGAGATGGCGACAAACTTTCCACTTCAAACGCTCAGCCAACTCGAACACCCGGTTATCATAGCGGTTACTTCATGCTGGGCCAGAAGGTTCTCAGGTATGCGCCATACTCACACGATAGATGCAAAAAAAAAAAAAAAAAAAAAAAAAAAAAAAAAAAAAAAGAAAAGAAAAAAAGAAACAGACATTACATACTGACACCGTTTTACATAAACAGGAGGCCTCCAACTGTCGGCAACCCCTGCCACTTACTACTATTTGAATCCACCGGTGGAAGAATCGGACCACATCCGACAAGTGTAAGCCCCCAAAACCCATTTTTCAGGATATGCACAAACATAGTCACATAATATACTGCACATTTGTCTAAACAGGTACGATGAAATGATGCTCCCGGCACCGCCTTTGCAGCTACCAACGACCAACATACAAAAAATGGAGCAGCCGACGGCGAGGCGGTTGACACCGCTGAACGTGCTGATGCAAGCAAGCTCGTAGAGTCTTGTGGTATGTCCCATATTTATATTACTGACAACATGTTAATGAAAACATTACTCACACTGTTCTGAAGCAGTGATAGTCAAAATCGATGAATCAATAGGTTGGTATTTCAATCGATGCAGAACATGCAGCAACAAGATAACTGAAACTATGCCACATCGGCATTGCCAACAACCCGGCGTTCAGCCAACACCTAATTATAGGTACATACACATGACATAAAACAACAAGTGATGCGTACGTCCCATACCAAATACATATTGAATGTACAGCTAACATAAAAACCAACTATTCCTTTCATGACAGTTACTGCTTCAGAGCAACACTTGCTGATGTCACGGGCAGCGTATTGGTCACCTGTTTTAGCCCAGAGGCGGATTCATTACTTCCTTCCAAGGTAATCGAATTGCTGAGCTATATTCCGGAACCAGACCCATATGTGGTCCCACATATTATAAAAGATCTTGAAAACACAAAGCACATATTCCACGTGCATCTAGCCAAAGGCAGCCGTAGAGGTTTCCCCAAATTTATCTTGGACGCCGCTGAGGATGCGCCATTGCCAGTACTCCCAGAAATTCCTACCCATCCTGAAGAAGGTGGACCATCTGTAGCTGCTGAAAGTCCAACGCAAACACCCGTTGTTACAGAAATAGGTTCGGGCAGTGTAACCCCGCCCCCACACTCAAACGAACTGGCAAAAAAAGTTAGGGCTGCAGCTGAAATTCAGTCCAGCACAGTCCGAAGGGAGCTCTTCGAAAAAAGTGGGGAAGAATCACCTACACATGCTGCGAAGAAAACAAAGCATGACTGATACATCTATGTCACCTACGTAACGGCGTTAATAAACGCATAACTTATGCAACTAATGTAATTTAATTGTAAGAAAAATGTTCTGTAGTATGTACAGTAAGTAGAAGTAGGTCGTACCAAGATAGAGTACTTTATGCACGTACGCTGTCGCAAATGCAGGCTACATACTATTGTAGATAAATGCATACTTTTGTATTGCACAACTTTATAACGCTATCACAAAATGTAGGGACACTTGCATAATTTTGTATGATTGAAACGAAGAAAAATATAACGGCTAGCTTCAACAAACCCACCGTGTTCCAACGCAAACTTTTGTAAATGTAGGTTATATTCGTACTGGTTTCTCATGTGGAACCATAGAAGGAATTCAATCACTACTAATTGGTATCTTTATTTATGCATCAATGACGATAGATGCATTCGCCATAGTTTCAGCATTACGGCAAAACCGTCTCAAATATATAGTGGATTTGGGCGCTCTAGCCAAAACGAATCCTATTTCGGCTATTACCTTCTCCATTACTATGTTCTCATACGCAGGAATACCCCCGTTACCCGGATTTTGTAGCAAATTCTATTTGTTCTTCGCCGCTTTGGATTGTGGGGCTTACTTCCTAGCCCCAGTGGGAGTAGTGACTAGCGTTATAGGTCGTTGGGCGGCCGGAAGGTTGCCACGAGTAAGTCAGTTTGGGGGACCGAAGGCAGTTCTTCGTGGACCGGACACGTAGCTTACCGAATCAGTTGCGACATGGATGGGAATGCATGCTACGAAAGATAGGGTCAAGTCTGATACATCAACCATCTACTCAATATCCTTGTACGAGTCCACAATCACTACACGAGATGGCTCAGTCTCAGTAGATCCGTCACTCCTCACCGGCTTACGGAAAGAGAGCCATAAGGGAGAGAGTTTACTTACAGGCATATCTATCAATGGGCAAAGACAATAAATCTTTAACATACTTTAAAATATTTAAAGAATAAACACTAAGAATGTCTCTTCTCTAGACATCATACGCATACATATTTTGATAAGATATCAAACAAGTGAATAGAATATGCAAAAATCATAAATAAGTAACCAAAATACCATAGCACACATACTAACCGAAAACATACCAAAATTTACCAAGATTTAACACACACATGCACCCAAAAATTTACCCACATTTAACACACACACCACTTTTCCTTGCCACCGGAATCCATCACGATATACCTGATCTAATATGTATGTGTTGAGTTAATGTGTTTGCGTGTGGGTTTTATTTAGATCATGTGTTTAGGCTCGATCACGAAAAATGATTTTTAACATTTTATATAATAGAATTTGAAGTGAATTTTAAACTTATTGCATATTTTTTTTGTACTCTAGTTTCAGTCTTTAGTTTTGGGGTTGAATGCAATGTTTTAAAACCTCGTTTTTTAATTGATCTGGTCGAGTTACTGGTTGACCGGGTCAATTGTTCAAACGCTGTGTCGAACCGGTTTTATACATATGTATGTTTTTCATAACATATTTGATAGGTATTTGTACAATTTCGATTTTACATTTAATTGAATCGATAAAAGTGAGATTACTCTATTGGATTTTAGTCTTTAATTTTCAATCTATAATACTAAAAAAATTGCAAAAACAATCAATTTATAGTTACTGTTTACATTATAGTTCGAATTTATAAAATGAGATGACTATATTTTGCTTTTAAAATCTTATCTTTTAATTTAAATGAAGCAAATATTATACCAATATTAGTGGGACGACCCCCCGCGTTGCGGGGGGAGGGGGGTGGGGGTGTTCCTCAACTTTTTTTTGTTGGAAAAATTATTTCGTTAATAATAGCGAAAGTTTCATAATTTTTCGAGTCCGTTTGGTACGAAAAATAATAAAAACAAAAACAAAGACAAATATATTGATTTCGAGAAAGTATTGCATATTTATATTCGTTTTTGTTGGGAAAATTATTTCGTTAATAATGGCGCAAGTTTCATAATTTTTCGAGCCCGTTTGGTATGAAAAATAAAATTAAAAAAAAAAAAAAAAAAAAAAAAAAAAAAAAAAAAAAAAAAAGTCGGCTACTGTAGCATGAACAGTAAAAAAAGATATTTTATTGCATTTGACAGAGTGGGTTTTAATATAGATAGATTTAAATTAAGCAAATATTATACCAATATTAGTTTTTAACTCTAATTTGTTGTTTATCAAAACTTAACCACATCAGTCACTACTACATCAACTTTTCACTTTAACTATAAATTTTCAAATCATAATATGTTTGTCCATACAAATATAGAACTTAACATAACACAAATTTTGAATTTAGCGAAAATGAAATGACAAAAGAGTTTTGTAATTTTCAGAGAAAAGAAAAGGTTTTTATTGTTTAAAAAAAAAAAAGTAAGAACAAAAGTTATGACCCGACCGGGTTTATCAAACCAGGTCGAACCAAGTCAATGAAAAACACCCAGTTCAATACGGTTCTCATATAAACAAAAACCCGGTCATATATTTGGCCTGGTCTCCTAACTGGTTCCCGGTTCAACCGGTTAAACCAGTTGGGTTTTAAAACATTGGTTGAATGTCATTTTGCGTGAGTGCTTTTAAAGAGAGACATGAACAGAAAGGCTACTGCTAACAGAAAGTCTTAATGGCGTGTGTTTTTTTTTTTTTTTTTTCCTTAAGAGATTGTTTGTTTATTCGCTAATTTGGTGAAAATATATAGTGTATTATAGTTATTAGATGACACTTTTAGTTAAATAAGTGTGTTTTGTGTGTTTCATCATTGATTCATAGTCTACTCGTTGTTTGATAGATTCAGAATTTATACAAGACGTACTAAAACAACTCATCATAGTTAGGTAACTACTGTTCAACAATCATTTCTTATTGGTTTATAGTAGGCTACCAATCACATTGAACATAACTAAAATAATCCCCACAAATATTGTAAAACTTAGAACTTTCAAATTAATAATTTACAAGACTCGAAATATAATAATCTTGTGGAGCCTCGTTATCTTTTATAATACATAAAAAGAAACTTCAAAAACATAAATCAATAAAACAAAATAAAAAAGTAAAAAAACACACTTTTACCCTTTCCGAAGGATAAAAAAAAAGAAGTTACACGCGGCTTTTTCACTTATTCATTTTACCTCCTCTTATTTTTACTTCCAAGCAACAAGCAGAAATAGAACAAAACCCTGAAGAAGAATCCCCAAGCCACAGTAATCCACAAGCAACCCCATTTGCTTAGATCAGTGATCCCTTGTTGCTTCAATATATCGACACCGGTTGTTAAGCACGTTGTCCCACTGATAGTCACACCGAGCGATCCGCTCATGCTTTGCAATAGTCTAGCTTTTACACTCTCGGGAACTGCGGACAAAGGACTATTGTCGAATATTTGAGTCCCGCGGATAAAGCACTTAATGGGATCATCGAATTCGTTCTGTAGAACGGCTTCGTATGGATATTTAACAAGAGATAAGTAATGAAACCATATCCAGTATCCAGGGATTCGATCACGAGTGATGAAGAAGCCACTGAATAAAAGAAAGTAAGCTAGAATCGCGACGACTATAGTGTAACCAAGCATGACATGAGGAACCACGCCCGAAAGAAATGTCACGAATGAACTTCCTGCCCAAAAGGATGCTAAGATGACGAAAAAGTAGAATATGAAGCCCGAAATACCACCCGCGAGTCCCACTGCCCAAAATGTGATAGCAGCGAATGCTAGAGATAGGAATACTAGTGCTGGAATTGCGACTAGTGAGTGTGAGAGCAAGTATGATGATCTACGGTACGCGTTGTAAGCAGTTTCCCTCATGAAAATGTAACGTTCTTGGAGGAAAACTGGCAACGCATCCGCACATGTGTAGAAAGTTGTGGACATAGCGAACGCAAAGAATCCTAAGCGTTCTTGGACGCCTCGAGGTGAGCTATCGAGGTTCCAGAAGACCGTCGCTAGTATGAAGCCTGTGATGGTCACTGCTGCTAATCGTGTACCGAATAGCTCAGGCATACGTCTTGAGTTCGTGAATGATCTTTTTGCTAAAACCGCCATTTCTATCCACATTGGGTTCGCGAAAGTTGGGACCATTGAGGTCGGGTTTGTGCCGTTGTTAGCTCCAGCTCCAGAGACTAATTTGCCTCGTGAAATACTAGCACTGATTGCTTCTTTGAGTGTTAAACCGTGTGTAGGAGTTTCGTTACCTATGGCTGTCGTGTTATGAGCTCGCTTCATGTTTTGCCAAGCTTTGTTAAATTCAACTAGGCGCTTGGTTCCACCGGGTGTGCCTTCGAGTTCTCTGATCAAATCAAGTGCAAATTCGGTTCGATTTTCCGTGTCTGGAATTGGATTTCCGAAATCTGAGAAGAATAACGTGAGATCGGCTGGAGAACCGTTGAAAACTGGCTGTCCACGGGACAGAAATAGCAAGCGGTCGAGTAGCCCGAGTAGACGGTAGCTCGGTTGGTGTACAGACATCATGACAATACTTCCGCTTTGTGCAATACGTTGCAAAACTTTTACAACCATGTATGCACTAGTTGAGTCGAGTCCTGAAGTTGGCTCATCAAGAAAGAGAATGATCGGGTCGTGAATGATGTCGATACCAATGGACACACGACGACGTTCACCTCCTGAAACACCTCGGTGTCCTTCGTCGCCAATGACTGTTTTGGCGGCATTTCTAAGCCCTAGTTGATCAATTAGGGCTTGAACTCTTAACTTCTTTTTAGACTTTGAAAATGTTCGTGGCAATCTAAACTCTGCCGCGAACATCAAAGTTTCTTCAACCGTTAACATAGGAAACAAGAGATCGTCTTGCATCACGTAAGCCGAAATCACCTTCAACAACCTAGACTCCAATTGCTCTCCATTCAAAGTAACCGTACCTTTCAAGCTTCCTTTCGCAATCCGATTAGCCAAAGCATCAATCAAAGTGGATTTTCCCGAACCACTTGCCCCTAAAACCGCCACCAACTCGCCATCCCTAGCTTCACCCGAAATATCATTCAACAAAATCTTGGTACGATCTTCACCACGACCACACAAATCTCGGTACAAGGACGAAAAATTCAACTTCCTCCTTACATTCACGCTATACGTCAAGTTGTTAAACTTCAAAACAAACGGTAACGCCCTAGGCTCATCATTGCTAGCTTCACTCATCTCCAAAACACGATGAGCAGGCGTCTCATCACCATTAGCATCCTTCCTTATGTCTCCAACATACTTCAAAAGCTCTCCAAGAGACGGAGAAGCAGCCATTTGTCCCCGTTGATCGTAAAAATCTGTACTATCCATCAAATTTTCGGCCACTACGCGAGGCATGCCTACCAAAATATTTAGTAATTAGTAGTACACCGGGAATATATATAGGCCAAATGTTGGAAAAGAAATAAGTGTTTTGCTAGAGGGAATTGTTGTGTTGGTTTGGAAAGTGAGAATTGAATGAGAATGCATGAGGTGAAGAGTGTGTGTATATGGTGTAATAGTGTGTTAGGATGGTCACCTACATCGCCTAATACGTGAATTTAAGTCCATACGTTTTGTATAATTTAGGAAATTTGTAGTGGGACACGCGGGCTGATGTTTGATGGTTGGCAATACTTTACGTATTTAGCAAAGACTAAAATATATAATACTAGTTTAGTAGTTTCTAGTTAGTGCATAAACAAACTAACTAAAGATGGGTGGTTTGGATATGGTTTGATATTTGCTAGTTTAACTAAATAATCAAATTGGGTGGTACATGAAAGAGAAAAAGAGAAGTGCTAGAACAATAAAATTTTTACAAAATAATATTCAAATAATGACTTGTCATCTAACTAGTGATATTCTCTTTTTTACTTTTAAATTATCTCTCTAATTTTCATCCACAAATGACCACTCTATGTCATTGTGTGGGTATTTTTTGTAAAACTTTTATGATCCTAGCATTTCTCTACATGAAATTTAGTAAAAGTGATATACTTGGTAAATGACCATGAGTTAACCTTTCATCTAGACTGGTTTTGTAAAATATCTTAAACTTCAAAATTCTCAAGTCTTGGAACACCTTGTACAAGTCCATGTTTTCACTTTTCATGTAACTTTCAATTGTTTCAACTTATGCTATGTTATACCATAATTGCTATACTTAATGTATAGTTACGTAGTTCCAATTTAAAATAAATACTAGAAAGGTATCCGCGCAATACGACGGCGGGTATTCGGTGACTATTTTTTTGGCGTGTAAATGTTTTTCAGGGGTTTGGTGGTGGAGGGGTCTTGTGGTGGCAGCAATGCCGGTGGTGGCGAAAGTAAGGTGAACCGAGAGAGAACCTATCAGTGGGTTGTGTGTGTTTTTTATGTGTTTAGTGTGTGATAGGATTATGTGCAGTATGTATACTTAAGGTTAGGGCAAGACTTGATTTTAATGGGCTGTTACAAGTCTTCATATGGTTTAAATGAGATACATAAATATTGGAGGATGTTACAAGTATGAGAATTTAAGACATTAATTATGTGCATGCTGAATTTTTATGCTTATCAAAAGTATATTTCTTTCTATAAAAATGTTTTTTGTCTTAAAATTTTTAAAACTACTATATTTAGAATGTCCTAAACCCTTTATTATAAAGGAGTATAGATAAGAGCTTAAAGATTACACATGTTTTAAAGTCTAGCTACTTTGATAACGTTTATACTAAAGCTAGTATCCAAATTATGCCGCTAAAAAAAAGCTTATAGCGATTAAATATTTCACTTAAAGCGCTTAGGTAGCTTCAAACTTAATTCGTTGGTATGAAATGATAAATAAATTATTTTCTAAAAACCTATTTCGGCAAGGAAGATTAAATAAAATCAAAAATATAATTTTGAGTTATGAAATTAGGTATGGGTGGTAAACTACTTTTGCATGCATCTTACGTAGCTTGGTCAATGAAAATGGGTCGGCTTGGCTTTTGCATGTTTACAACTGTTAAGTTGAAACTTCATTTTCGTGAGTTAAGTTGCATCGTCATGCAACGAGTACCGCTCCCAAATGTATGATCATTACTTATTTTCATGTCTTATCTACAAGTTTATATTTGTTTTCTACTTTTTTTGGGGTCATGTTTTAGATGAAATAACCTTGTTTTTACAAATTAAAAATGATGTGTGATTTAAAGGAAACGAAATTTTATTGTATGCAAAAAAATTTAAAAGGTTACAACTTACAAAGTTACAATTAGTTGTCTTATTTTCAAGTTATTATACTCGACTTCTATACAGTATAGTTGGTTATCGGGTCAAAGTTAGCTATTCTCTAGAAGAAGTATGCGTTTTCATTAGTTTCGCTAATCTAGCACGGAGTAATGGTTTTTTTTACTTTAAGTTAAAGTAGAAGTTGTTGAGCGAAAACCCTTAGTTACGTTATTTCTGAGATTCTATCGTTCATCTATCAGTCGATTAATCTTATTATCTTCGTAACTTGCATGTTTTGAATCAGTTGACAAAAGCATACACCTGAACAGATACATGTTAGTCAAACTTAAGTCGATTGTAATAACGAATTCTTTTTGGGCAAAAGCAGACAAACTTATTCATTTGTTTGATTGGTCTCAGATAGAAAACTGAATAACGGGCCCATTTAGCCGGATCTGCACTTAGTTTAAGTTCAAGACCCAGTAAGTATTGAAATCGCAACAGCCCAATACAAATGTAGTCCTAAATTTTTTATCTGTATCGATCATTTTAAAAGCCTAAACCTTTTACATTCTGGGATCAAAGTATCGAATCAAAAAAAGAAAAGGGTAAACATATGAGGTTTCCCTGTTCAGTTTATTGATAAAGAGCGAGCTTTTCTCATTCAGATCTACACGACATCTTAGAGTTAATCCTGAGACCTAATTTGATCCTTTACTGGCCACTCCCATAATGAACACACCTAAATGTGCCATTTTAATGTTCAGGTAGAGGCAATATGCGTAGAACCTTAACTTATTCGCATTAGAGTGTTTTATTAACCAAAAAGCTCTAGATTTAAATCAAGTATGGACTACTCTTAGGCATCTGTTCGTTATTTATTTATTTTTTTCCTTTTTGCTTTTTTGGTAACTATGAATCTAAACCTTTTAGCTGACTAATTTATAAGTCTTAAGTCCACCACACACACTAAAATCAGGCTCATATTACAAGATATAGCAGTTTACATATTTTCGTATGAAATCATAAAAATCACTCCTACTGTAATTGAATATTTGACATGTTATGATTACTTAGGAAACTATAAAATTAACAGTGTATAAGTACTCAAGTAATTTTCATATTGTTTTGATATTTAGTGCAAATGTTAATTATATTACTATCCAAAACTTATGTACAATATAAGAATAACAACACAAAGATTTGGACATTCCCCAAATCTGATACAAACAAAAGCAATACAAGTGATATCTGTTAACATCCCAGACATATCAGACAATACTAACATCTATCAGACTTATGCAACCAGAGCATTCTTTGACATCATACTGCACTGAAACAAACCAATGTCTGCACTAAATTCATCTTTTATGCACTTTAACCATCTAGCTACATTTACAGTTCACTCTCCCACCAAGATCACTCATCCAGCACCCACAATAATTAAAGTAGGATAGGTGACTGGCTTCACTAGGCACCCATAACCCTTCCAGTCAAGAGCTCTGCCAAGTAACTTACATTTCCATATCTGTGAATGGCTTCAGTTAATTGGGAACAAATTCCTTAAGGGAAGACCAACCATTACCTCCTATGGTGATGTATTTAGGGTGAACTGGAAATGTAACATCTATAAGCGGTGAGCGTTGTGGATGAGGTATGGTCTCCTCCGGGTAACCCGGAGGAGCTAAGTCATTCTTGATCCATATTTCACGAAGTCTAGAAACTCACACTGGAATGGCCCTCGGAGAAGCTAGGGTAACGAAGGTTACTTTAGGTCCGTAGTCAATGGTGTGGGAGCATAATCTCCTCCGGAGCATGGCAGACACGATGACAGCTATCGTACGACTTTGTACGGAAGCAACAGTGTCACCGCAACGGTCGTTGTGCACGTTGTTAGACCCAT
The DNA here is from genome assembly GCA_021014915.2 of Artemisia tridentata subsp. tridentata. NCBI lineage: Eukaryota > Viridiplantae > Streptophyta > Magnoliopsida > Asterales > Asteraceae > Artemisia > Artemisia tridentata. The sequence continues at coordinate 110,576,223 of CP139509.1, read as the reverse complement.
ATCCCGGACACAAATAGGCCCCACCCTAGATGGAATGGACTAAGGTCTAACGTAAATGGTTAGTCAACGAATGTTATGTGGTAGTCAAACACGGTAGTCAATGTAATAGTGAAAGAATGTGTAACATGTTTATAGAAACTATGACGTGTCACTTAGATAATGAAGATAGACTTAAGGGACTAAAGTTGTGATGTGATAAATGTGCTATAAGGTTAAGTGTGGCTAAATTAGAAAGAAAATGGACTTAAGGGACCTAAGTTGACAGAACCTCAAGCTAGTACTAGAACCAACTTGTTCTAGTACTAAAAATGAATTATTATAATGCCAAAGGGACTAAAGTTACCAACTAGGAAAAGTTCTATCTAATAAGTGTCTATAGAATTCCTAGATTTTCCATAAACTTCACATTCATTCTAGTGTATGTGGAGGTGTCGGTTTGCAAAGAAAAAAAGAGGGAAAAAGATGAAGCTTATGATAATGTGATGAAGGGTTGAGTATTGTAATTCAAGAGATAACTTCTAGCTTGATTTTTAAATAAGGTAAGTGAGGTTAATTAGAGTTGATTGATGAATTAAGAATTAGGATTCATGAACCCTAATTTGGGATAAATGGGTAAATGGTGGTTTAAAGATAATTAAAGGATTATAGTGATTATGGGGGTAAGGTTATTGAGTTAAAGTTAATAAGTTATGGGGGTGTTCATCATATGATCAATATATGATCATATGATGACTAAGAAGGATTAAAGGGTATGTAGTTGTTATAGTTATTTGGTTATGTGTTATTAAGTGTCTATGTTATGGTGATTTGTACCTAGGATGGTATTATGGAGATTATAAAGGTTGATGATGATGATGATGCCTTGATATGCTTAGCTTGGAGCTAAGGTAAGTAAAATGATGATAGCATGTTGTTATATGGATTTCTAACATGTATGTGTTATGTATGTTGTATGTTAAGTGATAGGAGTTTGAGATATGGTTAAGTGTTTGCAATGATTGAGACTAAGATGACGATTTAGTGTTATAAAGTATGTTTGATGCTATGTGTTAAAGTAAGACTTAGAGTGATAAGCCCGTGATGTAAGTGCTCGATATATGTGATGCTTATATGTTGTTTAAAGTATAATGGTATGTTGTGATCGTTTTACTTACTAAGCGAAAGCTTACCGGTTAATGCTACAATGTTTTGTAGGTTCATGTGTTATGCTATGGCTTGGAATAAGGATTAAGGTTTGGTTATGCGGAAGTTAGAAGACTTTGGTAAGAAAGTAGGAGCTAGGTAGAATACCGAGCTCAAGTCAATGTTGATGCCCTCGTGAGTTGTTTAAAGGTTATTTGGTCATAGTCAAGTGTCAAAGTTATGTTGTGATATGTCAAAGTCATATATGTCTAACGGTTCACGTTGTATATGGATTTAAGTGTTTATAGTGATGGATAAAGGGGTGTTTGGCATAAGTGTAAATATACCCATTTTGGGTTGTAAACGGGTCAAATGGTTATGGAAATGATTTATTGTGTTATGTTAATGAATTCTGAAAGTTTTGGTGTTATGTCGAGATATAGATGTCGGTTTTCCGAAATTAAAGTAAAGTATAAAGATATGTTTATTTTTAAATGTTGTTGCAGGTACCATAGGACCATATGATATATTTCATATGGCGGTATGCCCTTTATAATAAGTCTGCAGGCACCATATGACCATATGAGATATTTGCATATGGTCGTATGTGGGTTTATAAGTTTCTGAGATGACCATACGGCCATATAAGAATATTTCATACGCCGTATGGTTGTTTTTTCAGATTTTGTCGATTTTTGGAATTTCATATCTTTTAAACAGTAAGTCGTCACAGGTCATGCCACCTGTCATTTTGAAGGTAATTGAGTATAGTTTTATTTAAAAATAGTCTCAAGAGTTGAAGTGTGATATATTTTTAACAGTTGGTCAAAGAGTAACAGAATATTCGGTAAGGTCAAGCGTTTTCGTGTCAAAAGTTTAAAATTTTGGTCAAAGCGGGAACGGGGCGTTACAACTTGATAAAAAATTGGTATCAGATCTTCAGTTTAAGTGAATTAGGTTTCCCTTTAGGTTGCCTATACTTAAACCACTATTAGATGCGTTTAACGTAGGTGTAAGCAATATGGAAAAGTAATTGTTAAATTATGAAACGGATTAAGTGATTATTATATGAGCTTAACGATGATAAGTGCGGAATGTATTATATGATGGGAGATGTACGTAGTGTAAGTCCATAGTGGAATCGATATGTGATTAAGAGATAAGAACACCAAGCACTCGGATGATGTCGGTGATCATTATGTGTTTATGTGACTGTGTGTGTAGTGGTAATGATAACGGAATATGAAAGGATGTAGTAAGTGAGTTGGTTACTTATAGAAAAGCATGATTAGATAATTGTTAAGGTAATAAATTAAAAGTGAATAATGTGATGATGCATGGACCATAAGGTATTGATGACCAACATATGGTCTCAATGTGTTTGCTAGTTATAGATTGATGTTTAAGTGGTATTAGAGATGGGCCATTAATGAGTTAAAGTGTATAATTCTTAAGTGTGAATGTGTAATGATGATAAGTGTGTTATAGTATGTAGTAATGGCATAGTTGAATTTGACACTTTGATTGTTAAATGTTCAATAATAGTGAATGTATAGAACGGAATTGAAGTATGATGGTACGTAAAAGATGAAATAGAAAGATATTGCTTAAGTGCGTAAATAACTAAAATGAGATGAGTTAAGATATGAGAATAAGAATGAGATAAGTTAAAAATGTAAGTGAGAATGAGATGAGTATGTATGAAGTTAAGGTAATGATCTGAAACTATTTATATCACGGCTAATGTGCCCCATTAGCGGTGACTATTAAACCAAAGTGTTGAAAAATTAAACATGTTTAAGATGTGTAAAAAGGATGAATGAATGCTAATGAGTGTGCTATAGTTGTCGACCTGTGTAAAGTTTAAATGTGGAAAGAGTTGAGTAGACAAAAATGGGTAAAAATAAAAGTGTTGAAAATAGTTAACGAGGATTAATGAATGCAAGTTATAGTGAAAAGTGTAAACACATAGAAAATGTGTAAATATGATAAGCAGGTTTCATATACCCTATGACGCTTGCTTTAACTAAATAAAAATGGATGCAATAGAGTGGGTGTTAAAAGGTAAATAGCTTGGATCCATGGTTAAAGTGTAAATGTGTGAAATGGTTAATGATCCTTCGGGATAAATGGTTAATGATCCTTCGGGATGAATGTTAAAGATCCTTCGGGATGAATGTTAAAGAAGGTATCCTTCGGTATGGCCTAGTGTGAAACGCTATGAAGATGGATCCAAGCTAGGAAAGAGAAGAGTTAAAATTGAAATGTCTAAATTATGAACGATAAATGTGAAAAGTAAAATAATGAAAAGATTAAAAGTTAAAGCGTGTAACGGATAGGTACGAGTGTTATGTCGGAAGTGTGTAAGTAGGATGATTGATAATTTCCTTATTTAAATGGACTGGGACGCCTTTTCATTTAAATAAAGAAATTGTCAATCGCCGAACCATGAGTTTGTATTTCTTGATTTACATCCTCTGGGATGCCTCTCCATGTAAATGAGGAAGTATAAATGAGTGGGCTTATGTGCTCCCGGCATGGCATGAGTAAGGAAAATGGTAGAAAACGAAAACCTAAAACTAGTTAGAAGTCTTAAGGGAATAAGATAGGTGGGATAGAGAATTAGATAGCGATCTTAAGTGGGAGTCATTGTGTAAAAACTATGATTTAGGTGACGGAGTCTAAGTTGAAAGGATTAAAGTTCTAAATGATGTTATAGTATGCAATGTAAATGATGGAAATGTGAGTAATGGTCGTGATAGATGTTAAGTAGTATTTAACATGTGCGAAAGTATTAGCCTAGAATTGACCTAATGAATGTTAAAGTATTGAATTTCTCGAGTGACTCATAGTCTTCGATGAAAATTCTTAAAATGAAATCGGGTAAATGAAGTATTATAGTAAGGATGGTAACGGAATGATGGAATGGCTATGGTAGAATGTGAAAGTGTTGGTTAAATTTGACTTATGTAAAGTCAAATAATGCGATTTTCTCAAGTGACATATAGTCCTTGACGGGAAATGTAGAAATGAAGCGAGTTAGAACGTCATGTAATAGTAATAGAGATGGTAAATGATATATTTGGTTATAGTAAATGTGTTCGAAATTTTATGATGGCCTTAGAAGGAATGGTATGGTTATAGAAAAGTAAGCGAGAAGTAAAGTGGAGTAAGGGTTTGGAATGGGTTATGGTGTGCGTAGTGTTGCAAGATCACTTAGATCGTTGCAACGGAATGTTTAAATCATGGAAGATGCCAAGAATGGTGTAAGATGGAATTAAGTTTTGGTTGGTAATCGACAAGAGAATTCGGGGACGAAACCTAAATAATTGGGGTAGAATTGTTAGACCCGTATCCCGGATACAAATAGGCCCCACTCTAGATGGAATGGACTAAGGTCTAACGTGATTGGTTAGTCAAAGAATGTTATGCGGTAGTCAAACCCGGTAGTCAATATAACAGTCAAAGAATGCGTAACGTGGTTAAAGAAACAATGACGTGTCACTTAGATAATGAAAATAGACTTATGGGACTAAAGTTGTGATGTGATAAATGTGTTATAAGGTTAACTGTGGCTAAATTAGAAAAAAAGGACTGAAGGGACCTAAGTTGACAGAACCTCAAACTAGTACTAGAACCAACTTGTTCTAGTATTAATAATGAATTATTATATATATATATTAATTGGGCGTCAAATGACGCATGATGACGTCGGCTTTTTTACCAGCCCCTTTTTTTTACCCCAAAGGCCCGTTTTTTAGCCCATCGGTTTCCCGGCCCAATCACTCCTTCTTTTCTTTCTTTTTTTTATTTTTTTTTTATTTTTTGCTTCGTAGATAATATATGCTTCCCTTCTACACTCTTCCAGCAGTTGCCTTTCTTCTTGCTGTTTTGATGCTAACTTTCGTAAATAAATTGTGGCCCAAAAGTAAACTGATTCCCTTCTTGCTATTTACTGGACTTTATTTTGGCCATCTTCAAGCCTGTCTTTTGCGGTATTGAGGCTTCATCATGTAAAGTGAAGTCGGGTTGTAAGTTTCGGATTTTCGTAGTTATATTGTATGTGTAATCGATTAACATATTTGTTAATTATGTGGTTGATAAGAATTACGATTTCGTATTCTTTTTGGGTTCTATTTTAATTTAAGGGTTTTTATGAAATCAAGGGTGTTTGGGATTGGGATTCTGGTAGTTAATTTAAAGGTGTTTGGGATAGGGGTTTCGTATTAATTTAGGGGTTTTTTGTGGAACGCCTCATGAGAAGCCGAAAAGTTGAAGTTCATAGTTTTTAAGATTGTAATGTGGTCTGAAGTCAATTTTTAGTTATTGATGCTCTTTTCGTGAACTCTCAGTTTTGTTGGTTATATTTAGTTCTTTTAGAATATAACTTGATGTTATGTTATATTTGTAATGTCATTTTCGTTGATCATAGCTGTGATGTGATCTGAAGTGAATTTTTAGTTATTGATGCTCTTTTCGTGAACTCTCAGTTATCTAATGATATTTCTATTTGTTTGTTAATTAGCAGAAGTGTATGATGCAGGGGATCTCTAACTAACAGAACTCAGAGCTAAAGAAGTACTCTCAATTTTTAGCCTTTATTGAATATTTATTAGTTAAGGATGAGGTAAATATAACCATAGAGTTTACTGCTATGTTTGGCAAGTTTAAAAAATTTTAGGTTTTTAGTTGTTAGCTGTAGTGGTAATTATAAAGACAATTGATAACAACCGTAGTTGTAACTAAAGATATGGCTGTATTTTCTCAATCTTAAACCGTTAGAAGTTAAACACTAAATGCTTCTTTCATGAAATTTTATTAAGAGCAATTTCAATAAGAACAAAAATCTAAAACTTTTATGGAATAGGTAAACCTTATTTTAGAATGATGATGTTTTGTTAGTTTGTATTTCATGGAACTCTCCACGCTATCTTCTCTTGGATGACTGTTTATGTTATTAACTCTTCTATTTATGTTAAAGTATTATTTATTCGTAACAGAAAAAAGAGATGACAAGAAGTTAAAAACGAATATTCTCTAAAAGTAATTGCTTTAATATCTGTAAACAAGATCCACAGACAAAGCTAAAAAATTGCAAAAACATTCATGGATAATCTTTTTTAATGAAAAATTTATTCCAAAAAGCTTGAAGTTGATAACGATATATATGTGTTTGGTGCACTTTAGTAAGTAACTTTTTCTCTTTGTTTAGTTATGAAAACCAAGAGTAGAGCTGTCCATAGAGCAGATGGGGAACCTATGTTGGAAGATGGTTGGTCTGTTAGTATTGTGCCTCATCCAAAACGCAACCGTAAGTATTTTAACAAACATAATGAAAGTCTTATTTTATTTTAGTGTTTACTGATGTTTGTTGGTGATGTATTTGCCGATATACATTTATTATAGTACAACCCTTAATCCAATCAATTTGTCTGAAACTAATACAACATAATTTTTTATGTATTCATACTCTTTTGAAACAAATGAAACCGTAACTTTTGGATGTATGTTGAATATTTACTGCCCATTGTTGCAGGCTCTTATTCTTTTGTTTTGCGTCTTCCGGATATCAAACCATCACACATTGGCAAAGCCATACACGTAAAGGTTTACCGTAAGTGGACAATCACACCCGTCATAGGAGCGAGGCATTCAACACTTTGCTTGATACTACTAGACCAACAGGTACGACATCGGTACACCAAACATTACAATGTATACGTATATACTTAAAATATTTCGTTGCACTGACACAACATCTTATAGGGTGGGGCAATACAAGCAAACGCAGAAAATCCTAACAGAATCCGTTTGGATAATATACTACACATAAATGGTACATACACAATAACCGGTTTTGAGTTAATGGAGACGAAAACATGGATGCAGACACTGCCCAATCGCCTTACATTGATACTAGGAAACTTTGCTGACGCGCATACGTTTTCCGGAACCAGCTTCCCGGCACACCATTTTAACTTCGCTACGTACAATGAACTGCCTACACGTGCAGACAATGACGACGTGATATTAACAGGTACACGTCGCTAACATTACTGATGCATACACGTTTTCCGTTTTAACTGCATATTTTCCATTTACAGATTATATCGGATGTGTCGTAGACGTTGGAGACGTACGCGATGTTGGAAACGCAGACCAAGAGAAGATAGCGTGGAGAGATATAATGCTCCGAGACGAGGAGTAAGTCTTATTATCACATGCCAGATATATGTAACTTATAACAATAAACAAATAACACTCTGTTTCCAAATGCAGAGGCAATACAGTCACATTCACGCTATGGAACGAAAAAGCCAGGAACTTCGACACTGGCGCGTACGAAGACGCCGCGAAACCAACGATAATGGTTGTTAGTTCATGTTGGGTTAAGACATGCGGAGGTAACTTTACGAGTATAAACAAACATGAAAAACGGGTACGAAATAGATTTTTTAATGTGATATATACAGGTCTGCAGCTTTCAAGCAGCCCCGCAACCTACTACTACTTCAATCCAAATATTCCAGAAACAGATTACATACTCTGCATGTAAGTCGTTACCTAACTAGGAAAACATAAAATCCATAGCCTCTAGCACAGTGAAACTAAAGTAACACACACACGCAGGTATGATCAAGTGCTTACCCCCCCCCCCCCCCCCCGGTGATACAAAACGTGCGGACACACAGATATGATAACATAGAACAGGAAAAGCTGCGGAATCGTGTTACAGTTGACGAATTGGTCCGCGAAGAACCACAGAATCAGCTGGTAAACAGGAGACACTGTTAAATGGCTCAAAAAATGGTACTTTTTTTATATAATGCACACCAGCTGTTTCATTAAATGTCTTATCAAGAAGTGATCTTTCTGGGTGTAACCACAATGACTATAATTTCAACTGCTCTAGGATGGGATGCTCAGGTATATGTCCTTGCATCAGTATTAGGATACACAAGAATTTCCACATTAGACAATTGTTACAATTGCACAGGTTGAGTTTTCCACATTAGACAATTGTTACAATTTCCACATTAGACAATTGTTACAATTGTTTAAGCGTACTTTTTAGCAATCAGGGGATACACAAGAATTTCCACATTAGACAATTGTTACTGCTCACTGATGTTTGACAATTTTAGCTGCTGTTAACCAGGTTACCAAATGAACATTGGTCCAATAAATTGTTATGAGGAATGAAATAAGTAGCTTTTTCAATTCTTAGCACAGGTTCTACAAGTGTGACTTATGAGCTTATGTGGTTCCTGCTAATAATTCATAAGCTCAAAGTTTTTGGTTTAGTTTGAAACATATATACTAAGTTTAAATATTGGTATATGATTATATGAAACATAATCTGAAATCACATATAAACTCATAAGCCAAAAAGTACGCTTAAACAAACACCCCTGATTGCTACCTTGAGTTTTAGGTTCGAGCTTGCTGCTGCATTTCATCAAATTAAGAACATGAAGTTGTTGGTTTTAACCTTTTAGGAACACACCAGTGATTTACGGAACTTGAAAGTCACCATTTTTGAAGAATTGGTTTGTTTAGTAACATGAGAATATTTCATTGTTAGAGCTCCACGCAACTACTGTGATACATTAAGTATAAGATCAGGTACACCATGTTGGTCATTAGGGCTTCAGGTAGGGTGTGTAAGAAGTCTTCATTATAGTATTAGTTTATTCTGAAGTAAGTACACTCAACGGCATTATTGGAAATAAATATACGGACATCCTCACTTATATTGGTTGCTGCTGCTTGCTGCGTGGATTCATAGGGAGAAGCAATATCCTCATAACAGTTTATTGGACCAATGTGATAAGAATTGGAAATAAATATACAGACATCCTCACTCCTATACTGTCTTTGTTTTTTTTTTCCAGCAGATGCACAGGTTATTACTGGTAAAAGAACAAAGCAACAACAACAATGATGTGTCTGCTCCTCAAATAATCTGTATATACAAGAACTTTACTAATGGTGTGGCTTATTGGTATTGTTGTTAAAAGTACCATTATCATTATTGCTTATGTATTAGGACCGTACAAGCTTTTGCTTTTGTAAATTAAATTAATGATAACGCATGGATCAGATTATGGCCCAAAGATACGAGCCTTTTTTACATTTTTTATATCACGTGCGAATACGAAGAAAGAATCGCTGCCACGCCGCAACGCGGCGTTTCGCAGCACATCTCGTTATTATAATGCCAAAGGGACTACAGTTGCCAACTAGGAAAAGTTCTAACTAATAAGTGTTTATAGAATTCCTAGACTTTCCATAAACTTCTCATTCATTCTAGTGTATGTGGAGGTGTCGGTTTGCAAAGAAAAAAAGAGGGAAAAAGATGAAGCTTATGATAATGTGATGAAGGGTTAAGTATTGTAATTCAAGAGATAACTGCTAGCTTGATTTTTAAATAAGGTAAGTGAGGTTAATTAGTGTTGATTGATGAATTAAGAATTAGGGTTCATGAACCCTAATTTGGGATAAATGGGTAAATGGTGGTTTAAAGATAATTAAAGGATTATAGTGATTATGGGGGTAAGGTTATTGAGTTAAAGTTAATAAGTTATGGGGGTGTTCATCATATGATCAATATATGATCATATGATGACTAAGAAGGATTAAAGGGTATGTAGTTGTTATAGTTATTTGGTTATGTGTTATTAAGTGTCTATGTTATGGTGATTTGTACCTAGGATGGTATTATGGAGATTATAAAGGTTGATGATGATGATGATGCCTTGATATGCTTAGCTTGGAGCTAAGGTAAGTAAAATGATGATAGCATGTTGTTATATGGATTTCTAACATGTATGTGTTATGTATGTTGTATGTTAAGTGATAGGAGTTTGAGATATGGTTAAGTGTTTGCAATGATTGAGACTAAGATGACGATTTGGTGTTATAGAGTATGTTTGATGCTATGTGTTAAAGTAAGACTTAGAGTGATAAGCCCGTGATGTAAGTGCTCGATATATGTGATGCTTATATGTTGTTTGAAGTATAATGGTATGTTTTGATCATTTTACTTACTAAGCGAAAGCTTACCGGTTAATGCTACAATGTTTTGTAGGTTCATGTGTTATGCTATGGCTTGGAATAAGGATTAAGGTTTGGTTATGCGGAAGTTAGAAGACTTTGGTAAGAAAGTAGGAGTTAGGTAGAATATCGAGCTCAAGTCAATGTCGATGCCCCCGTGAGTTGTTTAAAGGTTATATGGTCATAGTCAAGTGTCAAAGTTATGTTGTTATATGTCAAAGCCAAGTATGTCTAACGGTTCGCGATGTATATGGATTTAAGTGTTTATAGTGATGGATAAAGGGGTGTTTGACATAAGTGTAAATATACCCATTTTGGATTGTAAACGGGTCAAATGGGCATGGAAATGATTTATTATGTTATGTTAATGAATTCTGGATGTTTTGGTGCTATGTCGAGCTATAGAAGTCGGTTTTCCGGAATTAAAGTAAAGTATAAAGATATGTTTTTTTTGAAATGTTGTTGCAGGTACCATATGACCATATGATATATTTTCATATGGTCGTATGCCCACTATAACAAGTCTGCAGGCACCATATGAGATATTTGCAAATGGTCGTATGTGGGTTTATAAGTTTCTAAGATGACCATACGGCCATATGAGAATATTTGATACGACCGTGTGGTCGGTTTTTCAGATTTCATCGATTTTTGGAATTTCATATCTTTTAAACCGTAAGTCGTCACGGGTTGTGGCACCTGTCATTTTGAAGGTAATTGAGTATAGTTTCAATTAAAAATAGTGTAAAGGGTTGAAGTGTGATATATTTTTAACGGTTGGTCAAAGATTAACAGAATGTTCAGTAAGGTCAAGCGTTTCCGCGTCAAAAGTTTAAAATTTTGGCCAAAGCGGGCACGGGTAGAACCTACGCTGGTAATTTCCGAAACGAACACGTTAACACGACACGACATGACCTGTTCTTATCGTGTTTCGTGTCGGGTCTTATCGTGTTTCGTGTCTTAACAGGTCCGGACCTGTTAAGACACGAATAAAATTAACAGGTTTCGTGTCTTAACATGTCGGGACCTGTTAAGACACGTTAAGGACCTGTTAAGAGGGGATATATATATATGTTTAAAAATAAACCCTAAAACACTTTCCTCTTTTCTCATATTCTCTGGCGCCTCCAAATCTCCAATCCTCCATTCCTCCATTAATCTATTATTCTATTAACAGGTATGTAAAATGTAATCCATTAACTCCAATACTCCATTAACATTAATCGATCCACAAACACTTTATCTTTTCTCAGATTCTCTGTCGATCCACAAATCCACAATCTATTATTCTATTAACAGGTATGTAATCAATTTATTGGAAATAAGTTCTCTTGTTAATTTGTTATATTTTGTTAAATATTGTACCAAATCTAATCGATTTGTGAGTTCAAGTATAGTTTAAGTATTGTACCAATTCTAATCGATATTGTACCAAATCTAATCGATTTTGTTAAATATTGTACCAAGTCTAATCGATATTTTATGACTTTCTGTTTTGTAATTGCGTTTTAATAAAATATGTTAATTTTTTTTTATAAGTTCTTTCTTATCAGTTATCACTTAATCTTTAGTCTTTTCTTGAAGTGATATTTTATTATCTAATTTAATAGATAAACGGACCACCAGCACAGATTGAATTATTGGGCATAAAATGAGCCCCAGCAAACATTGCATTCATTACATTCATTACTGATTTTTTTGAAATAAGCAGAGTACTATAATTGCTTAACTAGTCCCTTCAAACCTCATGCTTATTCCGACCCAGTCAATGCTTACTGATCTTTTAATGTGTTATAGTACTTTGCGTATTTCAAACTCAGTCAGTGCTTACTGATCTTTTAATGTGTTATGGTTTGAGGGACTAGTTAAGCAATTATAGTAATAAACCTGTTGACATTATAGTAATAAGAGAAGAGTGTCAAAGTAGCCTAGGCGATTGCCTGATTTATGGGCAGGTTTGTACTTCATTCTACTGATTCACTCTCTTTATATCTTTAAACACAAGACTTGACTTACATAGTTACATCTTCAAATAGTTACTGTTATGGAAAAGATAATACTAGTTCCATTTATGGGCAGGTTTGTACTTCATTCCATATGTCAATGATTCTCTTTCACTAACTGATTGACATATGCAGGAAAAACAAGTTCCATTTATCTTACTGAGTGTCTAAAAGTCTTCCCAACTATTTCTTTCTCATGTTTAATAGTTGTGCTGGTCTCTTCTAGAAAATAAATTCATTTCTTTCTGTAAAACACATTAGTTTACAAACCTTGCTATTTAATGTGTAAATATGATATGACCAGATTGCAAGATGAAACTAATTAAACTATCACTTCTGGTATATTGTTGGATTACAGGACAATTAGCAGCCATGGTGGACCGGTAATATGCTCGAGGACATGGGTTTCGGCTACGGGTGAAGAGTGAAGACATTAAAATTGTTTACTTTTGTTTCGTTATGTATTAGTTATAAGGATTTATTAAGGACTTTTTGTTTCGCTATGTATTAGTTAAAAATATTATTATGAACTCTCGTTAAATTGTATACTCGTTTTGTTTCGTTATGTATTTTTGTTAACAGGTCCCTTAACAGGTTCCTTATCGTGTCACACGTTAATTTTCGTGTCGTGTTCGTGTTTGAAAAAAGTGACACGATTTCTTATCGTGTCGTGTTCGTGTTCAGGTCTTTCGTGTTCGTGTCTTATCGTGTCGTGTCAGACACGATATGCCAGCTCTAGGCACGGGGCGAACCTACGTTGCGAAAAACTGAGCTCTGGAAGGTACAGATCAGACCTTACAACGATTTCCTCGTTGCTCCGAGATGATAATCTCGTCTTCACTATCCTCGTGTCATGGAGTAAAACCATACCTCATCAACAACGCTCACCGCTTATAGATGCCAAAAAAACTCTACACCAAGCACATGAAGTCTAGAAACTCACGCTGGAATGGTCGTCCGAAGAAGCTAGGGTAACGAAGGTTACTTTCTAACCGGAGGCAATGCTGTGGGAGCATAATCTCCTACGGAGCATGGCAGACACGCCAGCAGCTATCGTATGACTTGGTACGAAAGCAATAGTGTCACTGCAACGGTCTTTATGCACGTTGCGACAACCTGAGCTTTGGAAGGTGCGGATCAGACCTTACAATGACGCTGCTCCAAGACGATAATATCGTATCCACAATCCTCGTGTCGTGGAGTAAAACCAAGGTAGTATAAATTGAACTGTGCACCCAGGTGAACGACGTACTCACACAGACTCCGCTACATACTTACACTCTTTCCATTTCTCTCGCTATATTTCATACCAAGTAAGCACTTACTTTTATGCCAAAGCTTGGTCTCAGATTAAAACCCCGAGGCAAGCTAACGATGTTTTCTTTTATTTCAGCATAAGAGACGAAGGAGCATCCTCAAGACCTCCGAAGGATCAGGGCTGAAGGCACTACCAAAATTTGGTCAAACAGTTGTGATTTTAAATGATCGTTTGGCAAACAACAAGAAGCTTTATATTTTTTTTATTCGGAATTCTCATTTTCCAACGCTCATGAAGTATCATTTAGGCGCGTTGAACATTTAGGAGTTGCGATGATACAAAATCACACCATTTTACATATTATAATTACAACTACATTACTAAACGTTCTTAAAAAAAAATAATAACAAAATACTACTTAGAACTACTGCTTACTTTTATTGTTAGTGTCGCTGCTACTGCTATTTTTGACACGACATTATAAAATATGCCACCAAAACATCACAAAACTTTAAGCATAATAACTATGCTAAGAGCACTAGGTATCGTGTTATCTGATAACACGTTATTGGTATGCTACATCAGTGCAAGATCATACACCTCCAAATAACACACCAATAACTAAAACACCCTCCCTCAATACACACAACTAACATGTTATTGGGTCCCACAAAATACCCCACTAACAATACCCACTCACTCACAATACAAAATAAAAAATAAAAATAGCTGCCTCTTTCTCCCTTGGCGTGAGCCACTCGAGTGGCTTATTTTGGTTTGGCTTGTGTTTGGCGTGATGCTCGATACCACAAATAACGCGCCATTCATTTCTTTTTTTGCATTTGGTGTGTAAAACTCATCGATACCGAGTGCTCTAACAGCCAACTACCATTTTAGTCTTTTTTACCGTTTGTTAACGTTAATATCCGGGCCACAATTTTATGGTCAACGTCAATGAAACGATAATCTATTTATTGCCGTACCCCGAGCTATACAACTGGCCACGTTAAAAATTAGCACCCTTCCACTTCCTTTTGCCTGTCTCACGTGGCTTCCAATCCTTATCCAACTTACAAATGTCATTCATTTGATTGCATATCATTTTGTTATTTTAGCACTTTTAATAATTCTATATTAGAAAAGGTAACACTAGCTTTTTCGTTTGTAAATGAGTTCGAAGTTACTATAAGTTTAAAATAGATAGAGACGAGATGAAAGTTGTGCGAGTTATGTGAATTTACTCGAATTATACATAACGGATTTAAAAGATGAATAGATTGGTTCTTACATGAATCATGCACATACGATCTTCACCTATTCATGTATAAGGATTAATTTTATGCACAGTGTTTTTTCCTTTTTGGTAAGAAATGTAGTAACAATGTAATCCCTTCGTTCAGCAAAAGGCTTTGTCTCAATGGTATCTATTGTTGTGTGACAAATTCCCCAGCCAAATGGTTGTGAGTTTAAGTAATGTTTATGACATGTAAGATAGTTTGTAATTGTATATTGTGATATAGTTAGTTGCCGTTTAAAATATAATAATAAAAAAAAATCCGTCTGTTCCAAGTTTATGTCCACTTGAGGTTGTTACTACAAACTCTAAAGAAACATTAATTATTTATTTAACGATAAAACTGTTATTCTGCAAAAAATAAAATAGAGAAAAGCAGTAATGATTGTACTTCCCTTTTTTAAACTGTTTGTTTTTTGTTAATGGACAATAATTTTGAGACGAAAAGATTAATATACATGGTCAATACAAGAAGCTATTTTTCTGCTTAATGAAAAGTTCTTTGCAAGAAAAATACTCTCAAGACACCTTTTCCGCTAAGGAATCAATAGCAGATGAACAAGCAACCTGAACAACTTCGAAATTATATAGCATATAAGAATGTACATAAACATGTATCAAACAAATAAAAAATAAAGTACTGAATTGCAGATTACATATAAAGGATATCTTTACAGGGAAGAGATTTAGTAAGAAAAAAAATTGAATTGAGAAGAATGAGAAGAAATTTCAGTCACACATTTCAAATGATAGAGAGAAATTTAAAAGTAGATGTATCTATATTTGTATATTTATCTGACATGTGTACTTCTCATTTTAATTTTATTTATTATTTGATCCTGACTCTATGTTTACAATTTAAAATAGGTGATTGTCTAAGTTGATTATGTTTTCCAAGTATATTTATGTATGAAACTATGGATCAGGTAGTGCCAAATGAGCCCACGGTTCGGCTATTTCATTTCAAGAAAATCTATAGTATGATTGTGTGAATTTTTGTAAAACAAAAAATTATATTTCCATTCCAATTTATGTAGCATACAATTTTGAAATGTCGTACTAAAGAAGAAGGGCAAAAACTAAGGGCGGAGCCATGATATCTACATCTTTTTCTTACTTGCGTAATAATTCAAAGTGAATAAAAACTAAAAAACTTCTCACTGAAATTAACCGAATGTTAGTTTTATCTTTGTACAAGTGCGATGTTATTGAACATAATTTCTGTTTGACTTTATTGTCAAGAGAAAATTGATATATGCTATTAAAAGGTCAGGATGTAATTTGGATATATACATCATATTTCATTATTTTTAAGTTTTAAATATTGGCATGTACTCGTTTTTCACGCATGACAGGTGAGCACGTACGTTTATTTCGTTGCCCATATAACCCCACTATACATTTTGTACGGGCCGGCAATTTATTCCAAAAAATTTATCTTCACTTTTATTTTTCATTTTAACCTATCTTAAGAGTTTTTTTTTTTTTTTTTTTTTTTTTTTTTTTTTTTTTAAATCACAACTAAACTATCTTACGATACATAATTTACAGGCTAACTCACATGTTCTAAGCATGACTTGAATCTACAACCATTTGATTGAGTAGCTTGTCACACAAAAAGAAGTACTTGTAAAAGTAAAATGTTCATTTTATCGTACTTAGCCTTTAAGTTAAACAAGCATTTTGATACACATGTTAAACAGATTTCCAAATTTAGTTGAACAATTCCATCTTAGTTAGAGATCAGTTAAACTGGAGATCCAAAAACACTTGTTATAAAATGTCCCGCGAGTACTAGTAGTGCACTAGCTATAAAAAGAAAGGGTGAACATATGAGATTTTTGTTATAAGGCTTTCCGAAATGGATAAACATTTGACTCAAACGTAAATAGCATAACCAAAATTCTTTTGAAACCGTTTCAACTCATTCTCTAACTACTCTAAGGAGGAGGCCGGGAACAAAATACATTTAAAGTTAGTTTTAACATAATATGTCATGCTAATTGATCATCAAGTAAAACTGATTCATCAGCATAAAAAAAAGGTAAAACTTATCCATATTTTTCTTTTTAAGGATACATTTTATTATTATTTCTCGCAATACCACATAACATATTTAATTTACACACTTAAGTAAATATAATATGATGACTAGTCAGCATCTCATTTGGACTTTATATATCTTCATATTCTTCACCACTTCTACATAACTCCTTATATTTATTCCAATCTCCAATCTCCAATCTCCAATCTCCAATCTCCTTATATTATTTGATAACCATGTTGACCTACAACAGCAACAATGTAGGACCATTCGGCGACACAACACTGACCAAAGTATTTGTCGGAGGATTGGCTTGGGAGACTCCTAACGACGCACTCAAGAACCATTTCGAAAAATTCGGCGATATCTTAGAAGCTGTTATTATCATTGATAAAACAACTGGACGATCCAAAGGCTATGGATTCGTATGTTTTATTTTCGTTATTTAACATATGATTCGTATGATTTTCTACTTTGGTTATGGTACATATATTAAAGTTTCTTACCATTTAGGTAACGTTTAATGAGCCCGAATCGGCTAAAAAGGCGTGTGAAGACCCTGCCCCAGTTATCAATGGCCGGCGTGCTAATTGCAATCTGGCTTCTCTTGGTGCACGCCGGCCGAGATCATGCCCTCCACATCAAAATGGTACGTACTGCATGTCTTACAAAAATGATTATATGATTATTGTGCCAGTTTAACAATGTGGCAATACATTTAAGCTCCTTTAGTAATTCACATTATTTAATCCTTCAAAAACTTTTGTTACATTTGTTTAAAAATGTACTTGTGTTTTGAAGAAATTACAGCGCGTTTTATTGTCAAATGTCTAATATACGATGTTTTTATATACATAGGATCGAATGCAAATGTAGTGCCGAGATCCACAGGCACGTTAACGCCACCACCAACTCAGGTGCAGTGGTACTATCAGCCTACTCCGGCTGTAGCATCTCAGTATGTTCAGCGCCACCAGAACGCCGTGCCATACTACGGGTATGGTCCCGCGACTTATGTTGCTACAAATGGTGGCAGTTACAATCATGTAAGTTGTTTCAGCTGATCATTTAAATTGTAACAACTTGCATGCATTAATTTATGCTAATGAGCGTTAGGATATTTGGTAGTATATCTATTACTGTTACATTTCTAATAAATGAATATCCTTGTTTCTTAATTTGTGAAAATATATGATTATTTGATTCATGAAGAATCCTTCTAATCTAGCGTCAACTTTTATAGAAAAAGAAGTTCAGCTTTTAACTCCTTTGGAGAAAAATAACTGATTGCAAATTTGCAAGAGTATATACCATATGGCTTTCTAAAAAGTACTGTAATATTTAGCGATGAATAACTTCACGTGTTTGTGAAACATGATTTGACGCCACAAAAAAAGAAAAGAAAAAAGATCAACATTATTGTAATTGTCATGACTAAGTTGGTTGTATTAAATCTTTAAATATTGATAGCTATAAGTTGTTGGTTTGATATTTTGTGTAACACAGCACATGCGTAAACCTTCTTAAAAATTTATGGGGTTTTTGCATATATATCTTTCTAAAAATGCATAATTGCATATATATCCAAAGCATGCATAAAAACCATTGTACTATATGCATCAAAAACTTGTACAAAAGATATATATGCAATTATTCGTTTTGGGAGATATATATATGCAATTCTGCCAAAATTTACGATCATATACTTCGTCTCAAAATATTTGTCTTGTTTTAACTTTTTAAGTCTTTCTTTTTTTACTTTAATTTTAACTATTTGTTTGTGTTATATAATATTTGATCCAAAATATATAAATGAGTTGAGTTTTAAATGTATTTTTTTAACCCTTAATGCAGCGTTAAGGGGTTAACGCACTTCCTTAATGCCGCGTTAACTCAAACACTCACAACACATAGCGCTGCTTTAACGTGATACTGTAGCACATTTTTTTTGCTTTAACGTGGCTTTTGACCATCTCCATTGTGAGACCACTTGCAGCGGTACGTTAAATGGCAACGTTAAGGGGCAATTTTGGTGATTTAACGCACGTTAACTTGCGTTAACTGATGGAGCATCTGGCGTTAACGTGGCGTTAAGGGGCTGCGTTAGCCCCTTAACGTCACGTTAAGGGTTACTTTTGTAAAAAAAAAAACTTTTTTTTGGCAGAAACAGCCCCTCTCAACGGCTAGTGTGCAGGTTTCGAAAATTACATGATTGGTCCCTGCAGTTAACGGCTAGTTGTAGTTAAAAAAAAAAAAAATTTTCAAAACCAATTTCACTCTCCTATAAATACCCATTTCACACCACATTTTTTTTCACACTTCCACAAATCACAACACTACATCTTAGACTATTTTCTTCAACCTTCCACCAAAAAAAAAAATACGTTTTTGATTCACAATGGATCCAAACGAAGTTAACAACTTTTCAAGTGACGAAGACGATATTCAGTGGATGGCATCTGTGTACGAACAAGTAGTGCAAATGGAACAACAAGAACAACAAGAAGCCGCTGGACCTTCGAAAGTTAAAGGGCATATCTTTCGTGAACGTGAGCTTGCTGATCAACGTTTGCGTGCCGACTACTTCGATGAAGACTGTAAGTATCCGGCACGGGTTTTTCGAAGAAGATTTCGTATGAGTCGGCGACTATTTCTACGAATAGTCGAAGGTATTCAATCTTATACCTCTGGTATTGTTCCTGATCATTTCAAGTATTTTACCGAAGCGAAAGATTGTACTGGTCGAAACAGTTTAAGTATTCTTTTGAAGTGTACGTCTGCTCTACGCCAATTGGCGTACGGCACGTCACCCGATGCGTTTGATGAGTATTTACAGATGGGTTCGAGTACAGCAACGTTGTGTCTTGATAATTTTACCAAGTGCGTTATTGATTTGTTTATGCCGGAGTATTTGAGGAAACCAACATGGACCGACATTCAAACTATTTACGAAAGACATGAGTCGGTTCATGGTTTTCCTGGAATGCTTGGTAGCATTGATTGCATGCATTGGGAGTGGAAAAACTGTCCGGTTGCTTGGCAAGGGCAATTTGGTAGGGGTGATAAAAAATACCCAACTATAATGCTTGAAGCAGTTGCTTCACACGATTTATGGATTTGGCATGCATTTTTTGGGATGGCGGGGGCGAATAACGATATTAATGTTTTGGATAACTCACCGTTATTCGACGACATTCTAAATGACGTCGCCCCTGCAGCCCCTTATATGGTAAATGGAAGGAGGTATGAAAAGGGCTATTACTTAGCCGACGGTATTTACCCACAGTGGGCTACGTTTGTCAAATCCTTCACGGCAACAACTGACGCGAAACATGCTTACTTTAAAAAGAAACAAGAAAGTGCACGAAAGGATGTCGAACGTGCTTTTGGTGTGCTTCAGGGACGTTGGGGGGTACTACGTCAACCAGCTCGTCAATATGATCTTTCGAGGATAAAGAGAATCATGTATTGTTGCATTATTATGCATAACATGATTATAAAAGATCAAAATTTTGCAATACGTGATTTTAACGACATGTGGGTGGATCCGTCACCACGTCTGAGGCGAAATTCGTGGGTCGAAAGATGCGATGGCCAACGTCGAAGGGCAAGAGAAATTCAAGATAGAGACACACACACTCGCCTCCAACGAGACCTTATGGATCATGTTTGGCAGCACCTTGAAGATCAACAAGACGATGAATAAATAATTATGATTGTCTTTATTTTTATTATGTAATTTTTAATTTCGTCGTTATTTTTATTTATTTCTTTAATTTCGTTTGTAAGTTTTTTTTTTTAAGTGTGTTATGTTTGAATGAATGTTATGTTTTAATAAATGTGTTGTTTTTAAAAAAAAATTGAAGTAGTTTATAAGTTAGGGGTTGAATTTGAAAATTTATGTATAAAGTTGAGTTAAGGTGTGTTAAAGCTGAGTTATTGATGTGTGAGTTAAAGCTGAGTTAAGTTAAAGGGTGAAAAAGCTGACGTGGCAGGCCTTAAATTTTAAAGCTGAGTTAACTGATGGAAGTGGCCTTGACCATCTCCGTTGTGAGTGGTCTTATGGATTTTTTTGTTGGGAATTACTGTAGTTTAGTTATATCATAATTTATTGAAATATTTTAATATACAGAAATTAGGATATATGGGTGGGGCCTACATGAATGGAGGCCACTACACACAGCTGTATCCTGGTCAAGCCATGGTGATATATCCTCTGCATCATTACCATCATGCTGGATCAATGGGCCCGACAGCCCAATCTTATTCTGGCCCAATGACTTCTGCTCCTCTTATTTCAAAGCCCACCAAGATTACTCCAACTCCAGGTATGTTTCATTCTCATTAATTAATCTAAACAGAATTCTTTGTGGTAGTTTTTTATGTTAGACATTACTAATGAATAGTTTCTTGCATAATGTACATGTAATGTTGTTATGTTGAATTACTTAACTAGATTAATTGCATCATAATGTTGATACCTTTTTTCCCACAGTGTATAACATATTATGTTACTTATAAGTTGATGTGAGCTGTCTTTGAGGGTGGGCGAGATGGGCGACCGCTCAAGGCCCTAAAAATGTTAGGGGCCTCAAAATGTGTCATGTTAATAAATTTGTACATTTGTACACATATTTTTCTTTCTTCTTAAAAAAACAATTATGTGAGAAAATATGATAAATGAGCCACATTTTTAACGTTTAAATAGCCAGATTGCATTAGTTTTTGGATGCCTCATTAGTCATTATTTATTTTCGTCAAGGGGCCAAAAAACTCGAGGACGGCCCTGTTGATGTGGCATGTACAATAGCTACACAAAATTCAATATACTGTCATTGTTTTGTCTTACTAATTGATCATTGATGTAAAGCTCGTAACCTCATTTGTTCATATGATATAAGTCATATAACTTTCTAGTCTTTTCAAACATATTATCAAAAACAAAAAGTGCTTTCAGATCTTGTGATCAGAAATTAATGTATCAAAATGTACATACTTATTCTCATTGGCCAACCAAGGCTGAGACAGAACCACATGGTACAATTATCATAATGCCCATTTGTACACGTTGTAAAGAACATAAAACGAATGAGTCCATGCCATCTTTTTACCCATTGGATCTAATTAAATCTTATATAATCATTGTTAAAAAAAGAATAAAAAATCTTTCATTATTATTAAAAATACTTCAAATATATAAAATGATTGATTACGGGCATTTCATGCTTTTCTTTGACTGTTTTTCATTATTTTAGTTACATATTTAATTACGGATGCCCGGGGTATTGGTTTATATGAATAAAGCGAGTTTATTAAATTCAAAATCACATGTAATTAAGTTAATTCATAAATTTAATTCATGTGTACTAAATGCTATTTTCAATCAGTTTGTTTGGCAGTGGAATAGGTCCAATTATGAGGAGGATGTGCAAACAATAGGGTCGAATGTGACAAGTAATAAACGAGAGGGATGGCAAGTGACAACTACTCAGATCAAACATTATCTAAATTTCACCCTTCACTTATTTATCTAACTCAATCATAATCATAATCCAAATCTCTTTTTATCTTAGGCATATAAATAATTCGATTCATTCATTCATTTTTCCTTTTATATTTGTTTTCTTTTTACCTTGCATTCCAGCTTGAGATGCAAAACCATTTTACTTAGGTCATTGTAATTTAAATTAAAGTCTTGTCTCGATTATTTTATTTGTATGATAAGTTACAAGTCATTAACTCAATTATTATTCTTATACATGTCAGATTAGTAACATCATTGCCTAGAATACTGATAGCGTAGGAGTTTTAGTCCAATGGCTAAAGCTCATACGGTCATAACCGGCCCAAAAGGCTAAAGGCCCAACACATTGTGCTTGGAGAATCAACTCTCTAGGAAAATATTAATAAAGGGCATAACAAGTCTCACATATAGAATCGATCTCCAGGTAGCAACTGGCATGAGGGTTTGCCCTTCATACCGTTATTATACTATTGCTACGTGCATATACCTCATTGGTGCATAGGCAGTGTCGTTGGTTTTTCGCTATAACACAGATCATGCCTCGTACGAATATTCCCATTACGCCAAAAGCCAAGGTTGTCGCCACATGTCATTGTATCTCCTCCATAGGATGACCTCCACGTGTGTCATCAAGAGCCGTTGGATCACGTCCACGGATCACACACAACCCTAAATGCATCCTTATAAATACACATGCATTTCATAAGAAGAACCAAGTTCATATTTTTCACAATTTATACACACTAAACTCTAGTTGTATGTGAGTGTTACCCCAACTTTATATAAACATGTAAAACCCACATTTTTTAATCATGCAAATTTACCAAATTACCCTTGAAATTAAAATTTACGTATTAATTAATTAAAGCACCGAATTAATCTCAAACGCTTGGAAACGAATACCATACGAAGTAAAATAATTTATACTTGAAGATTTTAACATTTTACATGATATAAAAATATTTGTAACATTTATATTATATTAATAATGTCGGTTTGTATTTAATTATGTATATAGTTTTAATACCGAAAATTATAAAGAATATAAAATAAGATAAATACAAGATTAATAAGGGATAATTAGGAAACACAATTTTTTACCTTATCACAAACACCTAAACCGAATTTTCATGCCCTCCCCTCCATAATATATTCGGCCTCTTATTTTATTCTACTCGATTTTCTTTTAAACCCTAAATCCGATCGCATAGAAACCCTAAAATCCCTTTCGATCGATCAACAAGTTCTGGAGCCTTGAGAGTATTTTTCGTGGTGTCTACCTAATCCTAAGAAGTCTGGAAAAATAGTGTGTCGTTGTTCAGAAGCCCTATTCGATCGTTGTGAATTTTCCTTGCTCGTTACTCAATACCGAGAGGTAATAATTTCTGTAAGCTCATGCGATCATTCTACAATCAAGTTTGTATTTTTTTGAGGTTACTTAGGTCGAATATAACTCATATAAATTGATAAAAATGAACCATGCAAGCTACAATAGTCGTATGAATTTATGATAGCTAAAACACACTTAATTACCAAATATAGCTATCCGAATTTTCTAAGGTGTGTTCATAATTTTCTTGTGTTCTTTGATAATCATATAAGTCTAGAAAAATAGCTACTTGAGTTGTGGAAGCTTGAATCATGTTATCTCGAATTAGTTTGTAATCGGATTTTAAAGAAAAGGGTTTTAAGGAGTAAAAATAGAAACGTGTATTAGGGTTAGGTTTTCTTGATAAAATTTGATTAATTAATGCATATTAATGATAGTGTAATGATGGTTCAATGATTGGAAGAATTAGGGTTTAGTTTGGGTAATATAAAAGCATATCGATTCGGTTATAAAATCATAAGGGCTTGTTTTGCCAACTTTGGAACTTAAGGGTTATTTTTATAATGTTAATTAGGTCTAGGGTAATCGGTGTAAAATATTTTATAAGGGTCCCATGTGTAAATTTTGTAAGTTAGAGGGTTGATTGGTAATTATTGTAATTATATGGCTCGAATTGTAATTAAATTAATTAGAGGGACTAAAAGTGTAAATTCAGGAAACTTGAGGTCTTTTCGAGTAAATAATATTGTTAGGGAGGTAAAACGTAATTTTGGATATTTATGGGTTTAATATGTAAATATGAATATTAAAAGGATTAAAATGTAATTTAATAAACTATAAGGGTTGAACTTGTAAATTGGTTAAAGATAAAGGATCGAAATTATACTTATGATAACTATTGGATTAAAATAAACCCTAACCCACAATGATTAATGATTTAACCTAGAGTTACTTAAAATGTAAAGATAACTAAGAATTCTTGAACTCTTGTCTTCTACTCCCTTAGGTTCGAGGAAAGAGTGATTTGATCCTTATCCTTTGATATTCTTGTTTCTGCTAATAAGGTACAGATATTCTGCCCTTCTTGTAAGGTGCCTTCGTTCTCTTGATCTCTTGTTTTGATTTGTTTAGGATTCCCCAAACCATTGCTATGTACCCTTGTTTTGTGAACCTTAGATTTGAACCTTTGTTTTGAACCTTTGCCTTGATCTTTGCCTTGAACCACTATGAACCTTGATATGAACTTTGCCATAAAACCTTGACTTGAACCCTAATATGCTTGATATTGTAATTGGATGAGAAAACCTTTTTATTTATTTATGAAAATGTTTTAAGAAGACCATTTTTTAAAACTATCTTATTGAAAACTATTTTAAAGACTATTTTTGTGAAAACCATTTTAAAAGATTATTTTATGGAAACTATTTTAAAGGATTGTTTTCAAAAGAACTTTTAGATTAAACCTTTACTATGAACATTTGCTACGATCTCTTGTCTTGACCATGTGAATTGAACCCATGGATATGTAACTTGAAACTTGAACTTGACTTGTACACTTGATACTTGACCTTAACCTTGACCCACAGTTTGAGACTACGAGCTATACTAGGCATGAGGGTTTCATGTCCTTGTCATTGATGCACCAATGACTTGACTTTTGGGTAGGAAAGTGATACCTATCCCGTCCCTGCCATGACTTGATAATTGCATTGTACACGTAGATGAAGACATTGTGGCAGCCTACAGGGGCGCATGGATGCATCCTAGATTTGTACTTGACTTGACTTGACTTGATTACTTGAATGGTTTAGTGACATGATGGGTGTGTGCGATACACGTCATTCACTTTTGGGAGCACGCGACTCCAACCCTTGGAGGTATCCCCTCATATTATACTTGTCATACCGAGGTCACCCCTCCGTATACATGTATACTTGTTTACTTGACTTGATATGACATGTTCTGGGCTCGTAGAGGATTTCTGTTTCTGTTACCCTATGACTCGATAGTTGACTTGACTTGATTTGAACTTGGGCTGGTGGGGGTTATGGTTGATTTTACACCTACCTATTGTAACTATTTCTTGATAACCTTTCCATTATCTTTTCTACTCTTGTTACACCATGAAATGTTCGTTTACTTCACTACCCTTTATTACTGCCTTGTTATCGTTATATCTGTTCACTGAGCTCTCGTAGCTCAGCCGCATTTTCTTTTCCTGCGGCAGGTATTTAGCTAGGAAGCTGGGTTTTGCTTTGGGATGAGAGCAACTTTGAGTGAAGCATGGACCTTAGTATCTTAGTTCTACCATTTAAATTTTAGACTTGTTATGCCTTGATTGGCTCTTGAATTGTTAAGTACTTTATTTATTTCTTTTCATTTGTCTTGTTGAACTTGATATAAGTCTCGTTGGCTTATTATCTTTTGGTTTAATGTTAAAGACTTCCGCTGTTTTATTATTGCTTG
Organism: Artemisia tridentata subsp. tridentata; assembly: GCA_021014915.2. Lineage (NCBI taxonomy): Eukaryota > Viridiplantae > Streptophyta > Magnoliopsida > Asterales > Asteraceae > Artemisia > Artemisia tridentata. The sequence goes on along the minus strand of CP139509.1, from coordinate 110,550,125 downwards.
TTCTGATGTGAAACCATATTATTGTGATATCTTTGCCCTTGTCGGGTCGGGGTGTTACAATTTATGGTATTAGAGACAGGTTAATCGAAACCCTTAGGCTTAGGCCATCTGACCTGTGAGGATTTGGGTAGACATTAGGTTTCTTTTCGCGTACTCTCTTTTCTTGTCCTACTCTAGCGTATTTTGTTCGATCTTTGCTGATCATTTTCGAACGTAATTGAAACTGCAATTAGGGCCTATGGTGGAGGCGATATTTACGTGTTTAGTTTCTTGAGTTTATGTGTAGTTTTCGGATTCTAGTACTTAGTATTTTGTATGCCATTTTCAGCATGGCACCTCCCGCACGCAGCAAGTATCGTTGGGCAACTGTTGTTCCTACTGGCCGTAAATGGATTGGGAAATTGAGGAGAACTAACAGGAGGATTTCGATCCCTACTAGCATGTGGCCGTGCCGTATTGAAGAAAAGATGACCGTGGTGAACATAAGAGGAACGAAGATACATATGCACGAGACGAAAGTAACCAATGGAGGCGGCTTCGTGACTAGGTACCCGGGAAGGTGTCTAGCCATATAATTAGTGATTATGACACGAGCATTCTCCAACAGCTCCCACTTGCGACGTCATAATAACCAAGTAATTATACAAGCAAAGGTTAGCGTCTAGCAACACGCCAATGCCCCTAGAAATATGTGAGGGTAGTTTCTTAAATGTCTCATTTCAGATGGTTTATATGTCATCTATCCTTTTGTTACAGATACCGTGTTGAATATTAGACATGGATCAAAAGTCATTCTAATAGTTCAACTATTATGTTTCTCGATATAGATATTGAACAAGATTACCAAGTGAATTAAGATTCATCTTAATCTCATTTGGGTACGGCCATACAAGCATCTGTCCAATTCATCGAGGGGCCTAATAGTATCTAACTCCATAACATGTGGAGGAACAAATCCTGTTTTGACTACACGTGTCATTCACATGCTTCATATCACTCCTGATAATGGCTTTTATAACTACCTTATTCAGGACAGCGTTTAACCATATCAAGGAATGAAATTCCACACATGCAAGACCTGCTTGCATCTCAAGTCTAAGGATAAGAGACATAACCTCTAGCGAGATTCACTATTGACGACGATCCATGTAGTGAATACTCGTAGGTTGGGTCAATCCAATGTTCATCACAATGAACAACATGTGAGTGTGGCAAATGAATCACCAACATGCTCACATTTGCCTTAATTTGATGATACTCCCGTATCGTCAACTGGCAATGGACAATTTTAGAATAAATAAATTATTCATGGATTAGACATGCAAATATAGAACACAGTAGTATAAATGAAGACGATCATACCAGGTATATCAATTCATTGTATAATACGACTGCTTACAGTTCCATTATCCAAATACTAAAAAAAACAGATATGCATAAGACTACTCATAGGTTGGAATCCGATGTTCCCACCATGATCGAATCATGTTGTACAAGACAACAAGTAGTCATCTGAGTAAACTTTAAGAATACTTATTTTAAAACTCATGAAAGGTTTGAATGATGATTGTCCTTTGTATGTGCACATTCAAGTACAAGACGAGTATCGCAACATTACATTCCATAGGGTGTTTGAAGCCAGCAAACACCTACTTTAGATAGTCATCTGAATAGTTTCTCAAACTATAAAGTATTCTTATTCTTTTAATGTATAACACATTAATGCTCCCAGTCGAGCACATCTAGTCAACAATGTCATCATTCATGATGGCATCCTATCATGACTAGGGTTGAGTATCATCTCAGTTAAATGAGCATCAGCGTATGCAAACAAAACAGAGTTCCTCAAATATCCGTAAACATTTGAACATATCTGTGGTCCTTCGTAGGTCCATTATTAATGTTCGTTTAACAATTATCTAATGACATTCACTTAGATATTTGTTGTTATCAAATCATCTTGCATTCATGCAAATGATATATACATAGTCCAATGCGTAATATGACTTACATGATGAATCCTTTAGTCGAACTTTAAGATTTCCACTCATGTGTTCAATCTCATCAAGTGAGATTGATCATTGAGACTCCCCTCAATAACGTGTCATATTACGTTTGACTTAATAACCGCTTATGTTTATTCTAATAAACATATACATAACACGGTTGTGTGTCTTATTTTATAAATCCCTCAAGAGAAACTTCATTCCAAGCTAAGGATTAAAGTCTAGCTTAGATGGAATATTGTTTCTAATATGTTAATAACATATAAGATTTAAGAAAATAAATAGAGTGCTCCAGCTTGCTCTCAGTGTACTTAGGAGTAATCTTATTAATCAAAATCAAATTAATGATTTTATAATTAACTCAAGATCTTTGCTCCTAGATGCATGATCTAATCCACACATGGATTATTTTATCTTGTATACATTATAAAGATTATATGGATTCATAAACCCTTTTGATTACTCATCGTCCTCGCAAAGGTAATCAACAAGAAAAGTGTTTTGATATCCTATTGTCATATTTCATTTATATGAAAACAGGTATGACAATTAATCATCTTTATACATTTAATGTTTCTAGGTAGAAGGATTTAGTCATAGTCAATTTCTTGAGTATGAGTAAACTCCTTTTACTAGTCGTGCATTTAACGTGTGTACAAGTTTTCCCTTTTGAGTCTTCTTTATCAAGAAACTCATTCTTAACCTCACAGTCTAACTGATTGGTAAGAGATCAATCAAGCTCCATGAGTGATTGTCTTTCAAGGGCTGCATCTTAACATTCATAGTTTTGAGCTACTCATCAGATACAATATCTGATAATGCATCTCAGTAGTTAGCAGGTTCACCATGATCCTCTAACTTATGTCCCACAGCATTGATATAAAAACTATATCATTCAGGTGCAAGAGGTATCCTTGTGGATTTATGAATGAGAGATATCAATCTATGGTTTAACATATCCATGTTCAACCTTAGTATGACATTAGCAAGTGTACTCAGAAGGTTGTGTATTTAGTTCTTGAATAACTTCAAGGTCTAAAGGTACTCCCACTTGCTTTTGTATGTAGAGACTAATCTCTAGATACTAAGCATCTTGAGTAACAATAAATTGTTTTCAAGTGGGACATCCAAAATACACCGTTAGTTCTTGACTCTAGTTTGTTAATTATTTACTCTTAAGTAGTTAACAAATTAAGAACTTCAATTAAGACATAATGGGATTCATCCCATGCCATAATACAATGGTGTCTTAAATTCCTTCTGGGTTGGAATCATATTGAGTGTACACATGGCACACCCAATTTCTAACCTTGATAGCTTTGGAGGTAAAACAGTTCAAGTCATCAAAGATCAAACAATATCAATAGTGTTTGATTTTCCATGATGGACATACCATAAAGTTGTGGTATTCCATGAGGACTGATGTTGTGAGACTATCACACAACTCATTAGATGAACTTATACCTTTTGGCTTACATATCTGCCAACCAAGTCAAACCAGATGGCATCAATAGTAATTTTAGCCTACTGCATACTTTACTTCATGTGCATGTTTTGACTAGAAAACATAAACATTTAATATTATACGTCGTAAGTGTACATGTCTTTAACAAGAAGACATAACAAATTAACGTAGATGCCGTAAGTGTACATGTCTTTAACAAGAAGACATAACAAATTTGACGTCTTACTTTACGTTATAAGTCTTTCAACAATTAACGGAATTAATGTTTGTGTCTTTACAAGAGACCTAAACATATTCAACTAAAGTAATTACGAGCGCCGACTCTTGGCCTCAATAGTATATTCAAGTTAATTTTGTACTTCATGATTATGAGTTTACAAGAAAACATAATCATATTTACTAAACAATTCAGTGAATATGTTGAAGTAGCTTTTCATGATATCTTGATATTTGTTCTAATTAGGGCAACATACATTTTATGTGTAGAAGTCCTAGTAGAATTTTAGTTTCTTACCTTGCAGTTAAGAAAAACTATTAGTCATATTGTTATATGTTGTACCTTGCACACAATTAAGATTTCTCCCACTTGTGCATGGCACAACATCGTGAGAGCATGCAAACAACACTACGCTCGTTTGTTTGTATGAGCAATATGACAATGTATAAGATAACATATGATTTTTAGTCAAAAATCAAAATATAGATATGTAGAACTTTATCGTTTGAATAATGAATCATGCATAACAATTTTATAGATAACATTTCAGGAAGCAACATCAGGAACGCGACAAGTTATCATATAAAACTTATGCAATGGTTCTCATATAAACTATGATGCTTAACACGTGGAAAGTAATGTATTATTTCAAGACAATCTGGAAATAAGATGGGCAACTTGCAAGTAATAAAGCTTACAGCTCCCACTGGATTAGACAACATTACATGTGTTACGTCACCAGTAATATAATCACGTAGCTCCCACTGGATTAGACAACATTACATGTGTTACGTCACCAGTGGAGAGTGAGTAGCGATTTGATACTTTACATCTTTCTTTGAATATCTACACATTATTGCTAATGTGAGTCACTTTGACTAGTAAACATGTACTTAGGTATTCAAGAAAGTGCATCAAGTTCTAACATATAGATGATGGGTTAGCCATCATTGCTATTTTAACTTGAAAATAGGTATGCATTTCCTCCATAATTGGTCTACTTTACCACAAGGGTATGTAGGACCTTAGTAGGCATATTGGATTAAGGCAAACTGCTAGGTAATCATGCTAGTAATTGCCTTTACCACATTGCGGTTTATTGATACTTCCGTCTTCTAATTATTTAAACTCATTTTAGTTTGGTAGCTAGTACGAAATAGGTTGACCAAGCAAGAACATGCAAATATCGCCAAAGGTCTGACCAATGAGCAAAATTCGCCATGGGTTGAAATGGCCCTAAGGTCTGACCAAAGAGGTCAAGTCAAGTGCACGTGTTCTTGGTTGTCCAAATATCTTATATTTCTTCAATGTTTCAAAACCGAAACAAGGGTTATAAAACAACGTTGAAGGAATAAGATGTGTAACCATACTTAACCGTTTTGACTTTTACAAGACATCACGATTTCTAGAGTAGGTTTTCCTTGAGTTTGATTAGAATTAGGAAAATTCAAATATTCCTATTATGGCTTTTCCTCATAAAGAAAAAGGATAGGAATAAGTCTCTTTCTTACAAGGAAAGATCGACTTAGTTCGTCCTTTTAACAAGAAAAGAACAAAATCTTGTTTACGGTATGCGTTTGCATTAATTGAATTTACAAAGTTCAATTTTAGTATTTTCGATAATTATCCTTTTATAAATTAACTACCCTATGTTTATAATTTAAAACAATTAATTTACGAAAAGGCTAAGATCCTCATTGAGGTTCGACCATTAATGCAGTTGATCTACTAGAAATGGTAGATTCAATAGGTAGGCGACGATCACCAATTGTATTACATGTACAACTCTTAGATCTTTATGGGACTCATGGCATCTAGTGTCAAACAACTAGTGTCATGTAGGCATGTTTAGTCCCATCTTTGCCTCGGGTAAGGGTCTGACCACACTACTCGATTAAGTCATCCAATTTGAAAACTGTGAGAATAATCCTAGGTCTGACCACGGAGAATAGTCACCTTGGGTTACAATTCAGCCTAGGTCTGACCAGATACTAAAAGGTAATTGCAAGTGTTCTCATAATTGGACGGCGTGACTTAAATTTTGATGGGTAAATAGTTTTGATGTGGATAAAAAACGTGTACGAAAGAAGCATGCATTCATTCTTCGTAGCACAAGTTAAAAAACTTTTCTTAACTTAAGTCTAATCATTGTTTTAATTTATGTGTGTCAAGTTTTCCATTTTCAAGACTAATATAAATCCTAGGTGGATTTTAATTAAGTTTGGACAATACAATAAATCAATAAATAAACAATCTTAACTAGTTTAAGTGTTATTTAGAAAACAATGATTTTTAAGTTTCAAATCATATTTAAACTTAGTTAAACTAAATCATAAGACTTAGTTCAAAATGGTTTATGTTTAGTTTCAAGTTTTAAGAAAACATTTTTCCGTTTTACATGTAGTCACAACATACATAAAAACAACCAACCAAACATACAACCACAATATGCAAAGCCTCAACCGATGAAAATCCTATGCTTGGCCTCGTGAGCCATCACGAGAACCAAGGGTCAACTAGGGACATATAGCACAACCACACGGAGGGCTCCCACTTGCCCCAAGACAATCATGGGCAAGTAAAGGCCCATAATGCACATGAAAACTTGATTCTGTCAGCCCAGTTTTTCTGTTTTGCGAGGCCCAAATGCCCAGGAAGATCACCTCCTCATGATTCAGCCCAGTTGACAAAGTTGTAGCCCTATGTCTTGTGGACCTGCACCAAAAATTTTAGCCAAAAATACTTTACCAATCAATAGGAAATCGCTTTTTCCCAACAGGTGTCCAGCAGCTACTTTCGGTCTACAACTCTTCATTCTTTCGCCATTTGCTTCCAAGCTCTTGTTTACAATACATATAAAGTAAAATACAACTAATCTACTTTGTATCTACTGTAAAATTCCCAAACAATGGCTACACCAAAAATGAATTACATTACATAAGTGCCGAAACAATGGCAAAACCCCAAAACAAGAAAAAAATGCAACCAACAATCACAATCACAACGCACAAGTGGTCAAGGTTTTCATCGGCTTTGCATATACACATAATAATACATACAATTATGATCATTACAAGGTGTTGGCTAACTCCATGGACAAACATGCATGTATTTGCCATGGATAACAAAATAAATAACAAGAATTAAATTGTTAGCCAACGAATCGAAGAAATAATTAACAAGAATTAAAACCCCGAATGGTACGCGTGACAAATGGCCATAGACTCATAACCCACTGATATTAGGACCATCTTAACACCATTTTACCACAGAAAAATAAGCCTCATGGGCTGATTTGAAATCGGGTTAAAAATCTCTTAAAAAACACTTTTTTAGGCCATTTTACGGGTACCGATCAAGTAAACAATCAACGTATGCATAACAAATGGCCATAGGATCAAAAAGTCCAGATCTTAAGACCTTCTTAAGGTCGACATATTCATAATATTTAAGCCCTAGGGGCTGTTTTAAAATAACACCTTTAAATCCATTAAAAAACAACGTTTTTAGCCATTTTTACGCATACAAGATGATCATATGACGACATATGATGGCTCGTGATACCACTATAGGTGATGTATGAAATATATAAACATATTAAACATATAAACGCAGCTGATAAACATCACCATAACAGGATCCATAGTGCCATATGATCAATCAAATAAAATAAACACGTAAGTTATACCTTTGTAGCGTGATCCGGGAGTCACCAACAAAACCAATGTGTCGACTACTATATGAAACCCAAGTGATCAATGGAGATCACCTCTATGTGTATCCACACTACACGTCCTTGATCACCACCCGATGCTAGTCTATCAACCCGTAACCAATCAATCACCCTTGAATAAACAAGATACAAGAGTGAAGAAGATCAAAAAGAAAAACCCTTGTTTTCTTTTTTATTCTTGTGCCGTACAAAAATAATGGAGAATGGAGGATTATATTTTTGTTAATTGGTTAATGATAATTAGGAGTAAATCACTCTAATATCTTTGACCAATATTTGAAACAAAACTTCCCATTCAAGCTCCTTAGAGGCCGGCCATATGTAGGGCCCACAATGGGCTTGCCCGTTGTTGGCCCAGTCCAAAAACACTAAGTCTAACTTAGTATTTAATGGCCTGTTATTGATCTCGAGTTACGTAGTCATTTATATATTGTAAATACGATAAATACAATCTATAAAATGGTGTCTCTGTGTATAAGTGTGTGACCCCATAGGCTCACATATGTCTAGCCATATAATTAGTGATTATGTCACGAGCATTCTCCAACACATATGTTTCCTTGAAACTTATAAGGGCTTCCATCAAATAATCATGAAAAATTCAGATGAGGACAGAACAACCTTCTACACAAAAGAAGGAATATACTGTTACACAAAGATGTCTTTTGGCTTTAAGAATGAAGGGGCCACGTATAAGGCACTAGTGGACAGAAAATTCAAGCATCAGGCCGGAGTCAAGCTGGAGGCTTACGTGGATGACATGGTGATATAAAGCAAATTTGAAGACTCATTAACAAAATACATACCGGAAACCTTCCATAACTTAAGAAGAATCAACATGAAGCTGAACCAACCATATGCACTTTCGGAGTTGAAGATGGTCAATTTTGGGGACATGTAAATAGCCCAAGGGGCATAAAGGAAAATCCAAAGTAAATCTAGGGTATACTGGATATGACATTACCAAAGACCTTAACTCAGACGCAAAGCCTAAATGGCAAGATTTCAGCCGTCACCCATTTATTTATCTCGAGCTGCTGATAAGTCACTTCCCTTCTTTAAAGTAATAAAGAGTCATGTGAAAAGAAAAACAAATTCAAATGATTAGAGGAAGTTGAGAGCGCTTTCCAGGATATAAAAATGTTCTTAACTGAACTGCCAACTTTGACTGACCCAATCCCAGGCAAAACACTTACAATGTACCTGGCAGCATCTCATGAAGCCATTGGATAAGTATTATTAGCCGAAAGAGACAAATTGCAAGTGTCGATATACTTCGTCTGTAGGGCACTACATGACGCGGAATTTCGTTATTCACCATCGAAAAGCTAGCCTATGCTCTTTTGTCTCAGTCAAGCATTTAAGAAGATACTTCCAGGCTAATCCAGTAGAACTCATCAGTAACAAACTATTGAAACAAATATTATCAAACCCTGAGAACTCTGGAAGATTGGCTAAGTGGAAAAGTACATTATTAGAGCATGAGATAACATTTAAACCCCGAAATTGTTAGACCCGTTTCCCGGGTACTTGGACCCCACCCTAGATGAAAATGGATAAAGACCTTATGTGATTGGCCAGTTAACGAATGTTGCGTTGTGGTCAAACCCGATAGTCAAGTGATAGTCTAAACATGCGTTATAAAGTTATGGAAAGTATTATGTGCCACAAATAGAAAGGAAATAGACTTAAAGGGTTAAGGTTGCAATAGAACAAAAGTGCTAAGATATGTAGTGTGGCCAAGATAGAAGGAAAGAGACTTGAGGGGCCATTCTTGCCATTAGCCCAAACTTGTGCCTAGATAATTATATCCAGGAAAGTCTAGAATTTTCCATATTATTCAAGAGTATGGAAAGTCAGGTTCCATAAGAGAAAAGAGAGGGAAATGATGAAGGTGGAGGTACTATGATGATGGTTTGAAGATGGTTATTCAATAGCATGATTCATAGTTTGATTTCCCAAGTAAGTAATCTCTATATCTAGTGTAATTGATGAATTGAGAAGTTAGGGTTTATGAACCCTAACTTGGGAAAGATGAGTAAATGGTATTTTAAGTCTAATTAAGAGGTAATGATGATTATATGATGTGTTGATGATGGGTTTAAGTTAGTAAGTGATTGGATTGCTTATCATGTAATCAATATATGATAATATGATGATTAGAGATGAAAGAAGTAAGTTAATGGTTGTATAAACCATTGTTATGATTATTATGTTATGTGTTAAGTGTTTGTATGATGTTATGATTTAGGGTGTTTATGATGATGATGATGATGATGATGATGATGATGATGATAAGGTTGATGATGAGGCCTTGATTGTGCTTAGCTTGGAGCTAAGGTAAGTAAAATGATGATAACATGTGTTATATGGATTTCTATCATATATGTGTTATGTATGTTTGATGTTAAGCAATATGGACTTGAATATGCTTAAGTGATGTGATGAATATGGCTTATGTGATAAGTTGATGTTATGTGTTAGATAAGATACGGAGTAGTAAGCCCGTCAAGTAATTGTTTTATGTATATGATGCTTATGTGTGGATTGAAGTATAATGATATGTTATGGTCGTTTTACTTACTAAGCGAAAGCTTATGGTTTAGTTGTCTAACCATTTTGTAGGTTTGTATGCCATCATGGAAGGCTTGGACTAAGGATAAAGACTTGGTTATGTGATATTAGAAGGATGGTAAGTAAGTAGAGCTTAGGTAGACACTGAGCTCAAGTGTAAAGTTTGTACCCCGTGAGTCAAGTAATGTTTTGTAAAGTGTAGCCAAGTGGAAAAATGTATGTCAAGGTCATCCTATCGATTTGGTAGCCAACCATTGTGTCAAAGTATGCTTTATGTGTTTATAGTCAAGGTTAAAGGGGCGTTTGGATTAAGTGTAAATATACCCATTTTGGGTTATGAACGGGTTACGTGTTTATGGAACATGTTTAATATGTTAAAGTAATGATATTGGCCAAGTTTGGTGGGTAAATGAATTGGTAAAGATTGTTTGCAGTGTAAATGGGTCAAAAAGGGTATTTTGGCATAATACCCGTTACTTTGTAAAGCACGTTTCCGTAGGTCGTTATGATCAATTTTATACATATATTTGATGTTTATAATATCCTAATGATTTCTGGAAGTTTTGGTGTTATGTGATGTTATAGAAGCCGTTTTCCGAAAAATGGGTCAAAAGTACACAAAAGGGTTATGCAGTAAAAAGGGGTATTTGGTACAAGGTCCATTTTAACCCATTTTGTGTCAAACATGTTAAGAATTTGGGAAACAATGTATATGGTATATTTTAGTTCAATGTGTATTAAATGTGTTTATATATATATGTCTAAAGTGTCGACTTTTGTGTTTAAAGGCGTACGGGTCATTTTAAGAAAATAGTGCACTTTAGGGGTCCATAGTGCACCGGAGGTGTAATAGTGCACTATAGGGGTCCATAGTGCACCGGAGGTGTAATAGTGCACTATAGGGGTCCATAGTGCACCGGAGGTGTCATAGTGCACTTTAGGGGTCCATAGTGCACCGGAGGTGTTATAGTGCACTTTAGGGGTCCTTAGTGCACAGTACAGGTTACAGTGCACTTTAGGGTGCCACCCGTCATTTCAAAAGTATTTGAGTATAGTCTCATTTAAAAATGGGTTCAAGGTCTATATGTCTAAGGATTTTGTTATTGGTCAAAAGAATTTATGGAATGAAGGTCCAAGTTGGGTCATTTTCGCGTAAAAGTCAAAGTTTTTGGTCAAAGCATTCACGGGGTGTAACAACTTGGTATCAGAGCCTCGGTTTAAGTGAATTAGGTTTTCTTTAGGATTGCCTTAAACCACTCGTAGAAGCATTGGACGTAAGTGTTAGTCGCGCGGAAAGTAATTGCTATGTGTTAGACGGATTATGTTTTATGCTAGTTGAGCTTATTGATGATAGGTGATGTATGTGTGGAATAGTATTGATGTGTATGTGATAGAAGTTCGTGGAGGACTTGAAGTGTTTGAATGATTAGTTGGCCGAGCACCTCGGTTGGTGCCGGTGTTTGTATTGCGATTATGTTAATGTACGATAGAGCTACAGTGATGGAATGCTAAGCGGTATTAGAGATGGGCTAGTAAATGAATTAAAGTGTTACGATGCCTTAGTTATAAGGTAGATTAGTATTTGTTGCTAGTCAATATAATGATGCTTAGACATAGATTGATTATGCGATATGATATATGAGCCATAGACTTCATGTTTTGATTATGTTTATAAATGTTTTAACGCTTGTTGGATAAGTGTTAAGTGTTATTATATGATTGTTTATGAGATGTTAAGTCTATGGTAGTGTATTATATGTCTAAGTGGAATGTGATTGTGCTTGATAGCGTGAATGCATAGAAGTGTAAGAGTTGAGATAGATGCATTGGAATGCATGTTATATAATGACTTAGTGTTGAAAGAAAGTTGAAAGGACGCATTGACATGTGAAATAAGTTAAGAAGCATGATAAGTGTTTGATAAGCCTAGATGTCTAGAAGGCTTGAAATTAAGTATGATAATGATGTGATGCTTAAAGGCATGAATTCTTATATGCTAAATTTAAAATAGATTATGAGAAAGTTAGTGTATATGGTTAAGATGTGATGAGATCATGTTGCATATAAAACATGATAATTAAAATGCGATAGTAATAAATGGTTAAGTGTGATGAGTAGAAGTGATGAATGAGATATAGATTGCGCTAGAAGTCATAAGTGATATGAAGTGCGCTAGAAAAAATTGTAAAACATGAATATAATCATGTTAATATATTGGAATGTGTATGATGAGATTAATGAAAGTGTTATAGAATAAACCTAAGTAAGGTTTATATGCGTAAAAGTTGAATAGACAAATGAAGTGATAATGTAAGATGAGAAGAAGGTCAACAAGGGGTTGACGGGTAATAGTAAAAGTGTGTTGTTAGAACACATAGAAAATGTGTAAATTGAATTGGACAAGCATCATACATAACTTGTCTAAAATAAAGATGACACGTAGTGAGTGTGTGAGTCAACTTGGGGTTGACGGATGAATGATAAGTTGCATTGTAAGAATGAAAATATAATAAATTGGCAAGTGTTATATAGAAACTTGTCTAGATGATAGTAAACATGGCAGTGAAAGTTGAAATTGCATAAGGCAATGAGAATAAATGAAATTATAGTGTTTACTTAATGATAAAAGTACATAAAAGATAAAATGAGTAAAGATGATAAAGTAAATATAGCTTGGATCCAATGCTCTAGTTTTGGTATCCTTCGGGATAACCCAGCTTGCCTTTATGGCATGGTTAAGGTATCCTTCGGGATAGCCCAGCTTGCCTTTATGGCATGGATGTTAGTTTGCCATTATGGCATGGTTATGGTATCCTTCGGGACAGCCCAGCTTGCCTTTATGGCATGGATGTCAGCTTGCCGTCATGGCATGTGTTATGGTATCCTTCGGGATAGCCCAGCTTGCCTTCATGGCATGGTTGTTAGCTTGCCTTCATGGCATGTGTTTGGCATCCTTTGAGATGGCCTAGCTTGCCTTTATGGCATGGATGATAGCTTGCCTTCGCGGCATGGATGTTTAGCTTGCCTTTATGGCATGGTGGTTAGCTTGCCTTTATGGCATGGATGGAAAGTTAGTGAGATTGGATCCAAGGCTAGAAAAGATGGAAAGTAAAGCAAGTACGAATGTTATGTCCGAAGCGTATAAGTAGGATGGTTTACGGTTTATTGATTTAAATGGATTGGGACGCCTTTTCATTTAAATGAAGAAATTGTAAATCGCCGAACCATAAGTTTATAATTCCTTACTTACATAGATTGGGACACCTTTGTATGTAAAGAAAGAGTTATAAATGAGTGGACTTATGTGTAGCCGATATGACATGAGTACGGATAGTGATATGAGAAAGTGAAAACTAAAACAGGTTAGACGTCATAAGAAAAGATAGATATGAATAAAACTTATAGCCCCATTAAGGTAATGTGTAAACCTTGAGATAGACGCCTAAAATGAATTATGCATTAAGTTGATAAGTTAATTGGTGAGCATTCCCGAAATTTGATAAGAAAGATTGCTTAAGTGATGCGTGAGAAAGATTTTGAAGGTGCCGTTTATATGGTACTTTGTATAATTTGAATTAAATTACCGGCTTTTGATGTAGATACGTATTGGTATTATGTGGAATGCGAAAGTGGCCGGTATATGATGTTATGTCATGTTAGTGCATGGGCATATAATGTGAAAATAGTGCCGAAGTTTGACTTATATAAAGTCAAAATAGTAAAAAATTTCATATGACTAGTCGTCAATCGTGGGAAATTTTAGATAAGTTGTGGTGAGAAGTGTGTTTTAGCGGAGTATGAGTTATGATTGTGTATAGTGAGTTTAGAATTTGCAAGAACAATTAGATCGTTGCAAAGTAATGGCTTAGAAAGCATGAGAATGAGAACATGTATATGTTGTGAATTGTTTCGGATAGCATTAGACGAGAGATTTCGGGGACGAAATCTAAATAAGGGGGTAGAATTGTTAGACCCGTTTCCCGGGTACTTGGACCCAACCCTAGATGAAAATGGATAAAACCCTTATGTGATTGGCCAGTCAACGAATGTTACGTTGTGGTCAAACCCGATAGTCAAGTGATAGTCTAAACATGCGTTATAAAGTTATGGAAAGTATTATGTGCCACAAATAGAAAGGAAATAGATTTAAAGGGTTAAGGTTGCAATAGACCAAAAGTGCTAAGATATGTAATGTGGCCAAGATAGAAGGAAAGAGACTTGAGGGGCCATTCTTGTGTTACACCCGTACCCCAATGAGGTACAATATGAGTATACAATATGTTATGTGTTATATTTTATGAGTAGTTAAATAAGAAAAAGTGGCCAAGTTAGGAAAAATGAAACTAGGAGGATTAGCCTTGCCAATTGACCAAACTTATATCATCACATGATTAAATAAGCCAAGACTTGGAAAAATCTGGAAATCATTGGAGGGTTCTAGGTGGGTCGACATTAGCAAGAAGAAAAGAGAGGGAAAGCTAAAATTATCATCTAGCTCATTCCAATCATCTTAAAGTGATCAAGAAGCCTTAAGGAAGCCTTAATTGTAATCTCTTCATCTTGTAAGTGGTTTTCCCCAATTGTGAAAGTTAGGGTTCATATGGTGGGTTTTAATGATTATGGTAAAAAGTAGTGAAATGATGGTCTCCTTAGTTTATAGACACTAATTGTAGTTAATGTTGTGCTAGGGAGCTTTTGTAGAGACCCAATCAAGTCAAGTAGGAAGCTAGTAGGATTGGAGGTAAGTATATGAGTATAATCCTTGTTAATGTTATGATGTTAATGTTATGTTTGTATTAATGTGATTATTATGGAGCTTGTGAATGTGTATTAGCTTGGATCCAATGCTAGTTGTGTAAATGATAAATAATTACTTGCTTGGTCAAGGTGAGTAATAATCTCACTTGATGCTCCTTGTTAATGTTATGAGTGGTGTTAATCACCAATCTCATGTGAATGTGATGTTGATTATATCTTGTATACTTACTAAGCGTTTTCGCTTACGGTTTAGATGTTAATGGTTTTGTAGGTTCTAGCGGAGGAAGCAAAGGTAAGGATCTTGTTTATTTGTAGTAGTGGAATGAAGCTTAGCGTAGTTAAAAGCTAGCTTAGAAGACCATAACTCTTGGACCAAGTATTTTGGAAGTTGGAAGCCGAAGTGCCATCTTGTGCCTTGGTATATTTAACTTGTGTGGTCGTTTTGTTAAATTATGGTCTTGTCGTCAAACAATATCTTTTGTTCATGTAAATCTCTTGGGTCAAATGTTTAAGTGTTATGTGGTCCTAGTGGTAAGTAATCATGGATGAATTTGATGCTAATAGGCTGTTTGGCGCAAAGCCATTACTACCCATTTTGATGTATATATGGGTTGAATTGCTATGGGACAAGTTTGAATTGATAAGTTAACGTAGTTGGTCAAGTGTGATGTAAAACGGAAGTCATATGGGTCGGTTATAGCGAAAACGGAATGCAAACAAAGTGTATTTTGAAAGTTGCAGGCCTCGGCCGGAGGTTTGGAAGCCAAACCCACGGCCTGGAAGATTGGGAAAAACTCCCTTTCGACCAGAAGGTCTGGGCCGCCCGGTCGGGGCTGGGGCCGGCGGTCCGGGCCATTTTCCAGATTTTGGCGATTTTCAAAAATTCATATATTTTAATCCGTAAGTCGTCACGGGTCGTACCACCCATCTTTTCGAAGGTAATTGAGTGTACTTTCATTTAAAAATAGCCTCAAGGGCTGAATGTTTATACATTTTTGTCAGTCATCAAAAGAGTGGTCGGATGTCCATAAAAGTAAAACATTTTTGCGTAAAAAGTTTAAAATTTTAGTCTAAACGGGCACGGGGCGTTACAACTTGGTATCAGAGCTTCAGTCTAAGAGATTTAGGATTTCACATTAGGATTTCCTAGACTTAGGCCTTGTATAGATGCGTATAGGACTAGTGTTTGTTATTTGTGTATTGTTTGGATGATTTTGAGGACCTATATGTTCAATATTTTCATGACTACGCCTGGCTACCGTAGTGATGAAAATACGGAACATATGTGAAATCGAAATCATTTAGATCATACATGGGTGACAAGCTAGGGTGCTAGAACAAAGATAGAAATGTCATTCATGCATTGTCAGGGTATATTTATGTGTGCCTAATATTATGAATTGCTAATTTTCAGTAAGAAGAAATGAAAACCCCTCTCACGAAGGAAGTCGCGAAAACCACGGCTTCCAAGCATGCCGAAACTTCGGCAAGTGATGCGGGTAATGATAGTAAAGATAATGAAAGTTCTTCTTCTAGCTCCGGAGGCCTCAACTTCAGAGGTTTCACGGAAGAAGAAATGAAAGCCCTAGACTCAATGATGGCTAAAAGAGTAGGTAAGGCTATCGAACAAGCAATGCCCTATTATGTCAACCAAACAACGCAAAATCTTAGAGATCTAATGAAAGAAGAATTCAAGGAATTTAAGAAGGAATGTAGAGTGGCAAAAGAACCCAAGAGTGATAAGGCTACTTACCGGGACTTCACGGCTTGTGATGTACCACGGTTTACCGGTGTTCTTGACCCCATTGTTAGTAATAGGTGGATTACGACTGTGGAAGGTGCTTTTCGTACTAGTGGTTGTGAAAAAAAGAAGAATGTTATCTATGCTACAAACTTTCTTCGCGATAGTGCTAAGACTTGGTGGGAAGGAAAGGTGTGTGAGAAAGGTGTGTGAGAAAGGTGAACCTTGGGCGGAGACTTGTACTTGGAAGGAATTCAAGGAGTTGTTTAGTGCCGAATATGCTCCGATTGAAGAGATTGACAAGATTCGAGAGAAGTTCCAATCTCTCACTCAAACTAATGAGACGGTAAATGAGCTGTGGAGGGCGTTTAACGATATGGTTCCGTATTGTCCCGAATATCTTGGGAATGAGAAGCTTAAAGTTGAAAAGTTTCAAAGGATGCTTAAGGATGATATTCGTGATGTGATCTCGCCATTATATTCAAATGTACCACCTTGGAAGATCTTTTGAGTAGAGCTCGTGTAAGGGAAGCGGACTTACTAAGGAGGAAGGAGAAAGAGGCTAAGGAACCGAAAAGGAAGCTAGAGTTTGCAGATCGAGATGGGAAGAAAGCCAAATTTGACCATGGCAAGAAGAGTGTGGGAAACAAAACTAAGGTAGCATGTTCTAAGTGTGGCAAGTTCCATCTTGGGGAATGTAGGCGAAATACGCCGAGTTGTTACAAATGTGGGGCTCTAGACCACCAAAGCAAGGATTGCACCAAACCGATGATAGTGTGCTACGGGTGCAACGAGATTGGGCATAGGTTGAGGGATTGCCCGAAAACAAAGGCGATTGAAGCAAAGCCTTTGAGAACCGTCAAAGAAGAGAAAGTAGAAATTCCAAAACCAAAAGCCCGAGTTTACCAAATGAGTGTCGACGAAGCCAAGTCGGGGACCGATGTCATCACAGGTATTCATCATGTTAATTCCGTACCCGCTCGGGTTTTGTATGATTCGGGTGCTAGTGTGTCTTTCATGTCTTATGATTTTAGCATGCAACTAACCTCCCCACTAGCTAAACTCCCGATACCCCTAGAAGTCGAAATAGCCGATAGTAAAATCGTTGTTGTGTCTAATGTATATCGAGATGTAGAGATAGAGATTGATGAGAACGACTTTAAGATTGACTTAATTCCCATTATGCTCGGGGAATTTGATATTGTTATTGGTATGGATTGGCTTGATAAATATAATGCGGCTATCCTTTGTAGTCAAAAGATCATTCGAGTTGTGAATCCTAGCGGTCGTGAAATGATTATTTATGGGGATAAAAGAAAAGGTGAACTAAAGTTATGCTCCGTGATGAAGGCTAGGAGATATTTATCGCGTGGTTGTTATGCCTTCATGGCACACGTGGTAGATACAAGCTTTGAGAAGAAAGGTATCGATGATGTTCCGGTGGTGAATGAGTTTTGTGAAGTCTTTCCGGAAGACCTGCCGGGTATTCCACCTGAAAGGCAAGTCGAATTCCGTATTGATCTTGTTCCGGGTGCTACCCCTATTGCTAAAACTCCCTATCGCCTTGCTCCATCTGAAATGAAAGAGTTGATGAGTCAACTTCAAGAATTGCTTGACAAGGGTTTTATTCGTCCTAGTAGTTCGCCATGGGGAGCTCCAATCTTGTTCGTTAAAAAGAAAGATGGTAGTATGCGGATGTGCATCGACTACCGCGAGTTGAATAAAGTCACGGTGAAAAATGTGTATCCGTTACCAAGAATTGATGACCTCTTTGATCAACTTCAAGGTGCGCGATGGTTTTCAAAGATCGATCTCCGTTCGGGTTATCACCAATTGAAGGTTCGAGAAGAAGACATTCCTAAGACGGCCTTTAGGACCCGATATGGACACTACGAGTTCACGGTTATGCCCTTTGGTCTCACGAACGCGCCTGCGGTTTTCATGGATCTTATGAACCGCGTATGTGGACCGATGTTGGATAGGTTCGTCATAGTGTTCATCGATGATATTCTTATCTACTCGAAGAGTAAGGAGGAACACGCCGCGCATTTGCGGGAGATTTTAGAGACTTTGAGAAAAGAAAGATTGTATGCTAAATTCTCAAAATGTGAATTTTGGTTACAAGAAGTTCAATTCCTCGGTCACGTTATTAATTCCAATGGTATTAAAGTTGATCCTTCAAAGGTGGAAGCGGTAATGAAGTGGCTTGCACCAAGGAATGTTGGTGAGATTCGAAGTTTTCTTGGCCTTGCGGGATATTATATGAGGTTTATTCAAGACTTCTCCAAAATCGCATCGTCGCTAACAAAACTCACTAAGAAGAACACTACCTTCGAGTGGGGTGAAGATCAAGACAAAGCCTTTCGTACTCTACGGAGGAAATTGTGTGAAGCACCGGTTCTAGTATTGCCGGAAGGGACCGAAAATATGGTGGTTTAAAGTGATGCGTCTTATTCGGGTCTTGGATGTGTTCTCATGCAAAGGGGGAAAGTGATTGCTTATGCCTCGAGACAACTAAAGAAGCATGAAGAAAATTATGCAACTCACGACCTTGAGTTTGCGGCTGTGGTTTTTGCTTTGAAACTTTGGAGGCATTACTTGTATGGTGTTAAGTTTGTGATTTACACCGATCATCGAAGTCTTCAATATTTCCTTGATTAGAAAGATCCCAATATAAGGCAACGAAGATTGTTAGACTTGTTGAAGGACTATGATTGCGAAATTCGCTACCATCCCGGTAAAGCGAATGTTGTGGCGGATGCCTTGAGCCGGAAGGATCGAAACGAGGTTATTAAAATTCATTCCTTGAGGATGATTGTCACCACCGACCTTTTTGATAAGATCAAGTTAGCTCAAGAGGAGGCATTGAAAGAAGAAAATAGGGAAGGTGAGCGCATCACTTCCCACCTTCCACATCTAGAAGAAGATAGTCGAGGAATTAAGACTCGGTATAGAAGGGTTTACATCCCTTTTCGTAGTGACATCAAAGAATTGATTCTAGAGGAAGCACACAAGTCGAAATATTCTATTCACCCAGGAGCTACAAAGATGTACCGTGATTTGAAGAAGAACTATTGGTGGCCGGGTATGAAAAGAGATTGTGTAAAGTACGTTGAGAAGTGTTTAACCTGTTTAAAGGTCAAAGCCGAGCATCAAAAACCGTATGGAAAAGTTCAACCTTTGGACATTCCGGTTTGGAAGTGGGAAAAGATCATGATGGATTTCATTACGAAATTGCCAAGAACGAAAAAGAAGAACGACACGATTTGGGTCATAGTAGATCGCCTAACCAAGAGTGCTCATTTTATTCCAATCCGAGAAAATATGCCCGTTCATAAGTTAGCTAAGATTTACGTTAACGAGATAATTGCACGTCATGGGGTACCCATTTCTATAGTCTCCGATAGAGATGGACGTTTCACGTCAAACTTTTGGCAAGATTTCCAAGAAGAGTTAGGCACGGAACTTCATATGAGTACGACCTTTCATCCTCAAACCGATGGGCAAAGCGAGAGAACGATTCAAACTTTGGAGGATATGTTACGAGCTTGTATGATTGACTTTGGAGGCAATTGGGACGATCATTTACCGTTAGTCGAATTCGCCTATAATAATAGTTACCATGCGAGTATAGATATGCCGCCCTATGAAATGCTTTATGGTAGGAGGTGTAGAACACTCGTGTGTTGGGAAGAAGTCGTAAGAAGGGAATTGGCGAGCACAGATGTAGTGTTGGCTACAACGGAAAAGATAGAGATGATTCGCGCAAGACTTAAAGCGGCACAAGATAGGTGGAAAAGTTATGCCGATAACCGAAGAAGACCAATCGAATTCGAGGTAGGTGATTTGGTTATGTTAAAGGTTTCGCCGTGGAAAGGTGTTTTTAGGTTCAAAAACAAAGGAAAACTTAGTCCTCGGTTTATAGGACCATTCAAAATCTTGAAACGAGTAGGCGAGGTAGCATATGTGTTGGATTTGCCCAAAGAAATGAGAGGTATTCACAATACCTTTCATGTGTCATACTTAAGGAAATGCTTGGTGGACGAAACAAGTGTGGTCAACTTAAACGACATCGAAATCGATCCGGAGTTGCTTTCTCAAGAGGACGAACCGAAAGCCATACTAGGAAGGAAGGTGAGGCAACTAAGAAACAAGGAAATACCATTGGTCAAAGTACAATGGAAGCATCGGAAAGGCACAAGTATTAGGTGGGAGACGGAAGCGAAAATGAGGAGCAAGTATCCTCACTTATTTCAAGAATAGAGTTCGGGGACGAACTTTCATTTTAAGGAGGGGAGAATTGTTACACCCGTACCCCGATGAGGTACAATATGAGTATACAATATGTTATGTGTTATATTTTATGAGTAGTTAAATAAGAAAAAGTGGCCAAGTTAGGAAAAATGAAACTAGGAGGATTAGCCTTGCCAATTGACCAAACTTATATCATCACATGATTAAATAAGCCAAGACTTGGAAAAATCTGGAAATCATTGGAGGGTTCTAGGTGGGTCGACATTAGCAAGAAGAAAAGAGAGGGAAAGCTAAAATTATCATCTAGCTCATTCCAATCATCTTAAAGTGATCAAGAAGCCTTAAAGAAGCCTTAATTGTAATCTCTTCATCTTGTAAGTGGTTTTCCCCAATTGTGAAAGTTATGGTTCATATGGTGGGTTTTAATGATTATGGTAAAAAGTAGTGAAATGATGGTCTCCTTAGTTTATAGAAACTAATTGTAGTTAATGTTGTGCTAGGGAGCTTTTGTAGAGACCCAATCAAGTCAAGTAGGAAGCTAGTAGGATTGGAGGTAAGTATATGAGTATAATCCTTGTTAATGTTATGATATTAATGTTATGTTTGTATTACTGTGATTATTATGGAGCTTGTGAATGTATATTAGCTTGGATCCAATGCTAGTTGTGTAAATGATAAATAATTACTTGCTTGGTCAAGGTGAGTAATAATCCCACTTGATGCTCCTTGTATGTTATGAGTGGTGTTAATCACCAATCTCATGTGAATGTGATGTTGATTATATCTTGTATACTTACTAAGCATTTTCGCTTATGGTTTAGATGTTAATGGTTTTGTAGGTTCTAGCGGAGGAAGCAAAGGTAAGGATCTTGCTTAGTTGTAGTAGTGGAATGAAGCTTAGCGTAGTTAGAAGCTAGCTTAGAAGACCATAACTCTTGGACCAAGTATTTTGGAAGTTGGAAGCCGAAGTGCCCTCTTGTGCCTTGGTATATTTAACTTGTGTGGTCATTTTGTTAAATTATGGTCTTGTCGTCAAACAATATCTTTTGTTCATGTAAATCTCTTGGGTCAAATGTTTAAGTGTTATGTGGTCCTAGTGGTAAGTAATCATGGATGAATTTGATGCTAATAGGTTGTTTGGCACAAAGCCGTTACTACCCATTTTGATGTATATATGGGTTGAATTGCTATGGAACAAGTTTGAATTGATAAGTTAACGTAGTTGGTCAAGTGTGATGTAAAACGGAAGTCATATGGGTCGGTTATAGCGAAAACGGAATGTAAACGAAGTGTATTTTGAAAGTTGCAGGCCTCGGCCGGAGGTTTGGAAGACAAACCCACGGCCGGGAAGATTGGGAAAAACTCCCTTTCGACTAGAAGGTCTGGGCCGCCCGGTCGGGGCTGGGGCCGGCGGTCCAGGCTTGTTTTTGGGGACGATTTTCAAAAATTCATATCTTTTAATCCGTAAGTCATCACGGGTCATACCACCTATCGTTTCGAAGGTAATTGAGTGTACTTTCATTTAAAAATAGCCTCAACAGCTAAATGTTTATACATTTTTGTCAATCATCAAAAGAGTGGTCGAATGTCCATAAAAGTAAATCATTTTTGCGTAAAAAGTTTAAAATTTTAGTCTAAACGGGCACGGGGCGTTACATCTTGCCATTAGCCCAAACT
Organism: Artemisia tridentata subsp. tridentata; assembly: GCA_021014915.2. Taxonomy (NCBI): domain Eukaryota; kingdom Viridiplantae; phylum Streptophyta; class Magnoliopsida; order Asterales; family Asteraceae; genus Artemisia; species Artemisia tridentata. Next base: position 110,527,700 of record CP139509.1, on the reverse strand, counting down.
TGTGCCTAGATAATTATATCCAGGAAAGTCTAGACTTTTCCATATTATTCAAGAGTGTGGAAAGTCTGGTTCCATAAGAGAAAAGAGAGGGAAATGATGAAGGTGGAGGTACTATGATGATGGTTTGAAGATGGTTATTCAATAGCATGATTCCTAGCTTTATTACCCACGTAACTAATCTCTATATCTAGTGTAATTGATGAATTGAGAAGTTAGGGTTTATGAACCCTAACTTGGGAAAGATGGGTAAATGGTATTTTAAGTATAATTAAGAGGTAATGATGATTATATGATGTGTTGATGATGGGTTTAAGTTAGTAAGTGATGGGATTGCTTATCATGTAATCAATATATGATTATATGATGATTAGAGATGAAAGAAGTAAGTTGATGGTTGTATAAACCATTGTTATGATTATTATGTTATGTGTTAAGTATTTGTATGATGTTATGATTTAGGGTGTTTATGATGATGATGATGATGATGATGATGATGATGATAAGGTTGATGATGAGGCCTTGATTGTGCTTAGCTTGGAGCTAAGGTAAGTAAAATGATGATAACATGTGTTATATGGATTTCTATCATATATGTGTTATGTATGTTTGATGTCAAGAAATATGGACTTGAATATGCTTAAGTGATGTGATGAATATGGCTTATGTGATAAGTTGATGTTATGTGTTAGATGAGATGCGGAGTAGTAAGCCCGTCAAGTAAGTGTTTTATGTATATGATGCTTATGTGTGGATTGAAGTATAATGATATGTTATGGTCGTTTTACTTACTAAGCGAAAGCTTATGGTTTAGTTGTCTAACCATTTTTTAGGTTTGTATGCTATCATGGAAGGCTTGGGCTAAGGATAAAGACTTGGTTATGTGATATTAGAAGGATGGTAAGTAAGTAGAGCTTAGGTAGACACCGAGCTCAAGTGTAAAGTTTGTACCCCGTGAGTCAAGTAATGTTTTGTAAAGTGTATCCAAGTGGAAAAATGTATGTCAAGGTCATCCAATCGATTTGGTGATCAACCGTTGTGTCAAAGTATGCTTTATGTGTTTATAGTCAAGGTTAAAGGGGCGTTTGGATTAAGTGTAAATATACCCATTTTGGGTTGTGAACGGGTCAAGTGTTTATGGAACATGTTTAATATGTTAAAGTAATGATATTGGCCAAGTTTGGTGGGTAAATGAATTGGTAAAGATGGTTTGTAGTGTAAATGGGTCAAAAAGGATATTTTGGCATAATACCCGTTACTTTGTAAAGCATGTTTCCGCGGGTCTTTCTGACCAAGTTTATACATATATTTGATGTTTATAATATACTAATGATTTCTGAAAGTTTTGGTGTTATGTGATGTTATAGAAGTCGTTTTCCAGAAAATGGGTCAAAAGTGCACAAAAGAGTTATGCAGTAAAAAGGGGTGTTTGGTATAAGGTCCATTTTAACCCGTTTTAGGTCAAACGGGTTAAGAATTTGGGAAACAATGTATATGGTATATTTTAGTTCAATGTGTATTAAATGTGTTTATATGTATGTCTAAAGTGTCGACTTTTGTGTTTAAAGGCGTACGGGTCATTTTAAGAAAATAGTGCACTTTAGGGGTCCATAGTGCACCGGAAGTGTTATAGTGCACTTTAGGGGTCCATATTGCACCGGAGGTGTAATAGTGCACTTTAGGGGTCCATAGTGCACCGGAGGTGTCATAGTGCATGGTATGTGCTTAAACACATACTTTTTCTTGACCAAAGCCGGACCAAAATAACCAAAAACCCGACCAAAATGCCAAAAGATATTGTGTTTTTGTGTTTTTGTATGTGCAGGGAAGGATATCATGAAAATTGACAAAAGACACAAGAAATCCGGGAAAACGAGCACGAGATGCGGAAAAGACTCAGAACCAGCTTCGGCAAAGTCATACTTGATCAAAAGTCAAGAATCACCCTTAGATCATACTATGAGAAAATGGCAGCATTGGTCCTTTGATTTTCAGAATCTACATTTATGGCCCTTAAACTTTACAACCTTAAAAACTTTTTAAACCCTTAAAACTTAACCCTTATTAAAACCGGATTCCCTTATCCTAAACTACTAACCCAACCCACTTAAATCCTAAACCCATAGCCCACTAAAATTCTTACCCAGCCCATCCCAAAAGCTTTGACCCGAACCCATGTCCAACCCAGTCAAATCCCTTATACACTCAAAGTCAAAGAAATAAAAATAAAACACTCACACACACACCAAACGCGCCCAATTCTTCCCCAAACCCAGAAATTACCACTGTTCACCCGAACCCTAAATTTACCGTACGATTATTCACAACAATTAAGGGCATTAATGTCAATCATTGGCTATTCTAGAAGGCCCTGACATGAAGAATGACAGATGGCGGCTTGCTATTGGTTCGAACACCTCACAGCTCTTGATCCTACGGCTATGATGATGGGGAATGATTAAAGAATGATCTAAGGGTGGATTGGAGCTCAAAGCGCGCACGGATTGCCAAGGTGGCATAGCCTAGAAGGTTCATTCGTAGTCTATAAATAGGAGAGGATTTTTCTCATTTTTCTTATGTAATTTTTGATGTTAATGTTATGCTGTCGAATTGAATTTGTAATGTTTTAAAAGAATTAATGAAAGTTTATTTTCTTTAAATTGTTGTCTACTCTTTAATTTCGTATACCTTTCTTACTGATTACTCACATAAGCTTGATTAAGCTTATTGCTATTGTTTACTTATTCAGTTTAGCTTTGAATCAAATTTTCATTCCTGTCATTTAATCTTTTCATTTTCAACCATAATATAAAAAAATATATATATAAATAAATTAAAAAAAATATATAAAATGTTTTGGTTAATGCAAATCTCAGCTTACATATAAGCTATTTACTTAGTTTAGCAAGCTCATAAAGCTTTTTAGCTTGTGTGAGCCTGTTTTGTTTCATTTTCCACAAAAATCACTAGAAGTCAACCAAAGTCAAACTGTGTTTGATCATTGGTGAAATCAGCCTTGAGTGATAGTCTAGGGGAGATTTGGAAGCTCCTAGCCTGTCTAAAGACAGGCAAGCTTAGTGAGATCCCTCTGTTGAGCTGAGGGGTTGTTACATTGTGAGTTCTAATTCCACTTTTTATTCAATTATTGCATCAGTAGCTTAAAATAGTTCAGATCTGAGTTTGTTAGTTATTTACTACTTAATTTGTGTTATTTAGATATTTGGTAGCTTATAGTAGTAGTTTACATCATAGTAACTTAGTTTGCATAATAGTTTATTGTAACTGCTTCATGTCTGCTTATTGAGAATCTGTGGTGTATGTGACCTTAGACCTGAGTTTTTGAGTATTATTGAATGCATTTGATCATAAGATGAGGTTGTAGTGTGGATAAGAAGCTTTGAACTCATTGTTGCTTCATAAGTTTTTGATCACAGTTAGATATAAGGGTGTTTGGATCTGTGGAATTTACTGAGCTATTGATGTTAGTTAGTGGTAATTTTGGTCCATTTCATCTGCATGACTCTTACATGGACTAGATTGAGCTTGTTCTAGGTAGTTTATTGGGTGGAAGTCAAATTTCATGTGCATTCTCATGCTCTGCTGTCATTAGCTGATATTGTGGGTCTGTGATTGTTTCATTTGATAGAAAAGTAGTTTACATGTGGTGGAATTTCATTAAAATAGCTTAAACACAACTAGTTTAATAGATTTGAGAAGCTAAATCTCACATTAGTCAACCATTGTTAGTGATTAATTGGTCAAACTTTTCGTTAAAATCTGTTGCATATGGTACTGAGTTGCTGTTTTTATGAATCCATTTGAGTGATCATTAGTGTTCAAAATTGTGTGATTTTGTGTTTCTAAATAGTTAGCATAGTATAGTTTTAGTATTTTTCATTTCAAATAGTAACAATAACATCTGGTCATCTATATTTGCTCTCGAAATCTGGTAAAAACCTGATGTGTTAAAAGTTGCTGCATGTTCATCATTTTGTCAACTGTTTTTGCTTCGAATTGAGCTAGCAATCAAAAGTTTGTGAAAGGGCTTTTTGAGTTTTTAGAATCTCTGGTTGATAAGCTTTCCAAAACAGCTTTTGTTTTCAAATTTGGTCAAGAATTGAGCGAATTACAAGCTTTTGAAAAGTGCTTTATAAGTCGGTTTTCTGTGATAAAATGTGTTCTTAAGTTTCTGATAATGTCACTTTTGGCCCTTGTCTTTCAAATTGAGTTTAAATCGGGCCTGGTAGTTTTTAGTAATAAAATAGTTTGGTTTTTGGCACTCTTAGTCCCTGTCTTTGTTTAAGATTAAAATAGTTTCAGTTTTCACGCTTTTAGTCCCTTAACTTTTAAACTTTTTGTTTTCTTTAATTTTCTTTTATAAAATTAGTTTCGATAAGTGTCATTTTAGTCCCTTAGATTTTTACTTTTTTATTTTAGTATAATTTCACTAATAGATTTATAAATCTCGGGACTAGCCCGGGATTTGCATTATTTGATTTCTTTTTTGTGTGCATTTATTTTAATAGCATAGATTGTTGATTTTAATTTTCAATATTTTAGTGTAATCAATACCAAAAAAAATTATCACGTTCAATTATTCACTTCACATTTTCACGACTACGATTCGACTTATTCGCCGTCAAACCTTCGTTGGGAGAACGACCCGGGGGAATTGTATTCGTTACAATTTCTTTGGACTCAAAAAAATATATTACATCAATTAAATGGCGCCGCTGCCGGGGAAGGCTTGAAACGAGTGCGTCGATTTCATCCGTTGTTTTTGTGATTTGAAGATCCTTCCTCGGAAGTTATTGTTTTTTTTTAAAAAAAAAATAAAAAATACAAAAATATAATAAATAAAACACTTTTCCTAAAGTGTTTTCATAAATACATCTTAATAAACATCCTCGGTCTTCCGTTGAAGGAGGGCGGTTGTAAACCATTCCAAATTACAACAAAACAAATCGTGAAATTGATCGTTATCGGATTACTTTATTACTACAACCTAATTACGGGGTTTAAGGAAGCTTGACATTAAATTGTCGAGCTGAAGAAGGCGGGTTTTTAAGCATCTTCGGAGCTACCTTTGCCTTCCCGCCACGCTGCGCGTAGTTTTAAAGGAAACGGTTACGGTTAACGTAATGGTTACCAAAAAGAAAATAAAGTCTTTTGTTTTTCAATATATTAAAAAAGCCAAAAATAATTCCCAACCAAAAATACAAAAAGATTTTTGATTTTCATTTTTGTTTCCTTTTTGGTGTATGAACACCCGCTCATCTTCTCAAAATCTTATTTCTCCATTATCAAATCCCGAAAGGGTAATCCGACACACACACCGTGTTCATTTCCCAAACGTTGAGGAAATGAATCACGACGATCAAGCTCCTCCGGTGGAGCCTAATCAAGGAGCACAACCGGGCCCCGACCTCCGCCCGATGGAGGAACAACTTCAAACACCATTTAATGGTGTGCGAAGGGCCATTGTGATTCCCGACATACTTGCTAATCAATTTGAAATCAATCACGGGTTATTGAACCTCATCACTAGTATCTTTACCACGGGTTCGAGAGTGAAGATCCTCACATTCACATTAGGAACTTCACCGATATAGTTGAGACCATTAAGCTTAACCAAGTATCATATGATGCGATAAAGATGAAGTTATTTCCTTTCTCCCTTAAGGGAGCGGCTCGAACTTGGCTTGAGAAGGAACCCCCGAACTCGATCTATACTTGGGGTGACCTAGCTTCAAAGTTCGTGAACCATTTCTATCCTCCTTCTAAGATTTCTAATCTCCGCGCTCAAATCTTACGTTTCCAACAAGCCTTTGATGAATCGTTCAGCGAGGCTTGGGATCGGTTTAAAGAGTTGTTGGAGAAATGTCCGAACCATGGTTTTTCGGAGCTTCATCAAATCGATACCTTTTATAATGGTTTGAGTCTTGCCGATCAAGATTCACTCAATTCGGCGGCCGGTGGAAACTTATTGGCTCGTAATACTCAAGAGGCGTTCGGAATAATTGAAAACAAAGCCCGTGTGAGAAATTCAAGGAGCAAGCTTCAAACGTCTAGTGCTAGTAGTAAGAACAATGAAGAAGTTATGAATGCTCTCGCCGCACTTACTAAGAGATTCGATTCATTTGTTATTGAGAAAACACCCAATCAAGTCAATGTTGTTAACCATGGTTGTGAAATATGTGGTGGTCCTCATTCTTATTTCGAGTGTCCGGCCACCGGGGCTTATGGACACGAGAATGTGTATGCTACTAATTCGGGTGGTAATGGTTACCAACCCCAAGGAGACCGTAATCTCCTTAGCTACCGTTCAAACAATTCACTTGGACCACCACCGGGATTCAATAATCAAAGTCAAAATCAAGGTCAAAACCGTAATCAAGTTAACAATAATCAAAATCGTGCAAATATTGGTTTTCAAAACAATGGTTATAATCAAAATCAAAACCGGGGTTTTCAAGGAAATCAAAATCAAGGGAATTTTTATGGGAATTTCAATGCTAATCAAGGAAATATGAATCAAAATCAAGGAAATTTTCATAATCAAGGTTTCAATAACAACAACCGCGGGCAAAATTTTAATCAAAATCAAAATGTTGTTCCAAATCCGTCACCCTCGGATGAGATTCTTCGACAATTAATGCTTCAAAATCAAAATATGATGAGAACTAAAGAGTTGTTAACTAAGGAAATGAGTGAGATTAAGAAACGTTTAAATGATCAACCCTCGGGCTCGGGTACTACTTCTCTTCCAAGCAACACGATCGCAAACCCGAGGGGCGACGTTAAGGCGATCACAACACGTAGTGGTGTTTTTTATGATGGACCTACGGCTCCGACTACCTCTTCTTCTCTTCCTCCCAAGGTAGTCGCCCGTGAAACCGAGGTGACAATGGATACGGCACTTCCTACTAATAATGGAAGGACCGAAGACATCCAACCTCCGGTTGACCAATCGTCAAAAGGAAAAGGGAAAGTTGATTTTGAACAAGAGGTTCCCGTAAAGATAAAACTTCCGTATCCGTCGCGCCTTGATGAACAAAAGCACCATGATAAGAATACGCATCAGATGGAGAAATTCTACCAAATCTTTCAAGATATGAGTTTCGAAATTAGCTTCGCGGATGCTGCTCTCTTAATGCCGAAATTTGCATCGATGGTGAAGAATTTGCTGAGCAACAAAGATAAATTGTTTGAGATGGCAAAAACAACCCCGTTAAATGAACAATGTTCCGCGGTTCTCCTAAAAAAGCTTCCGAAAAAGCTTGGAGATCCCGGAAAGTTCCTTATTCCGTGCAATTTTCCGGGGATGGTTCAATGTTTCGCCTTGGCCGATCTTGGCGCTAGCATTAACCTAATGCCTAAGTCCGTTTGGGAAAAATTATCTCTTCCCGCTCTCACTCCGACCCGGATGACTCTCGAGCTTGCGGATCGATCAATTACTCGTCCAATTGGAATCGCCGAAGATGTCTACGTTAATGTGGGAAAGTTCCATTTTCCGGCAGATTTTGTAATTGTCGATTTTGATGCCGATCCCCGAGTTCCTCTCATTCTCGGGAGAGGATTCTTAAGAACCGGGCGCGCGTTGATTGATGTTTATGATGAAGAAATTACCTTGCGAGTTGGTAATGAAGCCGTGACTTTCGATTTGGATCAAACCGCGAGATACTCCTCCAACGATAATTGCATGTCCGTGAACCGTATTGATATTATTGACGTTACTACGGAGGAGTATGCTCAAGAGATTCTCGGTTTTACTAGTGGCAATCCCACTTTGGATTCTTCTTCTACCTCTATTGATGATTCTTCTTCGTCTACTATTTCTTCACCAATCATCTCCGACTCTTCCCCGTCCCTCACTCCATTTGAGGGAGGTGATTTCTTTTTGGAAGAGGTCAATGAGTTTCTTGCTACCGACACATCTTCTTCACTGGAAGATGATGATTCTTATTATGATCCGGAGGGGGATATTCTTATGCTTGAACAACTTTTGAATGAAGACCCTACCCCTTTTTCCCCTCCGATGGACCTTAAAATGGCCGACGTTAAGGAAATTAAGCCGTCTATTGAGAATCCTCCGGAGCTTGAGCTCAAGGATTTACCTCCTCATCTTGAATATGCTTTCTTGGGAGATTCCGATACATTTCCCGTCATCATTTCAAAAGCTCTCAAAGATGAGGAGAAGACAAAACTCTTAGACGTGCTTAAAAAGCATAAAAGTGCCATTGCTTGGCAGATTTCTGATATAAAGGGTATTGACCCTAAATTCTGCACCCATAAGATCTTATTGGAAGATAATTTCAAACCCGCTGTTCAGCAACAGAGACGGGTTAACCCAAAAATTCATGATGTCATAAAAAAGGAAGTTATTAAACTCCTTGACGCAGGGATGATTTATCCGATCTCAGATAGCTCATGGGTTAGCCCGGTCCATTGTGTGCCTAAAAAGGGTGGAATGACCGTCGTAACAAATGAAGAAAATGAGTTAATCCCCACACGTCTCGTCACCGGATGGAGAGTGTGTATCGATTACCGAAAACTCAACGATGCTACCCGTAAAGACCATTTCCCTCTACCGTTTATGGACCAAATGCTTGAGCGTTTGGCAGGAAATGAGTTCTATTGTTTTCTCGATGGCTTTTTCGGGTATTTTCAAATACCAATTGATCCCCAAGATCAGGAAAAGACCACCTTCACGTGTCCTTATGGAACATTTGCCTACCGACGCATGCCTTTCGGCTTGTGCAATGCTCCGGGCACGTTTCAAAGGTGCATGATGGCCATATTCCATGATATGATCGAGACGACGATGGAGGTCTTTATGGATGACTTCTCGGTTTATGGAAATTCTTTCTCCTCGTGCCTCTCCCATTTAGAGAAAATGCTTGAACGGTGTGAAAGCACCAATCTCGTTCTAAATTGGGAGAAGTGCCACTTCATGGTTAAAGAGGGCATAGTCCTCGGCCATAAGATTTCCAAATCTGGGATTGAGGTCGATCGAGCTAAAGTCGATGTTATCGCTAAGCTACCTCATCCCACTACCGTTAAAGGAATCCGTAGTTTCCTTGGTCATGCCGGTTTCTACAGACGATTTATTCAAGACTTCTCAAAAATCGTCCGGCCTCTGACCCATCTTCTTGAAAAAGATGCTCCGTTCTTCTTCTCTCCCGAATGCATCAAAGCATTCGAGGTTCTTAAAAAGAAACTGACTGAAGCACCGATCTTGGTTGCCCCCGACTGGGACTTGCCCTTTGAGCTAATGTGTGATGCAAGCGATTATGCTATCGGTGCAGTCCTGGGGCAACGCAAGTCAAAATACTTCCAACCGATACACTATGCTAGCAAGACAATGACCGACGCTCAGTCTCATTACACTACTACTGAGAAAGAGTTGTTGGCCGTTGTCTACGCTTTTGAGAAATTTAGACCGTATCTTGTCTTATCAAAAAGCATAGTGTATACGGACCATTCTGCTCTCAAGTATCTCTTAGCAAAACAAGATGCTAAACCGAGATTACTTCGGTGGATTCTTCTGCTCCAGGAATTTGATATTATCATTCGTGATAAAAAAGGAGCAGAGAATCTTGCCGCTGATCATTTGTCCAGACTTGAAAATCCCCATCAAAGTAATCTCGAGAAAAAGGAAATCACCGAAACATTTCCTCTCGAAACACTTGGGAAAATATCTTTAAAAAATGATCCAAGTACCCCATGGTTTGCTGACTACGCAAATTACCATGCGGGGAATTTTGTGGTAAAAGGGATGTCGTCCCAGCAGAAAAAGAAGTTTTTCAAAGATGTTAAACATTATTTCTGGGACGACCCCTACTTATTCCGGATATGTGCCGATCAAGTGATAAGACGATGTGTGCATGGCCAAGAAGCCGTTGACATCCTCAACGCTTGCCATAATGGACCCACGGGGGGACATCATGGTGCCAGCTACACCGCTAAAAAAATCTTTGATTCTGGATTCTATTGGCCGACAATCTACCGCGATGCCCACGACTTGGTGAAGTCATGTGATTCTTGCCAACGTCAAGGAAAAATCTCGCAAAAAGACGAAATGCCTCAAAATGCAATTCAAGTCTGTGAGATTTTTGACGTGTGGGGCATCGATTTCATGGGGCCATTCCCGTCTTCACGAGGGAATAAGTATATCCTCGTGGCTGTCGACTACTTGTCAAAATGGGTTGAAGCTAAAGCGCTCCCCACTAATGACGCCCGAGTGGTTGTTAAGTTCTTGAAAAATCTCTTCTCCCGATTCGGAACTCCTCGTGCTATAATCAGTGATCGCGGTACTCACTTCTGCAATGATCAATTTGCAAAAGTTATGCTCAAGTATGGTGTCACTCACCGACTTTCTACCGCGTATCACCCGCAAACAAGCGGACAAGTCGAGGTTTCGAATCGTGGATTGAAACGTATCCTTGAAAGAACCGTTGGTGAAAATCGAGCCTCGTGGGCCGACAAATTGGATGATGCTTTATGGGCTTTCCGAACCGCTTTCAAGACACCCATCGGGTGTACTCCTTACAAGCTGGTTTACGAAAAGGCCTGCCATCTGCCCATCGAGCTCGAGCATAAGGCATATTGGGCCTTGAAACATGCCAATTTTGACCTTAAGACCGCAGGTGATCACCGTAAGCTCCAAATTAATGAATTAAATGAGCTTCGGGATCAAGCCTACGAGAATTCTTTGATCTACAAAGAGAAAACAAAGAGGATTCATGACTCTAAGATTAAAAATCGCATTTTCAATGTTGGTGATCGAGTCCTCCTCTTCAATTCTCGGCTAAAGATTTTCTCGGGCAAACTCAAAACCCGCTGGTCTGGGCCATTCACCATCACTCAAGTTTTTCCATATGGAACCGTCGAGTTAGCTCAAAATGACGGTCCAAACTTTAAGGTGAATGGTCATAGGTTGAAGCACTATTTTGGAGGGGACGTACCATCCATGGTTGTCCCGGATCTCCAAACTTTCCCCATGGACAAATAAATTCGGGGTCGAGTCAAGCTCATGTGACTCGGTTAACAAAAACAAGCGCTTCGTGGGAGGCACCCCATGCTTATCCATCTATCTTCTTTCTATTTTCTTAATAAAGAGGAGGTCTCCTCTTCCATCTCTTGTGTTTCGTGGTTTTTCTTATAATGTGTCCAGGAATGCCCGATGATGAAGACTCTCGTGCTCGTAGTTTCCTTCACGCTACTCGAGTTTCATCATCAGCTGCTCATCCGATATCCTTAATCTTATCGTTTTACATCTATCTTTTGGCATAATTAATAAACGGCCTTAGATTTATGTAGGAGAACCCTTACCTTTAAGACATTGAGGACAATGTCTCGTTTTAGTCTGGGGGGGTAATCTGTCGATTTGATTTTTGCCTTGCATTTTTGCCGTTTTCTCATGCAACCCCGTTTTTCCTCCAAAAATTGAAAAATCCAAAAAATGAGAAAAATTTAAAAATTTTTGCAAAAATATAATAAATTTTGACATTTTTGTTGACTTTCCGCTGGAGAGAGTAGGAATAAAATTCTGACTTGACCGGGCGTGATGAGCCCTAGCTTGTCCCCTTAACCGTTTATAATCTATAAGCTTGTGCTAGTCTTTTACACAAGGAGCTAGAAAACGCGAATTCTTTTTAAGAGTTTGTAAGTTCCCGTATTTGACTTTATATATGCATGGCTTGATTATAAGGCTAAGCATTCGCGGATCTTATTATTTAAGATTTTAAATTTGCGAAGAACGAGAAATGATAGAGTTGTTTATAAGTTAGATTGCTAAACGTGGAGTAGTTGATTCTCTTTAGAGCTCATCGAAGTTATTTGTGGCTTTTTTTTTTGTTCCCATAAGCTTGTTTCACCTTAAAAATAGAAATCTAGGAATAATTAAAGCTATTTTAGTTTTGGCGATAATTAGTTTTTATTTCTTCCTTAGAGGATCCTTGCTTATGAAAGTTGGGTACACATCAAGGTACTGTCAGTGTTACGGTGTAATAGACTATTCCATCTTGCCGGCTCACAACCGATGTTGGGATTGTTATAAAAGCCGTAGGACTCAGGATTTGGCAAAATATATAATGAATAATGAATAATAATAATAATCCAAAGCCATAAAAAGTTTTCTGCATCTTGCCGGTTCGCAGCCGATGTTGTAGACTTCTAATAAAGGCAGAGGAAAAATTCCAAGGTCATAATAGACTATCACATCTTGCCGGTTCGCAGCCGATGTTGTGATTGTTATAAAGGGCCAAGGATCAATAATAATATGTGCTTAATAATGTTAAAAATGCCAAATTTCGACTCCGAGGTATCCTAATAAAGGCTTCCGTCTCTGGACTCGTAGATGAGTTGTTTCGGTCGCAAATAAAAGGGATATTCTCAAAATCGTGTTAAATCAGAGACCTTGATGTGGACCTCATTTTTGTATGCAACGGTTTTCGAGGGAAGGTTTGGAAACTACTTAGCGTCTAAACTAAGGTATCTTTATCGGCTTAAAAATTATCGAAACGAGAATTTGAAGAAATTCATTTCTCACCAAAAATAAAATAAATAGAGGAAAATAGGAATTTGGGAACAAGGAGTCCACATTTAACTTTCTGAGTAGTGTTGGCAATCTAACTTGTAAATGACAATGATTTCGTTTTTAAGCTTAGTTTGGGGACTAGTGAAAAATCAGGAACGACGAATTTTATCCGTATGGTCACTTCTTTTTAAGTCGTGTTTCCTGCTCGATGACCCTAAAAGTTATCGTTTGATAATGATTGTCGACAAAGCCGTCACATGGAAAATAAGAAAATACAAAAATAGAATAAAAAGGAAAATCGGGGAGTTTTTATAACATTGCATGAGGACATTGCAATAGCTTAGTCTGGGAGAATTTGGTATGTGCTTAAACACATACTTTTTCTTGACCAAAACCGGACCAAAATAACCAAAAACCCGACCAAAATGCCAAAAGATATTGTGTTTTTGTGTTTTTGTATGTGTAGGGAAGGATATCATGAAAATTGACAAAAGACACAAGAAATCCGGGAAAACGAGCACGAGATGCGGAAAAGACTCAGAACCAGCTTCGGCAAAGTCATACTTGATCAAAAGTCAAGAATCACCCTTAGATCATACTATGAGAAAATGGCAGCATTGGTCCTTTGATTTTCAGAATCTACATTTATGGCCCTTAAACTTTACAACCTTAAAAACTTTTTAAACCCTTAAAACTTAACCCTTATTAAAACCGGATTCCCTTATCCTAAACTACTAACCCAACCCACTTAAATCCTAAACCCATAGCCCACTAAAATTCTTACCCAGCCCATCCCAAAAGCTTTGACCCGAACCCATGTCCAACCCAGTCAAATCCCTTATACACTCAAAGTCAAAGAAATAAAAATAAAACACTTACACACACACCAAACGCGCCCAATTCTTCCCCAAACCCAGAAATTACCACTGTTCACCCGAACCCTAAATTTACCGTACGATTATTCACAACAATTAAGGGCATTAATGTCAATCATTGGCTATTCTAGAAGGCCCTGACATGAAGAATGACAGATGGCGGCTTGCTATTGGTTCGAACACCTCACAGCTCTTGATCCTACGTCTATGATGATGGGGAATGATTAAAGAATGATCTAAGGGTGGATTGGAGCTCAAAGCGCGCACGGATTGCCAAGGTGGCATAGCCTAGAAGGTTCATTCGTAGTCTATAAATAGGAAAGGATTTTTCTCATTTTTCTTATGTAATTTTTTGATGATAATGTTATGCTGTCGAATTGAATTTGTAATGCTTTAAAAGAATTAATGAAAGTTTATTTTCTTTAAATTGTTGTCTACTCTTTAATTTCGTATACCTTTCTTACTGATTACTCACATAAGCTTGATTAAGCTTATTGCTATTGTTTACTTATTCAGTTTAGCTTTGAATCAAATTTTCATTCCTGTCATTTAATCTTTTCATTTTCAACCATAATATAAAAAAATATATATATAAATAAATTAAAAAAAATATATAAAATGTTTTGGTTAATGCAAATCTCAGCTTACATATAAGCTATTTACTTAGTTTAGCAAGCTCATAAAGCTTTTTAGCTTGTGTGAGCCTGTTTTGTTTCATCTTCCACAAAAATCACTAGAAGTCAACCAAAGTCAAACTGTGTTTGATCATTGGTGAAATCAGCCTTGAGTGATAGTCTAGGGGAGATTTGGAAGCTCCTAGCCTGTCTAAAGACAGGCAAGCTTAGTGAGATCCCTCTGTTGAGCTGAGGGGTTGTTACATTGTGAGTTCTAATTCCACTTTTTATTCAATTATTGCATCAGTAGCTTAAAATAGTTCAGATCTGAGTTTGTTAGTTATTTACTACTTAATTTGTGTTATTTAGATATTTGGTAGCTTATAGTAGTAGTTTACATCATAGTAACTTAGTTTGCATAATAGTTTATTGTAACTGCTTCATGTCTGCTTATTGAGAATCTGTGGTGTATGTGATCTTAGACCTGAGTTTTTGAGTATTATTGAATGCATTTGATCATAAGATGAGGTTGTAGAGTGGATAAGAAGCTTTGAACTCATTGTTGCTTCATAAGTTTTTGATCACAGTTAGATATAAGGGTGTTTGGATCTGTGGAATTTACTGAGCTATTGATGTTAGTTAGTGGTAATTTTGGTCCATTTCATCTGCATGACTCTTACATGGACTAGATTGAGCTTGTTCTAGGTAGTTTATTGGGTGGAAGTCAAATTTCATGTGCATTCTCATGCTCTGCTGTCATTAGCTGATATTGTGGGTCTGTGATTGTTTCATTTGATAGAAAAGTAGTTTACATGTGGTGGAATTTCATTAAAATAGCTTAAACACAACTAGTTAAATAGATTTGAGAAGCTAAATCTCACATTAGTCAATCATTGTTAGTGATTAATTGGTCAAACTTTTCGTTAAAATCTGTTGCATATGGTACTGAGTTGCTGTTTTTATGAATCCATTTGAGTGATCATTAGTGTTCAAAATTGTGTGATTTTGTATTTCTAAATAGTTAGCATAGTATAGTTTTAGTATTTTTCATTTCAAATAGTAACAATAACATCTGGTCATCTATATTTGCTCTCGAAATCTGGTAAAAACCTGATGTGTTAAAAGTTGCTGCATGTTCATCATTTTGTCAACTGTTTTTGCTTCGAATTGAGCTAGCAATCAAAAGTTTGTGAAAGGGCTTTTTGAGTTTTTAGAATCTCTGGTTGATAAGCTTTCCAAAACAGCTTTTTTTTTCAAATTTGGTCAAGAATTGAGCGAATTACAAGCTTTTGAAAAGTGCTTTATAAGTCGGTTTTCTGTGATAAAATGTGTTCTTAAGTTTCTGATAATGTCACTTTTGGCCCCTTGTCTTTCAAATTGAGTTTAAATCGGGCCTGGTAGTTTTTAGTAATAAAATAGTTTGGTTTTTGGCACTCTTAGTCCCTGTCTTTGTTTAAGATTAAAATAGTTTCAGTTTTCACGCTTTTAGTACCTTAACTTTTAAACTTTTTGTTTTCTCTAATTTTCTTTTATAAAATTAGTTTCGATAAGTGTCATTTTAGTCCCTTAGATTTTTACTTTTTTATTTTAGTATAATTTCACTAATAGATTTATAAATCTCGGGACTAGCCCGGGATTTGCATTATTTGATTTCTTTTTTTTTGTGTGCATTTATTTTAATAGCATAGATTGTTGATTTTAATTTTCAATATTTTAGTGTAATCAATACCAAAAAAAATTATCACGTTCAATTATTCACTTCACATTTTCACGACTACGATTCGACTTATTCGCCGTCAAACCTTCGTTGGGAGAACGACCCGGGGGAATTGTATTCGTTACAATTTCTTTGGACTCAAAAAAATATATTACATCGGAGGTGTAATAGTGCACTTTAGGGGTCCATAGTGCACCGGAGGTGTTATAGTGCACTTTAGGGGTCCTTAGTGCACAGTACAGGTTACAGTGCACTTTAGGGTGCCACCCGTCATTTCAAAAGTATTTGAGTATAGTCTCATTTAAAAATGGGTTCAAGGTCTATATGTCTAAGGATTTTGTTATTGGTCAAAAGAATTTTTGGAATGAAGGTCCAAGTTGGGTTGTTTCCGCGTAAAAGTCAAAGTTTTTGGTCAAAGCGTTCACGGGGTGTAACAGAAATGCAATCAAAGGGCAATTGATGAATGGTGGATTATCAAATAGCCACGTAGGACGATAAGAAATAACCCACTCAACTGAAACACATACCTAAACCATCCTAACCAACCCTGATAAACAGGAGTTCACATATGCTTTACGTTTCAACTTCAATGATTCTAACAACAAAGCTGAATATGCGGCCCTACTAGCAGGCATACACCAATCCATTGTTAGTAACAAAACAAGTATCGGGAGAATATGAAGCAAAGGATAACTCTATGATCTATTACCTAGAACAAGTGCAACCTATACTCCCATGCTTCAAATCCTTGAGTATAACACAAATACCTCAGCCGTTGAACAAACGAGCAGATGACCTCAGCAAACTAGCAAGCCTAATATTCGATCACATAAATAAGGAAGTATGGGTAGAGGAAATAGTAAAGAAATTAATCAAAGAGGGATAGGAAGTATCCCATGTAGAAGAAGAAAGGGTCACCCGATTACCTCCTGACCAATTACTTCAGTCAGGACCTGAAGACAAAGAAGAAGCCCAGAAGATCAGGTGTAAGTCACTTAATTATTGTTTCATGTATGTAGTGTTTTACAAAGAACCATCTTAGGGCCCATGCAAAGATGCATAGGACCAACCTAAGCAACATTGATTTTATAAGAAATACATGAAGGAGTATTGTCATGCATTATAGTGCGAGGGAAGTAACAGCTAAAACAATACACATGGGATATTACTAGCCAACAGTCAATGATGATGCTAACATATTACTCAGGAGTTTCCCTGCCTGTAAATCTTATGTATATGTGCAACATACCCCTCTACATGACTTAATTCCCATTACAACACCATGGTCATTTCATAAATGGGGCATTGACATATGTAGTCTACTGACAACAACCTTAGGCAATGTTAAGTACATGATCGTAGTTGTTGACTATTTCACAAAATGGATGGAAGCCAATTGCAAGCCTATGGCCACCATCACTTACAAAAAAATACTCAATTTCGTCTTTGACTAGGGGTGAGCATGGGGCGGGGTGGGGCGGTTTTATGGTAAAACCAAAAACCGAACCGTATATTTCGGTTTTTGAAAACTACAAACCGTTTGGTGTCCGTTTTTTTGGTTTCGGTTTTTCGGTTTTATACATTGAATCGGTTCGGTTTCGTTTTTTATTCAGGTTTTTCTTACCTGAAAACAAGTAAGTTTTGATCTTATATAAAGTTTACGATTCCTAGTTTTCAAACAAAAATATTTAAACAAATATCAATAATAGCATAATATCCAGCAATCCCAAGCTTCGAAAAAACATACGAAACAATCAAACATGAATCTAAAATATAAAATGCATTTCTTTGCGGCTTTGCATTTTTCGCTCGCAAAAACATTCAAAGAAAACTATTGCTCCAAAAGAAAGATATAATATATATATATATATATATATATATATATATATATATATATATATATATATATATATATATATATATATATATATATATATATATATATATATATATATATATATATATATATGTATATATATATGTATATATATATGTATATATATATATATATATATATATATATATATATAAAACAACACTTTTGCTTTTTTTTAATAGATAAAGTTGTATACTCAAATCTTTAAAATTAAATAGAAAATCTCTTATATAAATAAAAGTATATAAAAATATATTTAAAGGTAGGGCGGGGCGGTTTTCTCGGTTCGGTTTTTCTTATGAAACCAAAAGCCGCCCCAAACATTCGGTTTTTATAAAATTCAAAACCACCACCATTGGTTTGTCAAATGAGGCGGTTTTTTCGGTTCGACTTTTTCGGTTTTTTTGGTTTCGATTCGGTTTTTCGGTTTTTGTGCTCACCCCTATCTTTGACAAATAATTTCTTGATTTTGGGTACCACAAACGACTATAAGTGACAATGGGACTCAATTCGTGGGTGATCCATTCAAGTCATGGTGCGCAAAAATGGGAACTGTCCACGCAACAACCTCACCTTACCACTCTCAGGCCAACGTCCAGGTTAAAGTATCCAATCGAGAATTGGTAGAGGGGATCAAAAGACAAAGCAGGGAGAACGGAACAAACTTGGGTGGAAGAATTTTTCAATGTCTTATGGACACATCGATTGAGCAACTATTCAACTAGCACACTAAAAAAAAGGCTAAATACTACAAGCGGAAGAAAAAACTGTAAAGCGTAAAATGCAACACTGTTTCTGCGTTTCATACCCAATACCATATCTGAGGCTAAGCATAAATATTCTTTGCCCAATTATCAATAGATTGTTCTCTTTTATATTTAGGGTATCCGAGAAATGTGAGCCAGACATAATAATGTCGGGGTGCGGAGGATGGAAGAAATTGATGTGAATGTTCTGTATGATTCTTCAAGGAGAACTTTCGTTACGAAGTATGCCCGAATTAATAGGCCACTTCCAAAACCTAATGGAGCAAGTTGATTGTTTGGCAATCCGTTTGGCAGCCAAATTATCTATATACTGGCGTGTGTCGACGTTGCTCATTCCCACCGTGGAGAGGATTCCAAGCCTTTGATTGCCGCTGTAAGTTATCGTGCCTATTGTTATTACTTTATGTCATTATTTAGATGTGAGCAGTTTTGGCCCATTTTATAGCTGTTGTTCGTAGATTGTTTGTGGTTTGGAATGAAATGTATATGTGTTTAGTGTGTGGAGAGAGATGAATGATGAATCTTTGTGCAATGGTCTTTAAAAGTTTAAATGATACATGGTGTTTATAATCTTAATTAGTATAGTGTTTTAAACGGACGAAAACATTTAAAAACAGACAAAAATGTATAAAACATATGAAAACATAAGAAAATAGGTGAAAGCTTAAGAAAACAAGTGAAAACGTATAAAACAGATGAAAACGTATAAAACGTATGAAAATGGACAAAAACGAATGAAAACGTAAGTAAAACGGACAAAAGCGTATAAAAATGGAGGAAAACGTATAAAAACGGATGAAAACATATAAAAACATATGAAAACGTAAGAAAAACAGATGAGACGTATAAAAACAGACAAAAACGTATATAAATGGACAAAACATTCAAAAACGGACAAAAATGTATGAAAACGTAAGAAGACGTATGAAAATATAAGAAAACGGGTAAAAACGTAAGAAATAAGCGAAAACATATAAAAACGGATGAAAACATATAAAAACGGATGAAAACGTAAGAAAAATGGACAAAAGCGTATAAAAGTGGAGGAAAACATATAAAAATGGACGAAAATATATAAAAACGGATAAAAATGTATGAAAACGTAAGAAAAACAAACGAAAACCTATATAAACAGACAAAAACACATGAAAACTTAAAAAATGGGTGAAAACGTAAAGAAAATGAGCGAAAACATATAAAAAATGGACGAAAACGTATAAAAACGGATTAAATCGTATGAAAACGTAAGAAAAACGGACGAAAACATATTAAAACGGACAAAAACGTAAGAAAACCAAATTTTGAGTTAATTAGAAACGGCCGTTAGTATAAAGGATTAACGTTGCAAATGATCGTTTGGTTAATGGACTAACGTTGCCACTTGATGATTGGGACCTAACGGAGAAGATAACTGAATTGTGTTAATAATAAATATTATTTATTATTTTTAAGCCGAACATTTCTGTGCGCAATTGCATATTTCTGAGCATTTCTGAACATTTTTGGGAGCTGCCCAGCATACTATAGCTTACAGTCACTGCTGAAAAAGTTTATTTTTTCAGTAAGCGTAAATTATTCTATTTCGGATAGTTACTGACAAGTTTCGTAATTAACCGAGAAGCTTTCTCGTATTTGCTGAAAAGCAACCCCACACGCGAACCGATAGCACAGTATATATGGTAGCAGTCAAATAAATGCATTTATGAGCAAATAATAATATTTTATTATTATTCTGACGAAAACGTCAATAAAAATTTTATTTTGCGTATACGTGTCAAAGAATGTCAAACTGGGACTTTACGGTAACATTTAAGCTTAAACCGACACACGATACACCAACGAGGAGCAAAAATCTTTTCCCCCCTTAGCCTAGCTCGATTTGCTGCCCATCTCCCTACAAGGAGACAAAGATTTTTATGCTAATATTTTGTATTAGTGGAGGATGACACATGTATACTTGTTTTTATACCCTAAGTATACACATAACATTTCACACACTCATTTTATCTCATCTAACTTACCAAGATCATTTCTCTCCTCTAAAACTCTCGACCTAACATAAAAATTCAAGATCTACAAAAATCTAGTGAAGTTTGAACTAATCGAGGTGTACTTTCAAGTGTTTTGGGTTAATCGAAACGTATTGTGGGTAAATTTGCTGCAATTTGGGGTGTTTTTAAGTCTCCTACCTCTCGACTTTTTTTTAAGACTTTGTAAGGATTCTCAAAACTTGTTCAATCTTGTTCATTACATGTTCTTGTGATGTTTAAAAGTGTTACCAAGTGCTTATTATGTAGGTTTTGCTAAAATGAAAAAGCTAGGGTTTGATATATATATTATGGTTGCTCGACTTTTTAGTGGTTTTTATACAAGTTATGTTATTTCTTGCTTGTGTGGTAAATCTTGTTGCTTGTGGTACTAGTTTGATGATACAAATGTGATTAGTGTTAATTACGCGAGTTTAAAATGAAATATACACTTGTTTGTATATATATATAAATTGGCTCACTTTAAAAGAAATAATTATTGTGGTTTTAAAAAACATAAAATTTTGGCTCTAGTGGTGAAATGGTGAAATTAGTGCTTAATAGATTATTTTGGATAGCTTATTGAATAAGCTATAGCTTTTTGTGTTTGACTTTTTTGGGTCAAGACTTGGGTCGTACGACACCTGTTGGGCCGAGCCCAATATGTTTTGGCCTTGATTGACCATTTGACTTAATGGCTTATTTATAAGTGCTTATTTGACTTATTTAAAAATCGTTACGAAAACTATTCGGACTAAAAGGGCTTAAAGATTTAAAACTATTTTTGGGCTTATGAAGGTCTCAACACAAAATGGGCCGAGCCCATGTGGTTTCGACCTTGGTTTGACTTTTTGACCAAACGGCTTATTTGATGTGCTAAATTGATTTTTAGAAACTTAACGATATATATATCGTAACTTAAAAAGGTTAAATGACTTTTGGGCTAAACTTTGACTTTTGGACCCAATATGGACTTTTCGGCCCAATAAATATTTAGGATGACAAAAATGAGTTTTTGAACATTTTTCGACCTTCTATAAATATTTTGACTTATTAAAACGTTATATATCGATTAAAACCGTTTTGGACTCGTTTTGACACCTTAAGTCCAATAAGACAAATAAATGGGCTTTTCGGCCCAAAGTTGTAGTTGTTGACTTTTGAAAGTATTATGACTAAACGTTGACTTTTGTATCAAAAACCATAATTAAGAAGTAAACGTAACGATAAATATAGTTATAACGATAAATATACATTTTGGACTAGTTTTGCAAATATAGTTAACGTAAGGGATTATTTGAGGAAATTGCAACACCTGGAAAAAATGGAAAAGTTTAAATATACGAATGGGTCATGCTTGATTTTTCTAAAATTTCGACACTTAGAATAAATTCGGATGAAAACCGTCTAAAAGACGAAACGAATTATTTTTATTATTAAATTTATTAATTCTTCTAAATTAATATTTTTAAACTTTATAAGACTCATAAACATATTTTAGATGTTTATACACTTACACTTATTTGATTTCTCAAAATTAAATACTTATTATAAATTCTTTTATAATTATCATTATATTATAAATAATCATAATATTTATAATATAATAATATCTCACTATCACCATTATCATATTAATTATTCAATACCTATTTAATTAATTATAAGTCTTAATTAATTAAATACTTAATTATTATATATATATATATATATATATAACAGGAGGCGTTACACGTAGGTAATGCCACATAAATGCCACCTCAATGCCACATAATCATAAAAATGCCACATAATCATAAACTATGCCATGTCATCACATTTTGTCAAAATTCGGATTAATTAAAATGTTTAAAAATTTAGACCATTACAAGATTCGAACCCGAGTCTTAGAGTCCACACAGAAGCACTCCAACCAGTTGAGCACGCCAATTTTCGTGATAAACCATTGCATTCCCAAATTCATATACTCACACCAATCCATTAACTGCAACCCCTAATTTTGCACTAACAAACCGAAACAATTAAATTCTAATCGCCCTTTAACTATCCTTCTTTTTCATTGTATCCCACCCAAGTTCCTAAAACCCTAATTAATTGTAGGGAAAAGTATGTTTATGTCTTATAATGGTGTTCACCAGGTACATATATTCATCTTCGCATATTACATATATTCATATTCAATTACTCTCTCTTATGATCAATCTTCTAATTATCACTTCATGATTAACGATTACTTTGTGGTTAGCTAAATAGTTTCAGATGATTTAATGATTTATATATTTTCTTTTAATTTTTCCTTGATTTTAACGGTGTATTTGGATGGTTGTTGCAGGTGATTTGAGTATTAAATATTGAAGATGATCAAACCAGGTAACAAAAAAGGTACACCTCCTTTTTCTCATAAAGGTTTTTGCTATTGAAATAATTATTCGATTAACCATTTTTAGTAGGAAAAAATAAACCTCAGAAAGGTTTTTGCTATTGAAATAATTATTCGATTTTTGGTTTTATGCAGCCACGCATTTTGACCCAACTAATGAATCTGTAAGAAAAAATGTTCAGGTCAGTTCATCTTTGTGTTGACATTTTCATCATCATTTTATTTTAACGTTTTTGTGGTTTACTGAAAATAAAATAATAGCCTAATGAAAACATCATGTTCAATCTCCAAGCCAAAGCTACTACGATATTATCTAGCAGATACATTCCGTATTGAAGACGCTTTCTTTGATGTTGTCCATCACACTGCTCTCCATCTTTGGAAAGGCCCGTGAAGAGACGACTAGAAAGGTAAATGTTTCAAATCATTTTCTTGATATCTAATTGATTGATTTCTATCCATGAAGTTGGACCATATAGATCACTTGGCTTAAATCTAGAAGTTCTACTAGAGCTACACTAAGAAAATGCAAAGGATATCTTAAATTACCAAATCTCCACACAGTTAGTAGGTTATCTAATTATTCTAAGTAAGAACACTTATAGAATGGTTGAACTTTAATTCGAAATATGTATGCTACTTAACTACTCCGTAACAGGTATAGAGATGGTATTTAGGCGAAACCATTAACCAGATCAATCCAAATAAGGTTGCTTTAGTCGGGTTTGATTCTGGTATTATGTGAAAGTAGAGCTATATATAGGAGTTTGGATTGATATATACCTTTTTGTATTTGCTTCAGTGAATGATTTTCTTACCTGCTCATTCTAAATAAGGTTGGTTTAGTTGGGTTTGATTCGGGTATTACGTGATAGTAGAACTATATATAGGAGTTTGGCTGAAACCAAATTATGAAGCATGCTTATTCCACTAGACCAGAGTACAAATCGAGGAGTTTAGTTACTAAGAAAGAACCACCCCAAGACCAGTATTGCAGTCCACCAGTTGCTAAGAGGAGTGGAATTTTTGCAGCCATATATAAGGAAAATAGATTTACCTTTGCAAGTTATATGAACAACTCCAGCAGCAGTTGCTGGAGGAGCACGATGTCTTATACTTGATGCACCCGGTTTGGAAGAACGAATAGAACCAGCAACAAGACCAGCAGGTTGTTGTTTATGTGATCCAACTGGTATAGAAGGACGCACAGGATCAGTTGGTACATGAATAGCTGGTCTTGACATAGAATGATGAATGGTAGGATTAATTATCTTCTGGCGCTAAACCCAGGGGGAAGGTGGATGGGGTGCAACTGCAGTTCTCAGAGGTGGGTGGGGTGCAACTGCAGTTCTCAAAGGTGGATCGGGTGCAACTCCAGTCCTCAAAGTTGGGTGGAGTGCTGCTGCTGTTCTCTTCTTATATGGGTTAATACGGGAGTGACCATCAGCAGTTGTAGCTGGAACAAATAATAAGTGAAAATGAGAGAATATACAAAATATATAAACTTAGGAACTTTTATAAGTTTTATCATTTCAGGTTCCTGTTGTATAGAAATTATAAGTGGCCATTTCAACTAAATTATGTAGTAAAGGGTCAAACAGGAAATGTGTTAAGATGCAGCTGTGGAGTGTGTCGGGATGGAAATGAGTAATTATGTTAAGATGGATGATGCGAAGAAAAGAAACAGTGGTAAGGATTTTTTTGAGTAATAATAATGTACACCTGTGAATTTTTTTTGAGTTATTTTGGTTGAATGCTTAGTAGTAGGTGTGTTGTTATTAAAATTATTGTTGGTTTTTGATGTTAGTCTTTTGTGTAGGCGTGTTGATAAAACCTCAGTCGATCATTCGACACAACATATGAAATTTGGTTGGCGCTAATTTATTTAATTTGATTTCAACTGTATAGGAATTGGATATAAATATTCTCAACGCGACTACCCACGTTGAACGCCCCGCAAAAGAAATACATATACACGGTGAGTATAGATAATTCTGCCTCTTGATTAGTTGTATGGTTCAATAAATTTGACTTTAGACATACCAGATTGCTTCGTAAGTTATAGACACAAAATACATGACGCAGGTATGGATGAACGAATGAACTACAAATATGTAGCAGATGGTATCACCAGGATGGTGAAGCAAGGGGTGTCAACAGCCTATGGAGAGTCTCATATTTAACCGTAAACCGGCCAATATTAGCATAAGGTGTGATGAAAGATGGTTTGGGGACACATGTGACTGCGAGTTTTGCAGCAGTGTTTGTAGCTGCAGTTGCGTCGAATCTAGTGGACGTGATACACAAGAGTGACAAATGTGAAGGTGGCGGAAGGAGTCAAGCCGCCGTATAAAGGGGCGGTTGATTGTGCGGATAACACGGTTACGGCGGAAGGGCTGATGGCGTTATTTGATCACTTATCACACGGACTACCCAACTTTAAGTTCATTCACAAAGGCCGAATGCTCCATTAAAACTTCAAACTTTTTCTCCACAATATGCTTTTATTTTATCGACAGCCATGGTCCACAGGTTTCCGTTACCATCCATGACTGCTGTTTTAATGTGATATTGACCATCAGGTATGTCCACAGATTTCCATTACCATCCATGACTGCTGTTTTAATGTGATATTGACCATTAGGTAGATTAACATACGCTGAGATGCCTAGCTTAAGTCTGATCCAAATAAGAACAAGGAAAAAAAAAAAAAAACAAAACAAAACAACTGGAATAGCCTGTTCCAAACACACCCCGTTTCATCCGTGACCTGAAAATAGCAGTTATTGGATAATAATTTTTGGAGACAGTCTAGCCATTAATGAATTTTGGACTTAAATTACGTTTAACTTATGATATGTTTCTGTAGGATGTCACCTGAATATGCAAGCATACTTTTGGTATGTTCATGTATATGCAACCAGTTGCTAATATGAGTATGTGTAACATTGTAGTTGCACAAGATTTAAACAAATATTAAGTTTCTATATATTGATAGATTTTGGATCAGATACAAAACTTAATAGTCGCGAGAAGCATGATGAATTTTGCACAACTGACATGTTGAATATAGCTATTAGATACTTAATATATCTAATAATATGAGTATATATCAAATATGGGTAAAATCTTTTAAACTGGAAGCATTGAGGTTAGAAGTCATATATAACAAATTGGAAGTTTAAAATAAACAATCTTAGATATATTTTTATATTATTTGTTAGTATATTACAATTCTTTTGTGTTCCAGCCCAAACGTCAGAAATGTATAATGACGAAAATGGAAGTTACCTCCTGCCTGCTCCTTAAGTCAATAAAACCGCTGATCCTATGCAAGAGGTTTGTCTCACACATTTTAATACTATATTGGATATTGGTGAATCCGGAAGCTCACTATAAACACACATTTATGATTATGCTTTATGCAGGATGATCCTGAAATATTGTCTGCACCATCATCGTCGTGCAAGTGTAAGTAAGCTGTTATTATTTTCTGTGTTATTTGAATTTTTGTAAATGCCTTATTTTCTTATAGTTGCGATGACTAGTCTTTCACTTCACTTTGATAACTGCTTATGGAGTTTACAACTTTCTTCGAACTTTCATGATTTCCCACATAACATTCATCTTGCCATATAGCTAGCAACCAACCAAGACTTGACTAAGGGTAAAGCTAGGCTAAAAAGTGTAAAATCTTTGTGTATTTTTCTAGATTTATTCAAAAGAAAAGATAGGCTCAGAAGGTGTAACTAGGGGTATCTAGCGTTAAAGATAAACGCAAACAATAGGGTTTATATTGGTGGTTAACTAGTCAGTGTAACTAGCTAAATATCAATACGGAAGTTTATTTGGGTTAAATCCTAAGGTTGCCTCTTATCACGCATATACACTTATATCACACACGAAATGTGATCTCACAACGGTCTCATAATGATTTACAAGCACAAGTTCTAGAATAAATAAAATCACCGGCACACTCATAGCAAAAGAATCAAAGCATAAAATATGTATGCTAAATATGGAACAGGCTTAAATCCTCACAATTTAGTGGAAAGGCTATAATATGTGCTAGCTAATGTTATCGATCCCAGAATGGATTGCAATATTAATCGGGACACATCTCATTTTTTTTTCAAAAATTATAGGTTTCACCAGTGGATAGATCCAGTTATTCTAATATATTATCCTAAAAATGACAAATAACTAGATCACAAGGGCAAACAAAAATTTAAAAACTTAGCTCGAAATTTATAAATTATCCTTATTTTCCTATTCTCCCCCCCCCCCCCCCCCCCCCCGCACTTAAGTTAAGCATTGAAGGTCCTATTTAACTTGAACACACACACACACGTATAACAAAGTTAAACACGTACTACTACTTATATAATAAGCTATGATAAGAGATAATCTAATAAGCAATAAGAGAAGAAGAGAATAAGATAAGAAGAGAAGAGAAGTGGAAGGAATTCATTTCATACGTTTGAGAGACAAAGCTTACGCCACATACATGAAAACCAACCATAAGAATGAGCACCTAAGCCTTCTATTTATAGGCAACACATTAGGGCAACCATGTGCTTAGGCGCTTCTAGAAGTAATTACATAAAGATGGGCGGTCCATGGGCTTCTAATGGACCGTACCATTAAACTAAACTTAAAGCCCTATACACAACATTCTTCGCAAATGACAAAGACTTGAATGAATTGTGAAACGTGTTCCTAACAATCTCCCCCTAAGTCTTGGTCATAAATGTTGCGCGACGTCATCTTTGCTTCTTTGGCTTCTGACGTCTTGATAATCTTTGTTTCTTTGTTCTTGTACTAAGATGATTTGATGTTGTCTCGATCTGCCAATCTCCAACGTCTTCTCGTCTTCTCCATCATGCTCATATGTCTTTGACTTGTTTTCTGCAACATGTTCTCATTTTTCAATCTTTAACTTGCGAAAGGTTGAGGTGCTTGAACTTTTGACTTTACTGTATCATATGTTGAACTTTTGTTGTTACTGAGTCTTTGAGAGAACATTTCTTCAAAATATGAGCATGATGGAGTCTTGATGGTCGAACTCCAGATCCTCCGCAGCAGCAACAGCAGCATCAGCATCAGCACGAGCCAACCGGTACTTACAGGTTCAGACTTGAGATTGTCAAACAGCATAGTGTGAAGACTTTCTCAAGTCCTGACCCAGGCCGTTCTGAACCGGATTCCCCCGAAAGGGATAACACGGACACACCGAAGTGCACCCACGATTCAGTGAGTCGCTGGAGATCACCCCACGACTGTAGACCGTTTGGAGCAAACACTAAGCGTAACCCACAAGAAGTTACCGAAGTGACCTGCTGTCAGAGTTGTTTGATGTTACCCTGGCAGGATTTCCATTCAATCATTGATAATCACAAATGTGACTTCTCTCATGAATGTTCTTGGCAGATTGCTAAGATCTGCGAAGGACACTTTCCTAATTTACAACTGATGCCCATGATGTAGAACACCAGAGTAATTCTAAGTGTACCTAAGAGATCTTTGATGAATCTCATGGCTCTAGACTCAATTAGTGCACATTTGTTTGGTCGACGGAGGCGTGGAGCAGATTGCCTCCTTTTCAATATCAACACTCTCGTAATGAGAGGTCGATAGATTATGAAGGGTTCTCCGTGTGAATGAAACAAATGTTTTTTGAGAGACACTTGAGTGGCTTAGAAGGTTTAGTGCAGTGCATCACTGGGTCCATGACGTCTTTTGTCTTCAATACCGGTGATGCTCATCAACCAGTAGCTTATGAATTGAACCCGGTGTCTGCCCTAAGGTTGAACAAATAGAGGGCTATTTCTTTTCACCCTTTTCTTTGCTTTTCTTTTTCATTCTTCAACCCCTTCTTTCTCCGTTCATTTCATTTCTCCTTTTTCATATCATACCTAGGACTTTCTAGTTCTAAACTATTGGTATTGTCCTTGGGTAGATCCCTCCGGCTCTGGCGGATCATAGGATGGTTTTCCCTAACCTTAGTCACCTTATAACTCCATGACTATTCTAATGATGCCATAAAACCAAACCTTTGAAAATCTCTTAAAGTGTCGATAATTGTAAAGACATTTTGTTGACACCTTGAGAGTTTGATGATTTTCAGAAAGACTCCCCCTAAACATGTGCGCATAAGTAATAAATTTGAAATTTGCACATGCCGGAAAGAGTTGGCACTTTTGAATTGATTGACTTTCAATGAACATGATCATCGCGAGACACGCTTACATCACTAGTAAACTAGCTTGAAATTATTACCCGTCCAGATCACATTCAAAGAAAAATCGCTCGAAATCGGTACATTCTACTCAGACACGTCCTTTGCGAGACACGCTTACATCACCAGATAAACTGGCTTGAAATTATTACCCGTCCGGGACATGTCCTTTCGACTACTGACTTTTCCTACCGTCAATTCGAGGGTCAATTCTGAGTTTGAGCACTTGTGAGATTCCAGCAAATGAGACACCATATTTTAATCATCTTTTACTTCTCCCCCTAAAAAATAGCATACTCATGATGTTTTTGAAAAACTTTATGATTAAAATATGCTGTTTTTGAGTTTTAGGGAAGAATTTCAAGAGCATTTGTTATTATTAGAACAAAGATTATGTTTTTCAAATACTCCCCCTTTACGAGGGAATACTTGTTCTTATGAGCAGAATATTTGAAAAACTTTAGAAAACATTCTGGTTTAATTCTGCTCATAAATAAGAAGCTTTCGCTCCTTTTTCAGGATTGAGGCACTGAAGCGTACCTCAGGGTCCTTTCTTTGGGGTCCGGGTTGTACATTGTTATGAGTGCACAAGTCGTAATGTCACAGTCATAATATGATAATAATGGGAAAGAATGATGAAAGTATTGAAATCAACTTCTTACATCAATCGCCTTTGCCAAATGTGGTGAATTTTGGGTCCGTCCTCTGAAATAGCCTTATGGGAAATGGTGGACGACCGCCAACATAGGTCTCGAGCCTCCTCATCTGATCTCTGCGGTAGAGCCTCTCTTCTATGTTCCAGATAAAATTCTTCACTTGCCTCAGCTGAGGATTATTCCATCTCTTACTTTTATCCAATTTATGATCATGAACTCTAAGAACTAACCCATCACGTACGCTTTTGAGTGTCTCATCACAGAACTTGTGAACTTCATTGAATGCCATGAAACGGTTTGTTGATGTTGCACTTCTGTAGATGAAACCGAACACTGGGTCGTTCTTCATCATGTATTGAGAATCTTTGTTATCAGCAAGATGAAACATAGGCATCTCAAGATTAAGCTTTTTCTGATAACTTTCCACTCCGAGTTGAAAATCCTCAACACGCTCTTTAATAACCATTCTTCTTATGAAATGACATATAGCCGTGCTAAAAGCATATAGAAGATCGGTGTTGAGATGATTCAGCTTTCCTTGCACTTTCATGAGATACATATCTTCAATATCATTGAGACTGAGGTCTGGAAAGTCTACTTCTGTGAATGTGTAGAGCAAGCCGTCTTGTCTACGGATAATGATCTCAGATATGAATGTGTAGTCATACTTTTGTGATCCCTTAACACTAATCACTGCCTTGATGCGTAGATTACTGAACACCTTTTCACAAGATGTTAGGCTGAGTTTATACTTGTACCACGTCTTTCTTTTGTCAGGCCAGTGGTAAATTCCAAGCTCAGCGTCACGATCATATTTCACTTGATTTTTGATGAAGATATTGTGGTGTCTTGCAGTTTCCTCAATGGCAGGATTGTGATAGGTTGCAGCAGGAGTGAATGTGATTGAGGTGGCATATTTGGTCTTGCAGGAAGCTCCATGCACGAGTAGTTCGAGATCTTGATTGAAAAAGAATGTGAAAGGGATTTGTGAAGTTCCATGATATTGTCTGATCACGGGAAGTGGCTTCGTCCAGTCTGTGATATATGGACGGTTCTTGGAGTCACGGCCATCTTCTCTGAATATGTCTGGATTTGTCCAGTCGAATTCACTTGACATTGCACGGGCAATGTTTTCAAGGTGATACTCTAACTCAGCTGCGCTTGCGGATTTATCTTTTAGAAGAAGGAAGGCATCATTTTTAATCCGACGAAGTTCTCTTTTTGTCATCTTCTTGATGTGTAGAGCATGTTTGATTTTATGTGTAAATTCAAACGTGCTATCTTCTAGTTTGGAAGCTTCGTCTTCGTGGATCTGAGCACTTGCAAGATGATCAAACCAGTCATTACCTTGCATATCTTCATCTGTATCCAGCCATGTGACTACAGCCGGTTCCTTGGAATTTTTCTTGCTGTTAGAAGATTTTGACTTTGGTGATGGTTTTGGTGGTGAGAAAGGTTGATCAGCTTGTGGTTGAACATCCATATCTTCAGCCGTGAAATGCTCAAAGTGATGCTCTGTTGCAGTTGGACCAGAATCTTGATTCTTTGGAGGTAGAGATGATGTGGTGTTTCCTGTTGGCTCCTGAATGTGAATCCCAGACCCGCTTTTGTGTTTCTTTGATGTGGGGTTTGGGTCTTGGTCTTCATCATCCTCGTCACGAATTCGTTTTGCCTTGTCAGTAGTGACCTTACTAGATTTCTTCTCAATATGTGCCTGAAGAGTTGTGATAAGGTTGATTTCTTCTTGAGAAAGAGATATGATAGCGAAGAGTCTGTCGAGAAGCACGAGTTCGATTTCTTCAGTGGTGAGATCTTGAATTTGTTTGGATTGTGGAGTAGAAGCGATGACTTCTTTGATTTTGTTTTCAAGCTGTGCATCGATGTGCTCATTAATATTTTTCTGAAGATCAGGAAAATATTTCTTGACATAATGCCTTGTTTTATTTTTGACTTTATCTTCGATATTATAAGCAAGGAACTCATCCATCTCCTTCTTGGTTTGCTGCATCTCTTCCACCTGTGCAGACAGATTTTTGACTAAGATTTGCATCTCAGTCATTTGTTCTCTTAGCTTGGACTCTTTCTGATCTTGAACAAGTTTGGCTGCTTTCTTAAGTTTCTTGGCGAGGGGTGAGAGGACTTCAATTCTAGTGACCTTGGCAATCTTACTCACATACTTACCTTTTATGACTGCTTTTATGCTTTCAGCCACTGTTGGCTTTGCTTTTGGTGATGGAGGTTTTGTTGGTGATGGAGTGAGTGATGGAATTGGTTCTTCAGCGTTAGTTGTAGAGTCTTTTGGTTCAGATTTGGGAGGAGAGTCCTTTGGAGATGATGATGGAGGTCTTGGAGAGTGGGGAGGAGACTCAGAAGGTGTTTTGGGTTTGGGAGAAGGAACTGGAGGAGTTTGAGCTCTTGGTTGTTGTTGTAGAGATTCATCAACATCCATAGTATGATGAGGTGGGGAGATAATGTAATTATCAGCTTCTTCATCTTCTTTCTGTTTTCTTTCAGCTTCTTCTTTCCTCTTCAATTCTGCTTCAGCTTCTGCCTCTAGTTCATTGGCAGCATCTGTAGACTTCTTCCCAGTAATTTCCCGTTCCTCTTCAGAGTTGTCCCAATCATCATTGTCGTCTTGATGATGTGGTTCTTTTGGGATGTCATCAAACATAGAGTCCGAAATTTCATGATCTGTAAGAATTATTTCTTTCTCCGTTTCAGACTTAGTTTGAACTTCCAAGTCGGGTTGATTAACCGAGCTTGGTTGTTGAGGTATAATAGACTCAGGCCTCACGGGTTGATTAACCGTATTGATCTGAGCTGTGGTGGTAGCAGATTCAAACCCTCCGGGTTGATTAACCGGATTAGAATGGGTTGAGGCTGCTTTGGGAATAACTCCTAATCCTCCTGCTCCCTTAGCTATCTCCTTTTGCTTTGCTTCTTCCATTTCCTTCATTGTTTTAACTTGTAGATCAGCTCTTCTTTGTTCATCATCTTTCATTGATCTTCTGCTAGCCACCATTGCATTCTTCATATCAATTTCTGTTTGAAACTGAGCTAATTTCTCATCCATAAACACTTCCTTTTCTGATTCAGAATCTTCAGAGGAGTCAGAGGTTTCATCATGAATTCCAATATCTTCAACTTTTGGCTTAGGAGCTGTCTTTACTCTTCTCTTGAGTGGTCTGGGAGGTTGTTTCTTTATGGCACTTGATGCACTCCCAGTTCTACGTCTTTTGGAACGAGTTTTGGAAGATCCCGTTCCTTCAGGCAGTTTGGTGATTCCAACGAGCTTCTTTTCATAAGCCTTGTCGTATTCCATGTAAGCTGAAGTTTCTTTGATTTCATCTGTAAGTAATACCTCTAGCAGTCTTAAACCTTGCTTGTGAGTGCTGTCTTTAGGAAAATACACAGATTTGAAAGTTGTGTCCATACTGATCACATACATTTCCCTGTCTTGAGGTCGAGGAGAAATGTCGTGATGCTCATCTATGAGAAGACTTATCAGCAATTTGGTGTATCGGACGAAAGGGATTCTCGATAATGGTTTCTTATATTGAGCTCTTATCTGAAACACCAGATCTTCCCAGATGAGAGCAGCAAAGTCAAGTTTGTGCTTAGTGACTATACCCCAGAAGAGTTGAGCATGTGAGAGTCTTGGATGTTCATGTCCACTATCTCTTCCTGAGATTGATCGAATCACTATGTAGTACATTGTTCTCCATGGTTGTGGAATGGATTTTGCATTGATGTTTGAGATTATTGTAAGAGGAAGATCGGGTTGTTCATCGTAACCAATGCCAATGAAAAAGTTGAGAATGTCTTGTTCTGATGGTGCAGGCCAATATCTGTGTGATGTTTCAGGTGGTCCTGGTAGTGATAATGCTTTGCGTAGATGTGCGGGTGTGACTGTGACTTGTTTTCTGTCTAGAATGCATGTAAAGAATCTGTCACGGTCATCAAGCTAGATAGTACTCCACATCTGATGGATGTACAATTCTTGAACACTATCTGAGTTCTCCAAGATACTTTTGCATTCATGACTTTTGAGAATCTCAATGGCTATTAAGCAGCTTGGTTCAGCACATTTGATTTTGTCAAAGACAACTCTTGAATTGTTTTTTCCCATATTTAGCCGTGAACCCTTGAGGAAACAGATCTGCTTTGGTGATCATGGGTAGAGTTTTTGGTTCTTGTGCAGCCATTGTGATTGATCTGAGACATCATAAAGACACCATTTTGCAAGATATATGTGTGTTAGCATTAGTTTATACTAAGTGTTGCACATGATATCTGTAACGCCCCGTGACCAAACATGACCAAAAACGTGAAAATTTTTCGCAAAAAGTAACATTCCGAAACTGACCCACACTAAGGTCAGATTTTGAACCAAAAGGGGGATCCTGACATCTGATCCACATTTAGGTCTAGATTTTGAACCAAAAGGGGGATCCTGAAATCTGATCCACACTAAGGTCCAGATTTTGAACCAAAAGGGGGATCCTAGACTGAAAATTTATTCTTTAGGATTTGACGGGTTATGCATAAACCCATTTTGACCCGTTGACACTTAAACCACTAAAACCACTTCATTTACTCATCTGACCTAACCAACATACATAATCTATCATACCAAACTTGACCCATACAACCTTGACCCGTTCATACCCCAAAATGGGTAGAGGCTAGCTTATTCCAAACACCCCCTTAAGAACCCATTTCAACTACACACTTTTACCCAATACACCTATCCACAACATATCCATTTTAAAGCATACATTAGTTAACATTTCTAATATATTGAAAAGTTGTTAGTACAAAGTCTCGACCCGTAGCTTCCCAAAATGGGTGAGATTGGCTAAATGCCAAACACCCTTCTAAATACCACCATAACCACATAACATAAGACTTCATGACACTCATACATATTTGACCCTTGTCCCATACATGAACAAAAGACCTTAAACGACGACAAGACCATTGACAACAAAACGACCACATAGAATAAAGTGTAACAAGACACGAAGAGACTCTTCAGGGGCTTCCAACTTTAATACGCTCGGTCCAAAAGGTTGTGGTCTTCTAGTTACCTTCTAACTACACTACCCTTCGTTTCGAGACTACAAGCTAGGCAAGATCCTTACCCTTGCTTCCTCCGCTAAAACCTACAAAACCATCATCATCTAAACCGTAAGCGAAAACGCTTAGTAAGTATATAAGATGTAACCAACATCACATTTACATAAGATTAGTGATTAACACCAATCATAACATTAACAAGGAGCATAAAATGGGATTATTACTCACCTTGACCAAGCAAGTAATATTATAACATTAACACATTTAGCATTGGATCCAAGCTAACATACATTCACAAGCTCCATATCAATTCACATTAACACAACCATAACATTAACATCATAACATTAACAAGTTATACTCATATACTTACCTCAAATCCTACTAGCTTCCTACTTGGCTTTGATTGGGCTTCTATAATAGCTCCCTAGTACAAGATTAGCTACAGTTAGTGACTAGCAACTAAGGAGACCATCATTTCACTACCTTTTGCCATAATACTCAAAACCCACCATATGAACCCTAATTTCTAACATTGGGGAAAAATACTTACAAGATGAAGAGGTTACAATTAAGGTATCTCTAGTGCTTCTAGATCACTTCAAGTTGGTATATTTAAGCTCAATTGCCAATTTTGCTCTTCCCTCCTATTTCTCCTCTATATGTCGACCTACCAAGAATGCTCCAACCTTTTCCAGATTCTTCCAAGATTGGCTTATTTAATCATATGTAGAAATAAGTTTGGTCATTTGGCCATTAAAGTCCTCCTAGTTTCATCCTTTCTAATTTGACCACACATTATTTATTTAGCTAACTCACAACATATAATACATAACATATTGTATACACATATGGTACCTCAACGGGGTATGGGTGTAACAATTCACCCCTTCTTAAAATGAGAGTTCGTCCTCGAACTCTATTCTTGAAATAAATGAGGATACTTGCTCCTTATTTTCGCTTTCGTCTTCCACCTAATACTCGTACCCTTACGATGTCTCCATTGCACTTTTACTAACGGGGTCTCCTTATTTCTTAATTGCCGCACTTTCCTTCCTAATATGGCTTCCGGTTCGCCCTCTTGAGAAAGCAACTCCGGATCAATTTCGATGTCGTTTAAGGTGACCACACTTGTTTCGTCCGCCAAGCATTTCCTTAAGTATGACACATGAAAGGTATTGTGAATACCTCTTATTTCTTCGGGTAAATCCAACACATATGCTACCTCGCCTACTCGTTTCAAGATTTTGAATGGTCCTATAAACCGAGGACTAAGTTTCCCTTTGTTTTTGAACCTAAAAACGCCTTTCCACGGGGAAACTTTTAACATAACCAAATCACCTACCTCGAATTCTATTGGCCTTCTTCGATTATCGGCATAGCTCTTCCACCTATCTTGCGCCGCTTTAAGTCTTGCACGAATCATTTCAATCTTTTCCGTTGTAGCCAACACTACATCCGTGCTAGCCAATTCCCTCCTTCCAACTTCTTCCCAACATACGGGGGTCCTACACTTTCTACCATAGAGCATCTCATAGGGTGGCATATCTATACTCGCGTGATAGCTATTATTATAGGCAAATTCAACTATAGGCAAATGATCGTCCCAAAATTCACTTACAACCGGACATCGTCAATGCTTTTCTTCGCAAGGCTCGTATCTATCACGTGAGCCATAAAGGCATAATAGCCAAGTGATAAATATCTCCTAGCCTTCATCACGGAGCATAACTTCAATTCACCCTTCCTTTTATCACCATAAATAATCGTCTCACTACTGCTAGAATTTACAACCCGAATGATCTTGGCTACAAAGGATGGCCGCATTATATTTTCCAGGCCAATCCATTCCAATGACATTATCAAACTCTCCTAGCATTATAGGAATCAAGTCAACTCTAAAGGCACTATCATCGATCTTTATCCCTACGCTTCGATATACGTTGGATACAACTACAACCTTACTATCGGCTATTTCTACTTCAAGGGGTATCGGAAGTCTAACTAGTGGGGTAGTTAGATGCTTGGTACAGTTATAGGATACAAAGAACACACTAGCACTCGAATCATACAAAGCTCGAGCGGTTATGGAATTAACGATAATAATACCTGAAATAACATCGGACTCCGACCTAGCTTCTTCGGCACTCATTTGATAAACTCGAGCCATTGGTTTTGGAATTTCAACCTTTTCTTCTTTGACAGTCCTCAATGGCCTTGCTTCAATTGCCTTTGTTTTTGGGCAATCCCTCAACCTATGCCCTATTTCATTACACCCGTAGCACACTATCATTGGTTTGGCACAATCTTTACTTTTATGGTCAAGAGCTCCACACTTGTAATATTTCGCCTACACTCCCCAAGATGAAACTTATCACACTCCGGACAAGCCACTTTAGTCTTGGTCTCCACATCTTCCTTGCCATGATCAAACTTGGTTTTCTTTCCATCTCTATCTCCAAACTCTTGCTTCCTCTTTGGTTCCTTAGCCTCTTTCTCCTTCCTCCTAAGCAAGTCCGCTTCTCTCACACGAGCTCTACTCAAAAGGTCTTCTAAAGTAGTACATTTGAACGGCGAGATTACATCACGAATATCATCCTTAAGCATCCTTTGGAATCTATCAACTTTAAGCTTCTCATTTCCATGGTATTCGGGACAATACGGAACCATATCATTGAACTTCCTCCACAACTCATTCACAGTCTCATTGGTTTGGGTGAGAGATTGGAATTTTTATCGGATTTTGTCAATTTCTTCAATCGGAGCATATTCGGCACTAAACAACTCCTTGAATTCCTTCCAAGTACATGCTTCAGCCCAAGGCTCACCTTTCTCACACACCTTTCCTTCCCACCAAGTCTTAGCACTATCGCGAAGAAAGTTAGTAGCATAAATAACCTTCTTCTTTTCCTCACACCCACTAGTGCGGAATGCACCTTCCATGGTCGTAATCCACCTATTACTAACAATCGGGTCAAGAACATCGGTTAACCGTGGTACATCACAAGCTGTGAAGTCACGGTAAGTAGCCTTGTCACTCTTGGGTTCTTTCGCTGGACCGCATTCTTTCTTAAACTCCTTAAACTCTTCCTTCATTAGTTCCCTAAGATTATGCGTTGTCTGTTTAACATAGAAGGGCATTGCTTGCTCAATAGCCTTACCCGCTCTCTTTGCCATCATTGAGTCTAGGGCTTTCATTTATTCTGCCGTGAAACCTCTAAAGTTGAGACCTCCGGAGCTAGAAGAAGAACTTTCATTGTCTTTATCATCATTACCCGCATCACTTGCCGAAGTTTTGACATGATTGGAAACCGTGGCTTTCGCGACTTCCTTCGTGTGAGGGGTTTCCATTTCTTCTTACTGAAAATTAGCAATTCATAATATTAGGCACACATACATATACCTAACCAAAGCATGAATGACATTTCTATCCTTACTCTAGCACCCTAGCTTGTCACCCGTGTATGATCTAAATGATTTCAATTTCACATATGTTCCGTATTTTTATCACTACGGTGGCCAGGCGTAGTCATGAAAATATTGAACATATTGGTCCTCAAAATCATCCAAATAATACACAAATAACAAACACTAGCTCTAAGCGCATCTACACAAGGCCTAAGTCTAGGAAATCCTAAAGTGAAATCCTAAATCTCTTAGACCGAAGCTCTGATACAAAGTTGTAACGCCCCGTGACCAAACATGACCAAAAACGTGAAAATTTTTCGCAAAAAGTAACATTCCGAAACTGACCCACACTAAGGTCCAGATTTTGAACCAAAAGGGGGATCCTGACATCTGATCCACATTTAGGTCTAGATTTTGAACCAAAAGAGGGATCCTGAAATCTGATCCACACTAAGGTCCAGATTTTGAACCAAAAGGGGGATCCTAGACTGAAAATTTATTCTTTAGGATTTGACGGGTTATGCATAAACCCATTTTGACCCGTTGACACTCAAACCACTAAAACCACTTCATTTACTCATCTGACCTAACCAACATACATAATCTATCATACCAAACTTGACCCATACAACCTTGACCCGTTCATACCCCAAAATGGGTAGAGGCTAGCTTATTCCAAACACCCCCTTAAGAACCCATTTCAACTACACACTTTTACCCAATACACCTATCCACAACATATCCATTTTAAAGCATACATTAGTTAACATTTCTAATATATTGAAAAGTTGTTAGTACAAAGTCTCGACCCGTAGCTTC
This sequence comes from Artemisia tridentata subsp. tridentata, assembly GCA_021014915.2. NCBI lineage: Eukaryota > Viridiplantae > Streptophyta > Magnoliopsida > Asterales > Asteraceae > Artemisia > Artemisia tridentata. The sequence continues at coordinate 110,488,706 of CP139509.1, read as the reverse complement.
CCAAAATGGGTGAGATTGGCTAAATGCCAAACACCCTTCTAAATACCACCATAACCACATAACATAAGACTTCATGACACTCATACATATTTGACCCTTGTCCCATACATGAACAAAAGACCTTAAACGACGACAAGACCATTGACAACAAAACGACCACATAGAATAAAGTGTAACAAGACACGAAGAGACTCTTCAGGGGCTTCCAACTTTAATACGCTCGGTCCAAAAGGTTATGGTCTTCTAGTTACCTTCTAACTACACTACCCTTCGTTTCGAGACTACAAGCTAGGCAAGATCCTTACCCTTGCTTCCTCCGCTAAAACCTACAAAACCATCATCATCTAAACCGTAAGCGAAAACGCTTAGTAAGTATATAAGATGTAACCAACATCACATTTACATAAGATTAGTGATTAACACCAATCATAACATTAACAAGGAGCATAAAATGGGATTATTACTCACCTTGACCAAGCAAGTAATATTATAACATTAACACATTTAGCATTGGATCCAAGCTAACATACATTCACAAGCTCCATATCAATTCACATTAACACAACCATAACATTAACATCATAACATTAACAAGTTATACTCATATACTTACCTCAAATCCTACTAGCTTCCTACTTGGCTTTGATTGGGCTTCTATAATTGCTCCCTAGTACAAGATTAGCTACAGTTAGTGACTAGCAACTAAGGAGACCATCATTTCACTACCTTTTGCCATAATACTCAAAACACACCATATGAACCCTAATTTCTAACATTGGGGAAAAATACTTACAAGATGAAGAGGTTACAATTAAGGTATCTCTAGTGCTTCTTGATCACTTCAAGTTGGTAGATTTAAGCTCAATTGCCAATTTTGCTCTTCCCTCCTATTTCTCCTCTATATGTCGACCTACCAAGAATGCTCCAACCTTTTCCAGATTCTTCCAAGATTGGCTTATTTAATCATATGTAGAAATAAGTTTGGTCATTTGGCCATTAAAGTCCTCCTAGTTTCATCCTTTCTAATTTGACCACACATTATTTATTTAGCTAACTCACAACATATAATACATAACATATTGTATACACATATGGTACCTCAACGGGGTATGGGTGTAACAATTCACCCCTTCTTAAAATGAGAGTTCGTCCTCGAACTCTATTCTTGAAATAAATGAGGATACTTGCTCCTCATTTTCGCTTTCGTCTTCCACCTAATACTCGTACCCTTACGATGTCTCCATTGCACTTTTACTAACGGGGTCTCCTTATTTCTTAATTGCCGCACTTTCCTTCCTAATATGGCTTCCGGTTCGCCCTCTTGAGAAAGCAACTCCGGATCAATTTCGATGTCGTTTAAGGTGACCACACTTGTTTCGTCCGCCAAGCATTTCCTTAAGTATGACACATGAAAGGTATTGTGAATACCTCTTATTTCTTCGGGTAAATCCAACACATATGCTACCTCGCCTACTCGTTTCAAGATTTTGAATGGTCCTATAAACCGAGGACTAAGTTTCCCTTTGTTTTTGAACCTAAAAACGCCTTTCCACGGGGAAACTTTTAACATAACCAAATCACCTACCTCGAATTCTATTGGCCTTCTTCGATTATCGGCATAGCTCTTCCACCTATCTTGCGCCGCTTTAAGTCTTGCACGAATCATTTCAATCTTTTCCGTTGTAGCCAACACTACATCCGTGCTAGCCAATTCCCTCCTTCCAACTTCTTCCCAACATACGGGGGTCCTACACTTTCTACCATAGAGCATCTCATAGGGTGGCATATCTATACTCGCGTGATAGCTATTATTATAGGCAAATTCAACTATAGGCAAATGATCGTCCCAAAATTCACTTACAACCGGACATCGTCAATGCTTTTCTTCGCAAGGCTCGTATCTATCACGTGAGCCATAAAGGCATAATAGCCAAGTGATAAATATCTCCTAGCCTTCATCACGGAGCATAACTTCAATTCACCCTTCCTTTTATCACCATAAATAATCGTCTCACTACCGCTAGAATTTACAACCCGAATGATCTTGGCTACAAAGGATGGCCGCATTATATTTGCCAGGCCAATCCATTCCAATGACATTATCAAACTCTCCTAGCATTATAGGAATCAAGTCAACTCTAAAGGCACTATCATCGATCTTTACCCCTACGCTTCGATATACGTTGGATACAACTACAACCTTACTATCGGCTATTTCTACTTCAAGGGGTATCGGAAGTCTAACTAGTGGGGTAGTTAGATGCTTGGTACAGTTATAGGATACAAAGAACACACTAGCACTCGAATCATACAAAGCTCGAGCGGTTATGGAATTAACGATAATAATACCTGAAATAACATCGGACTCTGACCTAGCTTCTTCGGCACTCATTTGATAAACTCGAGCCATTGGTTTTGGAATTTCAACCTTTTCTTCTTTGACAGTCCTCAATGGCCTTGCTTCAATTGCCTTTGTTTTTGGGCAATCCCTCAACCTATGCCCTATTTCATTACACCCGTAGCACACTATCATTGGTTTGGCACAATCTTTACTTTTATGGTCAAGAGCTCCACACTTGTAATATTTCGCCTACACTCCCCAAGATGAAACTTATCACACTCCGGACAAGCCACTTTAGTCTTGGTCTCCACATCTTCCTTGCCATGATCAAACTTGGTTTTCTTTCCATCTCTATCTCCAAACTCTTGCTTCCTCTTTGGTTCCTTAGCCTCTTTCTCCTTCCTCCTAAGCAAGTCCGCTTCTCTCACACGAGCTCTACTCAAAAGGTCTTCTAAAGTAGTACATTTGAACGGCGAGATTACATCACGAATATCATCCTTAAGCATCCTTTGGAATCTATCAACTTTAAGCTTCTCATTTCCATGGTATTCGGGACAATACGGAACCATATCATTGAACTTCCTCCACAACTCATTCACAGTCTCATTGGTTTGGGTGAGAGATTGGAATTTTTATCGGATTTTGTCAATTTCTTCAATCGGAGCATATTCGGCACTAAACAACTCCTTGAATTCCTTCCAAGTACATGCTTCAGCCCAAGGCTCACCTTTCTCACACACCTTTCCTTCCCACCAAGTCTTAGCACTATCGCGAAGAAAGTTAGTAGCATAAATAACCTTCTTCTTTTCCTCACACCCACTAGTGCGGAATGCACCTTCCATGGTCGTAATCCACCTATTACTAACAATCGGGTCAAGAACATTGGTAAACCGTGGTACATCACAAGCTGTGAAGTCACGGTAAGTAGCCTTGTCACTCTTGGGTTCTTTCGCTGGACCGCATTCTTTCTTAAACTCCTTAAACTCTTCCTTCATTAGTTCCCTAAGATTATGCGTTGTCTGTTTAACATAGAAGGGCATTGCTTGCTCAATAGCCTTACCCGCTCTCTTTGCCATCATTGAGTCTAGGGCTTTCATTTATTCTGCCGTGAAACCTCTAAAGTTGAGGCCTCCGGAGCTAGAAAAAGAACTTTCATTGTCTTTATCATCATTACCCCCATCACTTGCCGAAGTTTTGACATGCTTAGAAGCCGTGGCTTTCGCGACTTCCTTCGTGTGAGGGGTTTCCATTTCTTCTTACTGAAAATTAGCAATTCATAATATTAGGCACACATACATATACCTAACCAAAGCATGAATGACATTTCTATCCTTACTCTAGCACCCTATTATGTTATCAAAATTATGTTATCACGCTACTTGCAATGGAATCCTATGACATAACCGATCATTTTGTCCAAGTTATAACATATTTTATCCACAAGAACTCATAAATCAAACTGCTAGTGTACGCGTGTTCTTCATAAACCCTTATGATCAATAAACATATCTGTGATGTTTCTGGGTACATTCTTAACATGCAAACATTCAATTCAAGTCACAATAACAACAAGCCAACACATTAATTACATCAAAACACTTTCACACGATTTTGCCCAATTCGTGCTCTAAAACCCTAAATCAAGAACAATCAATAATATGCGAGTCTGGGAACAATTAAGCATGCATACAATGATTATCATAACATACTAAGCCTAATCGTACAAACAATCATATCAGAAACACATTTAATTGATTATCCCTAATTTAGCGCAAGCCCTAGATTTAAAACAATTATTTTAGACAAAGTCCACCGTTGGATTGCAAAACCCTTCAAAACCGTTTGTTATAATCCTGAAACAATCGTAAAAACACTCACAGATTCACTAGATCTTGAATGGATGATTAGATTCAATGAGAGCCGTTCGATGTGTTTGGTGAAGAGAGTAAATGCGAGGGTGTGTGATGTCAGAGAAGTAAATGAGGTTTTGACTGTGGTCAAATCGTTGACTATTTTATTTAACTTTTCTAAACTTTACCCTATTGTCACATTTAGTCCTCTAACCTTGAACTAATGCATTCATAGTCCTATCCCTTCAAATTAACTAACTCTTAAGTCCCAAATTTGTCCAACTAAGCACACAATTTTTCCATCTTATGATCACATCACCAAAAACTTTGTGAAGCAACAATTTTAGAAAGCATGCAAGTACAAATTTAAAAAAATTTAAATGTTGTGTCTCCCCCTCAACACTTGTTCGAAAATAATATTTGACATGTTAAAAAAAATTAGAAGTGTCGTAAAAGAGGTTTGTAATTGCATTTTTTTTTTGAAGTATATATTTACAGTGATAGTTTGGATGTTTGACTCATTTAATTATTTTTGAGAAATTTTCCAAATCATTTGGAGTCAAACATCTCATACCAATCCGGTGAACCAGATCCACAAATCTTGCATGGGGCAAGGCTTTTGTGAACAGATCCGCCAGTTGGTGTTCAGTTCCCACAAAATATAATTCAACAGTACCCTTTTCCATGTGTTCCTTGATGAAATGGTATCGAAGATCAATATGCTTTGACTTGGAATGTTGTACGGTGTTGCATGAAATAGCGATGGCACTCTTGGAATCACAGTACATAGGAATCTTGTTGAAGACGTATCCGTAGTCCATCAGTTGTGATCGCATCCAAATGACTTGAGCACAGCAGGCAGACATGGCTACATATTCAGATTCTGTTGATGATAATGATGTGCAGTCTTGTTTCTTTGATTGCCAAGAGACGAGCTTGTCACCCAAGAATTGAACTCCCCCTGATGTACTTTTGCGTGTGTCTAAGCACCTTGCATGGTCAGCGTCTGAAAAGCTACAAGTGCAAAGCCAGAATCCTTTGGATACCAGATCCCCAAGTTAATGGTTCCCTTTATGTATCTAAGGATTCTTTTTACGGCTGACAAATGCCGCTCAGTCGGTCTAGACTGATATCGGGAGCAAAGATATGTGGCAAATACAACATCCGGTCTGCTAGCTGTGAGATACATGATCGACCCAATCATACTACGATACTTCGTAGGATCAATAGGAGTCCCATGTATGTCAGCATCTAACTTTGGGGATGAGGAGGACATTGGGGTATTATAGGTGTCACAGCTGGTCATACCATGCTTTTTCAGGACTTCCTGAGCATATTTTGACTGACTTAGAAATATACCACGGGGCGATTGGTGAACCTGCAGTCCTAGGAAGAACTTCAGCTCACCCATCATAGACATCTCAAAGTTTAGTTTCATTAATTTAGCGAAAGCGTTTGAATATTTTTTATGGGTGATGCGTGGGTTTTGCAACCTTACAACAGGTTTTACCTCTCGAGGGATCTCAAGAGGCTTACAACCCCACCAGGCAGTGTACCTGACCGATGTAGTATAGTGTAGTGGTAAGTACGGGGGATTGATCGTTCTCCACAGGGAATAGTGTTCGTTAGGTGTGAAAGGCTACTCTAATTAGGTCTAAGGGTTGAGGAAGATTCTTTTTTTTTATGTTTTTATATTTTTTATAAAAGCAAGTAAAATCTCGGGTTTTGAAGGAGTGGGCGGAATTAGTTGCTAGTCAACTAACCCAAATTACTACAAATGCAAATAAAATAAAATAACAAAAATGAAAAGTGGTGAGAAACTTATGTGTAGAGAAATGTGTTTACTTAGATTTCCTTACTCCCTAACTATCTTTTACCGGTTAATTAGTGTGTATTAGTCGCGTGGATGACGGGTGTATTCCTTAATACCATTCGTGGGGTGGCGTACTTACTTCCCCAAACTCTACAAGCTCCTACTTCACTCCTATGTCGAGCCGGCTAGGAAGCTCCTAACATGGGATCACTAGAATTCGCTTGTGCATTAAATACAACCATAAAAACCTTTAGTACGCGTTTGGTTCATGTTTCTTAAGACGTTCAAGCAAGTTACCGAATAGGAAGTTAGCCAGTTTTCTTAAGCCTAACATAGATAAACAATCATCCAATACAACTAATAACACACTAACAACCAATAATCAATAGCTAGGTTTCATTAGATCTAAGCAAACACAAGATAAAATTAGCCTAACATGTTAAACAAAAGACAAGCATAAGATAGAATCAAACAACACATAGACATATTGAATGATTAATTGATAACTTATCTTTCAATGAAACATGGAAGATCTCAAGGCAAAAAGCCCTGAAAAAGTAGCTAAAATCGTCTTAGGGTTTTATCCCAAAATTCCACACACTAAGCTCTCCCTTAATGACAAAAAATTAGAAAACTATATATAGACTTTGACATCTGACGGCGTCACCTTATGCATTGTGACGCCGTCACCTCGCCGCTTTTAGGGTTCCCGGATGACCATCTTGACGCCGTCCCTCTTTAGCTCTTCAAAAATCCATTCTGGCTTATCAAGGCTTGACGCCGTCGGATCATGAACGTGACGCCGTCCCCTTATGATTTAAGCCGTGACGCCCTTGATTTAGTTAAAGCGTGACGCCGTCAGAATTCTCATGCAAACTCACTGGCCCGTCATGAGTAAATTTCACATCCAACTTTTCTTGCCAAAGCATGACGCCGTCTGGGGACATTTCTGACGCCGTCAAAGGCACTTTTAGCCGATTCTTGAGACTTTGCCGTTTTCTTCACTTTAATGCTCCAAAAACGTCCAAAATGCCTCCTTTTCCAGATTTCTCCTCAAAAGTACCTAAAATGACAAAAGGAACGATTTAGGGCAATATTTGATCAAATAAATACGATTTCGGGCTTAAATGACCCCTTAAAAGCGGTACACTTTTCGCCTCATCAAATACCCTTACACTTGAGATTTGCTTGTCCTCAAGCAAATGCGCTTTTATTCTAATCAAAATACAAGTTAGGGGTCATTTAATGCAAACATAAAAGTAATTACAACAAATATTCGTTCCACTTCAATCATAATAAGCACGGAGATTACATACTAGCACCTCACAAGTAGTGTTTAGATACTCACATCTCTCAAGTGTCATCAAAATAAATCTCATAAATGAAAACGGAAAATATCTCTCACTACCTGTCATAGCAAATAGATTACCATAGGCTTGGGAAAGGATCGAAAACCTCCTCCACTAGGCGTAAGCACCTAAGATAAACTATCAAAGAGGGCTTTTAAATGGGTTATAACGTTAGGTGTAGGGAAAAGGAAAACACGGTTTTGTTGGATAAAGGATATTTTACTGGTGGCGAGTTAAAGATCTTGATCAATTACATGTACTATACAACGTTGCTAAGCCAAGACTAGACTCGATCTTAAGCTAATGAAAGAAAATAACAAAACATAAACATAAAATAAACATAAAATGAAACGGGATGGTAGTCCGTATGTTTTTTCTATTTTTCTTTTTTTTTTTTCATTTTTTTGTATTTTTCTTTATTTTTTTTTTTTTTTTTTTTTTTTTTTTTTTTTTTGACATACACTTTTACCCTACCATCCAAAATAATACATCATAGGGGCATTGCATCCCCTTACACTTGAACTTTTACATAACTTTACAAATAACTATTCTAATGACTCGAATTAAGATAATTGAAAAAACTTGGAGTACTTTTAAAATATTTAGCACATATGGGGGTAATAAATGATGTTCTTCCCCATTACTCCATTACACTAGTACTTTACCCATGAGTCCCAATCGTCCCAAAATAATATGTACAAGGATATGACTCGACTTAGCAACCATGTAATCAACTAGATAATTAACTTGGGTTTAAACAAATGTTGTAACAATAATGCACTAAAAATGAGTGCATACAAGGTAGGCTAAGGCGATTTGGGTGTACATTTTAGTGGGGTGTAACAAATTCTTCCTTTAAGTAAAATGCTTAAAGGTCGAAACGAAAAGATAGGCTCTGAGGGGTGTACTAGGGGTATCGTGTACTAAAAATGAGTACAACGCAAAGGGTGTGGGAGAATTACTTGACCAATGTAGCCAATGTAATTATAACAAAAACACAGGTGTAAAACAATGGGTTAATCCTAATGCCTCTTATCATGTAGTAAATCTAACTACACGAATGTAGTCTCACTTGTGGCCTTGGGATGGTCCTAACGCAAGTTCTAGAATCTAAGTGCTACCGGTACACACATCATAGCATAAATGCTTTTCCTACCAATTCTAGGGGCGAACCTCACATATTTGGGGGTGGAAAATTTTTTAGTGGTACGGTTTTGTGCTAGTCATATAACTCCTATCCATGAGACGCTCATTAAGACCAAAGTTTCACTCCTATATGTTGTAAAAAATTTTAAATTTGGCGCTAAAATTACCTTAACAAGTATTTCTCTCAGTTTTATTACACATCTACTATTAAACAAACAAAAATCAAGCGCAATTGTATTCTCAAAAATCGTACTTTTACCCTCCCCTTACACTTAAGATGAACATTGTCCCCAATGTTCAAATGACAAATGTAAAAGCATAAAGTAAAAGAATGAAATCAAATACTCCCCTGATTCGCTCGGTGGATAATGAAATTACACGGTTAAATCTTCCTCCAAAGAGAATGTTGAGGCTCCATGACTAATGCATCGCCATAAGCTTGATTCCAAAAACATCTCCTTGTCCAAAATAACCTGTTAAACCTGAGAAAACAAACACGAAAACCTGCATAACATCGGCGGGATAAAATCTATATATAAGGATATAATGCTTGTGGAATGATAACTTTGCAGATTCCTGGAGATTATAAGTTGGAGATTTTAATAAAAACTTTTTATGAAAACAAAATTTTCAAAAATTTCTGGAAATTAAATCTGACGCCGTCAGGTTATAAACCCTGACGCCGTCAGAAATGACCTGACAAAAATTCTCATTTTAAGTTTCCGGAAAATTCCTAGAAAAACCTTTACCTTACTTCCTGGAAATCCTGCAAAACATCATTATGACTCGATACAAGCATTTGACTCAAACAAATACGGATATGTATGTTAATTTATTATTATTACGATTCATGTTCATATGTGTTCTAATAAACCAATTTAGATTTCCCTTACACTTATCTTTTGCAAAATACCTTTATATGTAGTTAAGACGAAGTTAAAAACAACATAAAGCATTTTCACAAATTAGTTTTGAACATGAATCAATAAGAATAAAAATTAAACACACATACGGAAACAAATAAAATCAAACAAACAAATAAATAAACACACAAAGCAAATAAAACAAATAACGCTTGGGTTGCCTCCCAAGAAGCGCTTGTTTTTGTTCGAGTCATGAGCCTGACTCTACCCTTATTTAACGGATAAAGGAGAGGTTTTTCCTACACTTAAGATTAAGTGTGGGTGATAGTAGCGATACACACCAACTTGGTAGGAGTATGCCACGCGAGGAAAGAGTGGTGGATGAATTATATGCTCAAAGGGGTGTGCTCCTTTCATCATAACCTTACCTAGTTCACTTTGGTCAGTGGGTGATTTTGAGTTTCCTCCTAAAAAGGGATCATCTTCTATCAACTTCGAGAGATTCCTAGTTGGGAATCCATCTTGACCTAATAAACCCGGTTTAAACCCATAATGTTTCTTGCGGTCAATCATGAATGGGTGATGTAAGTATGTAAGGTCATGGTTCACTCCTATATTGTCTTCCTCACTACAAGGCCTAGAGTCTACTACCTTAATCTTAACATTACCCGGACTACATGGTTTGATGGGTGGATCGGGACCTAATTCAATTCCTAAGTTCACATCTAAGGATGGAAGATTAGGTAACGTTTTTGGTTTAGGCTCCGGTTCATCAAAACTAGGAACTTCCATAGAACTTAAAGAAAGGTTATGACTAAAAGTATTCAAACCTATTTCTTCTAGTTTTGTTTGGTCCAAGGGCTCTACCTCTATTGGGGTTCCTATAGTCTCCTCAACTTCTTCCGGGTAAGTCACGGGCGGTGTGTGTGCCTCAAATGATGGTAGGACTTGTGGGGTACTTGGTGAGCTTATGTTACTTACCTCATCATTCCTTGTGTCAAGATCACCTATATCCTCATCATGTGTTTTAGTAGGATCTAACCCTAACATTTTCCCAAGTATCTCAAGTGCTTCTCTAGGCATCTTAACTTCTATATCCGAATCATAAGGATCATCCTCAATATTATGACTGCTATATTCAAATTGCCCAAAAGATTCATCATCTGTTTCTTGAGATTCATCATCATCGATCATAAAACCTAGGTCTTTTTGATCAATGTGATCATGCTCGGCTAGATCCTCCATCACATCAAGATCACCTAAGTGTTCACCCTGTATTATGGTAGTGCCTAACCATGACATGCAGCTAGGTGGCTCAACTCTAACCATCTCAGAATCTTGGTTTGACTCTAAGTCCATGTCCTTGGAAACTAGGTCTTTTTGCTCATACGAATCCATCAATTCGTTCCACTTATGGGTCATCGTTAGGAAGCTTTCCTCAAAATTCATCCAAAGGGTCTTACTAAAAGGAATTGATCCAGATAATGATTGTCTAAGAGAAGTATCACATGCATAGAATTCATTAAACCCATCTAACCTTACCCCCAACTTTATTTGGATATCACAAAGATCACGAAACAATTCATAGGAATGATAGGAAACAAATCTCTTGGTGAAGTATAATTGTTCATCTATTGTCAATGATCTAAATGGAATTTCATCCGCCATAGTGACAAATGAAAATGGTTTTACAAACAAAGGGCACAAAGAAAAAGATAGACTAAAGAAAACCTAGAAAAATAAAATAAAAAATCTCACTAGAAAGGAATCTATTGAGTAGACCTAATAGAAATAAAAATTCAACCTAAACAATAACTATTCCCCGGCAGCGGCGCCAAAAACTTGATGCGTGGGTTTTGCAACCTTACAACAGGTTTTACCTCTCGAGGGATCTCAAGAGGCTTACAACCCCACCAGGCAGTGTACCTGACCGATGTAGTATAGTGTAGTGGTAAGTACGGGGGATTGATCGTTCTCCACAGGGAATAGTGTTCGTTAGATGTGAAAGGCTACTCTAATTAGGTCTAAGGGTTGAGGAAGATTCTTTTTTTTATGTTTTTATATTTTTTATAAAAGCAAGTAAAATCTCGGGTTTTGAAGGAGTGGGCGGAATTAGTTGCTAGTCAACTAACCCAAATTACTACAAATGCAAATAAAATAAAATAACAAAAATGAAAAGTGGTGAGAAACTTATGTGTAGAGAAATGTGTTTACTTAGATTTCCTTACTCCCTAACTATCTTTTACCGGTTAATTAGTGTGTATTAGTCGCGTGGATGACGGGTGTATTCCTTAATACCATTCGTGGGGTGGCGTACTTACTTCCCCAAACTCTACAAGCTCCTACTTCACTCCTATGTCGAGCCGGCTAGGAAGCTCCTAACATGGGATCACTAGAATTCGCTTGTGCATTAAATACAACCATAAAAACCTTTAGTACGCGTTTGGTTCATGTTTCTTAAGACGTTCAAGCAAGTTACCGAATAGGAAGTTAGCCAGTTTTCTTAAGCCTAACATAGATAAACAATCATCCAATACAACTAATAACACACTAACAACCAATAATCAATAGCTAGGTTTCATTAGATCTAAGCAAACACAAGATAAAATTAGCCTAACATGTTAAACAAAAGACAAGCATAAGATAGAATCAAACAACACATAGACATATTGAATGATTAATTGATAACTTATCTTTCAATGAAACATGGAAGATCTCAAGGCAAAAAGCCCTGAAAAAGTAGCTAAAATCGTCTTAGGGTTTTATCCCAAAATTCCACACACTAAGCTCTCCCTTAATGACAAAAAATTAGAAAACTATATATAGACTTTGACATCTGACGGCGTCACCTTATGCATTGTGACGCCGTCACCTCGCCGCTTTTAGGGTTCCCGGATGACCATCTTGACGCCGTCCCTCTTTAGCTCTTCAAAAATCCATTCTGGCTTATCAAGGCTTGACGCCGTCGGATCATGAACGTGACGCCGTCCCCTTATGATTTAAGCCGTGACGCCCTTGATTTAGTTAAAGCGTGACGCCGTCAGAATTCTCATGCAAACTCACTGGCCCGTCATGAGTAAATTTCACATCCAACTTTTCTTGCCAAAGCATGACGCCGTCTGGGGACATTTCTGACGCCGTCAAAGGCACTTTTAGCCGATTCTTGAGACTTTGCCGTTTTCTTCACTTTAATGCTCCAAAAACGTCCAAAATGCCTCCTTTTCCAGATTTCTCCTCAAAAGTACCTAAAATGACAAAAGGAACGATTTAGGGCAATATTTGATCAAATAAATACGATTTCGGGCTTAAATGACCCCTTAAAAGCGGTACACTTTTCGCCTCATCAATGGGTTGAACCAAAAATAATATCATCCACATATATTTGTACAATGAGAATGTCTTCCCCGTGTGTCTGTATAAATAAAGTCGGGTCAACAGATCCTTTGGTAAAATGATTGGCAAGTAGAAATGCAGATAGTTTATCGTACCATGCCCTCGGGGCTTGTTTAAGGCCGTAAAGGGCTTTCTTTAGCTGATATACGTGGTTCGGATGTTCTTGGTCCACGAAGCCCTCTGGTTGTGTGACATACACCTCTTCACGGAGTTGACCATTCAGAAATGCCGTCTTCACGTCCGTCTGGTAAACCGTTATGTTCTTGTGAGCCGCGTAAGCCAGGAACATGCGAACTGCCTCGAGCCTTGCAACCGGAGCAAACGATTCTTCAAAGTCGATACCCTCTTCTTGACTGAATCCTTTTGCTACGAGTCGGGACTTGTTACGAATCACTGTACCATCTGCATCCAGCTTATTTTTCCAAATCCATTTCAATCCAACAACATACACTCCATCTGGTCTTTCAACTAATTCCCAAACTTCCAAACGTTTGAATTGTTCCAGCTCTTCTTGCATGGATTCAATCCAGTTTTCATATGTAAGGGCTTCTTTGATGTTTTTAGGTTTAGATTGACAGACAGTGAGTGCATACATGCAGTGTTCACCATCTGAGTGGAGTTTTTGTCTTGTCATTACTGGATTGTCAGGATTTCCAATTACGTTTACCAAGGGATGATCTCTTGTCCATTTGTGGGTGGATGGAAAATGTTGAATGTTGTTATGCAGATATGACGGATCCATATTGCTAGAGGATGATTCTCCAGTTTCTGGAATGGTTGGTGGTGGAGCAAATGGATTGAAGAATGCATTCCCGTCATAATCTGAAGGTGTGGGAACTTGGTTAGAAGTGGGGGAAGAATCTTCAACTGCAGGTGGAGGTGTTTGAACCATAGATGATGAGGGTTTAGGTTGAGGTGCATTGTTATCAACTGCTGTAGAAGTAGTTGCAGATTGATCAGGTGCTTGATGTTGGACATGTTGAGCAGCGGAACTGATGGAAGCATCTGATGCACTATTAACACGAACTTCATCAAACATTGGTGCAAACAAATCTTCCAGATCCTTCCTGTTAAAGGGTAGAGGTGCAGCCGAAGATTCAGGGAAGTTTAGACGGTTATGTTCGGGTTCTAAGCGGTCTTGCTCAAAAGCCATATCCGTGAGTTCATCAAAATTTGCGTGTATAGTCTCTTGAATTTCCCCGGTCCGACGATTCCAAATTCTATATCCCTTAGAATTCTCACAGTAGCCAACGAATATCCCAATGTCTGCTTTAGCCTTAAGTTTACCAAGATCATCTCTATCATTCTTCGGGTAACACAGTGCTCCAAAGACATGAAAGTAGTTGATGTTTGGTTTTCTGCCTTGAATGATCTCATATGGAGTTTTGTTGTGTCGTCTGTTGATCATGCAGCGGTTCTGGGTATAACAGGCAGTATTGACAGCTTCAGCCCATAAGTAGTCTGGTAATTGGGCATTGATCAACATTGTTCTAGCTGCTTCCACAAGCGTACGGTTTCGTCTTTCAACTACACCATTCTGTTCGGGAGTGCGAGCAATTGAATATTGATGAACAATCTCATGTTTCTCAGTGTATTCCCGAAGGGTTTGATTCTTAAATTCAGTGCCGTTGTCTGTTCGAATAATCCTGACGGTGTTACGGACTTGAACTTGAATCTTCGTGAGAAACGTGATGACCATTGAAGGAACTTGATCTTTTGTCCGAAGAAAGTAGACCCATGTCCATCGTGAGTAATCATCCACTATTACCAAAATGTACCTTTTCCCGTTTATAGTTTGAACCCGCATTGGACCACACAAATCCATATGTAGCAGCTGTAGGACATGATCTGTGCTGTGTTCTGTTTTGGGAGGAAAGTGAGCACGATGACTTTTCCCTTGTTCACATGCAAAACACAAATGATCTTTGGCATAATCAAGACAATCTTTTATGCCATAACCAAGCCTTTGTGGGATTAGCCTTGGAGAGTAAACAGATAGGAGATGAAGTTGTCATGCCTTCAAAGGATATGGTGTATAGACTGGTTCCCCGTTTTCCTTTCATCAAATCATTTCCTTGAAGATCACGAATGAAGCAAGTTTTCTCCCGAAATGCTACTTCTAATTCTCCGTCACAGAATTGTCCCACTGAGAATAGATTGTGACCAAGGCCTTCAACATAGTATACACGACTGATCTCGATGTTCCCATTAACATAATCTCCATAGCCCATTATTGCTGCGAAGTGATCATTCCCGAACCTGACCGTTCCGATGAACTTTGCAATAAAGTTTGTTAGAAGCTTGAGGTTGTCGGTCATGTGTCGGGAATACCCGCTATCAACAATCCAGAGGACAATTTGTATCACCTGCATCACAAATATTGGAAACAGGTGGAGAATTGGTAACGGTTGGACCCGTTGGGTTAGTAACACAAGATTTAATTATCTTAGGGACCCATGTAAAACTTGCTGTATTTTGTAACCAACGTTGCCATGTCCAACTAGTCTCAGCCTTTTTCCTAAGAAATGCACTAGGTGATTTGGTTGTCTTGGGTTTGGCTATGGGTGTTTCTATGGTTTGCTCAGAAACTACTAGTGGTGGTTTCCCTAAAATGGACTTGGCAACAGTTTTGAGCCTAGAGGAAGAGCCACTAGTTCGTTTCTTTTTTCGTTTCAACAGAGTTTTAGCAATGCAGTTTTGATGATCACCAGATAGTATACTAGCACGACAAACAATACAACTAGCATCAACCATAACATCATCATTAACATTCATAGATTTAACGTCTGTTACATCATTGCTAGAATTAGACTTAGAGAAGTTTGATTCTATTCCTGACATTACATGCGTTTTATTCAAACTACTTGCTTCTGCAGACTTAGATGATCCATTCCTAGGTTTCCGGACTCTACGCTTCTTTTGTTTCTTGTAGGTCTTGGAGTTGCTAGCCTTAGACATGGTATCTAATCCTGTGGAAATTGAAGTAGTTGCATTAGTGGTTAAGTCTGATGCTTGGGTAAGTGCCTTGTCTACTGCATACATCCCTGGGGCAATCTGATAAACTTTTGCTTTGCCTTTGTCTAAAACTCTGAGTTTCTTTTTCAGATCAACAATGATGTGTTGGTATTCTTGATTTTTTGAATCTAAAATTCTGTTGAGGCGGACTGTGTCATTTCTGTTTTGAATAATTTCATCCAGTTCCTTTTCATATTCAAACAGTTTATGTCTTAAGACATCATTTTCATTTTGATTCTCACTTTCAGAAGTATGACTGTTTTGAAATGACAATGATGTTTTTAGATGCTGGAAATTTAACTCAAATATGACACTTTGATGTTTACACCAGTCAAGCCTCTTTTGAAGATTGAAAACTTTGTTTTCCACATCATGGTTGATTTGACGAAGATCCTCATTCTCTTTGACCAAATTTTCTATCTCCATTTGCAACATCTCAACATTTACAGCATGATCATTCACAAGTAACTCATTGCATGACTCATAAAGCGAATTCATTATCACAGAAACAACGTCATAACACAGAACTTTTTCTAAGAGTCAATCATTTTCTTTTTCTAAAGTTTTCTTTTGAAGTTTGTCTTTGAACTTTGTCGTCTTTAGCTTTGAAAATGCTCTGCATAGATGCTACTTCCGTTTGTAATTCTTGTTCCCATTGTGTTGCACATTTCTTCAGATGTTTGACATGAGGCAGAATTTTCTTTTGAAGAATATCTCGCTTTTCTTTCGCGACTGGGGAAAGAAAAGTAGAGACTTCGATTAGAGAACTAAACTCAATTTCATTCTCCAAAAGAAATATGTCTTCCATAAATGTCTTAAAATATCGAAGAATTCGACATTCTTGAGGCATTTGTGGATCAACATCATCCTCTGTCAAAGCATCCTTGAGATGTGTAGCAGTTTTGGACACAGGAATTACTGAAGAAAAAGCATGTATGTAGGTGTTTAACAACGTTTGTTCTGGTTTGTCCTTTGGAGGGACAAATGATTTACTGATATGAGGTCTTGCGTTATAATCATAATGAACTCTGTAAAAATCTTTGTCTGTTTTTGGTCGACTCTCAAGTTCTTTTTGACGTTCAAGATGTGCAAGTTCTTCATCATTACTAAGCACAATAACTCTTTGAAAGGTATCATCAAGTAATAAATCTGCATTGTATAACTTGGGATTTTTGCTGAGTGCTTTAGAAAGAAAACGTGGTTGGTCACAGCCAATAGCGAATCCAAATCCTTTCGGAACTGGTTTTACCGTTAACCTTTGAATTTGAGTTATTGATTCACCGTTTTTGTATACAATAGTTTGAAACTCTTTAAGTTTGGATTCCAAAGTGACAATTTCTTCAAGATATGAGTTGACGCGTTTACTTGAGGCTTGCTTTTCTTCAAGAAGATTATTTTGAGATGTTGAAAGCTCGGATTGAGTTTTTAACAGCTCAGAATTTAAAGTATCAATTTGTTTTTTGAATTCAAATTGATCCTTTTCTTTTTGAGAGAGAAGCTCAGCCTTGGAAACGGTTAGCTCACGAACTTGACTTTCTAAATCTTGAACTTTAACTTACTCTTTTTGGAAAGCAACCTCAAAACCTTTTTCACGTTTTTCTTGTTTTTGATATCCAGAAAGTTGTAGTTTATAGCACTCATTGTCCTTCGTTAACAATGCAATTTTTGCTTTCAGATTTTGATTGATTTCATTACATTTCACAATTTGTGATTGGGTGGTCATTAACAAGGCCTGAAGCTCTGAATCTTGATCAGGCAAAGGATCATTTTGTTCAAGATGATCATAATTTTCATCGTCAATAGAATCATCAAATGAAACGACGGTTTTATCATCATCAAATGATACAACAGTGTTTATTTGATCATCTGATGGAGATGAGAATGATGAATTATGTTGAACAGAATTTTCATTTGTAGATGAAGATGCAGATGGTGAAGCAATTTCATGTATAAGACATTTTGGATCAGGTACCTGAGATAGACCATCGGTATCATAAACCGGGCCTGTCTCGGACATGTTCAGTTCCTGCATGTTTGCCATGAGCATTACTGCAGCATTTGCTTCGAGATCTTCCGTCTCATCATCAGAATCAACACTTGCCATGAAACTTTGTTCTTTTACATTCGTTGTGCCCCTTGTTTCATCTTTCAATGCCATCATAAGAGCTTCCTTGTGATATGCACTGCCCATAGTACGAGGCTTTGGACACGCGTTTGCTATATGACCACTCCCACCACAGTTGTAGCATGTGATTGAAGTATTTGCAATGCCTTTCTGTGCATTCCCAGCCATCTGATTTCTACTCTGAGTAGTTCCCATACTGTTCCTGTTACCCCCTGCAGAATTGAACCTGTTCCCTCCTGACTGAAATCTCTGAGACCCATAATTTCCATTGTTTCCAAAACCATATCTGCCCGAAGACCGATTCTGAATTTCCACTCTACCATCGTTAATAACAGCTTGATTCCTGGTATTGGAAGATGAACGAAGACGATTGTTGGATTTGGTGAACTTGCCAAATGCCTTAGCAATTAATCCAAATGCTTCATTGAGAGAGTTGAATGCATCCTCTTCTTCATCATAATCAGCGTTTGAGTACAACATGGAATCTGAGTTGTTATATGGAACCATTTGGTTGTCAGAGTATTGTGATGGTGCTTCATATGGAACGATTTGGTTAGAAGGTTGTGGTTGAAAATTTGGTTGGAAAGATGATAGACCAAATTCCTGGTTTGGTAGTGGAAAGTTGGATTGAGCAACAAGAGCAAGCGAGTTAGGTGTTGGTGCTGATATGAAACCTCCTCGTGCTGCAACTTCCTTATCTACCTCAGATTGATGTTGTTTCAGAAAGTCATACATTAGTCCATACTTGACTTCACCAATCTTCTTAGTTTGCCTGACAAATGTTGAATATTTATGCCATTCTGGTCCAAGGCAACCCAGAAATTTTGAATTGATAGCAATCTTAGGTAACTTGATGTCATGACGATCGAGGTCATTTACAACATTTGTGAAATGGTGGTAGTATGATTCAATTGTCTCCCCTGGTTCCATGATGAAATTATTGTATTCCATGTAAAGCTTTGACTCAAGGTCTTCTTGATTTAACTCAGTCCCTTCCATTAGAAGATGCACATGTTCCCACATGTCTTTGGCAGTCTTTTGAGAATCAATACTTTGGTAAATAGGATTGGGAATTCCCTGAAGTATGTAAGACATTGCCAATTGATTTACCTCTTGTTGCAATGTTTGTTCAGTTGTGTAGTTAGTGACAGCAATAGGAGTTGATGTCTCTTCTCTTTCTGAAGTTCCTTGAACAACAGTTACTGGAAGTGGAAAGGGTCCTTCTTCAATGACTTGCTTGAGATATTTCCCATGGGGTTTTCTGAGTTCAATGAATCTGAGGAATCTACTAGCCCATTGCACATAGTTACCAGGTGTCAGCATAGGTGGAGTGTCCTGATTTTCAGCCTCATGTCGGGATTGCTAACTGCTGATTGCCTCACACATCTTATTAAACCAATGTGGTTCTCTGGAGTAGGATGGATTGTTCAGCATTTGATTCTGTTGCATGATTTGTTGTGGGGATACTTGTGGTGGAGAGAGAAATTGATGCTGTTGCACGAATGCTTGTTGTTGTTGATACTGAGGATGAAATTGCTGTTGTTGAGGATATTGCTGTAGCTGATAGTAGTAATTGAAGTGTGGTGGTTGAGACATGTTTGGATCTTGAGATAATTAAGATGTGTTTTAAAAGTTATGTTGTTTGGTTTAAGTTAACTTTGTCCAATTGCGAAAGATATACTGTTCACTCTGCCAATTGCGAAAGAATCGTCCAATTGCGAAAGTCTGTGAATTGCGAAAGAGAATTGACAATTGCGAAAAAATTTCCAATTTGCGAAAGAACTTAGCAATTGCGAGAAATTATCGTAATTGCGATATAGAAAGGCAATTTCGATAATTGAATCAGAATTGCGAAAGATCTTGCAATTTCAAAAGATTTATCAAAATTTACAATTTCGATCACAATCTCAAATCTTATACAAGAGATGAGATTCAAGCCAAGTCGAGGTAATTTCACAAACTTATACAAGTAAGGAAATACCGAGTCCCAATTCCGAAGATTCTGGCGAATTGCGAGAAACCCTTGTCTGACCCAATTGCGAGAAACCCTCTTTCTACCAAATGCGAGAAACCCTCTTTCTGCCAATTCCGAGAAACCCTCTTTCTACCAAATGCGAGAAACCCTCTTTCTCATCAACTTTACCACACGCTAAAAATCCAGATTTTACCAAATCAACTAGAAAACCACTAAAACTAATTGTTTTTTATTTCTAATGATTAGTAAACACAGAATATTGAAAGATCTAAGAACTTTAACGTCGAAGTTGGAAAATTTGATGATATTTTTGAGCGTTTGCACGAAATAAGATATACGAACACTAAAAATGGGTTAAATTCGATCGGATTTTGAACAAAAACTAACTTAATATTTGAGACCAAACCGATGAAACGATTAGATCAACTCTAAAACATGATCCTAACTATCTTAGGCGAATGATACCACTTGAAGGTCCTATTTAACTTGAACACACACACACACGTATAACAAAGTTAAACACGTACTACTACTTATATAATAAGCTACGATAAGAGATAATCTAATAAGCAATAAGAGAAGAAGAGAATAAGATAAGAAGAGAAGAGAAGTGGAAGGAATTCATTTCATACGTTTGAGAGACAAAGCTTACGCCACATACATGAAAACCAACCATAAGAATGAGCACCTAAGCCTTCTATTTATAGGCAACACATTAGGGCAACCATGTGCTTAGGCGCTTCTAGAAGTAATTACATAAAGATGGGCGGTCCATGGGCTTCTAATGGACCGCACCATTAAACTAAACTTAAAGCCCTATATGCAACATTCTTCGCAAATGACAAAGACTTGAATGAATTGCGAAACGTGTTCCTAACAAGCATTGTCCTCAATGTGATAAACGAACTTCAAAGTATGAAAATAGGGAAATAAGAGAATAAACCATATTTTTCGGGCTTCATATGATTCTTTGATCCAAGTGTCCAAGCTTAGTAATCATTACCTGCAGTAATCTTAAAGCAAACAAAACAAACACACGAAAATATTTCTACGTTTTATTAAAAAGTCAGTGGTACACCCCAACACTTAAGTTCAACTAAGGGGTTAGAGAAACTTTGGGGTGTAATCACTTTGAAAATAAAAATAAGAAGTAAAAAAATAGCAAACACACAGGTTGCCTCCTGAGAAGCGCTTGTTTTATTAACGAGTCATCAGCCTGACTCAAACTTCCTTTAGTCTACGTTGGTGCAATTTTTGGTTTCTTACTCGAGGATTTGGGAACATACACCATGTTTCCTATCACTATTCCTTCTCCAGTTTCATCTATGTCATCTAATTTCACTCTTTCCCAAGCTCTAGGAAGAACATCATAGATAAAACCAGTTTCTTCGGCCCAAGGAGTGTTTTTCTTATAATCTGCCGGAAAGGGTGCCATGAATGTTATAGCTTCATATTCTGATTCAGGCGAAATTTCTTCGATATAAATCTCGTTCATTTGCTCCTTATCATAGTACAATTTAATCCGGTGACCATTAACAATGAAACTTCCACCCTGTTTGTCATATAATTCAACATATCCAGATGGAAATCCATGTTTCGCTATATATGGTCTGAACCATTTCGGTTTTAGCTTAGGAGCTTTAAACTTGTATTTCATATTGAAAAGCAAAACTTTGTCTCCAGATTTGAATTCTTTCCGTATTCTTAACTTTTTGTCATGATAAGCTTTGGTTCTAGCTTTGTAAAGCTTGGAGTTCTCATAAGCTTGGAGTCTTAGTTCATCGAGTTCATGCAATTGCAAAAATCTCTTCTCTCCAGCTATTTTGAGATCAGGGTTACAGTTTCTGAGTGCCCAGTAGGCGCGATGTTCGATTTCGAACGGCAAATGAGAGGTTTTTCCATACAAAAATCTGTATGGTGTTGTACCAATTGGAGATTTGTAAGCCGTACGAAATGCCCACAGAGCATCATCAAGTTTTCTCGACCAAACGGCAGGATTGTCTTTGACCCTTTTTTCGAGTATCCTCTTTAAGGCTCTGTTGGTGTTTTCGAATTGACCACTGGTCTGTGGGTGATAAGCTGTAGCAAAACGATGATGAACTCCATATCGTTTCATAATTTTCTCCATTTGTTTGTTACAGAAATGGGTTCCTCGATCAGTTATTAAAGCTTTAGAAATTCCATAACGAGCGAAAAGCTTTTTGAGAAAATTAACAACAACTCGTGCATCATTTGTGGGTAGAGCCTCGGCTTCAGCCCATTTGGAAACATAATCAATAGCAACGAGAATGTATTCGTATTTGTGCGATTTAAGAAATGGTCCCATAAAATCGATTCCCCAAATATCGAAAATTTTGAACAAGAGTATAAGCTTCTTTAAAAATTGTCGGCCAATAGAATCCAGCATCAAAAACTTTTTTAACTGTGGTGGAAGGACCATAGTGTCCCCCAGTCGGGCCATGATGGCATTCATCAAGAATTCTTCTTGTTTCAGAACCATAAACACATCTTCTGATCATCCCATCGGGACACATCTTGAAAAGATAGGGCTCTTCCCAATAATAGTGTTTTAGTTCTGAGAAGAATTTACTTCGTTGGGCATGAGTTAATCCTTTTCTGAGAATTTTTCCAACGAGATAATTTGCAAAATCTGCAAACCACGGAATTTCTTTTTCATCAATTATGTCAACAGTCATGAGAGTGTCATCAGGGAAATAATCGTCGATTTCATCTTCCCTTAACTATTCCAAATTTGGATTCTCGAGACGAGACAAATGATCAGCAGCTAGATTTTCTGCTCCTTTCTTATCTTTGATTTCTATGTCAAATTCTTGGAGTAGCAAAATCCATCGGATAAGACACGGTTTTGCATCTTGTTTGGTAAAAAGATATTTGAGCGCTGAGTGATCAGTAAACACAATCATTTTTGAAAGCACAAGATAAGATCTGAATTTGTCGAAAGCAAAAACAACGGCTAACAATTCCTTCTTCGTAACCGTGTAATTTTGTTGAGCATTGTTAAGTGTTTTGCTAGTGAAGTATATAGGACGGAAATGTTTTCCTTCACGTTGTCCTAATAAAGCTCCAACAGCAAAATCACTTGCATCGCACATGAGCTCGAATGGTAGTGACCAATCAGGTGAAACCATAATAGGTGCACTAGTCAATTGATTTTTTAATGTTTCGAAAGCCTTAATGCAATCCGCATTAAAGTCAAAAACATAATCTTTTTCAAGAAGTTTTGTCATGGGACGAGATATTTTGGAAAAATCTTTAATAAAACGACGGTAGAAACCGACATGTCCTAGAAAACTTCTAACGGCTTTAAAGTTGGTTGAAGGTGGTAATTTTGTGATAACATCGATTTTCTCTTTGTCAACCTCCATTCCTGCACTGGAAATTTTGTGTCCAAGCACAATTCCTTCAGTCACCATGAAATGACATTTTTCCTAGTTAAGAACAAGATGTGCAGCTTCACATCTTTCGAGCATTTTATCGAGATTAGAAAGGCAAGCTTCAAATGAGTTTCCAAAAACTGAAAAGTCATCCATGAAAACTCCCATAGATGTTTCTAGCATGTCTTGGAATATTGCAATCATACACCTTTGAAAAGTCGCGGGTGCATTACAAAGACCGAAAGGCATACGCCGGTAAGCGTAAGTTCCAAAAGGACAGGTGAATGTAGTCTTTTCTTGATCAGCAGGATCGATAGGAATTTGGAAATATCCTGAAAAACCATCAAGGAAACAAAAGTACTTGTTCCCTGCTAGTCTCTCGAGCATTTGATCCATGAAGGGTAGAGGAAAATGATCCTTTCTGGTGGCTTTGTTTAATTTTCTGTAATCAATACATACTCGCCATCCAGTGACAGTTCTAGTAGGAACTAATTCATTCCATTCGTTGGTCACAACGGTCATTCCTCCTTTTTTCAGAACACAGTGAACTGGACTCACCCAAGTACTATCCTCGATGGGGTAAATAATACCGGCATCAAGAAGTTTGATGATTTCTTTCTTAACAACTTCTTTCATGTTGGGATTGAGTCGACGTTGTCTTTCTACAATGGGTTTAGCACCTTCTTCGAAATTGATTTTGTGCTTACAGAAATCAGGGCTAATTCCTGGGATATCAGAAGTTTTCCAAGCAAAAGCTCGTTTATGCCTCTTGAGAACAGAGATGAGACATTCTTTTTCATTATCATTGAGCAACGAAGATATGACTACTGGAAGAAGTGAATTATCCTCCAAGTAAGCATATTCAAGATGATCGGGAAGTGGTTTTAGCTCAAGATCAGTGGGTGGTTCTTGAAGAGATGTTTTGATCCTCAATTGATCATTAAAGGTAATTTCCTCAAAATTCTCTTCCACTATTTCTCCTTCTTCAACTTCTTCAATATCCTCTTCGAATTTTACTTCCATAAAATCAGCGAATTCTTTATCAAGATCTGTTTCACTAATTTTTTCCGAAGTAGTCATGAATGGATCAGAATCTTCAAGTAATGCATCCAATTCTTCATCAGTGACTTCATCGATTACATCAATGTTAAAACAAGTGTCATCACTGGAATATGGATATTGCATTGCTTTATCGATTAAAAAGGTAATTCTATCTTCTCTAACTCCAAGATTGAGTTCTTTACCTTTTACTTTGATGATCGCATCAGCAGTGTTTAGGAAAGGTCTTCCTAAGATAAGAGGGACTTTACTATCTTCCTCCATTTCTAAGATCACAAAATCCACGGGAAAAACAAATTTACCAACTTGGACAAGCATATTCTCAGCAATTCCAACAGGATATTGGTAGGAATGATTGGCTAATCGAATACTCGTCTTTGTAGGTTTCAAGGTATTGATAGAAAGTTTAGAATATAACGAATAGGGCATCAAATTGATACTTGCACCAAGATCGGCTAAAGCATCGCATGTGATGTTATTTCCTAACGTGCATGAAATCAGAAAACTTTCGGGATCTCCAAGTTTTGGTGGAATTTTGTTTTGAACAATGGCTGAGCATTCTTCATTAAGAAAGGTAGCGGATATTTGTTCCAACTTGGTCTTTTTATTAAGAAGTTCCTTTAAAAATTTCCCATAATTGGGCATTCCAGCTAGAACATCAACGAGGGGTACATTGAGTCTAACCTCTTTGATCATTTCAACAAAATTCTTATAACGCTCCTCCATCTTTTCTTTCTTAAGGCGTTGAGGATATGTAATTTTTGGTGTTTACGCATTGACTGGTGGGATGGGTTTTTCTTTGGTGGGTGTATTTGGAGTATTTTCCTTTACTGCTTCTTCAGCTTCATCCTCACTTTCATCATGGATGATCGTGATATCATTTGGATTGGGTGGTGGATCATAAGAGAGACCACTTCTTGTGAATACAACATTGATATGCTCATTTCTAGTCTGTGGTGGACGATAAGTTTTATCGTTTGATCCAGTTGATGTTGGTTTAGGGTTGGATTGGGTATTACTTGGTAATGAACCTGATGGTCGGGAAGAGAATTGGTCAGAAAGTCTACCGAATTTGTTTTCAAGATCCTGAATAGATGCTTGATGATTTTTCTGACCTTGCTCAACTTTGGTTTTGAGATTGAAAAATTGGGTCTTGACGAACTCATTGGTTGATTTTTGAGCAGTCATGAATTCTCTCATCATTTTTTCGAAATCGGTTTCTTTCGGCTTTTTATCTGAGGTTTGTGGAGTTTGATTGTCTGCTCGAGGTTGAGAATCACGGTTGTTATCCCTTTGTTGGCGATCTTGCCAATTTCCAGAATTTCTCCCGTAATAATTACCATGATAACCGCCTCCACGGTATCCTCCTTGGACATAATTAGCTTCTCCTTCTTTAGGTCCGTCCATTGGTTGATCGTCACATTCTGATGATGGGTGATTACCTCCACAGTTGTTACAACCATCTCGCATTTCTTTCATTTCTCCTTTAAGATCTTTGTATTACAAGTCGATTTTGGAAGTCAAGGCTTCCATTTTCTCCATGAGTTTAGAGGTATCGGAACTTTCAGCAAAAGCAACGGTTTTTCTTAAGGGTTTGGTTTTGAAATCTTTTGACCAATAGAGTTTGAGAAGTACTCGATCTTGAAGCAATTGATATGCCTGGTTAGGGGTATTGTAGAGAAAAATTCCTCCAGCATCAAGGATTCCTTGAGATGTTTCATCAAGTCCATGGTAGAAGATTTGGATAATGGTTCCTCGTCCTAAACCATGTCCATGACAACTACGAAGCAAATCTTTCATACGAAGCCAAGCTTCGACGAGTGATTCGTTAGGATTTTGTGTGAAAGCACGAATTTCTCCCATGAGTCGGTCAAACATGGCAGGTGGAAAGAATTGGCTTACAAAAGCTTGCCTCATCTCCTCCCAAGTATTGATAGTTCATGGGGTTAATTCGTTGTACCACACTTTTGCATCTCCGGCAAGTAATGATGGAAAAAGTTTGAGTTTAATGGCGTTGACATCGGTTTCGCCATATCAGAACATGCCACAAATTTCGAAGAATTCGGCAATGTGTTTGTGCGGATCGGCCCGCGAACGACCATCGAATTGACGGTCTTTGATCATAGAAAAATGGTGACCTTTCACGGTGAAATTGTCACCAAGGTTAACAGCAACAATAGCAGCTACGGGAGTGGGTGCTACGGCTCGGTTGGTGGCCCACATGGGTTGATCTTTAGCCGTGGGAAAAGGTTGATCAGTGAATGGGTTATAAACGACTTTGGCTTCGAAAAGGTTTTCAAACGGTTGGTTTGGTACTCTTGGTACACGGTTGGTTAATGGAACAAAAGGTGTTCTTCTTCTTCTTGGTCTTTGGATTAAACGTTCGGGATCTGAAAGAGGTAAAATTGTTTCTATTCCAGTTGAGCGAGTGTTCATACAATTCCCAAGAGAATCTAGGCAACGTTTAAACACACGAGCAAAGAATGAAATCAGTTTGAAAAGATCAGATCAGATGATCCGAATCGGATACGGGTTGAATCCGATCGGTTGGATCAAAGTCTAAGCGATCCGATCGGATGGCAGGCGTGCCCATCGGATAAACGTCTCGGTAAAAATTGATTATTGGGGAACCGATCGGATGGTTGGCTCGGATTTTTTTTTTTGGAGAATGAACTTGGTAAGAGATGGACTTCTAAAACTTACAGAAACACAATCAAATCTCGGGAGGTAGCGGCGCCAAAAACTTGATGTGTTACGTTGTGTACAAGTTTTAAATTTATAAGGGGTGAATTACCGAATCTATAAATAACATATACGAGCAAGTGAACTCATCCGTTATAGAAAGATTATGATGGTAAGTCGGGATCGTTCGCAGGGATTTGTGAGTGAATCGAGTTGTAAGTATAAAAGCTACTAAAAGTAAATCTAAAAAACAAGCAATAATGATAATATGATAATTCAAATGATTAAAACTACACTTGCTTAGACTAGTTTACTAATCTTGATAAGCATGATTGTGATAACTTTTCTTAACATGTTGGTTATGATAATTAGTTGGTGAACTAATCTATTGTTCTTACAAGTTAAACCTTTGTCAAGATTTTAATTTATAAAAACAAGCATTAAGTTTAACCAATCAATTCAAGATCAATTCAAGTTTCATAAGTTTGGATTAACAAACTTAAACACAAAAATAATCTTTTGTTTTATCAAATAAGCTTAGGAAATGGTCAATACAAAAGGTAACCGATCATAGACAAAAAGGTTACAATTGATTGTAAACTACTAATCTTTCGACCTATGAGGTGGTTTTCAATCAATCCAATTTGATAGACAAAAGCATTCTTATTACAACCACAATTAAGTTTCTTTGTTTAACCAAGAATAATGGGTAAAAAAATTATTCATAGACAAATGATTATAACTAGTTGAATAACAATAAACCTTTCGACCTTTTGAATTACTAACAACTAGTCAAACTTGATTAACAAATGTCACTATGAAACTTAAGCACAATTGGATCTTAGAATTAACTTGAAATTGAATTAAAACATGTTATCACAATCATACGCAAATCATTAAGTAATATACATCATCTAAGCAAGTGCACAAAGGCACTAGCCACTCATAGCAAACATGAACATAAACTCAGAATTTGGAACATTAGAAATCATGATTAAAAGTCTTACAATGATTGGAATGAGATTACAAATGATAAGGTAATGATACCCAAAGTATTGGTGTTGACTTCTTGAGAGTTTGACTTCCAAAGTTTCCTGAACTTCTAAGGACGAATTTGAGAGCTTTTGAGAGTGGTTTATGATTAGAGAGAGTTGATTGATAGTTGTGTAATAGTTGTCTCTAATAGTTGTGTGTTTTTTTTTCAAAGGATTACAAGAGGCTCTATTTATACTCATCTCAAGGCCTAGGGTATTAAATGCTGCAACTTGGCCTCCAAGCAAAGTAGAAGGACCTAGAATACACATGAGAAGAGCCTAGAATCGTTGGTAGCAAGATACAATGCTTAGTGATGAAGTTTGGCACTACAGGCACTCTCCAACCGATCGGTATTACGTCCATCCGATCGGTTGGCCTCTAGACGCAGCCTCCATCCAATTCGGTTGCGGGCTACATCCGATCGGATGGAGATGACCTGTAGAGTCAATCTTGGACTTTTGGTGTTCGGATTGTATCTTTCTCATAGCTATTGGTTCTTTGTCCAAACTTGATCTTTTCTTTGTCTTAGAAATTAGAATAATGAGTACTTGACTCATCCTTATTTGAAATGCCTTTTCGGAGTGGTTCTTGACATGAGAATCTTCGTACGATCGTAAATCCTTGTTTTCTTCATCAATCTTTCACTTTTTCTTCCTTTTTCCTGTACTTGGCTACATATACTTTGCAAACATACTTTGGTGCGATTAAGTAACAAAAGCATATAAATATAACCAAATAATATATACAAAAGCACGAATAACGCTACTAAAAATATGCACAATTTGAGCGTTATCAGAGTAACACTAGTTGGGGTAATCGAAGAAGAAAAACTATGTGTGAAGAATCTGTACCACCAGCCGTCCAACATGTACCACGAGCCGTGGGGTCAAGTTTTAATGTACCATCTATTCCAAATCCGATCATGTTCTCCCATTAACTCATTTTTTAGATCTTTTATGACCCTTAGGCCCCAAGGAGTTCCATTTAATGCCCATGGCCTATGTGCATCCATATACACCCTCTTTTGGCTACCATTTGACACCTACATATTATCAATTGCTACACAGTCTAAAATATTATCACATACAAATTCAAAAACTCTCTCAAAGCCTTCATACAACTGAGAAAAAATGCAAGAACAGGGAAGATCAAGAACTCATATTACCAAGGGTTAAACATCAAGTAATCATCACCAATTGAGTAGGTATTATAGCCTAACCATTTGTAATCTTAATTGCACTTTGTAAGACCTTTTCATTATGATTTCTAGTGATAAATTTTCTGTGGTTATTTCTTTATTTGCTATGAGTGGCTAGTACCTTTGTGCACTGGCTTAGATGATGTTTATGATATGATGTCATGATTGATTGCGACTACATAATTTTACTCAATTTCATGCTAAAACTAAAATCCAATTGTGCTTAAAGTTTCACGTGACAATTGTTTATCAAATTAGATTGGTTGGTAATAGTGTCATAGGCCAAAAGAGACGTTGTTATTCAGTCAATTGTAGCATTTTGTTTATGATTGGCTACCTTTTGAAAAAGGTAAAAAGTAAAGAAACTCCCAATACCGTCTTTCACGGGTTATGGGTCCCAATACCTTCTTCCACAGTGTATGCGGGAGGTTGAGATGTAGACAACCCTACCCCTACCAAAGGTAGAGAGGCTGTTTTCGGCTCTACCAAAGGTAAAAAAGGATCTCCGACCTTGCAAGGAGTAAGGATCGAACCCTTGAACTCTGTTTTCAGAGGCAAATGGTGTTAAGCACTTGATCTAAGCCTTGCTATTTTGTCTTGACCATTTTCTAAGTAATTTGACTAAACAAGAAACATAAGTGTGATTGTTGATAGATTTGTGAAACTACCGCAAATCGAGTCTATTGAAATTGTGTTAGTCTTGAATTGATTGATTGGACTTAAAACTTGTTTTTATCGTTTATGGTCTTGACCAAGATTGTGAGTCTTAAGAACAATAGATTAGATCACCATCTAATTATCGTAGTCAACTTGGTAAAAATTAAATTGTCACAATCAAGCATCACTAAGTGTCCAAACTAGTCTAAGCAAGTGTATTTTTCCTATATTGAATTATCATCCTTTATTTGCTTGCTTTCTATTTTCGCGTTATTAGCTTAATCATTGATTCTAAATCTTACACATACAAAACTAAACAAATCCTTTCGAATAATCTCGGCTTACCGAATCAAATCTTACTACACACGGACGAGTATACTTGCTCGTATGTGTTTCGTTTGAATTCGAGGTAACTCGTGTTTATAAATTTAAAACTTGCACACGTGAGACACATCAGTTATAAAACATATCGAAACAGATAATAGCCTAGTAATGCCTTTACTTAGAATTAGACATGTGACATGTAGTAAGTTTTCAGAAGTTTCAGATTCAGACTCAGAGTAAGTAATGTCAAGTGAGTTTAGAAAATATTGTTACAAGTCTTATTATCAGATAGAGCAGTTAGATTCAGAAATGAACTTCATAAGTACAGTCTATGTAGGGGAGACTTAGTTAGACATACACAACATTAGTCATTGTAGTCACCTGAGGTAATTCGTCAGAACACGAATAACTTAAGTGAGGGAGAGTTGTAACACCCCAAAACTTGAAAATTTGATCAGAAATATATTATACTGCTTTTAGAATATTAGAAAAGTCTTTCCGTTAAGTTTTATTAGAAATAAGGACCTTCAGTGAAATAGTTAACAGAAAAAAACTAACGGTGCAAAATACTTGACGACAGGGACTAATGGTGCAAAGTTTACTTTTAGGGGCTGAAATTAATATTGTGTCCTAATGGCTTAATATACTCTTTTTGTCCAGAAACCTCCTCATAGTCACACGTGTTATGTGTGTTTTTAGAGGAAAAACTTTGCTAAGAAAACCAAATGATGAAGTAACCATCCTTAAGATGATTACAAGGTGATTTTGAGGTGTATATGCTATTCTAATGATGCAATAAGCTTCCTAAACCAATACCCACCAAAGGTATATGATTATTTTCATTTTGGTTGCAAGATTCATAGTAGAAATTTGGAGCTTTTGAGTTATGATTTAAGTTAAAATTATCAAGATTTGTACATGTTTGATGAACATGGATGTTGCTGGCATGATTTTGAATTAGATATGATCATGCTACTGAGTTTATGGTGATTATGGTTAGAAGCCTATGGCTAAAATAATGTTAATGATGATGTTAGTGTTTAGATAGACGCATAAATGGGTGTTTGGCACAAGGGCAAACTAGTGCAAAAGTTAGTTAATTTTGATAATATAAGTCTCACGTTATATGTGTGTGACCTTTAGGTCTCGTTCTTGTAGTATAATCGATAATATAAGTTTATCTGTTATTTCATGCACACATAACCAACAGTAAGATATAGGTTCAATTTAGTGTGTGTGTGTGTGTGTTTTGTTTGCTTGATGCATGCCATTGCATAGCGAGTTAAATAATTAAGCAAATAAGTGGAGTATCGTATCTAGGTGGTGGATTAACATGTGGTTAAAAGGAAGTATATTGGAAAATGGTGTTTTATTTAATGCATGATTGTAGATTTGGGTGAGTAATTTGGGCATGTTCAACACTAATTCCGAGTAATTGAAGAATCTGGAAGTTGTTTAATAAGTTAACATAAACGTAAAAAGGTTATTTAACCTAGAAATAGATGTAATAAGTTAGACGTTTAATTTGAACAAAATATCATTAACGTCAACTGAAACAAACTACAAATATAACTTTACAATTAAATCATAAAATTTCGACTCTCATTTAATGTAAAACCCTGAATCAATCGTTTTACCTCTGAGTAAAGGTGTGACTGTGTAACTCCTACCTTATAATATTACGTTTCGACGAGATAAGGTATTACTGTTATCTTACATTACATAAAAAAATTAAAAAAAAAAAACAAAAATATATATAGAAAATGTATACAAATCTAGTAGTGTACTCCAAAGTCCAAACGACAGAACACCAAAGTTCGTATCTTGAATCACTTTCTCTCACTAAAAAGTAAAATCCATCTAAAACTCAAACAGTTTAAGCTTCTCTGAACACTTCCATCGTCATCAACACAACAACAGTAAGTACATACCCATCTCTTAAATCAGGGTTTACATATTTTCTTGTTTTTATAATTACTTTTATTCATTAGATTTACATAATTCGTAAAATTAGGGTTTTAACTGTTCAAATCCTTTTTATCTTTCACCAGGTCAAATTAGGGTTTTATCAAGTAGTGTATAAATACTTAATTGTAATTGATCTGCAATTTAGAAGTATGAAAGAACATAAAAAAGTGAAAAGTGGGGGTAAGAGAGATGAAGGTGAGGATGATGTCATGGTTGATGTTGTTGATGTGGGTGATACCGGGGCTCGGGTTACGGAAGATAAGGTTGTAAGTGTAGAGAAAGTTGTGGTGGTTAAGAAAGAGAATGCGGCGGAGAATGCTGCGAGTGGGAATGGGAAGGAGAAGGGGAAGGGGAAGGGGAAGGGGAAGCCGGAGAAAATTGGAAAAGAAACTGCGGTTTTGAAGTCGGTGAAGGGTGAAAAGGGTGAAGGGCGAGTGGTATGTCCGGATGAGGGTGAGGGTGCGAATGCAGGGACGAAGGAAGATAATGCAACTGTGGTTGGAGATTCTGCTGTTAAGTCGTCGGGTGCAGAAGCGGAAATTGGTAATGAGAAGGAATTTGAAAAAGGTTTGACTGAGGAGACGGTGGAAGGTAAAACGGAATCTGTTAAAGAAGTGGCTGGTGTGGATGTTGTGAAGAATGTGAAAACTGAAAAAGATGAGGCTTTGGATTCCGCTAAGGTTTCAGAGTCGGTGGGTAAAGTTGATGAGGTGGTTGTAGTTAGTGACGTGGTTAATGCAGGAACAGGCGAAGGTGCGGCTGTTAATGATAATACTGAAACTTTGGACGAGAAAGCTGAAGCTGAAGATGGTAAAACAAATAATGCTAAGATGGGTGATGATCCGATGAGTGAAGACACTCAGATTATCGAAGAAGAAGTTGCTGTGATAGTCAAAAAGGAGAAACCGGAAATGGGATCTTCGAAGGAAATTGTTGAACAGCCTATGGTTGATGTTCAAAAAGTGGCTGATGAAGATCACGTGATGGATGAAGCTCAGGAGGACGTTGACGTGGTTGTTGTAGAAGAGGGTTTAAAAGTAAAAGATGGGAACAAAGATGGTGTTTCTGTAGAGCTGAGCTTGGCTTGTTCTGATGGTCAAAATTTGTCGACTGAGGTAGTTAATGCAGATGTTAATGTAACAGACCAGGAAGCTGAAGTTGATGTGACGGTCAAAAAAGAGAGTTTGGATGCAACAATTGAAGTTAACGCTGTTGATGTCGGTGCACACAATGAACCTGATAAAGTTGCTGCACGTAGTAAAACCGATGAAGCGACAGCTGCACAAAAGGAACCAAATTCAGATGTTCATGCTGCGACAGATAGCCCCAAACCTGACGTATTTAAACTATACTGGGCCAGAAGTCGTAGAAATAGACACAGGAGTTCAAACCGTCAAGGTGGAACCTGTATCTCCACCAACTACTGGTGATACAGGCGACTTGCAAGATCAAGGGTTAAAAGATATCGCATTAACAGACATTGGGGTTCCAGATTCCACAGTAGAAGCTCCTAGCACGGGTGAACCCCAAACTTATGTCGAGCACAGTGTTTTGCATGCTGAGTTAGAAGGTGAGGGGATGGATATAGACGAAGTACTTGGTTGGAAAGATGAAATACCAGAACCCGATAGATCTTTGCGAGTAGGGGAGCAAAAGGTAGACATCATTCATCCTCTTGACATCACTCATTCTCTTGATAATGAATTATTTGTTTCGTTGCAGCAATTAAAGTATTTTAGCCCACGTGAAAACGAAGGAGATTTCGCTGTGTCTGATTTGGTATGGGGTAAAGTTAGGAGCCATCCATGGTGGCCAGGTCAGATATTTGATCCGGCTGATGCATCAGAGCAAGCTGTGAAACACCATAAGAAAGATTGCTTTTTGGTTGCGTATTTTGGTGACCAAACATTTGCTTGGAACGAGTCAGCAGTCTTGAAGCCATTCCGGTCTTACTTCTCTCAGATAAATAAAAATAACAGCTCAGAAACGTTTAATAATGCAGTCGACTGTGCTTTAGAAGAAGTGTCTAGACGGGTGGAATTAGGGCTTACGTGCTCATGTGTTTCTCGCGACATTTATGAAAAAATAAAATGTCAATCTGTGGAAAATTCAGGAATTAAGAAAGAATCAAGTAGAAGACACGGCGTCGACAAATCCACAAGTGTGAACTCGTTTGAGCCTGATAAACTTGTTGAGTATGTGAGACTACTGGCAAAGTTTCCGTTTAGTGAATGTGATAAAATAGACCTTGCAATTGCTAAAGCTCAGTTGTTATCATATCTCCGTCATAAAGGGTATGGCCAGCTGGCAGAGTTTCAGATATGTGGAGATTTAATGGAAGATGATTCAGTATCAACCGAAGATGGTTCTAAAAAACGAAAGGCTGTTGATTCAATTTCTGATGGTTCAGAGAAACGACCGAGTCTAGATACAGAAGCAGCACAAAAACCATCTTTCGAGATTGTTGCATCTGTTCAAAAAGTAGCCACTCAACTGACTGCGCCGGGTGATCAATCAAATCAAGCTGAGATGCTATCACAGCTTCACTCAACTGCACGTGATCCCATGAAAGCACACACTTCTTCAAACACCATCGTCTCATTTTTCAATAATCACAGAGCAGCTGTTGTGACTAAATCAAGGCAAGATTCAAGTGAGGCTAGGAAAAGAAAACCATCGAACGAAAACGAACCTGAAGAGCATGAACTTGATGACGTTAATGATTCTTATTGGACCGACAGGGTCATTGAGAACTATCCGGAAGATCAATTGGTACAAGAGAATCAGAACGGAAGTGTAGAACATCAAGAACAACTTCTAGCTTATCAACAACAACAACAAAAGCTACGTCAACAAGTACAACAACAAGTACAACAACCAGTGAAAACCCGTAGATCTAATAAAAAACGTTACTTCAGTAGCAATCATGAAATAGAGGCAAAGGAACAGTTGGAACTTATAGAAAGAAGGCGACAAAATTTGGCAACTGAAGTGTTGATGAAGTATCCCGAGGGTATCTACTTTCCTTCTGAAATACACTTAAATAAAATGTTTAGACGGTTTGGTCCTTTAGTGGAGTCAGAGACTGAAGTTGATAGGCAGAATGGGCGTGCTAGAGTAGTGTTTAAAAAATGTTCGGATGCAGAAGTTGCTCATAGTAGTGCTGGAAAATTCAACATCTTCGGTTCCATTGCTGTTGCTTACGAGCTTAATTATACACCGATGATCTCATATAAGCCTATCCCTCTTCCATTTGGTCAAGATCAAAATGCGTGCTAAGTTCTCCCTCAGCCAGCTTCTGGTAATTATTGACTATTCAACTTATTGTGTAAAAATTTCAAGCAATTTATAGTTATTTGTTTATAACATGCCTTTGGTTTGTGTTTTAGCTGATACAACTAGATGTATGATGAGACGTGCTCGTGAACTAGAGCTATTTGGAGCAACCGTGAGATATGCGATGAGTTTGGATGATTAAATGCTGCAGGTAAAGTCTGATGCCGACACACTGCAGCATCTGAAGCTACAAGGAGAGAAGTATTTTGTACTCATGTAAGAATTAATGCTTTATTGCCTTGAATAATATAGTTAGGGGGAACTTATTCTGGATTAGTTTGTTAGCATTGAGTCGTTACATTTATAACTATTTCAAGAGCAATTACTCTAGTAATAGATTGCATCTTGTGCAATGATTGTTGTGTCTGTGTTGGGATTTAGGAAATCAGCCGTTAAAACAGTGTTCGAGGAGAACCGACATGTTTTGTTTATTTAGTTATTAGAAAAATCAAGTTTCTTGTTTGTTTCACACCGGCTTTCTGGGCAGATCATGTTTTGGTGAGGGAATTAATGTTTAAATCCTGTAGGAGACAGTTTATCTTTGCTAGTTTTAACATAAAAAAGTTGTTGCCTTATTCTGATTTTCTGTTTACTCAAGTGACATCCATTTTAGGATCATCTATAAAACATAAACGATGGTTACACTAACAGGTGTAATGAATTGGTACTCCTTAAATCAATCGCTGACAATCATGAAGTTATAAAATCTTGCAGTTTAGTAAAGAAGTTTATCGATACTTTGTAGTGCTTCATAATTGGGCAAGAGGAGTACAAATAAACTTGGTCAGAAGTTGCCCTATCTTTTTGGATTGTTTTTCCAATAAAGCTCAAGTTCAGACCAAAATCCTTAGAATTGTTTTAGTCAACATGGATCAGAACCAGGTCCAAATGAAACGCATGAACAGCAATGTGATAGGACTCGGATTAACATACAACCTTTCACGACTCAATTATGTGACTTGATTTGAACTGCAAGTGATTTATACTTTCTTTTACAAGGTAGAATGAGGGGTCATTTGGTTTTAAGGACACCTAGAAATTACCTTGGAGTAGTCGTCGGATATATAACATCATTTTGAATGGACACAACCATTTACATAAGGGATGTCTTCTATTTGTGATGTCTCTTCTGTTTGAACATTGTTTGCCTGGAAGTACTTTTTTGTACTTCGAAGTTATATTTGTTCCATCTTATAACTTGAGTTCATTTATGATATCGGAGGTTTAAACTAAGATAAAGTTTGACACATATGCTTCTGGTTTTTCCTTTCACAATATTTTCATACTTAGCGTTTACTTTTGAAAGCCATAGTTATCCATCTATTAGTACAGAAAAAAAAAATTCTAGGTCCGAAAGCCTGACCACCTCAAGGAGCTGCTTGAGGGCAGGGGGCAGCTATTAAGGGGCGGGAGGGGGCGCCCGACCCCCCGAAATTTTTTTTACGATGTAGGGGTATATAGTTTTCGTGTAGAAAAATTTCGGTATATTCGGTTTCGATCCCCCGAAATTTTTTCGGTATATACTAAGCATTATAGAATTTTAGATCCCGACCCCCCGAAGTTTTTTCCCTAGCTTCGCCACCTCAAGGAGCTGCTTGAGGGGTGACGGACCTCGAGATTAAACCTTAAAGTAGGCATTCCAGGATCGAGTCTCACCAGCTTCAATTAGCTTTAGCCCACCTGTCGCTGTCCTGGTATAGTTGCTTTCCCTGGCTCCACCAGCTGGTGGGGTAATTACCTTGTCCTTCCACAAAAAAGTTAAAGCTTCTTTAAAAGTAAAACCTGAACAGATTGGCGACAAAGATATGATGGTCTAAAAAAGAAATTATAAAGGATGTCATTTAACTATGCATTAGGCATGGAGGGTAGAGAAAATCTAGCTTTGTCTAAACCAAGGGAATCTAGATATAATCAACACTAATGTTACCCACTTACCTATAGTCAACTTTCACTAACGAACTTGTCCCATCAAATATGAAATGTCTTTTGTTTGTCGTTGATAAAGTATTTGGTGTATGGGTTAATGGGTATATATGGTATCTTTGGTATTATTTCTGGTTTTAGAAAATGCTTTGGTTGTGGCTGCACAAAAGCAGTGCTAAAACTTTTCTTGTAACTAGAAAATACTAGTCATGTTTTAGAAAATACTAGGCCGATGTAGCCTTCACAGGCGTGACTTCCTACTTGGATCAACCCCTTCACGCGCGACACCACTACACCATCACCACCATCATGCGCGAGCTGCAATATTTGGAGGTTAACAATTGTGTGAGTGTGTTGTGTGAGTGTGTTGTGTTTGTTTAAGTAGGGTATATATGTGTATTTTAGTGAGGTGTAAGGAAAATTTGAGGGGAATGTGACCGCTACAGCCTACAGGGTTAAAAGGTGATATTAGGCACATATCTTTTGATTGCATTGCTATGAATTTACGTCAACCTGTATATGACTGTATCTGTTCTAAAATTCTTAATCATGAATATGGACTGAAATAAAAGTTGTATGTATGCTATATCCGCTTTAGAATCCCAGCTTCATAAAGGAGATCTAATTGAGAATTCATACGATGATATAAACGTGAAGTCCTAGTAGAAAATTGAAAGGGCTATAAGATAACTATACCTATGCCATCCAAACGCATCATGTACGTTGAATACCTAGAACTATTTGCCAAATGTATACACGTTGAATATGTATAGGAGAGCAAGAGCAATTTATAGTCTATTTCTAAAGCCGTTTTTTGACCTAAAATCAATATTCTTAGAGCATCAGGTATAGTCACTTAGAGCCGATGCCAAGCAGACGTGGCATAACGCCATAGTGCCGCCACCTCACCAGACCCCCCTACGCCAAGGTGGGCATTAAGCCCATGGCTTGAGCCAAACGATTTTTCTTTTTTTTTTCTTTTTTTTTTTTTTTCCTTTCTTCTTTTCGAGTTAAATAGGTTTATTGTATCTAAAAAGTGTTTTTTGATTTAATACTTGTAATATGTTTGTGACCCGTTTAACTTGTTTTTGTGACACGTTTAACTTGTTTAAGTAAGTAAATAGTTCAAGTGGTGAAGAAGGTCGATGATTTTTTGATTCAACAGTTTAAGTTCAATAATGATATAATGATTTAGAAAATAATGAGATAAGATATAAATAACTGTACAAAAATTGCAATAATATCCAAGTTCTAATCATAATTCAATATCATATAAAATACATAACAAAAGAAGTTTAAATCCAAATCCAACATAAAATCCAAGTTATTTACTTTATTTTCGGAGGCTTATATATTTAAACGGGTTCACAAGTTGATCTGTTTAATAATTACTCAACTCAAACGCGACCCCTTTTTAAATGGGTAAGACGGGTTGACATGTTTTTGACCAAAGCCTGTTCATCTTCAACCCGAACTTTTTTAACTTCGTGTGGAGTTCGTATCGTTTATCGTGCTGTGTCGAGAATTGCCACCCGTAGCGTGAATGATAAGAGAAGTGAACGAAAAAAATAAAAAAAATGATGTGACACATTTGTTGAGTTTTGACTTTAGCTACTGCAGCTAATGCTTTTAGTATGGGAGGTGATTTGCACACTCCAAAATATTATTGGGACACTCATATGTATAAACAGTTGAAGCACAGCATTAATATTGTATAAGTGTTTAAAGCACAAATAGAGTTTTCCAATCATTTTTGAAAGTGTGCAAATCAATTCCCTTTTAGTATGCAATGTTATCACCCTCAATCCTTGGCTAGTGAGCACAGGTACAATCATAGTGTCTCTAAGCCTAGTACATCATAAGCATACACTCATGCACACCACCCAAGTTTACATTTATATGCATTTAAGATGGTTCTCGCATCAAATGAGTTGGTCTAGATCAAAGATATATCCATCTTTCTGGCATAAGCAGTCTTCAACTTTGGTTGAGAATTCCGTAACAGAAATGAAGTATTAATCCCCACTTCTAGGCATGTCCTTTTTTGTTTCAAGTGTAATCAGGGGCGACTCGACTTTTACAGAGGCTTAAAGCGAAGCTGTAAAACTAGGTCTTTTTTATCAAAGATATTTGCCGAAAAATTCTTTATATGAAATTAACTTTTCTAGCTTTTCCTTATGCAAAATCTTTAATTAATTTTTTACAATCAACGTAGTTTAATATTTATTTTCAATCGATAAATGAGTCAATCCATTTAATACTACGTGTGTCATTTTTAATCTTAAATAATTTTCAGTTAACTTTAATTTTGAAAAACTTTTTTCGCCGAAGCAACTGCCATCAACACGGTTAACATTATTCTATACGCAATATAAACATTAGAGAAAGTTTTTAAATTTCTAATATAGTTAAGTATATAAGTCGGTGTGCATTTTTTACATGTATAATTTCTCTCAAGACTTTTAGTTCCGAAAATAAACATATGGCGTTAATATTGTTAGACAATTGGATTATTGGCCCAAACCCGATTGTGAGCTTGAGGTCTATTAGGTTTAGGACTTAGATTATGTTAGCTTATTCGCAAAGTTATGTTCAATTATAAATAGACATGCCATCTTATGTAATTGAAAAAACATTCAATCAATAGAATTATCTTGTTATTTTACATGGTATCCGAGCCTTAGGTAAGATCCACCAACAAAAATTTTCTATCCTCCGATTATCAGCTACTCGCCGGTTATTTATTTACAAAAATTTCTAGTTATTTTCACTTTATTGAATTATTTTTTTTTACCAAAGTCATAAACCCCATCCCCGCAAAACCCTAGCCGTCATAATATACCCCCTATGTTTGTTGAGAAATCAAACAATTAAATTTGTCTTCATTCACAAAAAAATGTTTTTACCTTTGGGATTTTTTTTTTTTTTTTTTTTTTTTTTTTTTTTTTTTTTTTTTTTTTTTTTTTTTTTTTTTGGTAACCATGATTTTTGAATTCAATCATATGTATATAAATACTCCTTAGATTTCACTTATTACACTATTATGGTCAACCATGCATTTTTCATAGGCAACAGTAATTAATTATAACATAAAAGCTACACAATGATAATCTTAGTTGTAAGTGGTAATTAGAATGGGGTCATTAGGTTGAAAAGGTGAAAACAGAAGGAAACCTGATGATGGAGAAAGAACATGGAACAATTTTAAAATGATGACTTCAACTTGGTGTCAATTCAAAGATCGGATTACATGTTCTGTGTTTGCTTTTGGAGAAATATGCCTCTCCAATCAAACTAATCAATCATAATTTTTTTAACTAAGGTTTCTTTCCGGCCAAAAATTCATGAAAAACGGTATCTACGGTCACATATAATTGAAGAAGGAATGTGATATGGCCATTACAATTCAAAGCACTAGGTACAGTGGTGCCGTGGCTCTCGTGCCATGGACAAAACGTGTTTGTCACATCAGCAAAAGTTTCTATGGCACCAAAAATCCTATGTCACCACATTATGGCTGTTACCGTTAGCACCAGAAAATGTGGTGCCGTCGACCTTTTTATTTTATTTTTTTATTTATTTTTTATTTATTTATATAAAATAAAACATACACAATATTAACTAAAATAAACTTCATTAATTAAAAAAAAAAAAAAAAAAAAAAAAAAAAAAAACATTACATTAAAAAAAAATGCATAAATATAAAAACCTAGTACATAAACATAGAAATAAAAACTTAGTGCTCGTTGGTTGGATACTTTGCCTGGATTCGTGCTTTTTGGGCTTTCACGACCTCCGCGTCGATCAGATCCATCTTGCTTGTATCCATTTGTAGCACTCGCATCTCCTCAGCAATCTTTTGAGATTCATATAAAGTAACTCTCGCGAGTGACTCTCGTTCGAGAACATCCATCTTTGCCTTGCGGTTTAACTCATATTGTTGTTGCAGCATTTCTTGAAATATTGTCGGGTTTGAACCGGAACTAGCGGTCGAGTTTGACGAACGTTGACTCTTAGAAATCCGATACATGCCGTCTGGCCGTGGCAACGCGTCTGCTCCAAAATGCTCGGGGTCCTCGTCCGTAACCCGAAGACGATTACGTCTTGCCAAAGTCGAGTCGGGATTTTTTCACTTGTGCTTGTCTTTCAAAAAGTCTCAAGCGCTCATGTGTGTAAAGTCATAACCCGTTGTTTTTTTAAACAATACGTGACAACGGTTCATAAAATCTCTATCATTCTCCCCGCTCGTAACAGCCGTTTCATCCACTACCGTATTCCACTTCTTGACATCTTTATTCATTGGAGTCCACTTTTCCGTCAACATATTTTTGGTACTGTGAAAAACTAGAAGGGAGGTTGAATAGTTTTACCGTTTTAAAATTAATTCACTTTGTTACTCTATGCTAAAGGATATACTTTGTAATTGTCATTAACAAAACTAAGTAAAGATCATAAAATATAAATAACATTTTTAGGACGATATTTGTATTGACAATCTCCCCCTTTTTGTTGATGACAAAACATAAAGTATATTTTTTAGCAAAGGAATAAATATAGCATGAGTTCTTTAAAATATAGATTAAGTTTGTTTTATTTGAGTTTAAAAACTCTTTTTATGCAAAAGTGTATGTACTGTGATGATTCACAGTTATGTAAACTTAATCCTTTCTCCCCCTTTTTGTCGAAACAAAAAGAAGAGTTACGTAGTGGAATGCGATTTTGAGAACTTTAAGAGCTCCCCCTTGTTTAATACTCCCCCTAAATGGAGTAACAAGGTAATGATGCATGATCCTACAAAACAAATGGTTAGAAAAATGAAATGCTCCCCCTCGATGTATACTCCCCATTACAAGAGTCCCAACGTATACATTAGAAGGGTATGAGATGCTGCAAAAGAAATATTAGTTGTGAATAGTCTCAATGGAGAAGCATAATGCATATGATATGGTCATTCAAATAAGAATGATAATCTAGTTGACTTTAAAAAGTCAAAATGTAGTGTCTGAACAAAATTTTGTACCTAAAGTACAAGTGATTAAACTAGAATGTAGATTCCAAATAGCTACATAATGATGTTAGTTACCTAACTAATGATAATATGCTTTATGTTGATCACTTATAAGCATAAAAACATCACATTCATTAATTGAAAATTATGTGACAAAAGTCACAAACATAATATGGTGTTACATGAAAATGAAAAATACATCCTAAAAAATAAAAAGTCCCACAACAACATCTAAAAGGTCCTATATAATGAGACTAAAATTCTCCTATTGAGGAGGATGAGAGATGGCATTTAGACGCTCAAGAATGTGGTTCAAAATGAACCTCATTTCATTTTGGAGCTCGTGCACCAAAATGTTTGTCTTTTGAGCTATGTGAGCGGTTCTTTCACACATGTTGCAATCATGGCGAGCAAAATCGGGCGGAAGAGTAGACTCATTTGGTTGTAGTGGTGGTGGTTGTGATTGGTTGTTGGATGGTGGTGATTGTGCTTGTTCATTGGTTGGTGGTGGTGTTTGGAGGGAGTTCATGAGGATGTTTTGGAGGTCCATGGCTTCATTGAGGCGGTGATCTACCATACCCGAGAGAGTGTAGAGACGGTTGAGCTCTTCACTAATCTCCTCTTGGGTTTGAGGCAAATTGATCCACATTGCCTCGTCTATGGCAATGAGAGTTGATGTGGGTGAGAGAGGTGGTATTTGAGGTTGAGATGATGGTGCATCATGGTATAAAGGACCATGGATATCCGGGAAAATCGGATGAAAAAACATAGGCTCTTGACCTTCAAAGGTCATAGGTGTAGGATTGGTTGATCTTGGTGGGAGATCCTCTAAGTCATCAAGGTATGGATGAGGTGATGTAGGTGGAGTCCTAAATAGCTCCATAGGTTGGAGTTTGGGTGAGTTTGGTTGTGATTGAGTTTTGACAGTCTGTGATGGAGCGGGTGGTGGTGTGGTTGCTATTGGAGTTATGAATGGAGGTGGAGTTTGTATGACAACATTGGATGGTGTAGGTGTGGATAAAGTAAGGAAATTTTCACTTGCTATAGGAGATGAGATATTAAGAGGAGATGATTCCTCCGATGATAAGTTAGCAAGATTTATGAAGCAACAGGGCTTAACACTAATGCGGGCAGTGCGTTTTGGAGGTCTAGAGGTGGAGGAGTTGGTTGATTTGGTCATGGTGAGCTAAGAGAACTAAGATGTACAGGTTGTATGTTGTGAAGAAGGTGAATGAGTGAGTTTTGCTCTAAGTTATGATCTTAATATATAGTCAGATGGTTTATAGAAACTAGTGTTTGGATTTGATGTAAATCCAATAGAGAATGTTGGTTCCTAATGATTTGGAACAAAAATTTGTGCAAATCACATCACATAAGTCAATCCATAGAACTTATGTTGAGTAATATGATGAAGATATGCAGTAAATGCAAAGGGATAGTGGAAAATCCTGTGATGTGATGTACCCACGGATTTGAAGGATCCCTAAAAAGGGTTCCTTGTTTGTATAGGAAAGGTAACTCACTCCTTAAATTTAAAAATTCAAATTTTGGTGGGAAATCTTGTTCTTAAGTTTCTAAGAGTTTCTAAATCATTCTAAGATGTATAATGATCAGTGAACCTATTCTAAAGAATACTAGAAACTAAAATCTAAGAATCGGGATGAGTCGAAAAGTTTTAAGAAGTTTACTGTTATACCTGCGGATCCTATTGACAAGCCGTGCGGATCCAAATTTTCGGATCCGCCTGATCCGCAGGTTAAAGAATGGCGAAGCCAACACT
Organism: Artemisia tridentata subsp. tridentata; assembly: GCA_021014915.2. Taxonomy (NCBI): domain Eukaryota; kingdom Viridiplantae; phylum Streptophyta; class Magnoliopsida; order Asterales; family Asteraceae; genus Artemisia; species Artemisia tridentata. Next base: position 110,444,471 of record CP139509.1, on the reverse strand, counting down.
AACACATGGCGGATCCAAAATGAGGGATCCGCCAGATCCGTGGACCAAAACTACTAAAACTAAACAGAGAGATGTGCATATTTTTCGTTTTTCGACGAAAACCCGAAAAAGCTCCTGGAGCATATCTATCATCTAATATGTAATGAAAAACAATCAAATATGATAATACTAACACATGTTTAATCATAGATTAATCCGTTCATAGGAACTTACCTTATGAGGAGTTAAGCCAAACATAGGCTTAAACTCGGAAAATTGATAACATCAAGTGTTATCGACCTGCAATTCTTAGTTAGTTCAGATACACATCAAATATCATCATAACAAGTTAAGAAACAACCATTATTAATACTACATTGTCTAATAATGTTTAGAGCCAAACACTCCTTTAACTCAACTTCTTCTTCAATTTCTTCATGCCCTTATGAAGCTTTATCATCCAACGTCCTAAATTCTTCACCATTCCTTTGATGTTGCGATACTCAGCTGATTCATTAGGGATTGGTGGAAGTTGGGTCAAGTACTCCGGAGGAGGAATCCTAGAGTTTGGCATCCCATCATCGTCACTCATAGATGATGATGATGATGATGATGATGTTTGACCACGAGGACGTTTGCCTTTGTCAACCGCTACCCTAAAGTCGCTCAAGGGAACGAAGGTGCGTTCTATCTCATCATATTCATGAACAAATCCTAAGGCATTTCTAGGAATGGGTGCAAAAGCTCTAAAGAGACGTGTCAAAAGCATTCCATAAGGCAATGCCATTTTTCCTTGAATTGGAATATCGGCCATTCTCTTGGCGATATAGTAAACAAGGTTGAAGGGTTGATGGGTTGACACATTGTACATCATGTGGCAAAGACAAGCATTGATGTGATCGCGGTTTCCTACCGTGCACATGACACTGGCCCTTAAGACTTCTTCCATTTTCCTAAATTCGGGCTTTAGTTCATTTAGATCCATAGCAAATGGATCTCTAGGAACATATTTCCCTCGATACAACCTTGTTGGGTTGTTCCTAGGTATGAAGAGATGCTAACGAATAATTTCTTTTGAAGTTAAGGGAGTGGCATATGGTGCCGTTCGTTCAAGATTTGACTCAAGAATGGTCAATGACCATTTATCAGAATAGACACTCGTTCCATGACTTGGAACTCCTATGACTTCTCCAAATTGATTTAATGGGATATTGAATTGATGTCCATTGACGCTAAAGCGAATGTTCATGTAACCTTGATCGTTTGACTCTAGTTTGACACTAGCATAGAATTCTAAAATGAATCGAGGAATTAATGGTTCATCGATATCTAGGAGGGAATCAAAGCGAATAGCCGCTAGTTGTTCCCTAAGATAGGTTCCTTCATAGAATTAGGGGTCTACAAACCTACCCTCATGTACGTAGTGTTTTTCTAGAGCTTTAAAAATTTCAACTTGTTGTTCAGTGAGTCCTTTGGTTTTATGGTGTTTAGGTAGGTAATTTACGGTGTGTTTGTGATCATAGTTGGTCGCGGGAGGCATGATTTTCCTAAACACAAAAAATTATATAGTTTTAGTCGAAATTATCGAAAATACATGTATAGGTCTAGTGTGTGCCTACATGGGGACTATGTGGAGGTGCGGTTATCTCGACTCATTTAGATGCATGAAAATTTTGTTTATGCAAGTTTTATGATAAAACGAGAGATAACCCAAACGCTCCTACTTCAATGTAGCTACATTTGAATGTACCTGAAAATACATATTAGTTATGTATTCCCTTTAGCATTCAAGAAACATTATGCAAGTGATGTTAAACTAAAGAAAACTAACGTTTTTATATTTGTATGAACAATATTCAAAAACCATTTTTCCTAGTCGTGAGAAGATTTTATCAAAAAAAATTTCATGGGGTTTTTGATGAATGATGATAATGTACTACAAGATGCAATTCCTAACTAAGAAAAACATGATTTGAAGTGCAATTCAGTAACTATGTTTCATGATTTTACCGTTTTAAAATTAATTCACTTTGTTACTCTATGTTATTTCAAAGGAAACAAGCACAAACAAATATTCACACAATATATAAATGAAAAGTAAAGAGAGGAAAGATCAAACCACACAACACGGATGTTTATAGTGGTTCGGCTACAAGGACTCTCTTCCTTGCCTACTCCACTCCTCGAGCCTCTAACTCGAGAGTTATCCTTCACAAAGAAACAAACTCTCTTCTAGGTAGAGAAAACCTTTACACGTCGCTTACTTCCTTTTCCGGTACTAAGCTAAACACCGGGTTCTATTTCAAGGTAGAACCAACCTAACGTCGCCTATACAATTACCGACACTAAGCTAGATGTCGAGTTCTTTACAAGGGTACAACCACTCCCGTTTGGTTCTTTCATAAGGGTACAACCACTCCCTACACTCTTTGTGTTTTGAGGACTAAAACACTAACCACACTCACTGAGATAAATGATACAAATAATGATGTGTGAACTACAACTATATCACACAGTAACTTATGCTAAAGGTTTTACACGTCTGTGTTGAACCTTGATGCTTAATCCCCTTTGCTAAAAAAGGAAAGATCAATGAAATGAATGAATGATAAATGTTAGATGATATGTAAATGAATGAGTATGAATGTTAGGCTCTATGAGTGATAGTGTGTCCAAATGATCAGCTTGCTATTTATAGGCAAGCTGGTGAACAGCCGGCGGATCCCATAAATGGGATCCGTCCTTTATATCGTTTGGTTCCGCCAACTTGACAGCAAAATGACAGCTAAGATTTTTTGGAAATCTTTCCAAATCCAGCTGTATCCTCCACACCTTTGTCATGTCACATCAAAATCTCTCAAAGTTAACTATCTTGCTTGAAGATCTAGCCAAGATATTACATAATCTATGTATGATGCATGCCATGACGTCATTATATCATTTTAGAAATAAAGTTTCCTTTTAAAGAAATAAATTAGTAGATGTGTAAAATGTAATTCTAAGTAAACTTGTGAAATGTAAAATGTGTTTTAAAGAGACTTTAGCTAGCATTTATAATTTGCTAAAGGATATACTTTGTAATTGTCATTAACAAAACTAAGTAAAGATCATAAAATATAAATAACGTTTTTAGGACGATATTTGTATTAACAGGTACGAATAGCGTAGTTGAGCCTCTTGGTTTCCTTGTTTTATGCGTTGAACACTTTGTACCAAAACGTATCCCTTTGTTGATCCGCACCCATTTTTGGATCCTCGGATATTTGAATGAAACACTCCGCCAAAAGATACTCCTCTTCTTGGGTCCAAAAAGCTCGAGGTCGGGACGGGACCGCCTCTTCTTCTTTGTCTACGTTGGTTTTCTTCGTCTTCGTCTTTGTCTTCTTCGCCTTCGTCTTTGTCTTCGTTTTTTTCGACGTCAGGATCGGGACCGCCTCTTCTTCTTCTTCATGTTCATGTTCATCTTCGTCTTCGTCTCGTAGATGGAAGGATGCATGGTCCGAATTTGGTTGGGAAGGGGTGGCTTGGTTTGTTTGTTGTGGTTGAGTAAATTGAGTATATTGTTGTTGTTGTTGTAATTTCCATTGACTAAATAGCATTTGTTCTTCGGAATTCATATATGGGTTTGGGAAGGTGAGAAAGTAAGGCGCTTGAGGGTATGGATTTGAAGACGAGCGCAGATTGTTGGCGGGATTCGAAGATGAGCCCGTCATTTGGTTCGACAGGTCGTTTAGCATGTTGTTAATCTATGATTAGTTGGGATTCATTTTGGTTGGTAAAAAATGAGAGAAGTATAGAATAGTAATATATTGAAATTGTGTGTGAGATATGAAATAATAAAGGGTATTTATAGGACTTTTAAAGGGTTAAAATTTAAGTTTTTTAAGTATAAAATTAAAAAAAAATAAAAAATAAAAAAAATAAAAATAAAAATAACAAAATACCACCGGGTGGGCTGGCCACAACGGCGCGAGCAGCCATGGTGCCACTCACGGTGTGGCGTGCCGTCGCAAAAATTGAGCTGGTGCAACCGTACCTCCTGCTCTTACAAACATGCATAATTGCATATGCTTTATAATATGTATCACTAATGGGATTTTGTCACAAAAGAGATGATCTAACACGTTTAACTCAACAGAAGGTTCTTGTTGAAGGTGCCAAAGGTTGTTAACTTGCTTTTGTCATGATTTTTATGCTCCATCATTACCCTTTTGAAAACCAATATGATTTCAATTAATCAAAAGTTTGTAACATATTTTACTTAACATTATTTGAGTTATGCTATCATGAAGATAATCATCGTACAGTTTTTTGTCTTCAAAATTCATCTTAGGCTAGATGGCAAGGCAAGGGCAACTTCACCTTACACCTCAGCGCCACATCAGCTTTCTCTCTCCTCTCACTTTCAATCACTCTCACTCACCTTTTTGTGGGCAAGGCAACACCATGTTCACCTTAACTCCCATTTTTTTTTTATATACTTTCACAATTAAAAACGTAAACGTAAAAATATAAAAACGTAAACGTTCAAATTTAAAAACACAACGTACGAAATTAAAACGTTGCATAAACTTCTTGGAATAAAAATAGTACATAGATTAAAACACGTAAAGTTAATCCAAGTGATCCCAAGTTTCAGAATTGTCTGAGTGATAACCATCGTCGTAAGGAGACCAGTTCGTAAACCTGCTCTCTTCGTACTCTCGTTCCAAAGTGTTAAACAAGTCGTCTCTACGCTCTTGTTCTTCCCTTGCTTCCTGCTCCCTACGAGCAGCTTCCTCCTGTGCTTGTTGTTCTTCCATTTCTCTCAAAGCTTCTTCATCTTCGAGATACGGATTTTCTTCTTGTTCCACAACCGGTTCCTCAATTGGTACCTCAACCTGTTCCTCGTCTGTTGAGAATAACGGGAAGATATCTGCTGGTGGAGTGTTAACCTTTTTGTGGGCAAGACAACAACATGTTCACCTTAACTCCCATTTTTTTTATATACTTACACAATTAAAAACCTAAACGGAAAAATATAAAAACGTAAACGTTCAAATTTAAAAACACAACGTACGAAATTAAAACGTTGCATAAACTTCTTGGAATAAAAATAGTACATAGATTAAAACACGTAAAGTTAATCCAAGTGATCCCAAGTTTCAGAATTGTCTGAGTGATAATCATCGTTGTAAGAAGACCAGTTCGTAAACCTGCTCTCTTCGTACTCTCGTTCCAAAGTATTAAACAAGTCGTCCCTACGCTCTTGTTCTTCCCTTGCTTCATGCTCCCTACGAGCAGCTTCCTCCTGTGCTTGTTGTTCTTCCATTTCTCTCAAAGCTTCTTCATCTTCGAGATACGGATTTTCTTCTTGTTCCACAACCGGTTTCTCGTCCGTTGGGAATAACGGGAATATATCTGCAGGTGAAGTGTTAACCGTGTTTTCTTGAGACATTCTTGAGATATATGTTGTTTGAAGTGATGAAGTTAAAGAAATGGTGAAGTAGTAAAAACGGTAACAAAGTACCATGGGGCTTTTTTTTTTTTTTTTTTTTTTTTTTGTGTCGTAAGGTGATCAGTTCACCATATGTTGCTTTGGGAGGAGGGCATCGCGCATGACATGGGAACCATGGCAAGGGCATCGCGCGCGAAATAGACTTGCAAGGTGATCCAATCACTCCCTTGCTGACCAGCCTTAACATTATATTATTTTGTTACTAGCAATTGAGTGTGTTGATATAATACCTTGTTGTGTGCTTCAAATTCTTGTTTTATCTATAGGGCAGTTTATTTTTGTGTGTTACTTGTATTTTGGCCCTCAAAAAACGATCCGTGTTGTCGACTTGTCGTGTTGTCCACAAAGGGAGGTGCTTTGCTTATATATTTGAGATAATTATTTAAAAATGTAATTAATTTTACATGTACATTTAAGTTTTGATTTTTGTGTGTGTTTATTGACTATTTTACCTCTTTGTTGTTAATAAGAGTGTTGTAAATGTAGATGTAAAATGTTCACAAAATACACACAAAAATTAAAAGTTCAAAAATATGGTATATAAAACAAAAACTGAAAATGAATACATAACTAGAAAAAGTGACAAATTAACACTATTTTTATGAGTATCCCTTATTAATTTGTCCAACTTTTCTTTTCAAGTTGGGTCATACACATCCCTCTGTTAATAAACGTTAGACATTATACATCCGTAAGGACGAACAATGAAAAGTTTTCTCTGTTATCTGCTACACGTGCTTGTCATGCGAAGGGTGTTTTGGTATTATTTTTATTAGTCGCAACGACTAATAATTACAACATCCTTTATGTGACAATCACGTGTAGCTGATAACGAAGAAAATTTCGCATTGTTCGTTCACAGAAACATATAATGTCTAATGTTTATTGACACGAGGATGTATATGTCTCAATTTTTCTGACAGAAATTTATTGTGTGAAAATGAACAAACCACAAAAATGAATTTTGGAGTTTAATCTCCATCTTTAAACTGCACACTTTTCACAAAAAAAAAATAAAAAATAAAATAAAATAATATATATATATATATATATATATATATATATATATATATATATATATATATATATATATATATATATATATATATATAAGCATTACATTTTATACCAATAAAATATTATCTTTTAATTTTTTAAACCTTTTAAATTGATCAAAATATAAAAGTAAACAACTGTACATTAATGACAAACCTAATAAAAAATTTGAAATTTAATTTTGGACGAACGAAGTAGTAAATATAGATACATAAATTTAATCAAGTTTACCATACTACCTACTAGGGTTTTAAAGGGCGCAGCTCCGTTAAGGCGTGAAGTGTGACTTTCACATTACGCAATAAATCAAGGCGTCGGCTCTAGACATGGCGTGAGATGAGGCGTGAAAAGGCGTGACGCTTTTTTTAAATTTAACTCCGGTGAAAAAGGTTTTTTTGTAAGAAATAAAGAAGATTACATGCAACGATTGTTTTTTGATTTAATTCCTTATGTATAACACTTTTTATAAACTCGATATATATGAAGTATGATATAATATATAAATCTATAATTAACTTTATATTTTGTGTCCTTTAAGTCACGCCTTAGAAAACGATATGGCTTCACCTTATTTTTTAAAGCGTAAGTTTGGTCATGCCGTCACGACACACCTCACGCTATTTATAACCTTACCACCTAGAACTTATCTATACTACCTATAAAGGAAAAATGGTCAAAGTGGAAAAGTGAAAAGTCAAGGAATGTGAAATGTTGAAAAATTTTATTAAAGGAAATTATGAAATGTAATTAATACTCTTATTAAAACACCCAATTACTTAAAAGTACAATGATTTATACACAATGTACAACCAATTAAAACAATTAATACAAATCACAAACCGGGTTGACCCGGGACGCTTCAAACCCGACGGGTTGAACCGGTTTAATTTGACCCGTTTTCGACCCAACCTAGCAAGCTGACCCGGTTTAAATCGACCAAATTTTCGACCGGAACGGTTCAACCGGTTGAACCACCCGGGTCGAACCGGGTTTCAAAACATTATGTTTAATTACCAAATCTTCAAACTTTTATTATTTTTCATTTATAACCAATTAAAACAATTAATACAAATCACAAACCGGGTTGACCCGGGACGCTTCAAACCCGACGGGTTGAACCGGTTTAATTTGACCCATTTTCGACCCAACCTAGCAAGTTGACCCGGTTTAAATCGACCAAATTTTCAACCGGAACGGTTCAACCGGTTGAACCACCCGGGTCGAACCGGGTTTCATAACATTATGTTTAATTCCCAAATCTTCAAACTTTTATTATTTTTCATTTATAACCTATAAACTTTTTTTATCAATAAACTATGTGTCGCTATAAAATCCCAAACCGGGTTGACCCGGGACGCTTCAAACCCGACGGGTTGAACCGGTTTAATTTGACCCGTTTTCGACCCAACCTAGCAAGCTGACCCGGTTTAAATCGACCAAATTTTCGACCGAAACGGTTCAACCGGTTGAACCACCCGGGTCGAACCGGGTTTCAAAACATTATGTTTAATTACCAATGTTCAAACTTTTATTATTTTTCATTTATAACCAATTAAAACAATTAATACAAATCACAAACCGGGTTGACCCGGGACGCTTCAAACCCGACGGGTTGAACCGGTTTAATTTGACCCATTTTCGACCCAACCTAGCAAGTTGACCCGGTTTAAATCGACCAAATTTTCAACCGGAACGGTTCAACCGGTTGAACCACCCGGGTCGAACCGGGTTTCATAACATTATGTTTAATTCCTAAATCTTCAAACTTTTATTATTTTTCATTTATAACCTATAAACTTTTTTTATCATTAAACTATGTGTCGCTATAAAATCCCGTTACTATGCACGGGTACTCGTCTAGAACTTATTGATACAAAACTTAAAAGTGTTGATTAATTGGTAGTATTTTTTTTCCCTAGTGCTTCTTTCTCTATTTCAAAGGAACATGCGACTTTTAGAATCTAATTCGATATAGGTATTTCAGACAAAACAAGATCTTAGTATATATAAGGTTTTGCTAGCCACAACTTTATGAGTTTTGTTTAAGTTTTATTGTTTGTGTAAAAATAGCATTTTATTAACTCATTATTTTCATATTCATCCCTACATATCTAATCATAAGCATAAAAGGTGGTGTTGAATATGGAATGTTTGATGTTAATTAATTGTTAATTTTTCAATTAAGATAAGCTTAATCAAAACCTATAGAGTTGTAGTTAGCAAAACCCATATATAAATAGATCAAGAAATCTCGTTCTCTATTTGTATGAGTGCTTCAAGTATAAATGGCCATTTGGATATTATTGGGGAAACACCTAAGTAGTGTGTTTTTATATCTTTTATTTTGTCTAAATACAATTATTTTAGGAAGGAAATAATAATAAGAGTAAATTACAAGGATACATATGTTTTAAAAAATTGATTAGGTAATTGGTAAATTTAAGCTTTCTTAGTTGTTATCAAACATAAAGTGTTCGATTGATATAACTAATTCACGTGAAAATTAAATAGGTGATGACATGTGACAATGAGGAATTGTGAAATCTGCATGTCAAATATTTGAATTAGTTAGTGACGTAGAAAGGAAACGAATTTAATAAAGAGTTAATTCCGAGACTATACTGTTCGCTCAAGTTGCGTACCTTTCCTAGACTAAAATAATACCTTTTCCTCAAATAGACAAAGCGACCTGCGATTTTTTTTCTTTTAATTTAAGCTTGTCATGTGTCCATTTAATGTTGCTGCACCCTAGCTTCAATTTTGTACTTGTGTAAGTACTTTTCTGTCATGTCTTTTGTAACTTATTAAGTGACTTAAGTTAAGCTACTTTTTTACTTTTGAGCGGCCTTCTATTTTATCATTTTCTGAAAAAATAGTCAAATGTATTAATGACCGCCACCATTATCAATCATCTTCAAAACCACCACTCTCTTTCTCTCTCTTGGTTACAAAATCCGACCATCACCACCCATATATATATATATATATATATATATATATATATATATATATATATATATATATATATATATATATATATATATTATATATATAGGGGAGCTTTATTTTCAGAACCCTGTTAAGTGCGGGAACTGCGAGAACTCCAAATTTGCATTAGAAAACGTGCATGTTCATATAAAACATGTATGTTTTCTTACATACACCTTAATACACATACCTGCGTATTAAGGTGTATGTAAGAAAATATACATGTTTTATATGAACATGCATGTTTTCTAATGCAAAATTGGAGTTCTCGCAGTTCCCGCACTTAACAAGGTTCTGAAAATAAAAACCATTTTGCATTGATCTGTTGCACTTAACAGGTTTTATATGAACATGTGTGTTACTCAAGTATGTGTATTAAGGTGTATGTAAGAAAACATACATGTTTTATATGAACATGCATGTTTTCTAATGCAAAATTGGAGTTCTCGCAGTTCCCGCACTTAACAGGGTTCTCAAAATAAAGATACACTATATATATATATATATTGCAAATCAAACTCATACCCACATAAAAATAATTACATCTTCGAACAAATCAAACTCATCATCTACCACCTCCAAGATCTACAACTACCACTACAAAAACACATAACCATATGCAAGCCTAAAATCTCAATATCATACTGATCCACCAAAAGGAATAGAGTTTAGCATTAACACCCATTTTTAAAACTACCACAACTTAAACTGAAAAATACCAATTAACAACAAATCCCAACCCACCCACATTTGGTAATTGTAATTCCTGCAGCGGAGGTGATTGGCGGCGAGGGTGCAGCAGTGGCGGTGGGTGTGTCTGATTGAGGGTGCAGCGGTGGGTGTGTCTGATTGACATTCAAGTAACATATTTGAAAATAAGGCCTAACTAGAAGTATGAAAAATTAAACTTTTCTTTGTTTCAACTGTGATAGTTAAAAGAGAGTGAGATAATTTTTCTTTAAAAAGCAATTCATTACTGTAGGTATCCATGAAAAATGTATACAAAATGCTAATTGACACCTCGGAGCAAACGCTTGTAAACTTCAGATCTGTTGGGTCAAAATGAGTAAATGAGTTAATTTGGGTCTACAGGTAAAATCCTAAAAAAACGTTGGAATGAAAACGCCTTGAAGAAAGCATAAATTTTTGATCATATCTAAAGCATTATTTATTTAAAAGTTATTTTCTTTATAACGTGAGATCAAATTTTTTTAATATGGTTAACGTTAATGTATTTTATCTGATATAGATGATGATATTTGATTTAAAAAAGTTGTAAAAAGAGAAAATTAGATGATGAGTTTGATTTGTTCGAAGATGTAATTGTTTTTATTTGGGTATGAGTTTGATTTGCAAACAAAAAAATTTATGGGTGGTGATGGCTGGATTTTGTAACCAGAAGAGAGAAAGAGAGTGGTGGTGGTGAAGATGATTGATAATGATGGTGGTCATTAATACATTTGACTATTTTTTCAGAATAGTATAAAATAGAAAGTCGCTCAAAAGTAAAAAAGTCGATTAACTTAAGTCGCTTAATAAGGTACAAAAGACATGGCAGAAAAGTACTTACACAAGTACAAAAGTGAAGCTAGGGTGTAACAACTTTAAAGGGACGCATGACAAGCTTAAATTAAAAGAAAAAAAGTCACAGGTCGCTTGGTCTATTAGAGGAAGATGTATTCTTTTGGTCTAAGAAAGGTACGCAACTTGAGCGAACGGTCATCTCGGAATTAGCTCTTTAATAAAACCGTAATCTCATAAAAGTTTGATTAACAACCAAAAATAATAATACAATTAATGATAATAAACCGTATATATTTATATGAGAAGATATCTTGTGAAAAAAGATGACTAATTAAAATAAAAAACAAAATTTGAATATTATATACATTCTTATTAAACAAAGCTAAAAGCCGAAAAACCCCACTTTGGGCTCTAAGAGGGGAGGGAGTGGTCAAAACTTCACCAAGTTTTGCCAGATTGCCACATCATCATCTACCAATCACAACCTTTCATGTCAAAGTTTACCAAAGTTTACCAAAATGGTGGCGGCGGTCACCAAAGTTTACCAAATCTCACATTTTCCACATCACATTTTTTTTAATACATATAATCCAAAAAAATATATATAAAATTAAAACATAACATTTTATTAATAACAAAAAAAAAAAAAAAAAAAAAAAAAAAACATTATATAATACTTAAAAAAAAAAAAAAAAAAAAAAAAAAAAAAAAAAAAACACTAATCCTCATTGAGGTATGGCAAGTCTTGAGGAATCGGAAGACATTTTTTGGTAAAAGGGTGTTAGAGTTTTTGTGATTTTTAGTAAAAATTGGTGATATTTGAATGTATATGTTATTGGAATGTTGTATATATAGTGGGAATGAAAAAATAAAAGGGATTTTTTTTTTTTTTTTTAAAATCAAAGTGGCCAAACGGCATTTTTTTCAAAATTTGACCGTTACCCCACATAGCTCTCATTGGAAATCACACTTCAACAATCGGTAACTTTTACCGAAATCCAATTTTGCCGATTTTTGCCGAACACTCGCGGCGGTGTTGCCGAAGAACGCCGAACATCACCGAAGGTCACTCCCTTCCCTCTAACAACACAATGAAAGCATGATACGGCGCATCTAACACTCAATAGCCACAAAATCCTTAGATAGGGCGCATCACCAAAAGCGGCATATCGGCACCATTTACGTATACTTTTTCTGGTCTTGTTTGCTTCTCATGCTCTAGTTGTTCCATATAGCATTCTACAAGCTCTTTCAACCAACCTTTGTCCTCTTCGATTAGACACAATATTATTCAGTATCTGAATCATTTTCTTTAACTAAATTGTCGGCATGGGTTTGGAGGAACACTACAGGGTCTCACTCATAGTAAAATAAACGTTCCTACCAACTTGATTATAATTCTATAATAACCTCAAAGACCTACCATGATAAAAGCTCCTACCAACTTGTATTTATTAAAGATCATGTGAATGAAAAGTGTTTTTATGCATTTGAGTTGATGCCGTACTATAGGGTCTCTATGCTCCTTGAGTTGTATACTGTCGGCACTCCCCACAGTTTTCTTCTCACAATTCCACGTGGCATTTCCTACAACTTTTCCTATTATAAAAAATTTAAACTAGAGAATAGATATTATAAAGTTATAACCACATTCGATTGACATGATAAAACCGTTGTGAATCAGCGTTAGTTTTTCATGCACGAATGCATCATTTAACATTTTGTCGAGAGACGACTACAAGCGAGGTATCATACCTCCATATCCTAAATCAAATTAGCTACAAGTAACCATTGTCCTAAAATTATATTATATCTTCTTTTTATTCGAATGTCTTAAAATAATAAATTTTAACTAATTCAAAAATTTTGAAAATGCAACAAAGGAATTTTATTTGTATCACATTGTAACTATTATATTTTGAGTTGAGTTCAATATATACCCATATTTTCTGAAAATTCAATAAATCAATAACAGCTACCTTTTTTTGTTTTTCTTAAAAAAAAAATAACACTTTCCAATTTTTTCTTGAAAATAAAATATCTTACAAATGGTAAATCGTTAAACTATAAAAAATACACCATCGTGATAAGATTTTTTTATCTTTCAGTAGATGAGCACTTATATATACTTTCGATATTTTTTTTCAAGTTTTGTTTTAATGTTAAAATTTGCGTCTGAAAAACTCACATGTGATTTGTATGTTAGGAATCACGTGTGATTTCACAAATCACATGTGATTTCATAAGATCACATGTGATTTTAGAATAACAAATCATATGTGATTTTTTTAGACGTAAATTTCAACACTCACAAAAAAAGTTGAAAAAAAGTTTCGTCGAAAGTATATAGAAGTGCCCATCTATAAATAGATGATATAATTCTCGTTGCCGTGATATGATTCTTTTCTCGTAATAATTAACGGTTTGTGAGATATTTAATTTTTTTTGAAAATATGAAAAGTGAGTTTTTTGTTTTGATAAAAACTATGAATGGTCAGTATTTGTTTATTTGGTCTTTAAGAAATTTGTGGACTACATTAAACTTTTCTTATTAGAACAATAATTTTGAGACGCAAATAGTACTATGAGATTTTCTTTATTTGATGTAAGACCTTGACTTATAAAAAGTGGCTTAAAATTCTTCGTAATGACTTTAAATTGTCTCTTTTTTCTCTTCAAAACGATTCAACCAGATTATTCTATGGTACGTATATATAGTCAAGTCCATGCATTCTGGAAGGATTTGTCACATGGCTGGATAGCGTGGAATACATGTATCCTAAACTATAATAATGTGATCAACGAGATTCGTTTTCCCACACCATGTGAGGGATCCAATAAGGCAATAACATGGGTCGTCATATCGTTCGTGTTATCCACGCTCAATTGGAACAAATTTTCTGTAGATAATTAGTTTGAATTTTTGGTAATTTTTCTTTGAATTCTAATTAGGAAAGAATTTCATTAGTCCAACTTACCTAATTATACATATTTATGTGATGAGCTAACAGAATAACACGATGTAACGGAAAATTATTGTTTGTTTCGAGTTTAGGGCTATTTTTATTCCATATTCATCTCCTATTTTTTCATTTTATTTCGATATGGAACAACATTTTTTCTATTTTCATTTAGTTTTATTATTATTATATCATACATAACAACATGTGCATAAATGATTGATTACATTCCGTCATAGCAACCAAACAGGATAATGGAACAACAATAACTTATCCCATTACTCTATTCATTCCATTTCTTCGTCATTTCAGCATTCTAAACAAACAATCCTATATATGGTGGAATAGTGTTTTCATTAGTCCAACTATGTTGGAGAGACATGTGGTCTCCCCCAACCTCACCAAACCTGCCTAAGTGAAGGATTACCCATTTACCCTTACATATGTCGTATATTTATTGCGACAATAATTGGGCAGTGATGAATCTTGCACATTACATGATCACTTTATACATTAACGTTTTCGCTTCCGAGAGCCTCAAGGATGAGAATGGAGACAATAAAAGTTATGTTAATAACAACCACGAAGATATACCATTTACAATACTGTATGTTAGAGGTATTTAACGAAGATAAAGACGAAGTTGGTTGTGTACGTGAAGATAATGAAGACGAAGATGGTTGTTTTTGATATGTTGTATTTAAAGTGAGAAGGTAAATGATCATTATGACGGAATGCAACAATGTTTTTTGTTTATAATTATAAAATGTAATGATTCATTACAAAAAATGACAAATTACACAAAAAATCTACCATTTTGATTCCTTCGTGGTCCCCTATTTTCTTTAATGAATCAAAATTATATAAAAGTCAATCATTAACTAACCATATTAAATAAACTTCCTATCATCAATCAGGTATTCTAATCTTTTTCTTATCAATTATATTTGGTCTTATCATACCAGTCAAACATGATTAATAACAGTAATAAATTATTACATTAAATCATTTATTCTATTAAGATTTTTATTCTATTCATTTGACATTACATTTCATCCTACTAAACGACCCTGTAGGCTGTAGGCTTTAGGGAGAGCAAAAATTATATTTCTTGGAGTCCTCTAGTTGTATACGACTATACGAGTTAGTTTATACTCGTAGGGCATATTTCTTGGTTATATATATATATATATATATATATATATATATATATATATATATTATATATATATATATATATATAGTGAGACTTTCTTGCGAGAACCATTTTATCTGCGAGAACTGAGAGAACCACCAAAAACATACATGCACGCCTTCAATAATTGTATTTTTGCACATATGTTCTAAAAACAACATATATGTTTTTAAAAAAACATAGTTGTTCTAAAGAATTTGATAAGAAATTGGAAATACAACATTTTTCTTTGAAGGTGTGCATGTATGTTCTTATAAGGCGTGCAACGACAATATTGCGGCCTTGTGTAAGGTTTTTGTGAAAAAAGATGATGAGTTCATGATGATATTGAAGAACATAGGTGGATACTTACGATTATTGATGATTTGCATGTATTTTTATTTTATTTTAAAAGGCGTGCATGTATGTTTTTTGTGGTTCTCTCAGTTCTCGCAGATAAAATGATTCTCGTAAGAAAGTCCCCCTATATATTATATATATATATATATATATATATATAGAATGAGGTTATATATATGAAACACTTTTATTATTCATGTAATAACATATCAAAGATCCTTACTGCCGTGGATGTAGGTCCATCATATTCAATCGGTTGAACCACATTATATTATGGGGGGTTTTTGCATATATATTCTTCCGAAAATGCATAATTGCATATATATATTCAAAGCATGCATAAAAACCATTGTACTATGTGCATCAAAAACTTATACAAATGATATATATGTAATTATTCATTTTGTGAGACGCTCTTTTTTTGTGTGTGTGATATAGTTGGTTCTCCTCTGAAAAAAAACTTACATATAACACATCTAAAGTTTTTGGCGGTCAATTGAGATAGGAAGATTGAATGATCAAAGTCACGATAAGTTGTTTGATTTCCAAATGAAAACAATCAGGACTAATTATTCATTATTAATAGACATCACGGTAAGAAAAGTCCACTGGTTATCAAGATTTGTGTCAAAACTTCTTGTTTTTCTACTAAAACCATTTCTTTCACTTGTCACGAATCATAATCATGTTGGATAATAGAATTCTGGGTTTATCTTTCATTATACACTAGACAATTACCCATACAAAGTAAAGGAGTTTTAATGCGGCAAAAAGTTATAGTTGCGATATTGTGATTATTCATTTTCATCAATTATGAACTATAAACTATGATCAAGCACAATAATAATAAACTTTTGTAATATGTTGTCTTATATATTAGAGTTTTGTGGATAAATTTTAAAAATTATTAATGTTGGGTTAAAATACAAACAAGTCTTCTCTACTTTTTAAAAACAAAGCTAAAAAAAAAAAAAAAAAAAAAAAAAAAAAAAAAAAAAAAAAAGTCAAAAAAAAAAAAAAAAAAAAAAATGTCAAAAGTTGTCAGACTTTTTTTTTTTTTTTTGGGTGGAAAATTGTAAAGGCAACTAAGTCATTAAGGTAACATTGTCTGAATTTTTGTGTGGGAATTATTGTTTTTAGGGCAAATGATAAAAAAAATGCATTAAATTAGACACTTTTTGTGATTGTGTGTAGCCAATTTTTTTTTTCATTGTAACACAAAACTTTTGAATTTTTGTTATTGTATGTATCCACGTCAGCTAAACGTCGCATCGTTAGTCTTTTACACTACCGGCCGTTAGTAAATAACTTAAAATTCCGTTTTCTTACGTTTTTTTAAGTTTTCGTCCGTTTTCTTACGTTTTCATCAGTTTTCTTACGCTTTAGTCCGTTGTTACACATTTTCGTCATTTTTTTTACGTTTTCGTCTATTTTTTACACGTTTTCGTCCGTTTTCTTACGTTTTCATTCGTTTTTATACGTTTTCGTCCGTTTTTACACGTTTTCATCTGCTTTTATACGTTTTCGTCCGTTTTTACACGTTTTCGTCTGTTTTAACACGTTTTTGTCCGTTTTCTTATTTTTACGTCCGTTTTAATACGTTTTCGTTCGTTTTTGCATGTGTTCGACTTCGACCGTTTTCTTGCGTTTTCGTCTGTTCTTACCCGTTTTCGTCCGTTTTAATAAGTTTTCATTTATTTTCGTTCGTTTTTATACGTTTTAGTTCATTTTTATTCATTTTTTTTACGTTCTCGTCCTTTTTTATACGTATAAAAACGGACGAAGACGCAAAAAAATGGATGATAATGTATGAAAACGTAAGAGAACATAAAAAACGAACGAAAACGTAAAAAACGGACAAATACTTATGAAAACGCAAGAAAACAGGCGAAAACGTATAAAAACTGATGAAAACAGACGAAAACATGCAAAAACTAGACAAAACGCATAAAAACGGACGAAAATGGTCAAAAACGTATAAAAACCAACAAAAACGGGTAAAAACAGACGGAATCATATAAAAACGGATGAAAACGTATATAAAAACGGATGAAAACGTGTAAAAACAGACGAAAACGTATAAAAACGTGTAAAAACAGACGAAAACGTAAGAAAACGGACAAAAACGTATAAAAACGGATGATAATGTAAGAAAACGGACGAAAAAGTGTAAAAACAGACGAAAACATAAAAAAAGAGACGAAAACGTATGAAAATGTATAAAAACGTAAGAAAATGAAATTTTAAGTTATTTACTAACAGCCGTTAGTATAAAGGACTAACGATGCGACGTTTAGCTGATGTGGATACATACAATTACAAAAAGTGTCAAGTTTTGTGTTACAATGAAAAAAAAATAGTTGGCTACACACAATCACAAAAACTGTCAAGTTCAATGCATTTTTTTGTTATTTGCCCTTGTTTTTAAGAGGTATTTGGGAGATTAAACATTACTCACATTAAAGTTTTTTAAGTTTTAAGTAAACTCATTTTTGCTTTATGTGTAGTAGAGACGATAAAATCTTAAAACCTTAATGGATACTAAGTTCATAAGCGGGCTTGCATCGACTAATTACCTAATATTGTATAATACTCCTTCGCAGTTCGAGCGGAAAAATCGCGAAAATTGAAAATGGAAAAGAATACTATAATTAAAAATAAAACTTAATGATAAAAACAAAGCACAAGATAGTTATCTTGATAAAGACTTAGATATGAGCCAATCGCATCGGATTAACGAATAAAAAAAGTGGATTTTTCAGGCAACAATCAGCTTACGATGGCGCGTTAAAGAGGAGGAGGCGGCGATTCGGATAACATTTTATTCTGAATCTAATTACGATTCCATCACCGTTGATGATGTTAGCTAACTCTAAGTTGTTTTAGAGTTATAAACAAAAAAGTGAGTCACCCTTATGTTCTGAATTCAGCGGCTTGTTCTGGCATGTGATGTCGCGTCTTCTTGGCTAAGGTTGCAATTTCGGTTTGCTTTTCTTCAAAATTTGATTAGAAGCCAATGTCGCTGATGGCGTTAGTTAACTCTTTACGGTTTGGAAGTTATGGTTGAAATAATCTGTTGCGTTTTAGTTTTTTGTATTTTTCTTTTAATGATTAGGGACACGATGGCGACTAAGGTTTGGCAGGATGCTTTATAGGTGTCTGCTCAAAATGGCCGACCAGGTTTGGAGATTAGACCTATAGTTCAGGTACCATATTGGACAATGTCTAATAAATCATAAGATCGAAATGATTTTTCATTATGGAAACAAATTTGAAGTCTGCTATATATTTTCCATCCAACTATACATTAAGCACAACTAGTGACGGAGCAAATAAACGATATCAAAGGGGGGCGGTTTATAACAAAAATGTTTGAAATATGTCATTTTCAGTGCAAGTTGTTTTCACAAACCTGGTCGGGTCGGTTTTTGGTTAAATTACATACTGAAATACGTCCTTTTTTTGTACTTTAACATTGCAATTCAGTGTAATTAACAATAGTTAGAGGCGTGTTTATTGAACGAGACCCAGTTAAAAATGGTATTTAGATCAATTTATCTCAAAATACGTTGACTTAAGTGGTATACAATCTTCAATGATAAATTACAGATGCTCTACTAAGAGCATCTTCAATGCAATTACCTTTAAGTCCATAGCTATAACTATGTCATGTCATGCCACACAATCTATACTACCTTATAATGTATTTAGGACATCTATATTTAGAAGTCTTAAAATGTTTAAGACCAAAAACATTTCTTTAATAGGAAAGATGCATAAACATATAATTAAAAGCCTAGAAATTTAAGTGTCTTTAAAAAGTATGGGTTGTTACAAGTATAGCTTTCAATGCTTGTAATCTTTTAATACTTACAAGAAAAGAAGCATAGTGTACACTACTTTAATGCACATAATTTTTAGACTTACAATACAAGAAGCATAGTGTACACCACTTTAATGCACATATTAAAAAAAAAAAAAAAAAAAAAAAAAAAAAAAAAAAAAAAAAAACATTAATGCTATTTATTGTAGTCAATTAATTAACTGGTCAATAAATACAATTAATACAGTTATTAAAACACCCCTTACATAAGAAATACAAATTATCAAGCATATAGTACAACCAAATTAAACATAATTCCTACATTAAATGTAACTAATACAAATAATAAAGCACATTATACAAATATTCAAGCCCGAACGGGCAACGGGCCAAATGGGCTTGAGCCCGAACGGGTGCGGCCAAACGGGCTCGAGCCCAAACGGTTACGGGCTAAACGAAATTATTGATATCCGTAAATTTATTGTCAAAAAGAACATAATAAACTTCAGGATACCCGTCGCTGCAACGCGCGGGTACCCTGCTATACTTTATAATGCATTTGGGACTTTTCGAAAAAGGAAGGCTTAAAAAATTCAGATTCAACACTTGCTTATAATGGAAAGAATTATCTTACTTTTGCTATGAAATCAATACATACACATAAAATAGAAGTTACATTACATTATGAAAATTAAATGACTTGTAACAGCCCATTAATACCATAAAATAGCATTTATATTTTATAAACCGAGTGCTTCCTTTTTTTTCTTTTTTTTTTCTTTTTTTTTTTTTTTTTTTTTTTTTTTTTTTTTTCTCAATTTTAGTATTAAATGGTAATTCAAATTATTAACAATTAAAAAGATATCAATATAACATTAAGTAAATAATAATAATTAAATTTCGGTTACACAACTATTGTAGCACATTAATTCGTCAGTTAAAAAATTTAGTATAAAAGGATCATTTTTTCTACCAAGACAAAAAATCACACTAATCATATACATCTCACACTACGCTCTACATCATATACATCTCAAAAGTGCGAATCGAACCCTCATCCTATTAGTTGAAGCACCTTTAAAAATGTTAAGGGATTGTGTGTGCTAAATTTGACGTCTTTGATAATGTTGGATAGATATGGTGGCTACAATGATGGTAGATGCACCAGTGGATTAGTGAAACTCGTGGTGGCGATTGTTGTTTTCGTGTTACTACAATATACAATATCTGCACGAAGGTCTTTATATAGCGATTGATCAACCATATATCAGTTTATCATGGTGCCTAGCAAGTCTAATGTTCAAATGTTGTTAGAAACATGAAACGAGATATTATTTGAGTATTGTATATCCTTTTGTATGCATGTCGTTTTGATTTAATCGTCTATGCATGCCAATAATACAATAGTATTTTGGGACAATTTCTGGTAGCATTAGTGAAAAACTTAAATCATTTTATGCGTGAAATTAACTATGTCTGTCATGTTGGTCATCTCTTTTATATTGATTTCTTCGTCTTCTGATTTAGCATATGAACCAATGTTAGTATTTCTTGTTTCCTCATTTTGAACATATGCAACTTAACAGTCGGGACAATAATTGTAAATGGGGTGTTTTACATTGTTGTAAATTGATTTATTGTGGAGAGTGATAGTTGTAAACTATGATTAAAATTGTCATGTTGCATTATTGCTATGGAAAATGCATAAATATTTTTAGATACTTTTAGATAGACCTTTGATCAAAAGAGAATTACACGCCGCCGAAATTTAGTTAAAACTAGACACTGTTGCCATTAGGCGTGGGTACTCAGCTATCATTGTTATTGCTTAAAGTTATTTTAATTTAAATTATCATTCATTTGTACGGTTATTGTTAGAAAAAATGTGTTACCGAACAACATTTGCTCGCCTCAAAATATAGTCACAGGGTACCCGCCGCCGCATCGCGCGGGTACCCTGCTAGTATTTTTATAAACTTTACTTCACATAAACCATCATCTCCAAATCTCCAATGTTATAACCTCATAAGTTCATAAGTAGACCACAATAACATTTTATTATTATCATATTATCTCCAAATTCATATGAACTAGTATGAGTATGGTTTATACACATGAACTTGCTTATCTATCTTTTTTATAAACTTTGTGCTCCAATTGAGGTTTACGGGTATAAACTTCACATAAGCTCCATGCCACTACAGATAAGCTCTATATAAACTAAAATGCTCTTTTTTTTTATTTTGGAAGATGACTTTCATTTTTTTGGTTTAGAGTCGCACCCGCTACATTGGCAGGCTCTCATCCACCACATACCCAGACTATGTTATCTGAACCGGGTCCACGCTGGCGTAATTTGGATTTTTAACGGCTTCCGCTTGGAAACCCTACCGCCTCCACACGAGTTTTCTCGCTGGAGTAACGGTTACGTACCCCTCTGGGGCATCAAAGATGGATTGATGTTCGGTTGGCAGCATTATCTTATATTCTTGGGGAATGGGATAATTTCTCATATTTATAAAAATCACAAACTAAAAAGTTATAGACATGGAAAAAAACACATAATGAAAATTTTACATACATATATCATATTATAAAAATCCCTATTAAAAATAAATAAATCATTATAAATCCCACTATTCCTTGATATACGTTATTAGCAAATTGAACATATACGTAGTTACAAAGAAAGAACGATAAATTGCTGGTAAGACTAAAACGGATAAAAACAAAAATATAAATAATGAGTTGCTACTTGCCAACAAAAACAAAAATCTATGACTTTGAAAGTCATTCATGTTGTTTGGTTGGTTATTGGTTGGGAGGAATGGGAATGAGGATACCCACGGGTATGGGTTTCCTCATATATGATGTGTGTGGGGGTTTTCTCATTCCCTCCAATACCCATTCCACCCTATACCAATTACCCATACCCATTATGATTCATACCAACAAAACCAGACGGGCCCTTAATCTTTGTCTTCCTCATCACAACACCATATCCCAAAAAAGAATAGTAGAAGACGCGTATGGTAAATGGAAAAACTAGAGGAGGTTAGAAATACAGATCTTTTTAGCATTTAGATTAACATATTGTTGCACTCAGATTTCTCAACCGAGGGCACTGAAACTTTCTTCTACGAATTTGAGTTTTTTTTTTTTCCCTACTAATATTGTCTTTCGATAGGAATATGGTTGGGGCATTTCCCCTCACTCGTTTCAACATGGCCCCGCTCCTTCTGAGCACAACAATCATCATCAAAATGACCTAGTGATTAAACAACTTTCGTTCAAAAAAAATTAAAAAAAGAGTTAATTTCATAAATCGTCACTGTGATCTGTCGGGTTTAACGAGTTTAGTCCCTAAATTTTTTTTCTAACAGATCCAGTACCTGTGGTTGCGACCCATAACGGGTTTGGTCCCTGAGAATACTATCATTAGTTTTTTCCGTTAGCTAACGACCGTTTGCAACAAATATTTGCACCGTTAGTCCTTTATACTAACGACCGTTTATACTTAACTCAATTTTCTTTCTTTTTTTTCCTTCTTCTAAAAAAATAAAAATAAAAATAAATAAATAAATGGTTTTCTTATATATATATATATATATATATATATATATATATATATATATATATATATATATATATATATATATATATATATATATATATATATTTAAAATTTATACACGTTTTTATACATATTTTTATACATGTTTTCATACACACATTTTTTATACACACGTTTTTATATACATGTTTTTATATACGCTTTTATACACACGTTTTTATACACACGTTTTTATACACGTTTTTATACACATTTTTATACACACATTTATACACATATTTTTATACACGTTTTTATACACATGTTTTTTATACACATGTTTTTATACACATACTTTTATACACACATTTTTATACACACATTTATACGCATATTTTATACACACATTTATACACACATTTTTATACACATTTTTATACACACGTGTGTGTATAAACGTGTGTATAAAAACTTGTATAAAAATATGTGTATAAAAATATGTGTATAAATGTGCGTATAAATGTGTGTATAAAAACGTGTGTATAAAAACGTGTAGAAAAATATGTGTATAAATGTGTGTATAAAAGCGTGTATAAAAACGTGTGTATAAAAACATGTATAAAAACATGTATATAAAAACGTGTGTTAGTATAAAGGACTAACGATGCAAAAGTTTGTTTAAAACGGTCGTTAGTTAACGGAAAAACTAACGACAGTTAGTCTCATGGACCGAACCCGTTATGTGTCGCAACCACAGGGACTGAATTCGTTAAAAAAAAGTTTAGGGTCTAAACCTGTTAAACCCGGCAGACCACAGGGACCATTTATGAAATTAACTCTAAAAAAAATAAACAACTTTTGTTTTAAGAGGATCTTAGGTTCACACTTTACTAGATACACATTTGTGATGATCATAAAAATGCTATGGTTAAACTGCATACATTTAAATCAAAAATTTGTCTTCTCCATATCATCTATATATGAAAAAATATCTTATCGATTTGTCCGCTTTACTAAGCACAACAATTTAAGCAAAAAGGCCAAAAGGTATGAAAACGTAACGAGGTTTTACGTATGTTTGTTTAGTCTTGTATCTGTTAGTGGACTTATTTGTTTTAGACTTGTATTAGTATTGTTTGAGCCCAAACCTAAATACTCAATCCGTCCCACATTAAGTGTGCACAATGGAGTCTTGTGATGTCACAAATTAAGTTTCTATATTGTATTTCAACAAATGAGATGAGACTTTAGTGGGTAAAAATGATATTTGATTGGTGGAAAGTGTAATTAGTGGAATTTTGTAAAACTTTGTGCATTTTGAAAGTGGACACTTAATATGAGACAGAGGAAGTATTAGATTTAGTCCTTATATCTATTGAGACATATGTAATCACGTTATTCAGTAACAATTAATATCACAATTTACATGGTATCGAGCCTAAAACCAATTCCTCAAATTTTTTAGCAAACAATTCGGTTATTTTGCCGAACCTTTTCTACCAAGAAAACCCTAATATGTTTTCTTAATCATGAATAACGATAACAATACACCACCTCCCACCCTCTCCATCACTGATAAACTTTATGCAGTCAATTCCATTACTAATCAAACACCTTTCAAACTTGATGTGGACAAGGCCAACTATGCCTCATGGTGTTATTTTTTCAAGAATCATAGTGAAAGCTTTGATGTTTTGACACACATCAAATGTGATTCTACAAGTGTTGCTGCTTTTACCCCTAAATCGGTTGAATGGCTTAAAGGCTTGGGGTCTACTTGAGGCGATCTTTCTTGATAACAAGCGAACTCGTACCATTGCTTTAAAAGGTAAATTATGAGTATTCAACTTAGATATTTAAGTGTTGATGTGTATTTTCAAAAGATTGAATCTATTGTGACTTTGCAAAACGCTCTTGGCTCGCCCTTGAGCAATGATGATGTGGTCACTTACGCTATTAATGGCTTGAGTGACAAGTTTGCTTATGTCACCGGTATAATTGCTCATCGGGATCCTTTTCCCGACCTCTCAACCATTAGGTCTATAGTTACCACGGAAGAGATGTGTCTCAACACCAAATAACAACTTGTGTCTAATAAGTAACACGAGTTCATCCGCACCAACTGTACTCATGGCTGAAAATCAAAGTTCTCGGTCTCATGACTCACGAGACTCATGTGACTCTCGTCCAACACCTGCTCGTTTAAGCCTAAGGCCGTTTGTCATAATCTTACTCGTGGCTTTTGTCGATTTGGTGACATAGGTAAATTTGTGCATGACACTAGCTAGTGCTCGTGGAAATAATACTTCTCGGTCAAACTAAACAATAATAATTCTTCCAGCGCGTGCATCACTTACAAACCGTAATAACTATAAAAATAATAATGGTAAATCGCAAGTGTGGTCACAAATTGTTTGAGTCCAAACGCAAATGTTAGATTTAATCTTTATATACATCGAGAACATATGTGATTAGAGTATTTAATATTCCGTAATAATCAATATCACAATTTACACTATCAAGTGGGGACATTTGTGTTGACTTTGGACATCGATTGACGCTACAGGATAAAAACATCTCTACCAAAAGAACGTCACGACAGCATCCGAAGAATTAAGGCTGGATGCAGTAATACCGATCGATCGATCGATTCATTCGATCGGTATCGATTGGCCTTGCTGTAGTTGAATTTGGTGATCGATCGATTTGACTTATTTTGAGAATGAGGATCGCTGATTTGATCGACTGATTTATTACATCTTTTGTTTTTGTTTCTTTGTATTTGAGAATAAGGAGCGTTGTAAAGTATAGAAAGAAAAAAAAAAAAAAAAAAAAAAAAAAAAAAATTGACATAACCGTTGGCTAACAGTTTGATTCCAAAAAAAAAAAAAAAAAAAAAAAAAAAATCTTTTAAACTTCATAAAAACACTATAAATAAACACACTCATTTCACTATTTTTTCACACATTCTCTCAAATAACACACTCATTTCACTTTTTATTTCACACTTTCAAACTATGAATTCTTACGAGCTATTTATTGCCGATTCGTCTTCGGATGATGAAAATGAAGTTACTAGCGAGTTTATGATGTTTGCGGAAGAGTGTTGGGATGCTTATGAAGCGTCACAACCTAAAATCTCACGAAACCAAGTTAGTAGGGATCGTTTTGGTGCTCATAACCGTTTAGTGACGGCTTACTTTTGCGAACACCCAATATACAGCGATCAAGCATTCCATGATCGTTTCCGAATGAGCCGAAAATTATTCACACGAATTGTTCGAGAGGTAACCGATCATTCACCTTATTTCCAACAAACTCCTAGTTGTGCGGGCTTACTTGGTATTTCTCTATTGATGAAGTGTACTTCGTCAATTCGTCAATTGGCATACGGAGTCAATCCTGATGCTCTAGACGAATATGTGCAAATGGGTGGGTCAACAATTCGTGAGTGTCTCCAAAAATTTTGTGAGGCCATCATGGAGTTATATGGTGCAGAGTATTTGCGAAAGCCGACGGTTACTGACATTGACAAACTCTATGCTCATCACTACGAAAGGCATGGGTTTCCTAGGATGATAGGAAGCATTGATTGTACAGATTGGTCGTGGGAGAATTGCCCACATGCTTTAAAAGCTCAATTTTGTAGGGGTGATCACGGGCAATCTCCTTTCATTTTATTGGAAGTGATCGCCTCCCAAGATTTATGGATTTGACATGCGTTCTTTGGTGTCGCCGGGATGAATAACGACATAAATGTTTTACGTAAATCGCCTCTTTTCATTGATCTCAAAACGGGGAGAGCACCGGATGTGGAATTCGTTGCTAACGGCGTGCCTTATAAACGGGGATATTATCTTGCTGATGGGATATATCCGGAATACTCTGTTATTGTGAATTCCATTAAAAATTCAGGTACAGGTGATCACAAACGAATATTGTATAAGATGATGCACGAAGCAGCAAGAAAAGATGTGGAACGTGCTTTTGGTATACTAAAGAAGAAGTGACTAATGATTAAACATCCGGCTAAAGGGTTTGACAAAGAGCGTCTATCACATATAATGTACACATGCATCATATTACATAATATGATAATTCAGGACGAAGAGCGGGCGATATCTCCCACATTCTTTCCAGCGGAGCAGCACCGTTCTTATGATCCCATAAGAACGCATGTGGAATCGTTGGAAATTACTAGGGAGATATGCAACAAAACAACTCATCTTAGCCTCAAAGCCGATTTGGTGGAAGACATTTGGCATCATCATAATCAAAACTAGTTTACTCGTTTTATTATCGTAATGTTTGAAAGTTATTTGAATTTTATTGTAATGTTTTAAATTTATTTGAATTATTATGTAACGTTTTAATTATTAATGAAATTTAAGTTTGTGTTAAAAAAAAAAAAAAAAAAAAAAAAAAAAAAAAAAAAAGGTTGAAGGTCGCCTTACTGGGGCACCCAATCGCCTGAAGATCGCTGAAGAGAAAAAGCTGACATAACAGATAAAATGGGAGGAATTGACCCTCCTTACTGGCCTAACAATCAACGAGGTCATCACAAACTTCTATATATACAACACACTCTTTAAGCAAATTAACCCCACATCAATCCCCGTAACCATTTTGGCTTTTACCCTTCACCTATTTTCCTTCTTTAGAAAGAAAAAATGGAAACCGGTCAAAAACAATTTGTTGTCGCTGCTTTACCAATGAACATTTCCACACCTACTGAAGAAACAAGTTACTCACCACCGTCGTCTCAGTTAAGTCCCACAAGTGTTCTAGCTGCTCCTCTGCCTCCTCATCCTGTGGTGCTTAGTCCCTGTGCCGCTTGCAAGATATTAAGACGTCGGTGTATCGAGAAATGCATGTTGGCTCCTTATTTTCCACCAACTGACCCGCATAAGTTCACCATTGCGCATAGAGTTTTTGGAGCTAGTAACATTATCAAGTTGTTACAGGTACACTCAAACTCATTAGTCATTACGTACGCTTTTTTAATAGAATTTCTATATATCTTCCCAAAAGTGATTATTTGATCATTTCTTATCGTGATTTTGTAAAGAACAGATGTTGTTTGTTCTTAATTTAGACAAGAAATATAGTATTTGCACATGGAACTAGCAATAACTACTGTATACATGATAACCCCTTCAGTATGGCGGTATGAGAGGTGATTTGCACACGACATATTTTGTTTCATACACAACACCATGCGCTCTAAGTTGTCGTGACATTTGTTACTTGCTGTTTGTAGGTGTTGTCTATGAAACAAATTAGGTTTGCGTGTGAAACACCTCTTCCATGGTTTATTTAGCTACAATGGTGAATTTAGGGGGCTATAACTCTCATATCTACATGTTTGATAAATTAATAAAAGTAATTAGTCCATACATTTCCAGAGTGCTCTACCATATGTCGAAATGATAATAAGATTTTTTTTTTTTTTATTTTTTTTTTTATAAAGGGGTAAAATATGATTAATAACTCCAAATATAAAGTAAAGGGTACAAAATGTTAGTGACTCAAAAGATGAAAAAATTGCTACTCCCTCCGTCTTAAAATTATAGTCCATATTTCTTTTTTGGGATGTCTCAAAAAAATTGTCCACTTTCTTTTTTAAGTAAAAACTAGAGAATATATTAGAGGGATATTCTCTTTGGGTGGTTGAGATTTATAGTGGTCTCATTTTTATTAAACTTTATGAATTCTCTCTCATGACAATAATTTTGAAACGGATGGAGTAATATATTTGGAAAAACTTGACTTTTTGAAGTGTGAACAATAAGTGTTTGAATAGGCTTTTGAAGCAGTTAAATCGTTGCTTTCTGTTAATAAAGTCGCTGCTTTTATATATTTGACCATTGTCTAGTAATTACTTTTATTCAGTATTTCTATACTGGATTTAACTTTTAAAATTTTGTCGCATATTTGATTAGTTGAAAGACTTTACGGTACATTTTGAAAATAA
Organism: Artemisia tridentata subsp. tridentata; assembly: GCA_021014915.2. Classification (NCBI taxonomy): domain Eukaryota; kingdom Viridiplantae; phylum Streptophyta; class Magnoliopsida; order Asterales; family Asteraceae; genus Artemisia; species Artemisia tridentata. The sequence goes on along the minus strand of CP139509.1, from coordinate 110,415,583 downwards.
TAGTGTTGCAAGTTTATGAAATTAACTGAAGTAGTTTTTAGTAGTGGTTGTACTAAACAACCCTCATGATCTATGAACTACTGAGTTACTTAATTGCATTTTATTTGCGTCCGAATAATGGAGATGCTTGTGTGATGTCTTTATAGGAAATTCCCGAGTATTGTAGAGCAGATGCTGTTAGTAGCATGGTGTACGAGGCAAATGCAAGGCTTAGAGACCCTGTATATGGTTGTGCAGGCACAATTTGTCACCTTCAAAAGCAAGTAAGTGAGCTCCAAGCAGAGTTAGCCAAAGCACAAGCGGAGATGGTCAATTTGCAATGCCGACAATCCAATATTCTAACTTTGATACGTATGCAAATGGAACAACAACCACCACCAATCTCACATCCACCACAACAGCAAAACGTTTATGAGAGCTTAAGTTTCTTTGACGATAACGCCAATCTAAGTAGTCTTGAGCCCCTTTGGACTTGACTTCAAGATTTGATACCGTTAGAAGCTCTCTTGGAGGAGATCGATAGGCTTCATGATCTAGTGACACTAGATATATGCTAACAAAAGATCATATGTAGCGTATGCGAAATTATAAAACTTAATCAGAATGTACTTGCTTATCCCTTAATTAAATGGGAATCTTTTATATAACTAGCGTTTGTCCGTGCATAGTGACAAGATTTTATAGCGGCAAATATTTATAGGTGAGATATTGTTGTTAAGTGTTTCGTGTAATGTTTAGCAATGGACGTTGGCAAATATTCATCATCGCCCAAGATGACAACAACATTATACCAGTTCCAGTTTAACAAATTAGGATTGAGAGGAATTTATAAATAAAGAAAAAAAATGGTAAAGACTAAGCAATTTAGAAACAACATTAGTTTAACAAAAACTATTTTTAAGTCAACTATTTCAAAAACTTTTTTTTTTAAATGTTGTTATGTGAGAAAGTAAACAAAAGATTGAAATTTAAAATTTAAAAGGTATTTTGGGGATTAAACATTACCTATTTTTAAGTTCTTTAAGGATTAAGGAAAAACATTTTTGTATTATTTGTAATATAGATAAAAGAAAACCCTGTTTGGGGATTTGTGACATAAGAGAAACTAAATCTTGCCTTATTAGATAATAACTGAATTATTATTAATTTTTTATAAATATGTTTAATTAAGAAAGTCAAAATATTTCCTTATTTACAACATTGATAGTAATTGCTTCAGATAGTGAAGAGGAAATAGTTGATGTTGTTCCTTTAAAGACCAAAGTACCTATCATAGATTGGAAAACTGGCTTTCATGGAAAGACATCTTGGTGGGATATAGTGAGAGCTGGTGGAAAGTCTCAGAGATTTATTGTTTTTGGATAGATGCTTAAAAGTTTTGATAGGGAGGACTTAGAAACTTTATGGAAGCTGGTCAAAGCTAAGTATGGATATACAAGGCCAGATGATATCTTGGATAAAGTTCTTTGGGGTGATTTGAAAGTTATGTTTGAACCACATCCAGAAGATAGAGTACAGCATGATCAGTTCCTAAATAAAGTTTTGAGTTGGAAGCTTTATCATTCTTGTTGAGTTCATACTGTGGCCATGAATGAACTACAGGTCTACATGCTGGTTGAGAAGACATATCCTTTGAATCATGCCAGAGTTCATCAGATGCTGAAAGGAACAGTTATACTTCAAATTGATGTATTTGATGAAATGACCTATCAGCTGCTCAAGAAAATGGAGAGGATACTCATTCTAAAAGAGAAGAAGCAAAAGTAATGTGTTTGGAAGCATCCTCCTAGTGATGGTTAAAGCTTTGAATGAAACTTGATGATTTTAGAAGAAAATATCAAGTTTAGGAGAGGATTGTTGGGAATTAAAGCTTCTTGAGTTGCTGCTGCTCATATGGTTAAGACTGCTCTTGGGAATTAATGAAAATGCTCTAAGTATGTTACCACTGCTGGTTAAAGAGTTAAGACTGCTAGTTGAAGTTAAGACTGCTAGAGTACATTATGACTGCTGGAAGACTTCAAGGAAAATACTCTAAGTGGTTAATGCTGCTTGAACAAAGTTAGTACTGCTGGTACAAACTTACAACTGCTGAAGAGTTAATGCTGCCAGAGTAAAGATTAAGACAGCTGATTGATTGTTACTACTGCTGAAGTGTTAGAGTCGGTTAGATATGTATAGAATGTTTTGATAAGTATAAAAAATATTTATCTTGTATAGAAAGTTATTGTAAGCCGACTAGGACTCCTTAGTCTATAAAAGGAGGTCCTAGGACATTGAGATAGATACGTGTTATTAGAAAGTCAATTAGCTTCAAGGTTGTAAACCCTAATACTTTTGAGTATTCGTATTATTAATAATATGGAAGCGTTGTTTGTTAATCTTTTGTTTACTGTTTCATCAAAAGAGTTCTTTTTAATACTAGAGTTTAGATTCCACATAAACTTTAGTAAATTCAACATAGTTTATATTCTAGTTGTGTTAGTTTATCTCGCATAGCTAAACCTTTACAAGCTAAGGGAATTCGATCAAGTGCTCAACTGGGATCAACAAGTGGTATCAGAGCTTGTGATCTAGAAGATGTGATCAAGAAGAACCTGTTTTAATACAAGATCTTATTTGAAGACATGGATTCAGAGTGTGCACATATGGTTGCTGCATCTAAGGTACCAATGCTCAAGCCTAGTGAGTATGAGATCTGGAGAATGAGAATTGAGCAGTATATTCAGATGATTGACTATTCTCTATGGGAAGTCATAAAGCAAGGTAATACCTTACCAAAAACATCAACATTTGATGTTGGTGTTGTGCCTATTTTGCCTATCAAAACTGCTGAAGACAAGACACAAAGAAGATTGGAGGTAAAGGCAATAAGTACTCTCATGATGGGCATTCCGAATGAACATCAGTTGACTTTTAATCCTATCAAGGATGCTAAGTCATTGTTAGAAGCCATTGAGAAGAGATTTGGAGGGAATGATGCTACTAAGAAGACCAAGAAAAACCTCTTGAAGCAACAATATGAGAATTTTTCTGCTCCAAGCACTGAGATGCTTGGTCAGACCTTTGATAGGCTTCAAAAGCTTGTTAGTCAATTGGAGCTTTTGGGTGAAACACTGTCCCAAGAAGATATCAATCAGAAGTTCTTAAGAAGTTTGTCACCAGGGTGGAACACACATGTTGTTGTGTAGAGAAACAAACCTGATTTAGACACAATGAGCATGGATGATCTTTACAACAATCTCAAAGTTTATGAACCAGAAGTCAAAGGGACTAGCTCAAGTACAAATACACATAACATGGCTTTTGTGTCCTCCTCAAACAACTCTTGCAGTACCAATAAAGCAGTTACTACTGCTCATGGAGTTACTACTGCTAGCACTCAAGTTACTGCTGCTTCAACAAATGTTGACAACTTGAGTGATGCTGTGATTTATGATTTCCTGGCTAGTCAACCCAATAGTCCTCAACTGATAAATGAGGATTTGGAACAAATTCATCCAGATGATGTGGAACAGATGGATTTGAAGTGGCAGATGGCCATGTTGACAATGAAAGCTAGGAGATTCTTGAAGAAAACTAGAAGGAAACTGACTGTCAATAGGAATGATAACATTGGCTTTGACAAGTCCAAGGTGGAGTGCTATAACTACCACAGAAGGGGACACTTTGCTAGAGAATGCAGGGCACCAAGAAGCCAAGACTACAAGAATGGAGAAAGCTCAAAGAGAACTGTGCCTGTGGAAGCCTCAAATTCCACAGCTTTGGTGTCTTGTGATGGTCTTGGTGGCTATGATTGGAGTGATCAAGCTGAAGAAGGACCCAACTATGCACTTATGGCATACTCATCATCATCCTCAAGTTCTGACTTTGAGGTATCTAATGATTCTAGTTGTTCTTATAAATTTTGTTTAGATACTGTTGAGTTTCTTAAAGCTCAGAATAATAAACTTGTAGAAGATTTACAGAAAGCCGAGTTGCATATTTTAGGCTATGAGGTAGGATTAGAATTTGTAGAACAAAGACTTGAATTTTATAAGAAGAATGAGGCTAAGTATGTAGAGAAGGTTAATGTTTTAGAAGGTGGACTTTTTGTAAAAGAATCACTTATTACAGAGCTTAGGACAAGGCTTGAAAAAGCTCAAAAAGAAAAGGATGTAGTTCAACTGAAAAAAGAAAGCATTCAATTTAAAGTGAATACTCTTGAACATGCATCTGAAAGTGTGAACAAGATAATAGAGTGTCAAATTATAAAGAAAGGTAGTGGTTTAGGATATAATGAAGTTCCCCTTCCCATTATAGGAAAATTTGTGCCTCCTACACCTGAATTGTCTTGTTTAAATGAGTTAGTTACTAAGCCTTAATTGAGAAAGAGGAAAAGCCTAAGATTCATAGGAAGTATACTGATGCACCAATTATTGAAGATTGAGTGTCAGATGATGAAGATCAGGAAGTGCCTCAACCTAAGTTTGAAAGAACCACAGTTAGGCCTAGTGTTGAAAATATTAGGTTTGTCAAATCTAATACACAAGGTCAAAATTCTAGGAACACTGTCAATCAAGTTGAGCAACCTAGGGAGAACACTAACAGGCCTAGAGGAAACCAAAGGAATTGGAATGGTATGATGTCTCAAAGAATAGGAAGTAATTTTGAGATGTTTAATAAGGCTTGTTATTTATGTGGTAGTTTTGAACATTTGCAGTATGATTGTCATTACTATCAAAAACCTGTGTGGCACTATGCTCAGAGGGTGAATCACCAAAGTTTTTCAAAAAATACTCACCCCAGTACTAAAAGGAATTTGGTTCCAAGAGCAGTGTTAATGAAATCTGGGTTAGTATCAGTTAATACCGCCAAGCAAAATGTTTCTAAAACAGCAGTATTGGCTAATACTGCTAGACTAGTTAATACTGCTCAAACAAAACCAACAGTGAATGGTGCTAAATCAATATCACGGTTTTCAAAGACAACACATTCATCTATAAAAAGGCCCATTCAAAAGACAACAGCAATTAATATTGCTAAGGCAAAAGCAGTAGTTAAAACTGCTATGCCAAAAACAGTAATTAATACTGTCAAGGGAAATCATTTTTATGATGTTAAGGCCTCAGCAAGTTGGGTTTGAAAACCAAAAAATTAAAGTTTTAAATCATGTTTCCAAACACAACAGTGCATCAATAGTCCTAAAAGAAATTTGATTATGTTGATGCACAAGGCAGATCCAAGTCAGTAATGGCTTGGGTCCCCAAGAGAAACTGATTTTCTTACTTTATGTGCAGGGCAATCCACAGGTGGAGATACAAGATCAAGGAGTCATTGATAGTTAATGCTCAAGGCACATGACAGGAAACATGTCCTATCTTACTGATTATGAAGAAATTGATGGAGGATATGTTGCTTTTGGGAGCAATCCCAAAGGAGGAAAAATCACAGGCAGAGGTACAATAAGAACTGGTAAACTAGATTTTGAGAATGTGTATTTTGTCAAAGAGCTAAAGTTCAATCTCTTTAGTGTCTCACAAATGTGTGACAAAAAGAATAGTGTTCTTTTTAATGACACTGAATGTATTGTCTTGTCTCCTGACTTTAAGTTAATTGATGAAAATCAATTTTTGCTTAAAGTTCCTAAAAGAGATAATATATACAGTGTTGATTTAGAGAACATGGTTCCCAAAGGAGGTTTAACTTGTCTCTTTGCAAATGCCACATCTGATAAATCTAATCTTTGGCATAAAAGGCTAGGTCACTTGAATTTTAAAACAATGAACAAATTGGTTAAGGGAAATCTTGTAAGAGGTTTTGTTAGGAATTAAATGTTCTAAAGATTAGTATTGGGAATTAAGCGTTCACAAGGTTAGTTCTGCTCAAAGAAATATACTAAGTGTCATTCTACTGCTAGTGTATTTCATTCTACTGCTAGTGTTAGAGATTCTGCTGCCGCAAGCATTCTACTGCTAGTGCATCAGATACTGCTGTTAAAGAGACAAGTTTCGCGTATTCTACTGCTGGATGGATAAGTATACAAAGATATTTTGTGTATAAAAGTCAAAGATATACGGTAGATAATATCTTTTATAGATGTTCAGTCAACAAGTTGTGTACACAGATACAAGTTGTATCTTAAGAACTGACACACTCAAGCAAAGCAAGTAGTTCGACAAGACTTATCATTTATTATAAAGATCTCCTTAGTTGTATAAAAAGAAGATCTTATTTTAGTTATAAGTGTGTTGAAAATAGACTAACCAAGTGCAAAATTTGTAACTAGTCGAATACTAAGAAAACGTACATTGAGTTGTTCATAACAGAAAATAGTTTTCTTTGTAACAGAGATTCAAGGTTTTGTAACCCTAGTGATAGTGAAGATCAATCGTATTATTCTCAATAATATTGAATCATTTTGTTTTAACATTCATTGTTCATTATCAAATTCAACAACCACCACTGTTCCATTTCCAATAATTAATAACCTTCTAAGTGTAATTAAGTAGATTCCGCATACTTAATCATATTCACTCAAAGTATCACATACACTCATTATAAAGGACTAACATCCTATTAAGTGTATCGAATCCTCTCAATTGGTATCAGAGCAAGACTGATATCTTTGATTTAGAAGAAGAGGAAGAAGAAATGGACGTTGAATCTATTCAGACGAATGTTGCTGCAAAATTACCAATGCTCAAACAGAATGAGTTTGAGATGTGGAGGCTGAGGATAGAGCAATATTTCCAAGTGCAAGATTATGCACTTTGGGAAATTATTGAAGATGGAAACTCCTTCAAACCTACAACCTCTACATCAACAGTTGAAGGTAAAATTGTGACAACTTTGAATACCAAACCAACAACTGCAGAAGATAGAATCAGAAAGAAGAATGACCTCAAGGCAAGAAGTATGCTGATGATGACCATTTCAAATGATCAACTTTTAAACTTCAGCAAATTCAAAGATGTAAAATCTTTGTTTGCGGCCATGATTGCAAGGTATGGTAGGAATGAAGCCACCAAGAAGACCCATAAGACTCTTCTCAAACAGCAGTTTGAAAACTTCTCCTCAACCAACAATGAATCACTAGACCACATGTTTAACAGGCTTCAGAATATTATGAGCCAACTTGCTATTCTTGGGGTTGAAATACCTCAAGAAGATTTAAACTCAAAGTTTCTGAGAAGCTTACTTGAAGAGTGGGCTATGCATGTTGTTGTCTGGAAGAACAAGCCAGACCTTGACCACATGGAACTTATGGACTTGTATAGCAACTTTAAAATTATGGAACATGATTTGAAGAAAACTGGAGGTACTAGTTCTAATACTGGGAATATGGCATTTATGTCATCTCCTAGTACCTCAACTCCAGTTGAAGAGATGAAGGTTGATGGTAGTGTTGGTGCTGCTAGTTCATCAAGCAGTACCATTGGTATAATGGATGAGCAGACTTATTGTGCATTTTTAACAAGTCAAAATGATGGGTCCATGCTTACACATGAAGACCTCCAAGAGATCAATGATGATGATCTGGAGGAAATGGACCTAAAATGGCAAATTTCTCTTCTTAGCATGAGGGCTAAGAAGTTCTATCAAAGGACAGGGAAGAAGCTCACAATCAGCAGCAATGATACTGCTGGTTTTGACAAGTCAAAGATAGAATGCTACAAATGCCACAGGATGGGGCACTTCTCAAGAAAATATAGAAGACCAAGGCAGCAAGATAACAAGAACAGAGGTTTTGGAAGCAAATCCAAAATAGGGGAAGTTTCTGAGCCAAACTCAAAAGCTAAGGTAGCTATTGATGGCTTAGATTTTGATTGGAGCTTCATGGCAGATGAAGAAGAAGCTTCTTCTCAGATGGCACTTATGGCTTTTTCTGCTACTGAGGTACAATCTCATAAAGCTTGTTCAAATACTTGCACTGCTCTTAAAGAACTACAAACTTTAATCAAACATTGTGACGATCAAAAGAAATAGCTAAGCACAACTCATCAAGACTTAATAAACTATAAGTGTGGTTTGGCTACCTTAGAGAAGCAGATCATACACTATAAAGAAAATGAATTTGCTTTTTCAGATGACAAAGCTCTTCTTAAGAAGGACATATTCTTTAGAGATGCAGAAATTAAGCTTTTAAGAGATGCATATGATAGGATCAAAAAGGATAATGAAAACATTCACTTAAGTATAGAAACACTAGAACATGCTTCTAAGGGTGTAACTAACATGATTGAATGTCAAGTGATCAATAAGTCAAAGTCTGGGTTAGGATTCAAAAATGTCCCACCTCTTTATAGAGGAATTCCTGTTCCCCCAGGGATTGACCTAGAGCATTCAGGCTTAGCTGAATTTCAACAACCTGAGCTACACTATGGTGTACAACCAAAAGCAAAGTTAGTTGTTGATGAACCTAAGAAAGTAAGTGAGAGTTTATGTAAAACTTCACTTCATGAGGACAAGGTGTCCTCTGATAGAAGATCAGATGGTCCAATCATTGAGGACTGGATATCTGATGATGATGAAGAACAGGTTATGTCTAAACCTGATGTGGTTAAGAAAGCAGGAACAAGTGTTCCTAAGATAGTCAAACATGATACTGATAAGCCTAAAATTAATGTTAAACATGTTAGGCAACCAGTTAGATATTGTGAGCTATACAGAACCACAAACAAGCCTAAAGGCAACCAAAGGAATTGGAATGACCTTAAGTCTCACCAACTAGGTGATGACTTTGACTTTTATAGCAAAGCTTGTTTCATATGTGGAGAATTTGACCATCTTGCAGCTTTCTGCAACCAAAGGGTATCTGGGTATAAACACAATAGGGTGAATTTAAAAGGCATACTCCTAAAAGTCACTCTAAATATACTAGAACAACACCCAGAGTAGTTTCATCAAAGTCTGGACCAAAAGCAGTTCCTACTGCTAGACCAAAAGATTCTACTGCTAGACAAGCATTTTCTACTACCAGACCTTTTTACTCTGTTTACCCTAAACCAGCAGTACAAAGTGCAAAAACAACTTACAAACATGCACAAACAACTGCTAAGAGACCTTTTCCAACAATAGCAGTTTCACTAAAACAAATTTGGAAACCTAAGGGTTCTACTGCTAGGGAAAAGAAGGCCAATGTTGTTAAGGCCTCAGCATGTTGGATTTGGAAACCTCTTAAATCCAATGGTGCATCAACTGTTCTCAAGAGATTTAATTACATTGATGCACATGGCAAATCCAAGTCAGTAATGGCTTGGGTTCCCTAAGGAAACTAATTTCCTTATTTATGTGCAGGAACATTAACCAACAGATCATGAAGATCAAGGCTATTCAGATAGTGGGTGTTCAAGGCACATGACATTCAACATGTCTTATCTTTCCAACTTTCAATCATTAGATGGAGGATATGTTACCTTTGGAGGAGGTATCGGTGGCAAGATTACTGGTAAAGGTACTTTTAAAACTGGTAAATTAGATTTTGAAGATGTGTACTATGTACAAGAGCTTAAGTATAATCTTTTTAGTGTCTTACAAATGTGTGACAAAATGAACAAAGTTCTTTTCTATGACACTGAATGTCTTGTGCTTTCTCCTGATTTTAAGATGCCTGATGAAAGTCAAGTACTTCCTAAAATTCCTAGAAAGGGCAACATGTACAGTGTTGATATGAAGAAGATTGTTCCTAAAGAGGCACTTACTTGTCTAGTTGCAAAGGCCACATTTGATGAATCTATGAAATGGCATAGGAGGCTTGGTCACATTAACTACAAAACTATAAATAAAATTGTTAAGAATGGTTTGGTAAGAGGTTTACCTAAAAAACGATTTGAAAATGACCAAACATGCATTGCTTGTCTTAAAGGCAAACAACACAAAGCCACTTGTAAGCCCAAAATTTTTAACTCTATTGATCAATCTTTGTTTACGCTTCATATGGACTTATTTGGACCTACTTCTGTTAGTAGCATGATGCATAAAAGATACTGTCTAGTTATTACTGATGACTATAGTAGATTTACATGGGTTTTCTTTTTTAGGTTCTAAGGATGGGACTTCTAGCATTCTTAAAACATTCATTACAGAGATAGAAAACATAGTAAGCAAAAGAGTAAAAGTCATTAGATGTGATAATGGGACAGAGTTTAAGAATAAAGTTATGGATGATTTCTGCAAGGAAAAAGGTATTAGGAGAGAATTTAGTGTTGCTAGAACTCCTCAGCAGAATGGAGTTGCTAAGAGGAGAAATAGAACACTCATAGAAGCTGCTAGAACCATGTTAGCCGACTCTAAGTTGCCTATCACTTTTTGGGCTGAAGCAGTTAATACTGCTTGCTATGTTCAAAACAGGGTTTTGGTTGTCAAATCTCACAATAAGACATCATATGAACTTTTTAGAGGTAGAACTCCTGCAATAGGATTTCTTAGACCTTTTGGATGTCATGTGACAATTCTAAATACCTTAGACCATCTAGGAAAATTTGATGGTAAAGCAGATGAAGGATTCTTAGTTGGATATTCTCTTAATAGCAAAGCATTTAGAGTATACAACTCAAGAACTAGAAGAGTAGAGGAAAACCTGCATGTGGAATTTTTAGAGAATAAATCCAATGTAGCAGGTGAAGGTCCCAAATGGCTATTTGATCTTGAGTCACTAACCAAATCAATGAATTATGTGCCTGTTGTTGCAGAAACTAATGAATTTTCAGGTTCAGAAAAACATGATGCAACAGATGAGGCAAGGTTAGAAAAAGAGACAGATCAAGATTATGTGATGATGCCAATATGGACTAGTGTGGCTTCAACTTCAATAAATGATGAACCTTCTTCTGATAAGGCTAAAGAAGGGATTGAAGATGAAAACAAGGAAGATGGAACAAAGGAACAAGAGAATGTTTCTACTGATGATAGTACTGTTGAGACAGTGCATTCTACTACTAGGCTTAATTTTTCTACTGCTGAGCCAAATGTTTCTACTGCTGGCCCATCAAAACCAAATGAAGCAGAATTCTCAGAAGAAGAGGTGGATTTCAACAATCTCCCACCTAGCTATCAAGTTCCTTCTACACCACACACAAGAATTCACAAAGTCCACTCCCTGGACAATGTGATTGGAGATGTACAATCAGGGGTGAAGACAAGGCAACAACTGATGTCTTCAGACCAACAAGGGCTTCTTGATGCTATTTATGCATCAAACCAGCATGAGTATTCCAACTCTTGCTTGTTTGTATGTTTTCTATCACAAGCAGAACCAAAGAATGTTCTTAAAGCCCTAGATGATTCAAGCTGGGTAGAAGCTATGCAAGAAGATCTTCTTCAGTTCAAGATTCAGAAGATATGGGTACTAGTTGATTTACCCAAGGTTGTAAGGGTAATTGGCACTAGATGGGTTTTCAGAAATAAAAGGGATGAAAGGGGCATAGTGATTAGGAATAAGGCTAGATTAGTAGCCCAAGGGTACACACAAGAAGAAGGGATAGACTATGAAGAGGTTTTTGCTCCAGTAGCAAGGATTGAAGCCATTAGGTTATTTTTGGCTTATGCTTCATTTATGGGCTTCACAGTTTATCAAATGGATGTCAAGAGTGCATTTTTATATGGTACTATTGAAGAGGAGGTATATGTCTCACAACCTCCAGGGTTTACTGACCCAGATCATCCAGACAAAGTGTACAAGGTAGCAAAGGCTCTTTATGGCCTTCATCAGGCACCAAGAGCATGGTATGAAACACTGGCCTCTTATTTAATAGAAAATGGATTTCAAAGAGGCAAGATTGATCAGACATTATTCATCAAGAAGCACAAGAGTGATCTTTTGCTAGTGCAGGTGTATGTGGATGATATCATCTTTGGATCTACAAGGAAGGAGATGTGTTTGGAGTTTGAGAAGCTTATGCATGATAAGTTTCAGATGAGTTCTATGGAGGAACTTACATTCTCTTTGGGTCTGCAAGTTAAGAAATCTAGTGAAGGCATATTTATCAGCCAAGATAAATATGTTGCAAAGATTATTAGAAAATTTTAATTTGCTGATTCAAAAGTGGCAAGCACACCAATGGACTATGAGAAGCCACTTCTTAAAGATTTAGATGGAGAAAATGTAGATGTACACACATACAGATCTATGATAGGCTCTTTGATGTATCTCATATCATCAAGACTTGATATCATGTTCTCTGTTTGTGCTTGTACAAGATTTTAAGTAACTCCAAAGGTTTCTCACCTCACAGCTATCAAGAGGATTTTTAGATATCTCAAGGGTCAACCTAGGTTGGGTCTATGGTATTCTATGGAATCACATTTTGACTTGGTAGCATTTTTAGATAGTGATTATGCAGGTGCAAGCTTGGACAGAAAGCCAACAACTGGATGATGTCAATTCCTTGGGTGTAGACTTATCTCATGGCAGTGTAAGAAGCAAACAATTGTGGCTACTTCAACAACTGAAGCTGAATATGTAGCTGCTGCAAGTTGCTGTGGCCAAGTCCTATGGCTTCAAAACCAACTCCTTGACTATGGGTACAATTTCATGAACACTGTCATACATATTGATAATATTAGTACAATTTGCATAATTAAAAATCCAGTGCAACACTCTAAAATAAAACACATTGAAATTAGACATCATTTTATTAGAGACTGGAATGAGAAAAAGTTGATTCAAGTTCTTAAAATTGATTCTGATCACAACTTTGAAGATCTTCTCACAAAAGCTTTTGATGTTGGAAGGTTTCAGTACTTGGTAGCAAGTATTGGGATGCTTAATCCTCAATGATTTTAAACTCAATGTTTTTGTATATAAATTTTTGTTTGTACTGCTAGCATTGTTAATTACTACTGTTATTGAAAAGTTTGTACTGCTAGTACAAATTTTGTTTGTTAAGTTCATACTGCTAGTCATATGATTCTACTGCTATAAGACAAATATTTTGCATTTTGTTTCTTGGTTTTGGACTAACAATTTCAGGTATGAACATTGAGCACAAAGAAAGTTTCAAGTGAAATGGAAGCAGTAGAATGATTATCTTAGTTGCTGACATAATAGGTTTATGATGGACTGAGTTTGGGAATTCATTAACAAAGGTTTACACCTAAGTTAATTGCTTATTTAAAACTTCTTTCTTGAAACCTGATTATGATGTTTCACATTGACTTGATGGCTCAGTTGGTCAGATATTAACTGACACAAGTCACTTTCTATCATTTTATACTTTAATTAGTATAATGAGCAAGTCTAAGGACATCTGATAGAAAGAAAAGCGAACAAATGTGCATCTAACACTTGTGTTAGAAGACACATTTTTCACGAGCTGGAAAACCTGTCAAGAAAGCCCTTTGAATGGGTTTATCTTTACACAGGCAGTTATTTATAACTGAAAACATTGGTTCTCACACAACCAGAGGTTACTTTAAACCGAATTCTTGATTAAGTGTCTGTTATACACTTAATCCCTTCAAAATGGTTGTTAAGCAGTATGATTTTTCACAATAAAATCAAGTTCATACTGCTAAGTCAAAAGTTTCTTAAAAAGGATTTTCAAAGAGACTCAGAAAAACCATCAAATGATGGATAATGAGTCAATACCCCATGAATCACCTCTCACAGGAGTTAACACACCTGGAAGTGATGAGGGCAGCAAATAAACTCTTAAGGAATTGATGGCTACATGTACAACATTGTCTGAAAACATGTTCTAATTGGTAGATCAGATGATGGTGAGAGATCTTCCAAACAGGGGAGGAAATGATAAATCTCAGAGGAGGAAATATTTTAGTACATGGTGAGAGATCTTCCCAGCATAGATTAAGGGGAGGAAGATTAACCAAATGTAGGGAAAAAAGAAAGATTGTGGTTGTGTATGCTCAGAACAGAGGAGAAATTGATCAAACAGGGGAGAAAGATTGGGAAGGGAGTAGTTTCATGACTCCACTTTTTAGCATCTCAATATAATATATACACCCCTTCGAAACCACCTGGCTCAGCACCAGTTGTTGTATCTCCTCCTACAATGGAAAAGACAAGAGCATAAAAGATGAAGATGTTAGTTTTTTGAGAAGCTAACATGTCTTATTATTCAACCAATAATAAGAATAAGCATTCAGTTGATGGATGCTGGGAATAAACTTTTTCAGTTGATGGATACTGGGAATAAGCTCTTCAAATGAAGAATTTCTGGAGTATTTTATATATTCAAAAGGGATGAAGCATTCAAATGGAGAAAGTTCTATCTAGGTTCTTTCAGTTTCAATTGCAGTTCACTACGTTTGTTCATCACTTGCAAAGGCATGCTGGAAGATGATTTGACTTCTTGGAACAATTATCCAAGATACACAGCACCATTGCCTCTTATAATTCCTCCATCCAAGGAAATTGCACAATCTTTTATTCAAAGTACTGCTATTGTTCAAGACAAAGAAAGATGATGTTATTGCTGAAAAAGATTCACAGAAGGTAGATGAGTTAGACAGAAAGATACTTAATCTTGAAGAACAGGGGAAAAGCTCAGATCAAGAGTCTGACTATGAAGTGTTTGAAAGATCCTCACAATCAGAATTTAATACAGAAGAAACATGTTGATTAGGGAAATCACATGTTTAGGGGAGGATTGTTGGGAATTAAATATTCTAAAGATTAGTATTGGGAATTAAACGTTCACAAGGTTAGTTCTGCTCAAAGAAATATACTAAGTGTCATTCTACTGCTAGTGTATTTCATTCTACTGCTAGTGTTAGAGATTCTGCTGCCGCAAGCATTCTACTGCTAGTGCATCAGATACTGCTGTTGAAGAGATAAGTGTCGCGTATTCTACTGCTGGATGGATAAGTATACAAAGATATTTTGTGTATAAAAGTCAAAGATATACGGTAGATAATATCTTTGATAGATGTTCAGTCAACTAGTTGTGTACACAGATACAAGTTGTATCTTAAGGACTGACACACTCAAGCAAAGCAAGTAGTTCGACAAGACTTATCATTTATTGTAAAGATCTCCTTAGTTGTATAAAAGGAAGATCTTATTTTAGTTACAAGTGTGTTGAAAATAGACTAACCAAGTGCAAAATTTGTAACTAGTCGAATACTAAGAAAACATACATTGAGTTGTTCATAACAGAAAATAGTTTTCTTTGTAATAGAGATTCAAGGTTTTGTAACCCTAGTGATAGTGAAGATCACTCGTATTATTCTCAATAATATTGAATCGTTTGGTGTTAACATTCATTGTTCATTATCAAATTCAACAACCACCACTGTTCCATTTCCAATAATCAATAACCTTCTAAGTGTGATTAAGTAGATTCCGCATACTTAATCATATTCACTAAAAGTATCACATACACTCGTTATAAAGGACTAACATCCTATTAAGTGTATCGAATCCTCTCAGGTTTACCTTCAAAACTTTTTGAAAATGATCAAAATTGTGTTGCTTGTTAGAAGGGAAAGCAGCATAAAGCCTCTTGTAAGTCCAAAACAGTGAACTCTATCAGCCTACCTTTACATATGTTGCATATGAATTTGTTTGGTCCAACATTTGTAAAAAGCTTAATGAATAAGATGTATTGCCTAGTTGTCACAGATGATTATAGTATGTTCAATTGGGTTTTCTTTTTAGCAACTAAGGATGAAACCAGTGGAATCCTTAAGTCTTTCATAACAATGGTAGAAAATCTAGTAAATCATAGGGTTAAAGTTATAAGATGTGGCAATAGAACTGAGTTCAAGAATAGGGATATGAATCAGTTTTATGAAATGAAAGGTATAATGAGACAATATAGTGTAGCTAGAACTCCACAACAAAATGGTGTTGCAGAGAAGAGAAATAGGACACTAATCGAGGCTGCTAGAACTATGTTAGCTGATTCTAAATTGCCAACAACCCTTTGGGCTGAAGCAGTTAGTACTGCTTGCTATGTACAAGATAGAGTGTTAGTTTTTAAGTCTCATAACACGACCCAATATGAACTTTTTCATGGTAGAACACCAACTCTAAGTTTTATGAAACCATTTGGGTCTCCTGTTACAATTCTCAATACCATAGATCACCTAGGCAAGTTTGATGGTAAGGCTGATGAAGGATTCTTTGTTAGATACCCATTGAATAGTAAAGCCTTTAGAGTATTTAATAGTAGAACAAGGATAGTGGAAGAGAACCTGCATGTTAAGTTTAGGGAGAGTACACCTAATGTTGCAGGTAGTGGACAAAATTGGATGTTTGATATTGATGCACTAACAAAGACAATGAATTATGAGCCAGTTGCTGCAGGTACACAGTCTAATGGTTTTGCAGGTACAAAAGCAAATGATGTTGCAGGTCAAGCTAGAAAGGAGACAGAACCTGCACAGAAGTACATCTTGCTACCATTATGGACTGCTGATCCACCAATCTCAACCCAAGATCCAAAGAGTTCTAAAGATGATGAAGTTAAGCATTCAAGTGATGATGACAAGAAGGATAATAGAGATTCTATAAAAGACAGCAAGAATGATGATGTTAACAGCACTAACAGAGTTGATACTGCTCAATTGTTAATGCTGCTGGCATACAAGATGATGTTATTGGTGAAAAAGATAGTAGTGAATATTCAGATGATCCAGACATGCCTATATTGGAAGATGTATGGACTGAGACTGATGATGAAGATGATGGTAAAGAGTCTGACATGGGCAATTTGAATGAAACAATTCAAGTCAGTCCTATTCCAACTACAAGAATTCACAAAGATCATCCACATGAACAAATTATTAGAGATGTGCATTCTGCTGTACAAACAAGGAAGATGACCAAGAATTTGACAGATCATGGGCTCTTTGTTAGAACTATTAAACAAAGAAACAGTCATAAAGATCTTCAAAATTGTTTATTTACTTGTTTTCTATCACCAGTGGAACCCAAAAAGACAATCCAAGCATTGAATGATCCAAGCTAGGTAGAAGCTATACAGGAAGAACTTCTACAATTCAAATTGCAAGAAGTTTGGACTCCGGTAGATTTACCTAATGGCAAAAGGGCTATAGGTACAAAATGGGTTTTCAGAAACAAGAAGGATGAAAGAGGGATTGTGATAAGAAACAAAGCTAGATTAGTTACTCAGGGATACAGACAAGAAGAAGGGATTGACTATGATGAAGTTTTTGCCCCTGTTGCAAAAATTGAAGCAATTAGGCTATTTCTAGCTTATGCTTCATTTATAGACTTTGTGGTGTATCAGATGGATGTCAAAAGTGCTTTTCTGTATGAAAAGATTGAAGAAGAAGTATATGTTAGTCAACCACCAGAATTTGAAGATCCTGACTTTCCTGATAAAGTTTACAAGGTTGAAAAGGCACTTTATGGTTTACATCAAGCTCCTAGAGCATGGTATGAAACCTTGTCAACATACTTGTTGGACAATGGGTTTCACAGAGGAAAGATTGATAAGACTTTGTTTATCAGAAGACACAAGGATGATATTTTGCTTGTTCATGTTTATCTAGATGATATCATCTTTGGATCTACAAGGAAGGAGTTGTGTATTGAATTTGAGAAGTTTATGCATGAAAAGTTTCAGATGAGTTCTATGGGAGAACTTACTTTCTTTCTGGGTTTACAAGTAAAGTAGAACAAGGAAGGCATATTTATCAGTCAAGATAAGTATGTAGCTGATATTTTGAAGTAATTTGGGTATACAGATGTCAAGACTGCAAGTACACCAATGAAAACTTCCAAGCCTTTGCTCAAGGATGAAGATGGTGAAGAAGTTGATGTCCACTTATTTAGATCAACGATTGGTTCATTGATGTATCTTACTTCTTCAAGACCTGACATTATGTTTGCAGTGTTTGCTTGTGCAAGATACTAAGTCACTCCAAAAGTTTCACATCTACATGTTGTGAAAAGGATTTTTAGATACTTGAAGGGTCAACCTAAATTGGGCCTTTGGTATCCAAAAGATTATCCTTTTACTTTAGAAGCACATACTAATAGTGATTATGCTGGAGCAAGCTTGGATAGGAAGTCAACAACAGGTGGTTGTTAATTTTTGGGGTGCAGATTAATCTCATGGCAGTGCAAGAAACATACTATTGTTGCAAATTCCACAACAGAAGCTGAATATGTGGCTGCTTCAAGTTATTGTGGACAAGTGCTCTGGATTCAAAATCAATTACTGGATTATGGGTACAACTTTATGCCTACAAAGATTTTTATTGATAATAACAATACCATGTGCATAATTAGAATTCCTGTTTTTCATTCAAAAACAAAGCATATAGAGATCAGACATCATTTTATAAGAGATTGCAATGATAAGAAGTTAATTCAAATGGTTAAAATTCATACTAACAAGAATGTTGTAGATCTGCTTACAAAAGCTTTTGATGTAGGTAGATTTCAATATTTAACTTCCAGTATTGGAATGCTCAATCTTTAAAATCCTTGACCTCTTTATGTTTTTGTAAAGTTTTGTATGAATTAGTACTATTATTCAAGTCATAAGTTGTTTTTGCTGCTAAATATAATTGGTGCTGCTAGTTATACTTAGAACTGCTAAGTTAATACTGCTGGTTATACTTAATACTGCTGTTAAGTATGATCTTGTGATCATTGTGAATATGGTTATTGCTTGTGTTTTTGTGGTTTTTGGACTAACATTTTGTAGGATAAGCAAGGACAAGTGATGGAGTGCTGATAAATAAGGTGTTTGAAGTGGAAACTGAGTTACTACTGCTAGGTATAAGTTAATGCTGCCAAGCTTAACTTAATGCTGCTAGGTTTCTACTGCTGAGTTTGAGAGTACAGGGGACGGTTCTGTAACTTCTTTGATTAAGGGTTTAAATCCCCAAATCATTCATTCAATTGAATTCACGTGCACATAATTCTCTCAAATACAAACCCAAACACTCTTTTTATCATTAATTTGCAAAAACCCACCATCGATTACAACAAAATCACAACAATGTCGAACCTATCTTTTGTCGATACTCACAACATGATTGCATTTTTAAAAAACCAAAAGAGTCTGAAGCGTTTACAGAAATCATTGATTTATTAAATGCAAACCCTATAAGTTTGCATTAACTGTGAATCCTACTATATATATTTCACATATTGAACAGTTTTGGTCTACTGCTAAGGCCATAACACTCAATGGTGAAGTACAAATTAAGGCTGTTGTAGATGGCCAAGATATACTCATTACTGAAACGTTTGTTAGAAGATCTCTTTGACTAGCAGATGCTAAAGACAATATTGAGTGTCTCTCAAATTCTGCAATTTTTGAAAACCTTGCACTGATGGGATATTAGAAGAAAAATGATTCCTTAAAATTTTGAAAAGCAAACTTCTCCCCACAGTGAAAATTCTTAATTCATACTATCTTAAAATGCTTAAGTCCTAAAACAACTTCATGGAATGAGTTTGGCACTAATATGGCTTCTGCTATAATATGCTTGGTTACAAACCAGAAGTTCAGTTTTTCAAAGATGATTTTTGATGGTATGGTTAAGAACTTGGATAAATCAGCAAACACATTTTACATATATCCAAGGTTTTTACAAGTTTTCTTGGACAAACAATTTATTGATAAGAAAACTCACAAAAGAGTTTATCCTGCACCCTCTCATACCAAAAAGATTTTTGCTAACATGAAGAGGGTGGGAAAAGATTTTTCAGGGAGAGTGACACCTTTGTTTCCAACAATGGTGGCACTAGCCCAAACCCAAATGGGTGAAGGTTCAGTAATCCCAACTGATACCCATCACACACCCACCATTTTACCATCATCATCACAACGTAGGAAATCACAAATAAAGGGCATTGAGCTACCTCAGACTAGTGCTAGTATGGTTGCAGATGAGGCTACCCATAATGAGAGGGGACGTAGTTTGGAAAGGGCTGCCACTACTGCTTCTAGCTTAGAAGCAGAGCAGGACAGTGGTAACAGTAATAAGACCCAATCCAAGGCAACATCTACTGAATCAAGTTCCCACATAACTGATTCAGATGATGGAATCCCAGGTGCCAAGAAACCAAGGGAGGCTCAAAAGCTCAAACTAGGTTTGAGACTGAGTCTATATACCCATTGATCCACCTCTCGGGATAGGTAACACAATCCGAAGTGATGAGGGTAGTATGCAACTTATTAAAGAATTGATGGAAACTTGTACCACTCTCCAATCTGAGGTCCTTGCCTTGAAGAAACTTACATCCTCACAATAGCAGGAAATTACACAGTTGAAAAAGAGGGTTAAGAAGTTAGAACAAGGTAAAAGGTCAGGGTCTTACAAGCTTAAAAGATTATTCAAGGTGGGTACCACTGCTAGGATAGAGTCCTCTGATTTTGAAGATGTTCTCAAGGTTTTAGAAGAGGATGCTCCCAAACAAGGGGGAATGAGAGCATAGGTTCAGGGGAGGCTAAAGAAAATGAGAATGTGGAGATGGTTAATGAGCAGTTGGTTGATGAGGGTATGGTTGATGAGGGTAATTATTTTGAGGTTGATGAGCCGGTGAATGAAGAGGTTGATACTGGTGATAAGTTTGTTGTTGCAGATCAACAAGGTAATGTGGCAGAAATTGATGATGTTAGTACTGCTAAAGATACTACTAAAACTGCTGGAGTTGATGTTGAGAAGGTGGTTGAAGTTGCTAAGATGATGGTTGATGCTGCTACACTTAATGCTGCTATTGCTGAAGTTTCTATCGCTGGGCTAGAAGTTAATACTGCTAGTGCTGCAGAAAAAGTTAGTGCTGTTACAACTTCCGAAGAAGAAGAGATCACCATAGCTCAAGCCCTTAAGGAGTTAAAGAGCTTAAGACCACCAGCAAAAGGTGTTGTGATCAAAGAGCCATCCACTACATTAACAACCAAAACAACAATCACTTCACAACAACCACAGGGTAAGGTTAAAGGAATAATGATTGAAGAACCTGTGGTTAAACCTTTATCAAGAAAAGAACAAGAGCTAGCAGATGCAGAAGTTGCAAGGCAGTTGCAAGCAGAGTTTGAAGAAGAAAACAGAATTGTGGCTGAAATGGCAAGAGTGGCAGCTGAAAAAGAAGCACAGAAAATTGCACTTATGGATCAATGGGATGACATTGAAGCCAAGTGTGAAGTTCATTATCTTTTAGCTGAAAGGCTGCAACAAAAAGAAAGAGAGCAGTTAACCGAGGCAGAGCAAGCTAAGCTGTTCATGGAATTCTTAGAACAAAGGAAAAAGTTCTTTGCATCCAAGAGAGCTGAAGCTAAGAGGAACAAGCCACCCACCAAAACTTAACAAAGAAACATTATGAGCACCTATCTAAGAAACATGGACAGAATCTCAGTTTTGAGAAGATCAAAGATAAGTTTGACCAGGTTTTTAAGAGGGTGAACACATTTGTGTCAATGGAAACAGAAGAGGTGGTGGGGAGTTCTAAAAGAGCAGGGCTAGAGCTAGACTCTGAGAGCAATACGAAATAAAAACTTGATGAGCAGACAGAGGAAGAGCAAGAGCAGACCGGACAAGAAGGTGTTGACAAAGAAAAAGCTCAAATGCAACAATTGATAGTAATTGCTTCAGATAGTGAAATGGAAATAGTTGATGATGTTCCTTTGAAGACCAAAGTACATATCATAGATTGGAAAACTGGCTTTCATGGAAAGACATCTTGGTGGGATGTAGTGAGAGCTGGTGAAAAGTCTCAAAGATTTATTGTTTTTGGACAGATGCTTAAAAGTTTTGATAGGGAGGACATAGAAAGTTAATGGAAGCTGGTCAAAGCTAAGTATAGATATACAAGGCCATATAATATCTTGAATAGAGTTCTTAGGGGTGATATGAAAGTTATGTTTGAACCACATCCAGAAGATAGAGTATGGCATGATCAGTTCCAAAATAAAGTTTTGAGTTGGAAGCTTTATCATTCTTGTGGAGTTCATATTGTGGCCATGAATGGACTACAGTTCTACATGCTGGTTGATAGGACATATCCTTTGAATCATGTTATAGTTCATCAGATACTGAATGGAACAGTTAGACTTCAAATTGATGTATTTAATGAAATGACCTATCAGCTGCTCAAGAAAATGGAGAGGATACTCACTCCAAAAGAGAAGAAGCAAAAGTAAGGTGTTTGGAAGCATCCTCCTAGTGATGGTTAAAGCTTTGAATGAAACTTGATGATTTTAGAAGAAAATATCAAGTTTAGGGGAGGATTGTTGGGAATTAAAGCTTCTTGAGTTGCTGCTGCTCATATGGTTAAGACTACTCTTGGGAATTAATGAAAATGCTCTAAGTATGTTACTGCTGCTGGTTAAAGAGTTTAGACTGCTAGTTGAAGTTAAGACTGCTAGAGTACATTATGACTGCTGGAAGACTTCAAGGAAAATACTCTAAGTGGTTAATGCTGCTGGAACAAAGTTAGTACTGCTGGTACAAACTTACAACTGCTGAAGAGTTAATGCTGCCAGCATAAAGATTAAGACTGCTGATTGATTGTTACTACTGCTGAAGTGTTAGAGTCGGTTAGATATGTATAGAATGTTTTGATAAGTATAGAAAATATTTATCTTGTATAGAAAGTTATTGTAAGCCGACTAGGACTCCTTAGTCTATAAAAGGAGGTCATAGGGCATTGAGATAGATACGTGTTATTAGAAATTCAATTAGCTTCAAGGTTGTAAACCCTAATACTTTTGGGTATTCGTATTATTAATAATATTGAAGCGTTGTTTGTTAATCTTGTATTTAGTGTTTCATCAAAAGAATTCTTCTTAATACTAGAGTTCAGATTCTGCATAAACTTTAGTAAATTCAACATAATTTTATTCTAGTTGCGTTAGTTTATCTAGCATAGCTAAACCTTTATAAGCTAATGCAATTCGATCAAGTGTTCAATTGTGATCAACAATTGTTTGTTTAAAACTTTTACTTTTAGAATTAAGAATCATTGTATAAAATTGTGGGCCCTTCCATACAAGAGGATGCGGGTGTCTTTCAAAGAAATAATGGGCCCCATGTATATTTGTGTATGTCTCTCTTTACATTCATTTTGATAAAATAAATAAAAATTCAATCAATATTAATCCACTATCTATTAAAATAACATTATTAATTTTTTATTATTAATTCATTCCTATCTATTTTTTTTCATACATTTCCTAAATCTAAATCATATTCCAAACCCAACTACATACCAAACGGGCACTTAATCCATTGATTCCATTCAAAGATTCAAATATCATTCATCAACATGAAAGTAAGTTTTTTCTAAACTGGAATATCGGGTATGCGCATAGCCGCATATTGAACAATTTTGTGTTGCTCAGTAACAACTAACAAGAAGTTGTAATTAACTATTCGTATTTATTGTTCATTAAATTTAATAATAAAAGTCGGGAAACAATTAACCCATTATGGCGTCACTACATGATATATTGTCACCATGTAAGTTATTGTAAGCTAGTCACCATGATTGATATATAATATTCTTAATGAGATTGCAATTATTTTCGTGGATAATGAGTTTGCTATTATCATATATATGTTTTTTGTTTGTTTGCAAGTCAAGCTGTGGAATACTATTAAGGCTGTCAAATTCTTTCGAAGTTCTACGAACCGAGTACCGTAATTTCACATCTATCCAAACATATTTTTTAACACTTTGGTACTCATGGGAATTACCAAAAATTCCGAGTACCGTACCGGAACCGAACCGAAAAACTTGGGACGTTCTTGGTTCCACTTTTTCCTTATTTTTGGTTCTCGGTTCTTTCGGTTTCGGTTCCGGTTCAAGACAGTTCCAGTACCATGGACACCCCAACTGTATACCTCTATACACCGTATAGGATTTACTCCTATACGCCATATAGGGCACTTGTAACTTGACCCCCATTTTCTGAAAGCTACACTTTCGACCCTTTTCCAAAACATGTAAATTTACATAAACTGAACATACATATTATTTAACATAACCAAATTGATACATTTTTGTTTCATACATGTTTAGACCCATTACATTCAAAAGTGGGAAGTTTTGGTCTTATGCTAAACACTCCCTTCCTGCATATGTACTACAAGTTCTTCATAACAACATAAACATTGTTGGAAATCATTTACATGAGTACAAAAGACATTTTGCGCATTACGAGTTGTATCATGAGGAGGTATGAAGAGAGCTCGTTACCACCCCGAGCTTCATTGCTAGTTACCCATAAGCCATTTGGATTTAACCTTATGATATCGGCTAGCCTCAAATAAAAGCATGACATGAAGAAACACAAGCTAATGCTAAGTGAGTAAACGAAAACGTAATAGCTGAAAACATAAAGCATAAAACATGTACTATTGTTTGCTTCATTTAAACATAAATCATTACTTGTCCACGAGTGCTTTACAAGCACGCTAATTCCACACGGGATCATAAGTGCATAAAGCATAGTTTCCACGAAGGTTCATGAGTGCATAAAGCATGGTTTCCACACATGACTATAAACATGATATATGACCATACGGGTCAGCATGAAACATGAAATCGTAAACATTACATTAACATGAACACGTGATACGAGTGTTAAACACCCTTACTTACGCTTTTCCACTAGTTCGTTACTCAGCTTAGAATAAGCTTGAAGATATGTATAAATGAAGAGTCAAAGTAATGTGTTAAGTTTATATATGTGTTTAGCCAAGGGCTTGTGTGTGATGTATATATCGAGTATGATATGAAATAGAACCCTTTGAGGATAGCCAAATTTATGCTAAAGTACAAAGTAAGTTTATTGTTATGTATAAACTAGCAGGATACCCGCGCGTTGCGGCGGCGGGTACCCTGAATTAAATTTTTTCTATGAATCATGTATTCTAATTTATTATGTTCTGTTTTGACAATAAATTTACGGATATCAAGAATAACATGTGACGTATTCAACTCTTTAACTAATGACAATGTTTTTCATTATACAATTGTGATGATAAATATTTTAGTGGGCAATGTTTTTTCGTCGTTCAAAATATCTATTTGATTTATATAAAGCTAAGTTTTATAGATACGGCCATACGGGTGTTAAAAAAAATTGTGAAACCGACAAGCAGAGCCGATCTGCTCAATCCGAAACGGCAAATAATGATAACTAAGAAATCAAATCCGAAAAAACCAGCAATCATATAACCCTCTTATTGCGGTTTGATTTCAGTTTTTATTTTTAAATATTAGCGGTTACCCGAATTGAACCGTGTTATATATACATGTAATTTGAGACAAATTGAGTCTGGATTAGAAATATGTGCAGTAGAATAAAATACATAGAAAAATATTTTAAAATTTTAGCTTTATTATTTATATTTCTTAAATTGTTGTTTTTGTGTTTGAATAGTTTGTATAATATGCTTTATTATTTGTATTAGTGACATTTAATGCAAGAATTGTGTTTAAGTTGGCTGTACAATATGTTTGATTGTACAATATATTTGATAATTTGTATTTCTTATGTAAGGTATGTTTCAATAATTGCATTAATTATATTTATTGACCAGTTAATTTATGTATGTAATTGTGCAAAAGTTAATTATACATAATGCTTTATAACATGTAGTACTTAAAATTAAGTTTAGGAGTTGAATAAATATTTGTACTATAAGCTTTATAACATGTAATACTTAAAATTAGATTTTGTGCATTTAATGGATGAGGGAAGTGCCTTCCTCCTTTATATGTAATATAGATGTGTTATATGAGGTTACGTGAAAGAGACGTGTTAAGTATTACGTGTTAGAGTATGTTTAAGTGTAAAGTTATATGTTGGTATGTCATTAATGATTTATGCAAAGTGTGATTAAGTAGAATGTGCTTGAATTGTGATAAGCTAACATGTTAAAGTATATTAAAGTGTAAAGGTAGTTAATTATGGAAGCACGACGGTTTATATGTAATAGTACCCTTCAGGCTAATGGAATGCATCTTTCGGGGTAAGTGAAACCACCCTCGAGGTAAGTAAAAAATACCTTCGGGATAACATGTAGTTCCTGGTGTGGTAAGTAAAGATGTGGATGAGATCAAATATGTGGTAAGAGATTTATTACTTGAGGGATAAAAAGATTAATATAGTTTAAATGAGTTTTTAAAAGCTCTTTATAAATGGTTATGTTTTTAAAGCAATGAAAGGGTAAAATGGTAGTTATGTTATATTAAATTTTTGCAATTACTTACTAAGCGAAAACTTACGTCTTAGTTGTTAAAACAGTTGTTAAAACGTTTTGTAGGTTTTCAAGTATGCAAAGGTAAAGATAAGGAGTATGTGATGACTAGAAGTTAAAGTGAATGATACTCATCATGCTTTCTATTAGAAGACAAATAAGTCTTGAGAACCGTGCTAGGACAAGTTAAATTTCCTCATGTCTTTGTAAAGTAATGTCTTTTGGTTAACTCAAATGTTTTTAAGCCAATAATTTCACTAAGTAGTATGTGGTTATGTTATGTACAAAGTATTGTAAAATGGGTTAAGTGTTTTTTTTTTTTTTTTTTTTTTTTTTTTTTTTTTTTTAGTTTTGAAATAACGCTTTTGCGCGATTTCAAGAAAACGTTGTACTTTTGTATTCATGTTTATGGTACATGAAGTTAGTTTTTCAAGTTTTGCAGATTTGAAATATTGGATAAGTTCAGTTTTATAGATAGTGAAAAGTGTAGGTTTTGCAGACTTCATACTGCCTACGGCATAATGATACATTGGCCTCTACGGCGTAGAGGGCACGACTTAAAAACAAATTAGGGTGTTTCACCCGATTTTAAAAATAAAAGATATGGAAGTTCGACAAGAATAATGTCAACAAACTGGCAGAATCTAGTAGCACTTCTAAGCAAGACCTGAATATCATAGATAACATTTTCATTAACCAACTTTGTAAAAAATAAATATGGCACATCAAACTTGCTCGTTTTGATTGATTACCTAACTGTCCAATCCACCTGATTTTCCTAGAGGTGGGAAAATGAACAAGTTAGGTAACAGGTCAAAATGGACAACTTTATTTTATTGGTGACGTCAGGTTTATTCGAAACGAAACGCTTTATGTACAAGATTTCGAGTTTTATGTAATAATACTTATTGTGTCAAATGTGTTACAAAACTTTAATAGTTGAATTTGAAACCAAAAAATACAAATAAATAGATCATTGTTTAAAATTAGTTTTAATGAAAATACACAACTTATCAAAACTTGTGCGTGGAATTTAAACTACTTTTGATTTATGTATAAATCACGTGTCCACGGAACTTATAACTAGTACTCCTTCCGTCTTAAAATAAGTATCCACTTTGACCTTTTGGGGAGTTTTTCTTTTTCAACTTTGACTTTAAATATTTTTGCTTGTGTTATATAATATTTGATGAAAATTGTACCAATTAAAATACATATAAAACCCAATCTACTTATATATTTTACATCAAGTATTATATAACACAAATAAAAATATTTACAGTAAAAGTTGAAGAATAAAGACTTAAAAAATTCAAAATGGACACTTATTTTAAGACGGAGTGAGTAAAAGATATATAAGTTAAACGATATTGATTAATTCAGTATGTGTATGTTTATTGGAGTATAAGATAGTTGACATAAAGAAACTATACTACATCTAATACACCAATTATCAATGAACAACCAAATATATTGCTCTTTACCCACAAAAAACAAAAAAAAACCAAATATATTGCTTTATATTGATTTGTAATGAAAAGAGGAAAGTAAAAGAAGTTAAATGTCTTTGTAGCTATTGTTGAACTAAAACTTATTTGGTGACCTACAAAACATTGTTTGGTCGAAATGTTTAATTTATTTATATTTTTTTTATTTTTTTTCTTTTTTCAAACTTGCTTGACTTAATGTAACTAATCTTATATTTATTATATCTTGATTATAAAGAAAAGACACTCAGGAATGACTTCGAGTCTGACAACAAAAAATGTATGTAGCTGATAAGCAAGTTATAATTTTAATTCTACACAAAATTAACACATGAGTGATTCCTTGTAGAATGAATAGTGATTTTTCCTTAATCTGTTAATATATAAGAGTATAAAATTTAGATGAAAAATGAAAGAAAAATGTTGCTTAGCATAGTTGTTAATGCCTCTTTTAATAACTTAGTTCCTTGGATAATAACTTTATAAATCATCATACTTGTTCAAAAATATTATTCTGTGTATTGAACAAATTTTTTGCTTATACAAGTATTGAACTTTCAATTTCGGACTTTTTGAGGTACTTTTGTGACATTTTTGCCCCAGGATTTTTAATAATTTGAGGGGCAAAAACGTCACAAAGTACCTAAAAAGTCCAATATTGAAAGTTCATTACTCATATAAGCAAAAAAATTTGTTCAATACCCAGAAGAATATTTTTGAACAAGTATGATGCTTTTTAAAGGTATTATCCATACAATTTTCTACTGCGCTTCTGCAACCATTTTTGTCATCTTCAGTTAAGCAAACACATGTGTAACTCTTGGCATTTCTTCTCTTAGTAATTTTTCTTTTGCATTTTTTTAGTCTTTTTCTTTACATTCTTTTTCTTGGCATTCTTTTTCTTGACTTTAATAATTTGATTCATCTAAATTTGATATGCACTTATATGGTGATAGATTTGTTAATTTAAAATTTCTCTAACTAGAATAATTTTTTTTATTTCAAGCTACACTATTTTTATTTAACCAATTAGTTATACTACACATGCATGTGGTAATAATAAAAAACGATGTCAGTTGTAGATTTATACGGTGTGTTTGTTAAAAGTATCAGTGAGATGCAAGCAGTAACCACAGCTCATCGCTTCTTAAAAAAATATTGAAAAAATAAGTATTCCTAAAAAATAGCAAATCTCACTGCTCATTTGCCAAACAACTACTAAAAATCAAAATGCTCATTGCTCACTGCTCATCCCAATATAATGTAATAACACACACTAATGTTTGGTAAAATTCCCGGTGCAACGTGAGGGTAATCCTCCACGTTATTCATATATGTTGAGAAATGAAATAGCGTTGTTTAACATATTTTTTGTGTTTTTTGCATATGTGTTGTTGGTGGTATTTAATTATACTTCTGGTTTTCGATTCTCAATAAAGAAGAAATGTTATTTTTTTATAAATGGTGTCCGGTTATTATTTATTTTTTTTCTGGTATAAAGGAGACACGAAAAAAGCTAAAGCTAAAGTGTCATGAAATAGGAACTTGGGTTGGAGTATTGCTCGCCGTTTAGTGATAGGAGTATTGACTTATTTATATGGCAAGGAATAAGTAAATGATTAACATTAGTGAAAGGCTGAAAGAACTTTTTTTTACTAAATTAGATTGGTGGGTAACTGGGTATTCATTGTGCTATCAATGAATTCACTAAAAATTAACTGGTTTACCTTTAATTGAGTGTGCTTATCAATTAAAAGTTTATAAACTCAAGTTTTCTTAGAGATAATTGTGAGATTGTGTAAGATAAAGTGATATAGAAGTATGTGAAAGTTGTCTTTATAAACCAAGAAGATTATTTGATTAGTGTATGATCGGAAGCTACCCTGCTCCAGCGAAATTAAATGTTGTTGTTGTATGATCAGAAGTTAGTTAGTAGACTTCATTTTTCTTTTGGTGTTTTGTGGTTTGTATCAAATGTCTCGATTAGGCGCTCATGGGCGTGGTTGCGACTTGCGAGGCATGATTCAATTTAGCTTCATTTGATGAATTGATGGGAATCTCATCTTCTACTTGTACATTCGATTCGTAACTTTGTAATAAATCTCATTGTGTATCATCATGTAACCCAAAAAAGCCAGGAAATATCCTCTAATAATCGATGAAAAGACACACATTTAAAATATTAGACAAAAAGTTGATAAAAAGTGACTGCTAAAGGCTCTTTAAGGCCTAATCAATTTATTAACAATCATATTGTTTGTCACATAATAGAGTAAATTGCAAAAATCGTTTTTGTGGTTTGGCCAAATTGCAAATTTCATCCTTATGGTTTGGAAATTGCAGGTGGCCTCCTTGTGAAGAAACATTGAGTTCGTTTACGTCCTTGGCCAAAGTGGAATGACTACCCTTGACTTCTTCATTCCCTTTAAGTTTCACTTGAATATTTATTCATTTTTAAATAAAAATCGAAGAACATTTGAAGGTTGTTAAGAACGCCATGAACATTCAACGAAAATTTTCAGTTTCTAAACAGAAAAATAATCAAACTCATAATAAAATTTAAAAATTAAATACCCAACTTATAATTAACCAACTCAAACAGACATGCCTAACGTAACATCTTTGCTTTATATCCAAACACCCCTTTTTCAAAGACACAATTCTACACTTTATAACAAATTCATGCACACCTAAAACATCATTTGATCTTTAGTTCTTGCTCTTATGCAGGTTGTGTTTGTGTGTGATTTGTGTGTTTTATTTGAATGTGATGTAAAATGATTTTTTAGTGTATGTACCATAAAGATGATGAATGTCGTATGTACCATGAAGACTTGAACCCATTTAAGATTGTTGCACCATGAAGATGATGACGAATTTAAGAGTTTGCTTGAATATTTTTAATATTTTTTTCCGCGAGCCTTTTTTTTTTTTTTTTTTTTATTTTATTTGGTAATAAAAAAGTTAAATTTGTTGTGTGGACAAGATTTGGTTTTGTTTTTTGCATTTGAAATGAAGAGTGTGTTTGGTGACGCATATTATGAGAGATTATGAGAGCTACAACTTTTTTTTCACAAAATAATCTTTTGTCTAAAAAGTAGCATTGTTTGGCTGAACAACTTATAAAAGATTATAGTAAAAATAATCTTAAAAAATAAAAGCTCCTTGAACCAACTTATGAAAGATTATGGGGGCTACAGCTTTTTTTTTAACAAAATAATCTCCAATTATGTCATTTTACACTTTTAATTTACAATTTTAGCTAGTTTGCCAAACATCACTACATAAAAATCTATAATTTTATTCTTTTTCAGCATCAGCAACAGCACCAGCACCAGCACCAGCACCAGCACCAGCACCAGCACCAGCAACATCTATTGTTGCCAAACATACCGTTATTTAGTTGAATTAGAATCTGAGTTAAAAAAAGTCAAAGATGATTAAAAGAATTATAAAATTTTAAAATTCAAAAGGGAAATTCCAAAGAGGAAGAAGATGGAGGCAAACTAGTCATTCCACTTTGGCCAAGGACGTAAAAAAACCCAAGGTTTCTTCACAGGAAGAGCGCTTGCAATTTTCAAACCATAAGGATAGAATCTACAAATTGGTAAACCACGCGGATGATTTTTGCAATTTACTCCAAATAATATACATAAGATTTGCCAAAAATAAATGTGTTCACAAGTTATCTTTAATCCAATCAAGGAAAAAAACGTTTTAACTGCCAACAACCGGCACTTCATATGGTTTTGATACATTTTTTAGATGTGATAACTGATATACTACTAGTAACTTCTAAAGAAAAGTTTGCATTATGTTGCCTTTTCAAATAACCTTTAAAGTTCTCTAATAGTTCATCTTTTTAGGCCTAGCTTTGCTACGCTACTAGTTACTTATGGAGTTAAGAGTGTTTGTTTAACTTTTCTTGAAGGGCTCATATGGTTGATAACTTATGTAGCCAAAATCACCAACACAAGTGTGTAAGTCTATAAGTTTGGATTTATGAAATGAGTAGACTTTTTTATCAAATTTGATGAGAGGTGCGTTAATAAAATGACCCAAATTCTAAACACGAACTTATGAGTTTACGATTAAGACAACATAACCTGGGTATGTGGTGGATGAGGGCCTGACTTTGTGGCGGGTACGACTCTCTAAACCAAAAATTGAAAGTCGTCTTCCAAAAAAAGAAAGAGTTTACGATTCAAAAGTAATAACCTATTTATGAAAATCTTAAGTTCAAAACATAAATTAGACAAACAAACTTCTTTTTTTTTTTTTTTTTTGAACGGCAAAAAATATCATTAAAAGCATACTAGCAAGGCGCTAGCAGCTAAAAAAAACAACAAATAGTTCTAGAGAACAACATGCTAAAATCTAGACACGATCCAAGGCATTAACTGCGAGGATAACAAAAGGGGTGGAAAAAACTCGTGCCAATTACGACAAACGAGACACGAGAAAAACCCCCAACCATCAAAGGCCGAGCCACCGGTTTTCACTTTGTGTTGTTTTTGATGTGATCCCAACCATGCCTTGGAGATACTACAAACTTTAATATATCTGTACCACTTGTACATGCAAACAGAAAAAACAGACATACTGAAGCTATGACTAATACTCATCCACTTCATAATGCACTCCATGCAACCGCCAGAACCATCAACCACGCCAAAATACCAACAGAGCCTTTCATGAATGCAGGAATCCCACCATAGCGAGACAAAGAAATCACACCAACTCATCTATGAATAGGATTCACGACCCACTTTTCCCAAGTGTAGCTATGCTTCCTATCACGACTTGAAATCCAAAGAAAAGAGAGGGAAATAATCGAATTAAAAATGTTAATGAGATTATCGTGGTTACCGTTATGAAGCACATTATTTCTCTCCTTCCACACGTGCCACCACCCAATATAAATGATCGCTTCCATAATCTTCCTCGAATATGACGTACAATTAAGTTGCTTACACCAATCAATCATGTTAATAACCTCCATCTCAGGGATACATAACTGTAGCCAATTGTTGATCTTCTCCAGAAGCTCCTTTGCTAATTCACAGTTGACAAACAAATGTGAAATATCATCAATGCCATGGTTACAAAGATTACACCGATACGAGTTGACGTCAACCCCGCGACCAAACAAGTTCACCTTAGTAGGGATACCATTACGCATTAGTCTCCATACGAAAATGTTCACCTTTTTTGGCACCCACTTGTTCCAAGTATTACGCCTGTCCTCGTGATGAAGGCATTTTTGATCAATACATTTCCGTATTTGGGCGACTGAAAAATTAGCTTTACCATTCATCATCCAAATCCATTTGTCCGCTTCACTCGATATAGATCTTGGAAGCATATTCAACAAATTATGCATTTGATCGAGTTCCATTCCAGATCTAATCTCACGACGCCAGCGCCAAACCCAATCAGAATCCATCCATCTATCACACACTGTAACATCCTTGTCAACCTCGAGAGCGAAAAGTCTGGGGAACCTAGCATCAAAAGATTGATTACCACACCAGCAGTCTTTCCAGAACCTGGTGTACCTACCATCTCCTACCTTTCTAGTGATAACATCATCAGGAATCAAATTGTCTTGATGGATTTGTCTAGCCTCGTCAGAAATGATCTTCCATAAGCCTTTTGATTTTGCCTGCATATTAAAGAAACAATCTGTCCCATGGATGTCCGAAATAACCTTCACCCAAATACTATCGCTATTATTTAATCCACGCCATCTCCATTTGTAAAGTAACGCACGATTCATAGCATCAAGGCTACCTATCCCAATTCCACCTCTTTCTTTACTCGCTAACACCGAGTCCCACTTTACCCAATGCATTTTTCTTTTGTCTATCGAGTCACCCCAGAAAAAAGAAGACCTTAACGATTCAAGTTTCTTGCCAACCACTTTAGGCATACGAAAAATGGAAAGAAAGTAATTTCCAAGAGCGCCAAGCACTGAAGAAATTAAGGAAGATCTTCCACCTATTGACATGAGGCTCGCTTTCCATCCCGAGAGGCGTTTTTGAAACTTAGCAATAATGGGCTCCCATGTTGAGACTCGCTTCGGGCTAGCTCCAATTGGGATTCCAAGATACTTAAATGGGAGATTTTCCTCTCTACATCCAAATAAATTCGCCACCCGCGTTACCTCTTCCCTTTGAACCCCCACGCCAATAATCGATGATTTCTCAAAATTAATTTTGAGACCCGATATACTATAGAAAAAGCGCAATGCATTTGAGATGTTCATCAAATTATTCTCGGACCAGTCACCAACAATCATCACATCATCCGCATACAATAAATGCGAAATAGAAACCCGATTAATCTTAGCACCCTCAAACAGACCGTTCCGAGTTAGATTCTCCATAGCCAAATGCAATCCCTCCATAGACAAACAAACTTCTAGTATGTGAGAGTTTATAAATATTACTGGGGTTAAGTCGTATAATAGCAATGTACTTTTTAAAGTGCACCGTTTTGGTACGTGTACTTTGTACTTTTTAAAGTTGTAGAATAGCAATGTACTTTCATAAGTGTTCCAATTTGATACGTGACGATGAAGTATCACGCTATAAATGGTGCCACGTGTCAGACTTTCGGGTATAACACGTTATCGTCACGTACCAAATAGGAACACTTATTAAAGTACATTGCTATTCTACAGCTTTAAAAAAATACACGTACCAAAACGGTACACTTTAAAAAGTGCATTGCTATTCTACGACTTAATCCCAATATTATTCAACAAAGTCCTTGACAAATATGTTAACTTAATGCTAAATTACTTTTAGCTTCAAGTATATTTTTTTTCTTCTTATAATCTGTTATTTCACATGATACCACTCTTACTTTTATTTTAGTTTAAAGGTATGTTTGAGGAATATAAGAGGTTGTAGTTGTAGCTGGAATTCATAAGAGTTGGAGCCGGAGTTTTTATTCTAAAATACGTTGATAAAATAGCTGAAGCCGTAGTTTATAAGACCAAGAGTAGTGGGGCGTTGAAGTCTTTCAGTTGCCCATTCAACGGTCGTTGAATACCCCCCACCACTGTTGAATATGTTTAAAATCAACGTCCGTTGATCCAACAACGGTCGTTGAAGTTTGCTTGTTTAATTTTTTATTTACTTTTTATTCTTTATAATGTTATTTAAAGAATAAAAATATTCCGTTAACAATGTTTATTGAAATAAAAAATCATTCCGTTAACTAAAAAAAAAAAAAAAAATGCAATTTATTCAAATTAAAAAAAACAAAACAAAAACAAACAACCTAAAAATTAAAAATATTTGTTCCAACGTGGTGCTTCGCGATTGACCAGCTCGCGAGGTGCTTGAACTCGACCCCGTTGTGTCTCTGCTTCCACAGGGCCTTCGCGTCCTCCAGCTGGTCATCCAGCTTGTTGGCAGACTCACGATAACAGCGTTCAAACTCGAACATGTCCGGCCGGAGCGCATGCCACTTGGAGGTGATCATGTCAGTGTTTCGGTACTCCTTTTCTCTACCAACCGAGAGGTGAAAATCGCGCTTCACCCGAGCCCAAAAGTCTTTCTTCGTATCATTAGTCTCCGCCCGGATGTCGGAGACGTTCAAGTAAGAATTGACCAAGGCCATTTCTTCGTTTTCTTCCCATGCAGAACGAGAATCGCTAGCCATTTTTTTGTGATTGTGGTCGTTGACGGCAAGGTGGAATTTAGGGTTAAAGTTTGTGAAGTTAAAAGGTAAAAAGTGTGGTATTTATAACCTAGCGTTAACGTTAAACGTTAGGTCAAAGGGTAATCTTTAACGCCAAACAGGTAAACGTTAACGTTGAATGGGTAAAAAATTGAATGTTAACATTCAATTTCTGACGCGTTAACAGTGGTAAAAATTGAATATTAATAGTCAATCCTTAACTTTAACGCCAGGATTTTTAATTTTTAATTTTTTTATTTTTAAGTAATTTATATCTAATTTTGTATCTTTAACGATGGAATTTGTATTTTTAAGTGTCAAATAATAATAATAATAAAAAAGATGTAAAATAAATAAATAAAAAGTAATCATTACACCCATAACTTCAACGCCCCAACCCACTACCCTCATTTTATAAAAAACTTTCATTATGACACATGTGACACTTGTCGCAATTTGCCCCCACCCACACCCAAACCACTACTCTTGGTCTAATTATGAATTGAGAAAAGAAGACAAACAGATATATGTATAAGGGGGTTGGCAATGGATGTAGTACTGCATACCATACCACACTCCTCAACCAATCTCCTTATGCCACTTCATTCCCTTACTTTTTCATACCACACTCCCTTATTTCATTGGCAATGCCATACCACACTACAATCCATACCACACTTTAAAAAAATAATAATAATAAAAATAACCGTTGAGATACTGTCAAATAGTCCATACCACATGCTACATACTTTACCACATTCATCATACCTTGCCCCATACCACTACCTCGGCGGTGGTATTGAGGTGTGGTATGGGCTCATAACTTACCCCATACCACTACCACTGCCAACCCCCTCATATCTAGTATATATTACTCCGTACAAAGTGATGTGCAAGTGACTGCTAAACGAAAATATGAGACAAAAAGTTGATAAAATATCATATCATATTGTTTGTCAAATAATAGAGTAAATTGCAAAAATCGCTTTTGTGGTTTGGCCAAATTGCAAATTTCATCCTTATGATTTTGGAAATTGCAGGCGACCTCTCTGTGAAGAAACATTGAGTTCGTTTACGTCCTTGGCCAAAGTGGAATGACTACCCTTGACTTCATTCCCTTTAAGTTTCACTTGAATATTTATTCATTTTTAAATAAAAACCGAAGAACATTTAAAGGTTGTTAAGAACGCCATGAACATTCAACGAAAATTTCCGGTTTCTAAACAGAAAAATAATCAAACTCATTATAAAATGTGAAAATTAAATACCCAACTTATAATTAACCAACTCAAACAGACATGCCTAACGTAACATCTTTGCTTTATACCCAAACACCCCTTTTTCAAAGACACAATTCTACACTTTATAACAAATTCATGCACACCTAAAACACCATTTGATCTTTAGTTCTTGCTCTTATGCAGGTTGTGATTTGTGTGTTTTATTTGAATGTGATGTAAAATGATTTTTTAGTGTATGTACCATAAAGATGATGAATGTCTGTATGTACCATGAAGACTTGAACCCATTTTAGATTGTTGCACCATGAAGATGATGACTGTTAGTACAAATCTTTGACACGCTCCCAGACCTAGGTTAGACTAGCCCTTGGAGAGTAGATCTTGCACCGAGTACCTTGAGTAAACTGCTAAGAGAGAAATAGCACCGTTAGTCTTACCGCGGAAGGGGGGTTCCGCGGTTAACCTCGGGCGTAAGAGTAAGTATCTTGAGAGGTAATTTAAGTGCGGACTATGTGTATAGTAAATGCAGTTAGGTGAGCAGTAATAAATGAGTTGGGGTATTTATACTACCCGTATTTACTGTAGCTGAGTTGACCTGTGCCTTATCGGTTAGTGTCAGATCAACTTGCGCCGTCTCTGCGGACGTGCGACAGAGCAGAGTCCACTTGTGTTGTCAGGGCAGAGTTTACTTATGCCTTATCTGTCAGATCAAGTGGGGGAGTCCACTTGCGTATTTGCCACGGCAGAGTATGAGCTCTGCCCCGGTCTGGGGAGTCCGAGGCATGTGCTTGTCTTGGTTTGGCAAGACTCCGTTCTATTGTGAACTGAATCTGCCGCGGTTAAAGTTATGGGGATGTCCGGACCAGTCTGCTGGGTCCGGAGGTACTATACCCGATCAAGTCCCCCCAGTCTAGTATACTTGTTTTGTTGAAGAGCAAGTGTGCTAGACTTTATAGTTGCGTTCCGCGACTTTTTGAAGTTGCGGCGGTGCGGAGGCTTGTGTAGTCTCCGCGGTTGTTTTTTAGGATGCGTCCCCTGTTTGCTGACTGGACATTCCACCACTTTCCACGTGGTGGTGACAGGCTGTCATGGGGAATAGCGAAGTGTTTTTACCCAAGCAATTACTGACTGATGGGACGTTTGCGGCGGCTGACCGTTCATTTTCTGCGATCATCTTAGCAGTCCATCTGTCTATATCTGTGACCGTCCAATAAGTGTCCGGGGACGTGGCAATTTTGTGGCCTTTCGATTGGAACTGATAACACGTGCGTGTGTGGCTATAAATACTAAGATTTACACCACTTTTAAACTTTTTACACACAGTTAAAACTTTCCCTCTCTCCTAGAAACAAGAATTCCCCCGCCTTTGATCTTCTTCCTTCCTTTATTCCCGGACTTTAGTTGTTTCAGGTTAGCCCTCTTTCATACTTATTCTTCATTTAGCCTTTAGAATGGCGCATATAAGTACGGTAACCTCCAAACTTACTCAGGAAGATGTAAACTCATTTTGTGATAAGTATAAGATTCCAGGGCATCTTTTACCGATAGCGCCCGGACCTAAGGATACTATTAAAGATGCTCCGGAAGGAATGATAGGTGTATATACTAGGTTTTTTGAGTTCGGTAACTTTAGGATTCCCCTTTCATTGTTTTTGCTCCGCGTATTGGAGTATTTCCAGATTCATTTATCACAGTTATCCGTATTAGCGGCTTGTAGGGTTAGCCATTTTGAGATACTTTGCCGCGTCCATGGTGGTGTACCAACTATAGATTTGTTTAGGAATTTCTAATATGCAGGTGTTAACAATGGTTGGATGACGTTAGAGAAGAGGAAAGGCCCAAAATCTTTAGTTGTCCCCGTCTGTTATACTAGTGCCCTAGATTCGGTTAAGAACTGGAAGGACCATTTCTTTTTCATTAAGAAGACAATCTTCCCTTTGGATATTCCATGGTTTGAGGGGTCGTCTGTGGACCGCGACCCTCCGCCTTCTGATGTGGGTGTGGATCTAGAGTTGTTGCGGCGTCTGGATACTAATAGGGCTCCGTTTAAGAAATATCCGGAGGAGTTTTTGAACGTCATAGGTTTGAGCCAAACTTGGGATGACGATAGTGCCCGCCCGACGTTTCTACGGCCGGATGAAACGGGTGGGTTGAATAGACTTGCTTTTATTTCCGTTTTCTATTTGTGTTCTTCCGCGTCTAATTTTATTTGCTTTGCTTTGCAGAGATGGACTTGTTTTCTTATATCCACCAGCCTGACGTATTCAAAGTGAAGGTCGGGGAACGCA
This sequence comes from Artemisia tridentata subsp. tridentata, assembly GCA_021014915.2. Lineage (NCBI taxonomy): Eukaryota > Viridiplantae > Streptophyta > Magnoliopsida > Asterales > Asteraceae > Artemisia > Artemisia tridentata. The sequence continues at coordinate 110,376,739 of CP139509.1, read as the reverse complement.
CCTTGGAGAAGGACGAGAAGTCCTTAAGGGCTGAGACCGCTACGCGTGTGCTTCAACCGCGGGAGGGTGTGGTGAAGGTGGTGCAACATACGGTGGTTGATGAGATTGTTGCGGCTAAGGAGGGCAAGAAAGCCGGAAAGAAGAGGGTGGTTATTGATGTGCCTGAGCCACCAAAAAAGAAGAAGAAGCTTGTCCGCAAGGGGGCTGCGGCTGGATCTGGTATGAGCTGCTTACAATACCCTTGTGTGTTGTTCTCTTCTATTGTTTTTTTTTTTTTTTATATATATATATATATATATATATATATATATATATATATATATATATATATATATATATATATATATATATCCTATTACTGTGGATCTTGAAGATGAGTCGGGGTCAGGCTTGAACCGCTCCGGTCCTCAGACGGATGAGGGAATTACGAAGAATACAACGTTCATTTCTTCTTCGTCCCACACACCTACTCAAGAGCGGTCAGAGGGGAATTCTGAGACTCCTCATGCGGATATTAATGAGTCTGAGAATGTGGAGTCCAAAATGCCAAATCTTGAGGTATCTGATCAGGACAAACCTTCCGGACATGCTGAGGGCGTGATTGCTTCGTCCAGTCATGCGATCAATGAGGAAGAGGATGCGAGTGGTTCTGATGAATTTGAGAAGTCTGTATCTGTTGAGACCGCGGACACTTCCTCTACTTATGTCCCCAAATGGTTGTCTACTAATGGCTTCAAGATGGACGATCCCTGGGTCTGCCGCAGTATCGTTGACAATGTGGCAACTCCGGTCTTTGCGTCGGATATGAGGGATATGTCTAACGAGGACCTGATGAATGAGTTCAATAAGCTATCTACCCACCAGATCTGTGTTAATTCTGAGGTGCGACTGAGATTGGAAAACACTCTGTACCAAAATGGCAGGTTGAGGAAGCAACTGGAAGGGAAGAAGAAGATGGTTGTTGAGTTGAAGGTTAAGTTGTCCGAGCTGGAGGGTGAGAATGCCGGGGTTATGGCTATCCGCAACCAAGTGTCTTCGTTGCAAGCGGTTGTGGATGATAAGGATAAGGAGCTGGATGAGCTCCGAGCTGAGGTTAAAAGGTTAGCTCCAGAAGTTGAAACCTTGATTGGGAAGAATGCGGGGTTAGCTGCGGAAGTTGTAGAGCTGCGTGGTGAGAAGGAGGTGCTGTCTGAAAAGGTGTCCGGCTTAGAAGTCATTTGCGACACACTTCAGCAGCAATTTAAGACTGAGACAGAGAAAATTGTGGAGGATAATATGAGCGCCGCCCATGCCACTTTCAAAAATCATCTTGAGGAGATGGATAAAAGGCTGGTCGCGATCAACGAAGAGTTTGACACAGAGCTCTTTCCCCAGACTTTGAGGGCTGTTGAAGGCCGCCGCTGGGTTATCGGCCACGGATTCAGGTATGTTATTGAAAATTTTAAGGAGTCCGAGGATCTGAAGCTGGGGGCTTGGTGGTTGCATTTCCGCGGCCATTAAGGACGGTGTACGCCAGGGGTTGGAGGCCGGGATTGTGCATGGGTCGCAGGGCATAAAACTTGACCAGATAGAGGCCTATGATCCGGAGGCCAAGCAACGTTATGATGAGTCTGTGGTCAGGTTGTCTCAAGTGCCTTTTCCTTTATTGGATTCGTTGGAGGAGTGTCGGGATGCCCCACTTGAGTACTTGATGGCGAAATTGGTTTTGGAGGAGCATCGTCATCCTAAGACCGAGGAGCTGACCTTCAAAGCTCCGGTTGTGGAAGAGACTGTTTTACCGGAGTCTGTGCTCCGGTTTGTTACTCGCCGCCCCCGAGCCATTGCGACTTACAAAGAGTTCAAGAACAAGAGGTATGGGGTGGAGTTTGATTATTCGGACAAGGGTCTTGCCGTTGTACTTCCCAACCCTCTTGGTCCCCAGCCTTCCTCCAGTGTTGCTGCGGTATCCGCTGAGCCTGCGACCGGTGTTGCTACAGAAGTTTCTCAAACCGGGGCTACTGCGGAAGGTTCTTTGGCTGGAGATGGTGTTACTCATGATGACATGTTTGACTCCTCCATGCTGGACTCCCAGAACCCGGAGAATCCTCAGAATTAGGTACGTGCGGCTGTTGTTCGGGGGATATTTTGACTATATCTGCCCTGCCGCGTCATTGTGAAGCTTTTTAATCCTTATCGTTTTTTGGGAATGTAATCCGGATGAATGCATCCGCGTATCTTGTAATCGTTGGGATAATGAATGTAACTTGACCAACTTTCATGTGTATTAACACTTGGTTGTTTTTTCATTACTTGTTTGTTTATGCCGGAGCTCATAAGGCCGGACTTAGGTTACTATCTCTGTGTATCCGTACTTAATATTTCCGGGGATAGCGTAATATGGTCAATGGGTTTGCAATACCACTTACATGCCTTGGAAAATTTGAGGTTCAATGTCCTCATGCCGGGCTTGTGAGGCCGCTTACGCGTCCGGATTTCGTAGTCCGGGTCGTACATGCATGCAAATGTGGACTTAGAAAATGACAAGGTAAATTTTTTGGGAAAAATTGTGGAGTTGATCAGACCCCACATATCATTTGATTATAAGAGTAATACATAGTAGATAACTTAGCTTATAAACATGGGCTCCCGCTATTGCATACAAAAGATGGGAGCGCTTACGCCTAATTACAAATAGCATTTCTTGAGGTTCCGGATGTTCCAAGTCCGGGGTATATCCCGACCATCTTGACCTCTGAGCTTGTAAGCTCCTTTCCCCAAAGCTTCCACGACTTCATATGGGCCTTCCCATTTTGGGCCTAGCTTGCCGGTGTCTTCCACAAGGCTTGCATTATTGCTGCGGTAGACGAACTCTCCCGGCCTGAAGTTTGTGCCGCGGACTTTGGCGTTGTAATACTTCTCCATTTGAGTTTTGCTTTTGGCTTCTTGGATTGCCGCGACCTCTCTTCTTTCTTCAACTAAATCCAAATTTAGTTGCAGGTCTTCATCATTTGCTATCGGATCAAACAAGGCGCACCTTAGAGATGGCATTCCTATTTCGACGGGGATGACAGCCTCCGTCCCATATGTTAGGGAGAACGGGGTATCCCCATTGCTGGACTTGATCATAGTTCTGTATGCCCATAGCACGTGCGGAACTTCTTCCAGCCAGTCCCGGCTTCCTTGATCAATCCTTGCTTTGATGCCTTCCCCCAAGCTTCGATTTGCTCTTTCTACTAGTCCATTTGCCTGCGGGTGCTTGACCGACGCAAATCGTTGTTTGATGTTGAGCTTTTCACACCAATCTTTGAAGGGGTTGTCCCGGAATTGTTTGGCATTGTCCGCGACTATTTCTCCCGGAATCCCGAACCTGCATACGATGTTATCCCAAACAAACTTTTTAACCTGATTGCCGGTGATTGTTGCAAGAGCCTTGGCTTCGATCCATTTTGTAAAGTAATCGATTGCGACTATCAGGTATTTGATCCTTCCCGGTGCTTCTGGGAATGGGCCGCAGATGTCTATCCCCCATTTGTAAAACGGCCAGGGGGAGGTGATGGGATTTAACTTTTGCTGGGGGTTCCGGGGAACCGGCCGGTGTACCTGGCAGTCCTGGCATTTGTTTATGATTTCTCTTGCGTCCCTATGCATTGTGGGCCAGTAGTATCCGGATCTGATTGCCTTGGCCACAATAGACCGCGGTCCTGAGTGCATGCTGCACGAGCCCTCATGGATCTCTCGGATGACGTAGCTTGCCTGTGTCGGACCTACGCATCGCAACCATGGTTCTAGGAAGGACTTGCGGAATAACACCCCATCAATAACAGAGTATTGCCGCGACTTGAGTTTCAATTTTCTGGCCTTTTTTGGATCTGCGGGAAGTACTTTGTCTTTTAGGTAGGTTATGAGGGGGGTCATCCAAGTTTCCTCTTCCTCCTCAACCACGGCCATTATTTCCTTCCCTTCGATTGATTTTACCTTCAGTGTTTCGACGAGAACTTGCTTTGACAAATGAGCAAAACTGGTGGAGGCTATCTTGCTTAGAGCATCTGCTTGTTTGTTCTGGCTGCGTGGCACCTGCCTGATGGAGAATGTGCGGAAACCTTGTATCAAGGCTTTGGCTTTCGCCAAGTACGAAGCCATACTTGCTTCCTTGGCTTCGTAGGCCCCATTGATCTGGTTTGCAACTAGCCGGGAGTCGACATTCGCGGATAGGTGCTTGACTCCCATTTGCTCCGCTATCCTTAAACCTGCTATTAGTGCTTCATACTCCGCTTCATTGTTAGATGCATCAAATTCAAACCTTAGCGCGTAAGTAAATTCCGCACCTTCAGGGTTTGTAAGAATCAGGCCTGCTCCGGATCCTTCTTGGCAGGATGATCCGTCCGTGTACAAGCTCCAAGGTTCAACATACGGATATTCTGCCGCGGCATCGGCGGAGGCCGGAGTCTTTTCTTCTGGGATTTCCGCGATGAAGTCAGCTAACACCTGTCCTCTAATCGAGGTCCGCGGCCTGAAGCTGATATCATGTCCTCCTAGCTCAATAGCCCACTTAGCCAGTCTCCCCGTTTTTTCTGTTTTTGCGAGCATTTGTTTGATGGGCTGATCCGTGATGACAATTACTGGATGTGCCTGGAAATATCTCTTCAATCTCCTGACCGCGTGGATCAGTGCTAGGACTAACTTTTCCATTGGGGCGTAATTTACTTCCGGAGGTTGTAAGGTGCGGCTAATGAAGTAGATGGGTTGCTGGATTGAGCCCCTCTCCACCAGCAAGACTGCACTGATGGCTTCCTGTGCCGCGGATAGGTACATTAGCAGTTCCTCCCGTGGTCGCGGAGCCGTCAGGGTGGGGAGGTTGGCTATGTGGTTTTTCATTTCCTTGAATGCTTGCTCTGCCTCTGTTGTCCAATGAAAGTCACTTTTCTTGATGCATTTCTTTAATGTTTTGAAGAACGGCAAGGATTTTTCTGCGGATTTTGATAGGAACCGGTTGAGACTTGCTAACTTCCAATTTTGGCTCTGTACTTCCTTGAGTGTGCGGGGGGAAGGTAACTGAGCAACCGCAGCAGATTGATCCGGGCACGCCCCAATTCCATTTTTGTTGATCAAGTGGCCCAAGAACATTCCTTCCTCTGCCCCAAAGGTGCACTTTTTCGGGTTTAGCTTCATGTTAATTTTCCTTAACGTTCTGAAGGTTTCTTCTACGTCTCTTAACATCTCCGTCTCCGAATAGCTTTTAATAACCAAGTCGTCCACATACACTTCTAGATTCCTCCCAATCTGTTTTTTGAAAGCCTTATCCACCAGTCGTTGATAGGTGGCTCCGGCATTCTTTAATCCGAAAGGCATCTTTTTATAGCAAAATATTCCTTGGTTCGTGTGGAAGGCGGACTTTTCTTCATCTTCCGCGACCATTTGTATTTGGTGATACCCTTTGTATGCGTCCAAGAAGCATTTGAAGGTGTAGCCGCAGAGAGATTCCACTTTGTAGTCAATCTCCGGTAGAGGGTAGCAGTCCTTTGGGCACGCCTTGTTCAAGTCTTTGAAGTCGACACACATTCGCCAAGTTCCGTCGCTTTTCTTAACTAAGACCGGATTTGATACCCAGTCGTGATAATGGACCTCTCGCATTATGTCCGCCTCTACCAACTTTGCCACGTCTTCGTTGATGGCCTTGTTTCTTTCAGGAGCTTGCCCGCGCTTCTTTTGCCTTACTGGCGCGTACCCATCCCGGATATTAAGCCTATGTTCTGCTGTGTTCCGCGGCACGCCCGTCATATCCGACGGTTGCCAAGCGAAGATGTCCAAGTTATTCTGCAACAATCGCATAGGTCTTTCTTTCCTTGGTTCGTAAGGCTTCCCCCCAGGGTGACTGTTTGGTCCGCGAACTTAGGATGTATCGCGACCTTCACGCCTTCTTTGGCCGGTACTTCTTCGAAACTTTGCTGTGATGAGGATTCCGCTACCATCTGGCATTCCCTGGGCGTGATTTTGTCACTATGTATTGTGACTACCCCTCCTTGGGTGGGGAATTTAACCATGCCGTGGGCCGTGGATGGAATGAGTTTAAGTTGTCTTATCCCCGGTCGGCCTATTATGCCATTGTATTGGGAGGGCGATCTGACAATCATGAAATTCATCCACGCACTTGAGGAGTTTTTTTCATCTCCTAAGGTTACCTCCAATAGAATCTGTCCCAAAGGCCACGACAACTCTCCACTGAATCCAAGCAGGGGGGTCGCAGCAGGAATCATTCTTTTCTTAATTTCCGGACTCAAGTGATTGAAGCAGTGTTAGTACAAAACCTCCGAGGCGCTACCATTGTCCACGTACATCCGGTGCACATGGTGTCCGCCTACTTCTGCCTTTATCACCAGCGGATGGTCGTCCCAGTCATCCTCCCTTATAGGGGGGAAAGATATCTCCATGTTGGGGTAGGCGCTAGAGGTTGTTTTTTGCTTCACATTCCGCGGCAAGGCCTGTATCATGAATATGGCTGGGGCTTTATCTTTAGCCGCTGTATCTTTCTTGCCGCTCTTGGGGGTCCCGCCTTTTTGGCTCCCAGTCTTAATTTCTTTCACTAGATGTGCCAACTGCCCTGTTCTGACCGCTTCTTCGATTTGTTTTCTCAATTGGAAACATTCGTCCGTGTGGTGGCCTCTTTCTCTGTGAAATTCGCAGTATTTGTCCTTGTTTCTGGACTCGGCCGGACTTGACATTGGCGGTGGGGCCGTGAACTTGACTGAATCCATTGCGAGAATCTCTTTGGGTGTTTTTGTGAGGGGTGTAAATCTGTCGCTACGCTTCCGGTCAGCCCTGGAGCGTTGTTTGAATTCCGTCTTTCTGTCAAAAGGCTGGCTATTGGTTGCCCGGGATCCTCCCTCACCGGACTTCCACGAAGGACGGTCCTGTTTTTTCCTAGACAGATTTGCCGCGGCAGTTTCCCCTCGGACAAAAGCGGTGGTGATTTTCCACATCTCGTCCATGGTCTTTGGGATCTTATCATTGAGTCTCCTGATTAACTCTGGGTTGTTAATTCCGTGCATGAACCCTGAGACTCTCATGCATTCCGGGGCACCCTTTACCTGCATGCTTTCTGACTTGAAACGGTCAACAAATGCCGTTGTTGTCTCCCCTTCTCTCTGTTTGATGTGATGGAGCTCCACCGGATCTTTAGTATACTTCTTCTGTTGGAGGAAGTAGGACAAGAAGTACTTCTTGAGATCCTCAAAGCTGTCAATACTTTCCGCCGGCAAGTCATCAAACCACATTCGGGCATGCCCCATGAGGGTGGAGTTGAACATATGACACCATGTGGGCATAGCCCACCGCTCCACTTTGGCTGCGGTGCAGAAGCTTTTCATGTGGTCCTCCGGATCCCCGGTCCCGTCGTAAGTCTTGACATTGTTGGGCATTCTGGTTCTTTTTGGGAATTTGAAACCCCTAATCCTCAATGTGAAGGGATTAGTGTCTTCAACGTCGTAGGGATGATAAAGATCATCTTTTTGCCCCTTGCTTTTTTCAGATCTTGCCTCCCAGTATTCCCCCGCACTGTCCTCACTTTCTACGGGTGTCTTCTTCCGTGGTCGCTCAGGGCCGAAGTACGTGGACCTACTCCCGGTTCCATGTTCCCTGGAGCGTGGGACGCGGCTGAGGGTTGGGCTGGGTGATCTTTTCCTACTGCTTTCTGAGCCTCTTTCCTCGTGGGGACGCGTACCTTGTCTGTAACGCCGCGCTTCATTTCTGCGCTCTCTTCTAGCACTGCTTTTAGTTTTGAGCCTAGAAAATATGTCCGCCTTCTTTTCTCCTAGGCGCGACTTAACATCCCCCTTCCTTTCTCCCAAACGGGTAAAAATGGCAGGTCGGGGGTATTCCGTTTCTTTGTCGCCGCCCCTGGGCTCTTTGCCAAGTCTGGAGAAAATGCTTCGGGAGTGGGAGCTTTCAGAGGGTCCCGATCTGTAGCTGGGGCTGGTTCTTCGCCTCTTTTCATTCTTTCTTTCCCATAGGGATCTTGACTGAGAATTTCTGGATGGTTCTTGCGGGGAAGGGTTTTCCCGCGACACATCCTCAAAATCAAGGCGAGTTCTTACTTGATTCAGCTTTTCTGCACGGACCTTCTCAGACATTAGCGGCAGCAATCGGTCGTAGTGCTGATTGCAAAACTCCCTGATTGCTTCATCCGGAAGGGATTCCGCATGGTGTTCCCGCTCCTTCTCTTTTTCCATGTTGCGAGTGTGATGCACGGTGGAAGGTTCCAGTGAAGGAGAAGGATTGTTTTCTTGGTTGCTCATGGTAGATTTTTCTTCCTTTTGAAACGCAGTTTTTGTAACTGGTCCCACGGATGGCGCCAACTTGTTAGTACAAATCTTTGACACGCTCCCAGACCTAGGTTAGACTAGCCCTTGGAGAGTAGATCTTGCACCGAGTACCTTGAGTAAACTGCTAAGAGAGAAATAGCACCGTTAGTCTTACCGCGGAAGGGGGGTTCCGCGGTTAACCTCGGGCGTAAGAGTAAGTATCTTGAGAGGTAATTTAAGTGCGGACTATGTGTATAGTAAATGCAGTTAGGTGAGCAGTAATAAATGAGTTGGGGTATTTATACTACCCGTATTTACTGTAGCTGAGTTGACCTGTGCCTTATCGGTTAGTGTCAGATCAACTTGCGCCGTCTCTGCGGACGTGTGTCAGAGCAGAGTCCACTTGTGTTGTTAGGGCAGAGTTTACTTATGCCTTATCTGTCAGATCAAGTGGGGGAGTCCACTTGCGTATTTGCCGCGGCAGAGTATGAGCTCTGCCCCTGTCTGGGGAGTCCAAGGCATGTGCTTGTCGTGGTTTGGCAAGACTCCGTTCTATTGTGAACTGACTCTGCCGCGGTTAAAGTTATGGGGATTTCCGGACCAGTCTGCTGGGTCCGGAGGTACTATACCCGATCAATGACGAATTTAAGAGTTTGCTTGAATATTTTTAATATTTTTTTCCGCGAGCCTTTTTTTTTTTTTTTTTGGATTTGGTAATAAAAAAGTTAAATTTGTTGTGTGGACAAGATTTGGTTTTGATTTTTGTTTTGTTGCATTTGAAATGAAGAGCTAAAGTTGTTTAGTTGAATTAGAATTTTGGTTTAAAAAAAAGTCAAAGATGATTAAAAGAATTATAAAATTTAAAAATTCAAAAGGGAAATTCCAAAGAGGAAGAAGATGGAGGCAAACTAGTCATTCCACTTTGGCCAGGGACGTAAACAAACCCAAGGTTTCTTCACAGGAAGAGCGCTTGCAATTTTCAAACCATAAGGATAGAATCTGCAAATTGGCAAACCACGCGGATGATTTTTGCAATTTACTCCAAATAATATACATAAGATTTGCCAAAAACAAATGTGTTCACAAGTTATGTTTAATAGTTCATCTTTTTAGGCCTAGCTTTGCTATGCTACTAGTTACTTATGGAGTTAAGAGTGTTTGTTTAACTTTTCTTGAAGGGCTCATATGGTTGATAACTTATGTAGCCAAAATCACCAACACAAGTGTGTAAGTCTATAAGTTTGGATTTATGAAATGAGTAGACTTTTTATCAAATTTGATGAGAGGTGCGTTAATAAAATGACCCAAATTATAAACACGAACTTATGAGTTTACGATTCAAAAGTAATAACCTATTTATGAAAATCTTAAGTTCAAAACATAAACTTAGACAAAAAACCTTCTAGTATGTGAGAGTTTATAAATATTATTGGGGTTAAGTCGTACAATAGCAATGTACTTTTCAAAGTGCACCGTTTTGGTACGTGTACTTTGTATTTTTTTAAAGTTATAGAATAGCAATGTATTTTCATAAGTGTTCCAATTTGATACGTGACGATTACGTATCACGCTATAAATGGCGCCACGTGTCAGACTTTCGGGTATGACACGTTATCGTCACGTACAAAACTGGAACACTTATGAAAGTACATTGCTATTCTACAAATTTAAAAAAGTACACATACTAAAATGGTACACTTTAAAAAGTACATTGATATTCTACGACTTAATCCCAATATTATTCAACAAAGTTCTTGACAAATATGTTAACTTAATGCTACATTACTTTTAGCTTTAAGTATATTTTTTTTCTTCTTATAATCTGTTATTTCACATGATACTGTTGGAAAATTGATTGGCAAAAGTGACTTTTGACCAACTTTTGACACAATTATTTATATGTATGTGTCATATATATAAGTAATAGTTTGTAGGTTTGCGTTCTCCTCGAAGAGAGTTTCGCAATAAGCCTTTATGTGTCCAAAATAGAGTTGATGTGAATGAGATATTGGGTCTCAAAGTTAGTCATTCGGTACCATGACTAAAGAGGAAAAATAGTTTATTTTCAATCCCACATCGGTGGGATGGGTAAACTTAGAGGGAGTCTATTGTGTATAAATAGAGACCCTAATTTCACAAGTTTACACACATCAAATCAATAAGTATTATTGATTTCCAACATAAGGAATACGCATCTCTTAAGATGAAATTCCTGGCAGTTTAGTTAAGCCCGACAGTACTTACTGTTTTGGCTGTTGTACCCTGGGAAACAGACGGCGAATCTGTTTTAAGGGAAGCGTGTCAAACACGTGCCTCGGCTTTGTAGTGCTTCGTTGCTGATCTCCGTTGGTGATCTAGTAAGTCTTTTTATTAGTTTATTGTTTTATTTAATTATCGTTTATTTGCTTACATTCTGTTTGTATTTAATTTTCTGTTAGTTATATACTGTTAATTTTATTTATTGTAAGTTATATTTTATTAATAAAGTGTAACCGTTTCCCTACAATCTTAAAACAGTTTCTGTGTAACAGAATTAAAACACTTTTATTAAAATCGGATTAATTTAATTAACAGATTTTATACAAACTGTTTTTCTGCTGAAACCAAGATTGTGTTTATTCGAAAATCAGTTTTATAACTAAACAGAATTTTAATTAACAGATTTATAAACGATTTTTAAAACAGTTTATTGAATCAGTTTATATTGAAATCATGATGAGTTTCTTTTCAAACTGATTTCTTTTAGCTTGTTTACTACGTATTTTATTGTTTAAATCTGGATTTATTGAAACCAATTTTGTGTTTCTTTGAATCATGTTTGGTACAAGTTACATAAACCATGTCGAGTTTATTAGATACCATATTGTTTTAACAGTTTTTTTTTAACTCTTTTTGTGTTTAAATATTCACAAGTTAACTGATGAGAACATAATTTGTGACCCTAGTGAATCTTGTGAATATAATTGGTGCGCTGATTACTAACATGGTTGCAAATCATGATGAAATCAGATTCATTGAAACCAAGTGGTGTTTCTTTGAAACAAATCTCATAAAATACAAGTTGCTATTTTATTAGATTACTAGAACCCAAGATGAGTCTGTTTGAAACAAAATCTGATAATATATAAGTTGTTATCATATTTTGGTGGATAAGTTTCTTTGACTTGTTTAGCTTATTTAAACCAGGTTGAGTTTAATTATAAACTAAATATAGTTCTTGAAACTTTATGCATATGAAAGTAGATCTATAGAAACCTTGTTGAGTTTCTTTGGAAGAGTAAATCTATTTTGAAATCTTGTCGAGTTTCATTGTAGAATTAGACCATGTGTTACAGATCTATTAAAATATTCTTAAAGAAGATTGACAAAATCATATTACAAATTTGTTTTTGTTTAAAACATTATGTAATATGCCATATTGTTTAATTGTTTTAATAGAAAGACTTCTTTAAAAGCGGTTTTGTATAATGGATCTTACAAAACAGTAGTGTATTAAACAAAATTCGATGTAATCATTTTGTTAAGAAACACTTTGTGATATATCAAGTTGTTAATTATTCCAAATTTAGTTTTAGACTAATAACGGAATCTCGTATTAACAGAATGTTTGGAATGTCACGAGTGACATCTAAAGGATCTGCTCTCGAACTTGATGAAAGGGAGACCGATACTCGAGTTATGTGTACGGTAGATGCTTTAAAGCATTCAGATTTTATGTGCCATAACTATGGGTTAAATGGCCTGAATGACATGAAAATTGTTGCCAAGGCGGGATCCGACATGGTGGATTAACACTTGGGCATCATGCCATGAGTATGTTGATAAGAGTTTGGTTAACTCTTTCAAAGCAGCAGAAAATGGAGAGATGCAATTTATGGGCAACTCTACAACTGCTAATAGCAAGGGAAAAAGAAATGTGATGTTGAAATTCACATGTGGAAAAGAGCTTAAGTGAACCAGCATGTTGTATGTGCCAGAGATTCGTAGGAATCTTGTGCGGATGGTTGCTTAATAAATTTGGCTTTCTTTTATTTAATCAAATAAACTTGAGTTAACATTGAATAAAATTTTGGTCGGTACGGGTTATGCCCTTCATTAAATGTTTAAGCTGAATTCATTTTTTTTAATGGTTGTTTTAATAAAATGAGTATGAATTCAGCTTATTTGATTCTTTAAATGTATAGCATGGCCAACTCGGACATGTAAATTTTAACTCAATACGTTGTTTAATTAAATGAACGAACACGGATTATAAAAGTAAAACTTGTGTTGAAGCCAAATTGACAAGATTGTCTCTTCACTCGGTTGACCGGAAATTAACTGAACCCTTGATTCACGTGGTTTTATGTGATTTGGAATCGGTACCTACTAAGGTAGTAATTAGCGGGTACTTCATCGTAATTGTTGATGGTAGTACAAAATATTGCTATTTATACTTACTTGAGAGTAAGGATATAGACAAGATTGATCTATACAAATAAGTTGAGAATTAACTTATTATCGAAAACAAGGCGGTTCGAAGTGATAACGAAGGTGAATATGTGTCTCCATTTCCAAATGTATGTGATAAACATTGGAATAAGACACAAATTTATTGCTCCTTATACGCCTTAATAGAATTTTTGGATGAAAAGAATCGTGCCTTAAAAGATATGGTTATGCCATGTTATTAAAGTCTTGGTATAAACCATGGCATGTGGGGAAAAGCGATTCTATCGGCTACTTATCTTTTAGATAAGATCCCTTGTAAGGAAAAGAAGATAGTTCTATGAACTATGGATGGGATGATAACCATCCTATAAGTACTTACGAATGTGGGGGGGGGGGGTCTATCTGTCCCGACACCCAAGGTTCAAAATATTGGACCTAAAACTGTGGATTGCATATTTTTGTGATATGCTCATTACAGTAGTGCTTATCATTTATTTGTATATGATTCAGAAAATCTGAATATATACAAAGATACGATAATGGAATCAAGGAAAACTTTCATTGTTTGAAACTGTGTTTCCTTATTTATCTGAGAAAAATGGATGTTCATCTAGACTAGACGATACAGTTGTCCATGATGAGAGGCAACTAAATGATGATGTCCTTCATGATGAGAGACATTAAGATGATAATGTTGTTCATGATAAGTGACAACACGGGATTGATTATGATTCTCCATGATGTGAGACAAGATCAACCCAGAAGAATAGGTTGAACCTAGAAGAAGCAAACAGGCAAGAACCGAAAAATTGTTTGGATCTGATTTGTTTCTTTTATGGTAGAAAATGAACCTACTTCTTACAAAGAAATGGTAACTTCCTCAAGAGGGGCTCAATGGAAAGAAGCCATCAAATGTGAAATAGATTATATTTTACAAAAATGATACATTATAGCTCGTGGATTTACCTCTTGGTGGTAAACCACTAGGCTACAAATGGTTTATACCTAACAACTACAAAAGGTTGTCGATAAAACCATTGAGAAGTATAAAGCAAGATTGATAATTAAAGGTTTTAGACAACGAGAAGGTCTAGCTTACTTTGATATATATTCGACCGTTACACGAATAACCTCTATTAGGATGGTACTTGCTATTGCTGCTTTAAGAAATTTGGAAGTCTGCCAAAATGTATGTGAGAATGGCTTTCTAAACAGGGATTTAGAAGAAGAAATCTACATGAACCAACCTGAGGGTTTCATGGCTCCTAGACAAGAGAGCAAAGTTTTTAGGCTTGTTAAGTCACTATACGACTTTGGAAAAGCTCCCAAACAATGATATCCAAATTTTCTACCACGTCATGTCAGAACATGGATTCAAAATTAATGGATGTATGTGGGAAAAATAAATCACTGGTACATATGTAGTCGTGTGTTTATACATAGATGGTATACTTATCACTCGAAGTGATATCAAGATGAACAAATCCACTAATGAAATGTTGGAGTCAAGATTTGACAAGAACTACATTGGTTGATTAATATGGTTCTTGGAACTAAGATCATATGAAACCAGATGGATGTGTTTTGAAGTTAAAAACACGATAAGGACAATATTCTAGAGAGGTTCAATGTGGGGGATTCCGGCCTAGCTAGAACTCCAATGACGTCTTTAGAAATCTATTTAAAATAGAGGTAGAGGTGTTGCCAATTTTGAATACTCAAAGAATACAGGGCGTCTTGTGTGTCTATAACTTGTGTGAGACCTGATCTATAAATTATGACCAGGTTTAGTAAATATACCAGTAATTCAAGTGATGACCACTTGAATAGTATTACACGAGTACTATGATACTTATGATATTGCATTTTGGAAGATATCCAACTGCTATATAATGGTAGAGTAATGCAAATATGGATTCTTACATAAAAGAATCTAGATCCACTAGAGCGGATGTATGGACTCTACGTAGGAAGCCATGTCTTGGAAATCTTGAAAGTATTTCAAACAGACTTTTATAGCGAAATCTATGATGGAATTTAAATTTATTTTTTGAGATAAATTTATAGAATCTTCGGGATATCTACGTTTATTCGTAGAGGACATACCAAGATGGTGTAAACTGGTAACGACCATCTGTAATAAGTGTGATAGTCAATTGGAAATTGACAGAGCTCATATCACAATGTAAAACGGTAAGTCGAGACATATCCATCATAGACATTGATTAGTGTGACAACTACTCTCAACTAGAGTTATCACAATTGACTATGTAAAGTCAATAGATAACGTCGCGGATCCGCTTGCGAAAGGCTTAAGCAGAGAGTTAGTTAGTAAGTTGTCTAAAGGAATGGGACTAAAGCCCTTAAAGGAATGAGTTTATATGATGGAAAACCTAACCCAGTTGACTAGAGATCCCAAGATCTGGGTTCAATAGGACAACCTAATCATATAAATATGGGGGAAGTCACATCAATATGGGGGAGTTACTTAACATTGTAACTTTCTAGTCCATTCCTATAATAAATGTGACTTGTTGAGAGGTTAAACATATGGCTTTTATGATTCAAGATGAAATCATAAAGCATAATGATTCAAGATGAAATCACAAGCATATGTTTTTAATGATTCAAGATGAAATAACCTATGTGAGAGAGAAGTGTGGGTCGCTTCGAAGGGAATTGTGGGGGGCGCAAATCCTAAGAGCTATTGCAGAACCAGGCAAATGTTCAGGACCATAATGAACATGACTATGAGGACTTAACAATGTTAGGGAGAGTCTTGTGTGAAGTGTATTGTCGTCTACATAAACAGCAACTCAGTTCAAAGACATCGCGTCTACTGACAGCTAGGAGGCTAAATGCATTTCACAAGGGAAGGTTCAAAGGGTCATACCTACCTATCATTTGCAAGATTCAACTATTGGAATTTCATCGTAATTTTTGTATTACGACCGATCTCCATTCATGTGGGGGATTGTTGGAAAATTGGTTGGCAAAAGTGACTTTTGACCAACTTTGGACACAATTATTTATATGTATGTGTCATATATATATAAGTAATAGTTTGTAGGTTTGCGTTCTCCTCGAAGAGAACTTCGCAATAAGCCTTTATGTGTCCAAAATAGAGTTGATGTGAATGAGATATCGGGTCTCAAAGTTAGTCATTCGGTACCATGACTAAAGAGGAAAAATAGTTTATTTTCAATCCCACATCGGTGGGATGGGTAAACTTAGAGGGATTCTATTGTGTATAAATAGAGACCCTAATTTCACAAGTTTACACACATCAAATCAATAAGTATTATTGATTTCCAACATAAGGAATACGCATCTCTTAAGATGGAATTCCTGGCAGTTTAGTTAAGTCCGACAGTACTTACTGTTTTGGCTGTTGTACCCTGGGAAACAGATGGCGAATCTGTTTTAAGGACAGCATGTCAAACACGTGCCTCGGCTTTGTAGTGCTTCGTTGCTGATCTCCGTTGGTGATCTAGTAAGTCTATACCACTCTTACTTTTATTTTAGTTTAAAGGTATGTTTGAGGAATATGAGAGGTTGTAGTTGTAGCTGGAATTCATAAGAGTTGAAGCGGGAGTTTTTATTTTAAAATACGTTGATAAAATAGCTTTTGTGAATGGACAAAAGAAGACAAATAGATATATGTATAATTAAATATACATTTTAAAATACGTTGATAAAATAGCTGAAGCTGAAGTTTATAATTGTGAATGGACAAAAGAAGACAAACAGATATATGTATAATTAAATATACGTATAATTAGAACCATAAAGGAATTTATGCAAATTCGTTTTTTCATAAATTTCAGCCCCTTTAAAGGTTGTACTTTAAAAGAGCTTATATTATAAGTTTGAGAATGTATTTAGTATGAGGCTTATAAGGGCTTGAGCTTTTAACATAAGCTAGCTTATAAAGTAAGCTTTGTTTGTCATTCTAGCTTATGAAATGTTTTATAAGTCATAAGCCTCAATAAGCCCAAGCCAATTAAAATGGGCTTATTGGGGTTTATAATTAGTCAAATTACTTAAATACACTTAAAAATTAGTGAATTATCACGCAAAACTGAAAATATATCTGAATTTAATTTCATGTATTTTTATGCGATTTTACATTAATAAACTTCAGCTCCAACTAATTTGTTAAACAACTTTATAAAAGTATAAGCTCCAACTTCCATCTAATACTATAAGCTTCAGCTCAGCACAGCTCCCGCTCCAGCCACAGCTCCAGCCTATTTCGCCAAACATACCCTAAACTTCTTATATAAGCTTTTAAAAGCATGTTGTGACGAAACGAAACTTATTTTAAAAGCTTAATATCTCATAAGCAATGTAAGCCTCGATCTCCTCAAACACAACCTAAATATATGATTCAACAAATCCCTAATTACTACAAATGGGGTTGTGACGCCAAGAGGAAAGGAATGATGACTACCAAGTAAACCGAAAAATGTTAGATGATATGTTAAGGCACAAGCCTAAAGGCTTAGGGTTAAATTAACTTATTCTCTAAGTTATGTTATGTTATAAATAGACATGAAATCTCATATGTAATCACACAAAACACAATCATAATATATCTCTTTGCTATTTTACATGGTAATCAGAGTCATAAACACCCACCACCAAAACCACTCGACCTAACATAATCCTAAACCTAATGGACCCTAAGGGTGTGTTTGGAAAAAATGGCAGTAGCAGTGAGTAGTAACAGTAAGCTGTAACATTGAGATGTAGCTGTATTTTTCGGTAAAAACATTTGTTAATGTAGATGTAGTTGTAATTATAATGTGTTAAAACAGCTCCTAAATGCTCAATTCTCATAAATGTTACTTCATGGAGTGTTGGAAAATGAACATTCCAAAAAAATACGTAAAGCTACTTGTTGCTTGCCAAACGAGCATTAAAAATCACAACGCTCACAGCTCACCGCTCCTAAATACTCCTACAAGCTCTGTACCAAACACACCCTAAGCCTTTAAGCTTGGGCCCTAACATATCATCTAACATATACTTATATGTTCTTGTCATAACTTCTTATTCTGTCAATATTGAGTTCTAATACTATATTTTGGTTTTGTATATGAAATCTGAACATGAGTTGATACAAAGTAATATATTCTTTTATTGATAAACTAGACGAGTATATGTGCATAGCAACGAAATTTTATAGCCGCAGATAGTTATAGTGATATTTTGATTTTTGGTTACACAAAACACTTAATTAAAGTATTATTATAACTATATGCCGCTATAAAATCTCGTTGTTATGCACAAGTATTCGTCTACTTACCATAAAAGTAACAAAAATGTTATGGTGTTTATATAGTAGATACTAGGATAATTATTTGAAATAATTAAATATAAGTTTATGTTTTATGTCTAAGTTTTTTAAACCGTGTATGTTTAATTTTTATTTGTCTAACTTTTCGTTTGTACTTTACAAACCGTGTATGTCTAATGAATTCGAGTTTCCGTTTCATTTATTAGTTTACAGTTTCCACCCGTGTGCTTTAAAGTATTAATTTCTATTAGTTTGTATCTCATTTATAAATTTCAAACGAGACAGCATGGCCCGTGCGATGCACGGGCTTTGTTCGCCTAAAAGAATCATCTGTTGTGCAAAGGTTATGTTTATTTAGTTATTATTCTCCTTTTGATCGGGAATACTCGACTGAATAAATGACTAACCTTTTGTAAATAAAATTGTTTAAATAAATATGTATCAAGTATATGAGTGAGTTTCATCATCGTAACGCAAAACATGTTATTTGAAACACATATTATAAACTTGTCCACATTTTTTGTAGACTCTTAATTTTTAAAATGTTCTTTGTTGCATTTATGCTTTATGTATTAACTTTTTACCAAATTATATATGAATGTCCGTATTAGTTTGTAGACCAAAAGTAAGATGTTACAATAATGCAATGAATTAATTCATTGGCTATTTAGTATTCAACTACTCATTTGTGATAGTTTAAACATTCTCATTTGTTTGTAATCTTTTTTTCAGCAACACTTGTGTGTAATCAAAAAATAAATATATTGCAAAGAGTTTGATGAATACAATTGAGTAATGCGTGTCCTGCTTATACATTATCCCCTAATTAAATCAAAGTATAAATAATATTGCAAAGAGTTTGATGAGTACAATTGAGTAATGCATGTACTCCTTATAAATTATCCCCTAATTAATATATTTTCTAATTAGGTAGGCTATAATCATATTTAACATAGTGGTTTTAAAAATTTCACATACTTGAGGATCCATCTCAGCAAAAGCAGCATGCATCCTCCTATATATTTCTGATTTGCTTGCATGCAACTTGATATCTTCTTTAGCACACTTTACCATCTTCTTCCGGATCAACTGTCTCTTGAGAATTGCAAGACTCCTGGTGTGCATGAGTGATTGTGGGAGGACACCGTTCGATGGAGGGACTACAACCAGACCACAAATCAAAGTCTAGTTTCAAACATTGAAATCCAAATAACTACTGGAAATTTTGACACATAAATTAATTAATAAAAAGGATGATTCGGATTATGCTTTATCTTTAAGGATCAAATTGCCCAATGTGTATTTTTAAGGCATTACTCTCTTATATCATTTACCTTATAAAGGGTATACTGAGAGAATCAAATATGTAACATAAGAATAGTTACTTATGCATTTTAAAAAGCAATTTCCACATATAATTTGGTAAAAAGTCGTGATTCAAAGAATCATCATCAAACACCCTCTTGGAATCACGACTTCACCTCAGCCCCAACACCATCATCATCGTCAAGTTAATTTTCAAGCTTCAAATCTAGTGCATCTCTTCTAGTTTCAAGTCCTAGTAAGTTTTCCATAATCATTTTCACTTCATTTTGTTTCCATCTTATGATTTCTAGAGGTTTTTCTAGACCTAAGCTAATCAAATCTTGCATGTATGTTTGGGAGATCATGATTCAAGTTTTCATAGGAATATTGGATTTAGATAGGTAGTTAGGCTTGATTTGGTTAGTAGATGCAAGAGTTGGTATGATTTAAATGGGTTTTGATTAATTGTTAATGATTTCTCCATATTGTTTTGTTATAAAAATTGATTTTAGATCTACAAAATAATTTTTGAGCTCCTGGACTTATTGA
Source organism: Artemisia tridentata subsp. tridentata (assembly GCA_021014915.2). Lineage (NCBI taxonomy): Eukaryota > Viridiplantae > Streptophyta > Magnoliopsida > Asterales > Asteraceae > Artemisia > Artemisia tridentata. The sequence continues at coordinate 110,356,876 of CP139509.1, read as the reverse complement.
GTTCTTGAACTAATAAAATGGTGGTAATTATTAGATTTGAGCATGCATGAGCATTAGACACATTAAATACAATTAAAGGAACACTTGTGATTGGTCCATAAGCTGCCCAGATTTTCAGACCCAAAAACGAATTCATTTCTTTGTCCTTATTGGGTTTCAAGCTAAAACAAAAATATTTTGAGTTAGCCACAGGTCTTAGGGTCATTTCCCGAAAACCTTACATCCAAATTCATCCCGATGATTTTGTTAGAAAATCTATATTAAAACTTGTCTAGGAATGCATGTCAGTTTTTAAAGGCCAAATACTCTAAAATTTTGCAAAGAACCTTATGTTGGTCAAAAAATGAAAGTTTGATCTAAGACATGTAGGAAACTTTTCCCACTGGTCTTGTGTCCGTTAGACTGGTAGAACAAAAAATCAACTCATTTTGCTAAGCCTAACTCGATGCTGGAATTAACTGCATAGAGACACAGGGGTAAATTAGTAATTTCACCCCTGTTCTGAAGTTCTTAGTTAAGTTAGGCCTTGATTTTTGAATGATACAGAGTCATACCTTTCCAACCATATAAAGTTCATAATTTTATCCCTTACAGTTTAGAAATGGCGACCCGTTTAGTACGGTATTTTTACCAAAATCCCATGAGATTTGTATTTAAACTTGTATAGGCACATATAAACATCATTTTTGACCCATGACTTGTTATAAACCTTACAACCAACTTATATTATGACTAAATAAATATAATATACCAAATAAAACCTGAGTATAAGTGTTACTTAATATTTCCCCGAACCTAAGACGTGTTATATTTTCTATATAGGTCCTTAGTGGTTTTCGCGGTTTTCCCGTCGTACTTATATTCCGATCACCATCACTACTTCGTTACTGGTGAGTAATCACAACCCATCTCTTTTAATATTTTCACTATATTTTTTTTGGGTGGAATACATGACTTGTGTTCTATTTAAATTCTCATGACTTGCTTTGAAACTTTTGGTACATTTACTTGAACACTTGAAATTGATTCTGAACTTTTATGACTTGAATTGAACTTAGACTTATTTTGAACTTATGATGTGCCGTACGTACTTAAATTTTAGTCTCCCTTGTCTACGGAGCAGGCTTAATTAAATTGTATATAATAGTTGTTATGATGTATTGTTCGTACATTCGCATTGTTAATCCTTGATTGATTTGCCGTTCGCACTTCAATTTTAACTTACCGTTCATACGGCTCCCATGTCTACGAAGCAGACTTAATTAATTGTATATAATAGTTGTTATGATGTACTGTTCGTACATTCGCATTGTTAGTCCCCGATTGATTTGCCCTTCACACTTCAATTTTAACGTACCGTTCATACGGCTCCCTTGTTGACTGAGCAGTAGATACTATGGATAGCGCTATTAGAGGTTGGCCAACCTCTCGTTCCCCTGTCTACGGAACGCATATTATTTATTTTAGGGGCTTTGCCGCATACTTTATTATATACATGGTGCTTTTAATGTGAACTTGATGAACATGTGTGCTTGACTATAAAATGTACTATCTTATATGCAATGGTTTGAGAAACCATAGCTTATAAGTCTTGTATAGGCAGGACTAGTAACTGAGTGGTTTGACGTTATCTTTGCCATGTGGACTTTTCTCAAGAACTTTGGACGTACTTTTATTATGGAAATGTATGTGAACTCGTATGTTACAAGTCTTGTATGGGCGGGACTTGTAACAGGATGAGTTGACAGGATGTTTTCCATGAAGGCTTTCTCTAAAGATGAAGATTTTCTTATTATATAAAACATGTGTACTCACCAACTATTTTCATAGTTGACCTATTTTCTCATGCATTTCAGGTCATCGTCAGTAACCGTTTTTATGAAGGCATTTGCATAAAGGGTCTTCACATGTCATCTTTGCTTTCATTAAGTTGTCAAGAAAATATCTTTCAAGAATTCAAACTTATTTTTATTTGCCGATGTCGGCCAAAACAATGTTGTAATGTTGTACTATTTGATTTAATTAATGATGGCATGTTCTATTATCTTGTGCTTGTGCCTTTACTAGTTACATCTCGTGTTTCCGCTTTAGTGGGGTGTTATAGATTGGTATCAGAGCTAGAGGTTATAGAGAATACCGGTTTTTCTAAAATAAAAATCGCAACTATAACCAAAATAAAGTTTTCTTAAAACGCCGAACATCATACGAGTTGACTAGTCCGAGCATTGCATCGTTACTCCTTAATTATACATAGCCTAATCACCTATGTCTAATTCAAAAAGAATCATGCGATGATGGGAGTAGTAGTCACGTATCATGTTTGGTCGGATCTTAAAAGGCAGTCACCTGAAATTGCATCGGTCGTGTGTGTGCGTCGCATATTTGCATTCGTACTTGTGAATTAAACCCTATAGGCAGACATTTATCTTTAGAGTTGAGTACACCTTGTTCCTGTCATCCTTGCCTTGTTTTGTTATGCTATTTTTTTTTACTATGCTTGATAGGCACTAAGTACTTTTGTCATGACATGCCTTGTTCTATATCGATACGATAAGTCTTTGTACATTTCTCAGTTTCGTTTACGTTAGTTACAGTCCATTGTCCTGTCAAACCTTCACCGAATATCGTTTTATATTCACCTACTTATCAAGGCCCTTACTTGCGACAGATCCCGAGGATCGAAACTTCTAAACCCCTGAGAACGACTTACTTAACATCGTCTTCCCGTTCCTTACGACCGTTGGAATCTATATACTATTATTCAAGAGGATGCGATATACATGCTTAGCGACAACATTGTTTGCATTGTTCATGACGTTAATTGTGATGATCCTTGTGCTCCGAGCATAATGCTAGCGTACCGTCATTTTCCCATTCATATCTCTGGACCATGTATTTCTTTTCAGACTATTGACTACTTCATCAAAAATAGTCTTTTTTTTTTTTTTTTTTTTTTTTTTTTTTTTTTTTTGATACTTCATCTTTTGCAAACTATTTTAAAATTTTAATGAATACCAGAGATGAAACGACTAATCCTTCCTTACTCGCTAGACACTTGATGTCTACTAAATGTCTTAACTCGGTAAAAATTCTTTACATATATCATAACTGATTTTATTTTTATCACTCCAAAAATTTTGAAAACTTTCTTCTAAGTCAATCCATCTAATCTCTAGGAAAAAACTTATCCCCGTCACCTTTACTGATTTTCCTCAAAACTACTCATTTACATTAATAATACATTTGACCCTCCCACTGATCTCATCAACCTATACCACGAATATCAATCCGATTCGTTCTTGAGCAACCCCCAAACTTTGACTAAATTTCCAAAAACGTTAAGCTCTTTAACAACTCTTAACTTAATTTCACGACAGTTCTTGTTTGATGAGTTGTGCGATTAAGTTAAAGTTGCTACTTAGCTTAAGATTTTAAATAATTATGCTCAATAACGGACAATGCTTATTTCATTTAAATCTAGCCACTTGTTTTTTTTTTTGTTTTTTATTATTTTATTTTTTAATTTTTTTTGAACAATCTATTTCGTCACACTCAGCAGGACGTGTACAGATGAAGTTGTCGTAATTACAACCATTTTATTTTAGTCCATCTCATTCTGGTGCAGAAATTATTTCCACACCCCAATTTTAAGTCTCCCATGTTCGGAGCAGTGCAAAGTCTCCCTTGTTCGGAGCAGTATTGATTAATGTGAGACCTAATGTCATACACCTTAGTTGCATTTATAGCCTTCTCTCTAATTAAAACCACCACTATTCGTCGATTTGATTGGTTTAAGCAATTCCAAATTCGAGCCAATCTTTCAAAAGACCTCCTTCAAAGATGTAAATTCTTTCTTTCTGAAAAATTGTCTCCTAGCTTGATCTAGTGACAGTTCTTGTTTGATGAGTTGCGAAAATCAAGCTAAGTGTCAAGTTGTTACCCAAATCGATTCAGTTTAATCTCATGACAGTTCTTGTTTGATGAGTTGTGAGATTAAATTAGAATCGAACACCTAAAGTCTTTTGAGGGTTACGCTCGAGAATAGAAAAGTTTGCCTTATAAAATCTAGCCATGAGAATGTACATTTGTTGAACGAATTGAATTCAGGGACTGAATTCCCTTAACGGGTGGAGACTGTAACAATTCGTATTTTCTGGGTAATTATTTAACCACTTTCTTTCACTTATTATATTAAATTTCGCGGAAATTGACAGTTACGAGTAACTTGTTAGATTAACTCGCGTACGTCTTTAATAAACAATTAAATGGAATCGACATTGTGCTCAGTATACATGTTTTAGACATTTTTATTTCACTTCATACATATTTCAAAAGTCATATTGTTATTGATGCGTGGTTTTGCGACCTTACAACAGGTTTTACCTCTCGAGGGATCTCAAGAGGCTTACAACCCCACCAGGCAGTGTACCTGACCGATGTAGTATAGTGTAGTGGTAAGTACGGGGGATTGATCGTTCTCCACAGGGAATAGTGTCGTTAGGATTGAAAAACTACTCTAATAGGTCTAAGGGTGAGAGAATATTCTTTTTATGTTTTTATATTTTTATGAAAGCAAGTAAAATCTCGGGTTTGAAGGAGTGGGCGGAATTAGTTGCTAGTCAACTAACCCAAGTTACTACGAATGCAAATAAAATAAAATAACTGAAAATGAAAAGGTCGTGAAACTTATGTGGAGAGAAATGTGTTTACTTAGATTTCCTTACTCCCTAACTATCTTTTACCGGTTGATTAGTGTGCATTAATTGCGTGGATGACGGGTGTATTCCTTAATACCAATCGTGGGGTGGCGTACGTACTTCCCCAACTCTATAAGCTCCTACTTCACTCCTATGTCGAGCCGGCTAAGAAGCTCCTAACATGGGATCACTAGAATTCGCTCATGCATTAAATACAACCATAAAAACCTTAGTACGCATTGGTTCATGTTTCTTAAGACGTTCAAGCAAGTTACCGAATAGGAAGTTAGCCAGTTTTCTTAAGCCTAACATAGATAAACAATCATCCAATACAACTAATAACACACTAATAACCAATAATCAATAGCTAGGTTTCATTAAATCTAAGCAAACACAAGATAAATCTAGCCTAGCATGTTAATCAAAAGACAAGAACAAGATGTAATCAAACAACACATAGACATATTGAATGATTAAATAATCACTTATCTTCAATTAAACATGGGAGATCCAAGGGTATGAAAACCCTTAAAAATGGCAGAAATTCGTCTTAGGGTTTCTCCTCCAAAGTTACACACAATAAGTTCCACACCAATGACAAAAAATTTGCAAAACTATATATAGAGTTTAAGGGCTGACGGCGTCACGTTATAGATCCTGACGCCGTCACCTCGCCGCTTTTAGGGTTCCCGGATGGCCTTCCTGACGCCGTCCCTCTTTAGTGCTCCAAAATCCGCTCTGGCTTATCAAGGCTTGACGCCGTCAGAAATGGGCTTGACGCCGTCCCTCTTTAATTTAAACCGTGATGGCCTTGATCACTTCAAAGGGTGACGCCGTCAGATTTTTCATGCAAAATTCTCTGGCTTATCATGAGTAATTTTCATATCCACCTTTTTTGCCAAGCCATGACGCCGTCAAGGGCAATCCCTGACGCCGTCAAAGGTACTTTTCAGCATAATTTTGAGACTTTGCCGTTTTCTTCACTTTTATGCTCCAAAAACGTCCAAAATGCTTCCTTTTCCAGATTTCTTCTCCAAAGTACCTAAAATGACAAAAGGAACGATTTAGGGCAATATTTGATCAAATAAATACGATTTAGGGCTTAAATGACCCCCTAAAAGCGGTACACTTTTCGCTTCATCAAATACCCTTACACTTGAGATTTGCTTGTCCTCAAGCAAATGCGCTTTTATTCTAATCAAAATACAAGTTAGGGGTCATTTAACGCTAATATAAAAGTAATTACAACAAATAGTCGTTCCACTTTAATCATAATAAGCACGGAGATTACAAACTAGCACCTCACAAGTAGTGTTTAGATACTCACATCTCTCAAGTGTCATCAAAATAAATCTCATAAATGAAAACGGATAATATCTCTCACTACCTGTCATAGCAAATAGATTACCATAGGCTTGGGAAAGGATCGAAAACCTCCTCCACTAGGCGTAAGCACCTAAGATAAACTATCAAAGAGGGCTTTTAAATGGGTTATAACGTGAGGTGTAGGGATATGATAAACACGGTTTTGTTGGATAAGGATATTTTACTGGTGGCGAGTTAAAGACCTTGATTAATTACATGTACTATACAATGTTGCTAAGCCAAGACTCGACTCAATCTTAAGCTAAAAACAAAATAACAAAAATATAAAATAAACATAAAATAAAACGGGATGGTAGTCCGTATGTTTTTTCTATTTTTTTTTTTTTTTTTTTTTTTTTTTTTTTTTTTTTTGCGTACACTTTTGCCCTACCATCCAAAATAATACATCATAGGGGCGTTGCATTCCCCTTACACTTGAACTTTTACATAACTTTACAAATAACTATTCTAATGACTCGAATTAAGATAATTGAAAAACTTGGAGTACTTTTAAAATATTTAGCACATATGGGGGTAATAAATGATGTTCTTCCCCATTACTCCATTACACTAGTACTTTACCCATGAGTCCAATCGTCCCAAAACAATATGTACAAGGATATGACTCGACTTAGCAACCATGTAATCAATTAGATAATTAACTTGGGTTTAAACAAATGTTGTAACAATAATGCACTAAAAATGAGTGCATACAAGGTAGGCTAAGGCGATTTGGGTGTACATTTAAGTGGATGTAACAAATTCTTCCTTTAAGTAAAATGCTTAAAGGTCGAAACGAAAAGATAGGCTATGAGGGGTGTACTAGGGGTATCGTGTACTAAAAATGAGTACAACGCAAAGGGTGTGGGAGAATTACTTGACCAATGTAGCCAATGTAATTATAACAAAAACACAGGTGTAAAACAATGGGTTTATCCTAATGCCTCTTATCATGTAGTAAATCTAACTACACGAATGTAGTCTCACTTGTGGCCTCGGAATGGTCCTAACGCAAGTTCTAGAATCTAAGTGCTACCGGTACACACATCATAGCATAAATGCTTTTCCTACCAATTCTAGGGGCGAACCTCACATATTTGGGGGTGGAAAATTTTTTAGTGGTACGGTTTTTGTGCTAGTCATATAACTCCTATCCGTGAGACGCTCATTAAGATCAAAGTTTCACTCCTAAATGTTGTAAAAAATTTTAAATTTGGCATTAAAATTGCCCTAACAAGTGTTTCTCTCAGTTTTATTACACATCTATTATTAAATAAAAAAAATCAACGTAATAGCATTCTCTAATCGTACTTTTACCCCCCCCCTTACACTTAAGATGAACATTGTCCCCAATGTTCAAATAACAAGATGTAAAAGCATAAAGTAAAAGAATGAAATCAAATACTCCCCTGATTCGCTCGGTGGATAAGAAGTAACATGGTTAGATCTTCTTCCAAGGTAATGTTGAAGCTTCATGACTAATGCATCGCCATAAGCTTGATTCCACATACATTTCCTTGTCCAAAATAACCTGTTAAACCTGAGAAAACAAACACGAAAACCTGCATAACATCGGCGGGATAAATTCTATATATATGGATATAATGCTTGTGGAATGATAGTTTTGCAGATTCCTGGAGATTATAAGTTAGAGATTTAATAAAAACTTTTTATGAAAACAAAACTTTCAAAAATTTCAGAAAATTAAAACCTGACGCCGTCAGGTTGTAACTCCTGACGCCGTCAGAAATGATCTGACAGAATTCTCATGTTAAGTTTCCGGAAATTTTTTGTAAAAACCTATACCTTACTTCCTGGAATTCCTGCAAAACATCATTATGACTTGATACAAGCATTTGACTCAAACAAATACTAATATGTATGTTAATTTATTATTATTATGATTCATGTTCATTTGTGTTCTAATAAACCGATTTGGATTTCCCTTACACTTAACTTTTGCAAAATACCTTTATATGTAGTTAAGACGAAGTTAAAAACAAAATAAAGCATTTTCACAAATTAGTTTTGAACATGAATCAACAATAATAAAAATTAAACACACATACGGAAACAAATAAAATCAAACAACCAAACAAATAAACACACAAAGCAAATAAATCTTGGGTTGCCTCCCAAGAAGCGCTTTTCTTTATTAACGAGTCTTGTAGCTAGACTCAAAGTCACCGTACATTACGTGACTCCATCATCGGTCACAGTTCCTAGGCCATTCTCATTTCCGGTTTTATATTCCGGTCCTAATTTCAAACAATCCTTGTAGAAACCGGATATACTTTCCATAACATAGTCTACTCCTTTATTTCTATCCTCATCATTCCTATAGTAGACCGCTTGCTTAAGCTCCTTCTCAACATTTGACAAGTGTTGGAATTGCTCTATCTTATATGGCATTTGGTAGTTTACCTCATCGGTCTCATCCTTAAATCTAACTATCCCTAAGGACGGTTCATAAGTCATTCTAGAGACCTCAACAAATGGTTTTCCAAAAACTACTTGAGTTAAGGATGCATCGACTATTGGACGGATATCTTCTACAATTACAAAGTCGGTGGCATAGGTGAAGTTTCCTACATAAACCGGTAATCCCTTAACTCTTCCCGTGAAGTTACTCATCCAACCCTTTTCAGGGAACATCCTATACCCAAGTTGCTTTTTCATTATCAAGTTGTAGTGGGCTCTAGTCATGATGTTTATGGGCGATCTAAGGTCGATGTAAGCTTTCCACACATGCAAATGTCTGATGTTGCATGGTATGTTGAGATTAGAAGGATCGCCTATTTTTATAATCGGTCTACCTAGGAAGTATGGTGTCTCGGGGTCATCGAATAAGTCTGTATGATATGCGCGCTCTTCCTTAGTGGGTAGCCTATTGAAGTAGTCCTCACCATCATCTACTTCTTCAATCTCACTTTCCCTAACTTCTTTATCAACATCGACTTTCTTAACCTCATCCATAGGTTCACTATTATCTTCATTCCTATCAATCGGTTTGATAGTGACAATGTTAACGAAGTGGACATGTTTGGATGAAGAGGGGTCTTTTACTTGGGGTCCGCTATTTGTGTTCCTAGCGTCCTTATGTGGAGGTGATAGCACTTGGTTATTGAGGGCTTTCAATAAGTTGTCAATTTTATTGGTCATCTCCGTTTGTTGTTGATTGAATTCGGATTCAAACTTAGCTATCCGAGCTTCTTGAGATGCCATAAATTGGGACATCAATCCTTCAAAGTTATTGGTACTACCATAATTGTTGGAAGGATTGTTATTGAAAGTACGGTTCGAGTTGGAACCGCTTGATTGGAAACGATTAGGTGGGTTGGAAGAATTGGTTTGTTGTACGTTTTGGTTTTGTTTCCACCTAAGGTTTGGGTGATTTTTCCATGAGGGGTTGTATGAATCACCGTAGGGGTTTGGCTCGGGTTTGAAAGTGTACCACTTGTCTCCCGCTCCGTCGGTACGCGAGGATGCGTAGTCCGCAAAAGCTTGTTCGGGAGTTCCATGCAATCACGAGTGTCGTGGGGACCACTACATAATTCACATGAAGAAGTGATTTTGTTCACTTGGCTTGAAGGTTTAGGAGCCTCGTAGGATTTCATAAGAAACTTGACTTGGTCTTCAAGTTCTATGATCCTACGGTCGGAAGTGCTTGAATTGTTTGAAGGCAAAGATATTGCCTTGACCGTTTTATTCAAATCACGGGGATCACTCCAACTTTCGTTGTCATAAAGAGCAAGATCTTCTAGGAGAGCCCATGATTCTTCCGTACTTAGATCACGTAGCTTACCACCGGCCGATTGGTCAATGGTTTGCCTTGTGGAGATATTGATATGGTCATAGAAGATTTGGACTTGGAGCCAAAGTTCTATGCCATGGTGAGGGACTTTTTGGAGTAAGTCCTTGAATCGAGTCCATGCCTCGTAGAGGGTTTCGCCTTGACGTTGTTGGAACATCAAGATATCATTCCTTAGCTTGGTAGTTCTTCCTGGTGGGAAAAACTGAGCAAGGAAACGAGTGGTGAGATCATCCCAAGAGGTGATGGATCCTGCGGGCAGACGCTCTAGCCATTGACTAGCTTGGTCCCGCAAAGAGAATTGAAAGAGACGCAGTCGGGTCGTCTCTCGAATGGCAACATCAAGGTCTATGGAATCAACGATTTTGAGAAAGTCCTTGAGATGTTGATTAGGATCTTCAGAACGAAGTCCATGGAATGCGCATCCGCTTTGCACCAACCGGATGGTGTCGGATCGCAAGGGAGTGACATTGGCTCCTTGAGTGAGCTCAATGGTGTTTCGATAGCCATGGTGGCTAGGACGAGAGTAGTCTCCTAAGGTACGGGCTCTAGGAGGTTGTGGTGGTTGGTTGTTGGGATCAAGGATATTACCATCTTCCATGATGTCGGATGGTAATGGTTATGAACAAAGACACGAAGAAAAAAGATAGACTAAAGAAAACCTAGAAAAATAAAATAAAAATCTCACTAGAAAGGAATCTAGTGAGTAGACCTATAAAAATAAAAATTCAACCTAAACAATAACTATTCCCCGGCAACGGCGCCAAAAACTTGATGCGTGGTTTTGCGACCTTACAACAGGTTTTACCTCTCGAGGGATCTCAAGAGGCTTACAACCCCACCAGGCAGTGTACCTGACCGATGTAGTATAGTGTAGTGGTAAGTACGGGGGATTGATCGTTCTCCACAGGGAATAGTGTCGTTAGGATTGAAAAACTACTCTAATAGGTCTAAGGGTGAGAGAAGATTCTTTTTATGTTTTTATATTTTTATGAAAGCAAGTAAAATCTCGGGTTTGAAGGAGTGGGCGGAATTAGTTGCTAGTCAACTAACCCAAGTTACTACGAATGCAAATAAAATAAAATAACTGAAAATGAAAAGGTCGTGAAACTTATGTGGAGAGAAATGTGTTTACTTAGATTTCCTTACTCCCTAACTATCTTTTACCGGTTGATTAGTGTGTATTAATTGCGTGGATGACGGGTGTATTCCTTAATACCAATCATGGGGTGGCGTACGTACTTCCCCAACTCTGTAAGCTCCTACTTCACTCCTATGTCGAGCCGGCTAAGAAGCTCCTAACATGGGATCACTAGAATTCGCTCATGCATTAAATACAACCATAAAAACCTTAGTACGCATTGGTTTATGTTTCTTAAGACGTTCAAGCAAGTTACCGAATAGGAAGTTAGCCAGTTTTCTTAAGCCTAACATAGATAAACAATCATCCAATACAACTAATAACACACTAATAACCAATAATCAATAGCTAGGTTTCATTAGATCTAAGCAAACACAAGATAAATCTAGCCTAGCATGTTAATCAAAAGACAAGAACAAGATGTAATCAAACAACACATAGACATATTGAATGATTAAATAATCACTTATCTTCAATTAAACATGGGAGATCCAAGGGTATGAAAACCCTTAAAAATGGCAGAAATTCGTCTTAGGGTTTCTCCTCCAAAGTTACACACAATAAGTTCCACACCAATGACAAAAAATTGCAAAACTATATATAGAATTTAAGGGCTGACGGCGTCACGTTATAGATCCTGACGCCGTCACCTCGCCGCTTTTAGGATTCCCGGATGGCCTTCCTGACGCCGTCCCTCTTTAGTGCTCCAAAATCCGCTCTGGCTTATCAAGGCTTGACGCTGTCAGAAATGGGCTTGACGCCGTCCCTCTTTAATTTAAACCGTGATGGCCTTGATCACTTCAAAGGGTGACGCCGTCAGATTTTTCATGCAAAATTCTCTGGCTTATCATGAGTAATTTTCATATCCACCTTTTTTGCCAAGCCATGACGCCGTCAAGGGCAATCCCTGACGCCGTCAAAGGTACTTTTCAGCATAATTTAGAGACTTTGCCGTTTTCTTCACTTTTATGCTCCAAAAATGTCCAAAATGCTTCCTTTTCCAGATTTCTTCTCCAAAGTACCTAAAAGGACAAAAGGAACGATTTAGGGCAATATTTGATCAAATAAATACGATTTAGGACTTAAATGACCCCCTAAAAGCGGTACACTTTTCGCTTCATCAGTTATTTTTCCATTATTACGTAAACTTTGCACTTTTTACGTTTTACGCGTTTTCGACTCGCGTTTTAAGCTTTAACGACATTATAACACACTGAAATGCTCGGGAAATATATGAAACATCAAATTAGGTCATTTTAAATTAAATGTAACATTTTTATGAAAATAGTATCTTTATGACATTTATTTTCACAAACTATGCATAAAATGTTACCGGTTTTGCTCCGTTGGCCTTTAAACTCACTCCGTGACCTATAATACTTGTACAAAAACTAAATAAAATGTTTTCCCCCTCCTTTTTGGTCCAAAAACCGTCCACCCCATATTGGAACTCACAAAGTATCACCAAACTTGCACTCTTCTTTTTTATTTCTCCCAAGGGTCATCATTTGGTTATGTTTTTAATATATGCATCTTCCACCCTTCTCTCTCTCACAACTACACACATATTTTAGGGTTTTCAAGATTTTTTCTCTCCTCTTCTCAGCCCCCATAGCCACGACCACCTCTCCACCACCACGAACCACCATCCAAAAACTTGATTTGACACAAGATTTATACTCCAAAACACCATTCTAGCTTACCTCTAACAAGTTTCACCAAAGAATCATCATCAAACACCCTCTTGGAATCACGACTTCACCTCAGCCCCAACACCATCATCATCATCAAGTTAATTTTCAAGCTTAAATCTAGTGCATCTCTTCTAGTTTCAAGTCCTAGTAAGTTTTCCATAATCATTTTCACTTCATTTTGTTACCATCTTATGATTTCTAGAGGTTTTTCTAGATCTAAGCTAATCAAATCTTGCATGTATGTTTGGGAGATCTTGATTCAAGTTTTCATAGGAATATTGGATATAGATAGGTAGTTAGGCTTGATTTGGTTAGTAGATGCAAGAGTTGGTTTGATTTAAATGGGTTTTGATTAATTGTGAATGATTTCTCCATATTGTTTTGTTATAAAAATTGATTTTAGATCTACAAAATAATTCTTGAGCTCCTGGACTTATTGAGTTCTTAAACTAATAAAATGGTGGTAATTATTAGATTTGAGCATGCATGAGTATTAGACACATTAAATACAATTAAAGGAACACTTGTGATTGGTCCATAAGCTGCCCAGATTTTTAGACCCAAAAACGAATTCATTTCTTTGTCCTCAGTGGGTTTTAAGCTAAAAAAAATAATATTGTGAGTTAGCCACAGGTCTTAGGGTCATTTCCCAAAAACCTTACATCCAAATTCATCCCGATGATTTTGTTAGAAAATCTACATTAAAACTTGTCCATGAATGCATGACAGTTTTGAAAGGCCAAATACTCTAAAATGTTGCAAAGAACCTTATGTTGGTCAAAACATGAAAGTTTGATCTAAGACATGTAGGAAACGTTTCTCACTGGTCCTGTGTCCATTAGACCTATAGAACAAAAAATCTACTTATTTTGCTAAGCCTAACTGGATGCTGGAATTAACTGCATAGAGACACAGGGGTAAATTAGTAATTTCAACCCTGTTCTGAAGTTCTCAGTTAAGTGAGGCCTTGATTTTTGAATGATACAGAGTCATACCTTTCCAACCATATAAAGTTCATTATTTTATCCCTTACGGTGTAGAAATGGCGACCCGTTTAGTACGGTATTTTTACCAAAATCCCATCAGCTTTGTATTTAAACTTGTATAGGCACATATAAACATCATTTTTGACCCATGACTTGTTATAAACCTTACAACCAACTTATATTATGACTAAATAAATATAAGATAGCAAATAAAACCTGAGTATAAGTGTTACTTAATATTTCCCCGAGCCTAAGACGTGTTATATTTTCTATATCGGTCCTTAGTGGTTTTCGCGGTTTTCCCGTCGTACTTATATTCTGATTTCCATCACTACTTCGTTACTGGTGAGTAATCACAACCCCTCTCTTTTAATATTTTCACTATATCTTTTTTGGGGTGGAATGCATGACTTATGTTTTACTTAAATTCTCATGACTTGCTTTGAAACTTTTGGTACATTTACTTGAACACTTGAAATTGATTCCGAACTTTTATGACTTGAATTGAACTTAGACTTATTTTGAACTTATGATGTGCCGTACGTACTTACATTTTAGTCTCCCTTGTCTACGGAGCAGGCTTAATTAAATTGTATATAATAGTTGTTATGATGTACTGTTCGTACATTCACATTGTTAGTCCCCGATTGATTTGCCGTCCGCACTTCAATTTTAACATACCGTTCGTACGGCTCCCTTGTCTATAGAGCAGGCTTAATTAAATTGTATATAATAGTTGTTATGATGTACTGTTCGTACATTTGCATTGTTAGTCCCCGATTGATTTGACGTTCGCACTTCAATTTTAATGTACCGTTCGTACGGCTCCCTTGTCGACTGAGTAGTAGATAATATGGATAGCGCTATTAGAGGTTGGCCAACCTCTCGTTCCCCTGTCTACGGAACACATATTATTTATTTTAGGGGCTTTGTCGCATAGTTTATTATATACATGGTGCTTTTAACGTGAACTTGATGAACATGTGTGCTTGACTATAAAATGTACTATCTTGTATGCAATGGTTTGAGAAACCATCGGTTATAAGTCTTGTATGGACAGGACTTGTAACTGAGTGGTTTGACATTATCTTTGCCATGTGGACTTTTCTCAAGAACTTTGGACGTACTTTTATTATGAAAATGTATGTGAACTCGTATGTTACAAGTCTTGTATGGGCGGGACTTGTAACAGGATGAGTTGACAGGATGTTTGCCATGAAGACTTTCTCTAAAAATGAAGATTTTCTTATTATATAAAACATATGTACTCACCAACTATTTTCATAGTTGACCCGTTTTCTCATGCACTTCAGGTGATCGTCAGTAAGCGTTTTTATGAAGGCATTTGCATAAAGGGTCTTCACATGTCATCTTTGCTTTCATTAAGTTGTCAAGAAAATATCTTTCAAGAATTCAAACTTATTTTTATTTGCCGATGTCGGCCAAAACAATGTTGTAATGTTGTACTATTTGATTTAATTAACGATGACACGTTCTATTATCTTGTGTTCTTGCCTTTACTCGTTACATCCCGTGTTTCCGCTTTAGCGGGGTGTTACACAACTTAATGACAATGAATGGATGGAAATTCAAAGGTTCTAACTGAACCAATCCCTTCACATTCAATTAGATCATTCAGTTTTACTTACGTTTTTATGTTTGCATGCTAACATTGGCTTTTTAGGTGATCGAAGTCTATAATGCCAAGCTTTATGACTACCACTTTAATTAGAGATTAAACTCAAATTTAATGGCCGTTTCGTTAAATATTTCTAACAAATTAACTCAAATTTAATGGCAATCACGTCTACCATAAAGCCACGTATGTATGATGTATCTTGAGAGATTATGTTCTAGATAAACTGATGCGTGGTTTTGCAACCTTACAACAGGTTTTACCTCTCGAGGGATCTCAAGAGGCTTACAACCCACCAGGCAGTGTACCTGACCGATGTAGTATAGTGTAGTGGTAAGTACGGGGGATTGATCGTTCTCCACAGGGAATAGTGTCGTTAGGATTCAAAAACTACTCTAATTAGGTCTAAGGGTGAGAGAAGATTCTTTTTTGTATTTTTATATTTTTTATGAAAGCAAGTAAAATCTCGGGTTTGAAGGAGTGGGCGGAATTAGTTGCTAGTCAACTAACCCAAATAACTACAAATGCAAATAATATAAAATAACTGAAAATGAAAAGGGTTGTGAAACTTATGTGGAGAGAAATGTGTTTACTTAGATTTCCTTACTCCCTAACTATCTTTTACCGGTTCATTAGTGTGTATTAATCGCGTGGATGACGGGTGTATTCCTTAATACCAATCGTGGGGTGGCGTACGTACTTCCCCAACTCTATGAGCTCCTACTTCACTCCTATGTCGAGCCGGCTAGGAAGCTCCTAACATGGGATCACTAGAATTCGCTCATGCATTAAATACAACCATAAAAACCTTAGTACGCATTGGTTCATGTTTCTTAAGACGTTCAAGCAAGTTACCGAATAGGAAGTTAGCCAGTTTTCTTAAGCCTAACATCGATAAACAATCATCCAATACAATTAATAACACACTAATAACCAATAATCAATAGCTAGGTTTCATTAGATCTAAGCAAACACAAGATAAATCTAGCCTAGCAGGTTAATCAAAAGACAAGAACGAGATATAATCAAACAACACATAGACATATTGATTGATTAAACAATTACTTATCTTCAATTAAACATGGGAGATCCAAGGGTATGAAAACCCTTAAAAATGGCAGAAATTCGTCTTAGGGTTTCTCTTCACAAAGTTGCACACTAATGACAAAAAATTGCAAAACTATATATAGAGTTTAAGGGCTGACGGCGTCACGTTATAGATCTTGACGCCGTCACCTCGCCGTGTCTAGGGTTCCCGGATGGCCTTCCTGACGCCGTCCCTCTTTAGACATCCAAAATCCGCTCTGGCTTATCAAAGCTTGACGCCGTCAGAAATGAGCTTGACGCCGTCCCTCTTTAGCTTAAACCGTGACGACCTTGATCACTTCAAAGGGTGACGCCGTCAGACTTTCCATGGTAAAATTCTCTGGCTTATCATGAGTAATTTTCATATCCACCTTTTTTGCCAAGCCGTGACGCCGTCTGGAACAATCCCTGACGCCGTCAAAGGTACTTTCCAGCATAATTTTGAGACTTTGTCGTTTTCTTCACTTTTATGCTCCAAAAACGTCCAAAATGCTTCCTTTTCCAGATTTCTTCTCCAAAGTACCTAAAATGACAAAAGGAACGATTTAGGGCAATATTTGATCAAATAAATACGATTTAGGGCTTAAATGACCCCCTAAAAGCGGTACACTTTTCGCTTCATCAATTATGTTCTAGATAAACTGAATTAATTTAAAATGACTACATTTGCACTCAGCTAAATAACCAAAGTACGAACCTAGCAGTTTCTATTATATAAAAAAAGAAGGTTACCATTACAATTCCTATGCAAAGCGCGAATTTTACATGCAATCAAACCTTACCACCATCTATAAACGACCTACTCGCAGTCACCAACCAATGACCAGGTGAGTGGTAGACGTGATGAAAGTAACTGCAATCCAACCTTACCACCATCCATAAAATTCCCCATCCTTTCCATCCAGCATCCTGTAAGAAAAAACGAAATGAAAAAAGAATTTCTAAAAAGGATAAATTATCTTCATGTGTTATGTTTGATAAATCCATTGCTAAATACCTTTGAAGCTAATGCCAAAAGATTATCAGGTACAGATTCCGAAGCTGTTTTTTATACAACACAAACAACTTTATCCGGCGATAATGAATGACATGAAACATCCTGCAAATCTATCACTGCTTCCAAAAATTCTAATTTCTTTCTTTCTTTCTTTTTTTAATTAATTTAGTAAGAAC
Organism: Artemisia tridentata subsp. tridentata; assembly: GCA_021014915.2. Classification (NCBI taxonomy): domain Eukaryota; kingdom Viridiplantae; phylum Streptophyta; class Magnoliopsida; order Asterales; family Asteraceae; genus Artemisia; species Artemisia tridentata. Next base: position 110,339,287 of record CP139509.1, on the reverse strand, counting down.
ATGAATGTTGAAATGGAACTCACCACATCAGGGGTAATATATGCACTCGGATCCCCAGCCTCATAAAGAAGTTGTTAGGCGCAAGTACTGAAATTTAACAACCCACCACGCCCATATGCTTTTGGTACACACAATTTTCCATCTGAACTAATTTCAAGAAGAGGAAGAGAGGGATCTAGCAGATTTGCAAAAGGGATATCTCTATATTTGTCTCGTGCAATCACATAATATAGTTGACTTTTTTGGTAAATATGACAAATATTTACTGTTACATTCAATATAAAAGAAAGCAGTGGCACTATATAATATAAGCTATGTTACACTATATGAGCAAATGCTTTTTCGGATGCCACATTACAATCCACAGCCCAAATAAATCAGTCTAACAAATGTTCTTACCGGCTCCATTTTGTTTATGAGTACCATGGATACACATGCCACATAGCCTGTCCCGCATTAACCATTGATTCCTGCCAACTAAAGAGAAACAAATAGTTATGTAACATTCGAGGAAAATATCCACTTCGCAAGTCATAAGTTGCTTGGTTGTATTACTAAAGGGGTTCGAAATTGCTTATTAAAACTTATAAATCTGCTCTCCCATACATTTCCTTGGTATAACCAATTGGATATGGTGTTAATGATTTTAGTAACCTGGTGTATAAACATATTTGTATCATTGTATGTAGAGGGAAGTCCTAATATCGTAACTTTATGGATTAGCCTGTTCAAGAAGTTTTGATGAATGTCAATCACATTCAAAGACATATGTTGCTTTAAATTTAACCACTTTGATATTTAGACTTAACATAAAATCTATTCAGTGATCAATAGTAGTTTACAATGATATTTTGTTGGTTTAGTTCATGTAAGTGCATAGCAACAGGAGCAGAGCATATATGAATACATTTCAAGCCATGTCAAATAAATTTGACAACTAACAACCTATTTAGCCTAAACACACATGAATTTAAAATCAAAGTTGCTGTAAAATTTGTTACTAACCTGAATATGTAGGGCGTAATAATATGTCTAAGCTATGTTTTAGGTCTAAATATATGCACAATCCAGTAAATAAGTAATGCATCTACCTTTTTGTTATAACATATTACTGCAATCCATAGTAGGAGTTTGTCGTGCTCCATCAGCAACATCAATATTTGCACCTTCCTCGATCAATAGTAAACACTACTTTGATTCACTCTGTACTTGTCGTATGGTGCAAAGGGTGCTGCCAAACCTGTATTGTGTGAACACCAAATGTTTATCATTCAAAGAAAATATTAAATCTTATTTTTAAGGACCAAAGTACAATGCGCCTAAATATTAATTCATAGTAGGAGTAAGACATACTCTATGAACCAAATCAATATTGGCCAATGTTTGCTAATGATACACATGTACTAAACTTCTAATCAATGTGAAACATATGAGAAAGCACCTTCCTATATTTATGGCATCACTTTTACCAACTTCGATCACTAAATTGACGCGACAATTAGCTCAATAGCCAATATGGAGCACTTGTACAAACATGCTGCTAACATATGACATTATCCATTTTATAGACGATTGGCTTCATTTTAGCTAGCAAATGAATGCTAATGACCATTTTGGAAGATTGCTTTTTGTCTAAAATTCAATTTCTCTATAACACTTGGTGTGCCAAATGCTCAATATAGTCACAAAAACATATTATTTCAATAACAATATAAGAGGTTGTATGCAGTAAACATAGACACTCTTGGCAGCTTTTGACATGTTTCCCGTCAACTATTATTTATTTTTATTTTACAATGTTTGAACCTTTAGATATAAAACAAAACTAAAATGGACTCATTAATAAGCATGTGTCGAAATAATTTGTACCAAATTAATCTAGAAAACACAAAATGTTCACCACATATTCTATTTTGGTCTTTAAACTTTAAAGGCATTATTGTAGTCTTAAGATAATAAATCATTATAGTACCAATATATAAAAATTAAAGGAAGCTCAAAAAGTTTACGCGTTCTTAACATCTTCAAGACTTAAAGGACTGCTACCGTGTGGCGTCGCGTAACTGTTACAACAAAAATCAACGTCTGGCGGCGGTGGCCGATATTCTGACGATTCAGCTTACAACTGCAACAATAAACCAATAAACAAACAAAGAAAAGAATCAAAAGTAACAAAGCCACGCGACCAATCTGTCATAAAAACATTTTATCAAACACATGATATGCAATATCAACAAATTAGCAAATTTTTTCAATTCCATTAAAACAATACATCTAAAAACCAATACATAACCATCTTAAAAATTAATAAAAGAAATAAAAAGGCTTACTTTTTGAAAGATCAATATCATCATCATCAACCTTTTCAACTTTTGGTTCTACAACTTGTTCTTCAACCTTAACACCGTAGTCTTGGACTCACCGTGACGCCAACCCAGGAAACATTCATGTTGTTATTGAATATTTGTAAGTGTGTTATTTATAGGATCCATGGATGATAAACTGATACATACAATGGTGAGCAAGTGAAAGGACCTGGCATGGTACTTGAAAAGGTTTGGTGACCGTAGCTTCATTCCTTGCATTTAGAGGTGATTAATATGGCGTCTTTTTAACTACAATTGAGTTTATTTATTTGTATAGAGACATTAATGCTTTCATTTATGCCATGAAACTCATTCCTGTATGGCTTGTAATAAATTTATGGAACTTTAAAAGCTCTTTTAACGCTTGGAAGATGTAACCACCGGTAAATTTCCACTTGTATTAATATTCTAACGAAAGAATACTTATCCATTTTCTACGTATAATTTTTTTTTAAAAGATTAAACGTTATCAGTTTATCTTATCACAACAACAAACTAATGTGACGTAACTCACATTCCTAATAAACATGCTCACTACCACCAACATGTATTAAGTACGTTTCAAAAAAACATTCCTTATATGTTAAGTATAAAAGTTTTCAACTCTGATTTACCACTTTACGTTATTTCGTTAACGTGTGATTATTAAACGTTCAAACTAAACGTTAGCCATTTATTAGGATTTTCATGAAACCTTAACTTATTATAACCATGATTTTATGTAATTAAATCATAAACACTAAAGTACAACACTTCAATTGCTAATGTACAACCCTCTAATGCATCATTTCAAACTTTGTTTTATTTTATTTTACAAACTCTAAAGTACAAGATCTAAAGCTCACGTTACAAGTCTTTAATGCATTAATTTTAAAATATATTTATTTCATTGCTATTTTGAATCTTGCAACCAAGTGACCAAACAAGGATTGCACCTCGCATATTTCAGGTCTATTTTTAAATATTTAATACCAATTATTATTACATTTTTATTAAATGATATTACTTTTAGTAACAATCACAAGTTTAATCGTGTGAATTATACTTACAACCAACACAAGATTAGGACGAGTCTATATGTTCAAGTTACTCAAATTCATCAATAGTCATATTTCATATGAACTATTGCCACTTTGTTGTTTTTACATTATACTCTTTACGTAATATAAGTACTCAAACTTAGGTTAATAGGTTTTATCAACGTATACGCTCTCCGCTAAACTTATCACACGTCTAATATAATTGGTTGGAGTATATTGATAAACTTTGACATTTTTATAAGTATTATATTTTTACGTTACCCGGTTTTAAGTTCGTGACTTAAGGACTTGACGTTAGTAATTACCGGGATCAAACTATACCTTAAACTATTAATATGTATTGTCATTCATACCATACCATAACATGCTAATACTGATCCTATATGTACATGTATGAAAATTTCGCCATATGATTCTATATATACATTGCTCCATATAACCCTACGTGTTCTATTATGAAACTTTCAAAGCATGCATGGTTCAAAATCTTACATATTTCGAATCACTCTGAACTTACGGCTGTATAAACCAAGATACTTAGCTACCAAATTTACCATACAATTTCATATGGTGTATATATATATTCACGTATACATGCATGCTACTTAGCTACCAAATTTACAATACAATTTTATATGGTGTATATATATTCACGTATACATGTTTCTTTAAACTAGTGTAGAAGTTGCAATGTAGACTTTGAACCTTAGTCTATATAAATCGAACAAGCCTTCACATTTCATTCCATCTCTCGCTTTCAAGCTCAAAATACATACCCACATTCTTCTTAGTCACTGAAATCGATATGAAAAAGAAGATTGCTCAAGTTTTAAGCCTTGGAAAGCTTGGTTTACATTTTGAAGTCGATATGGAAAAATTTCCTTTTTACCGTGTTGAACAATTTCAAGAAGGTTTTGTAAGTCTTTAAGCCTTTTCAATCCTTTTTGCATTCTCTAATAACCATTTACATGTGCTTTGAACCTAGTAACAAGTTAAAACAAGATCAAAAACATTTTTTCTTACTCTTCTTTTATTACCAAGAACCAAGAAACATACCCTTTTAAATCAAATTTTAAGTTCTTAAACCTTGACAAATAAACTACATGCTAAGCCTTCTAAGATAAGCTCATATACATGTTATCAAGTCACAAAAACAAGGCCATGAGTTTTTACAAGTTTCGATATTCATTTTCTTTTCGTTTCTTCTTGACGCAAACCACCCCAAACGCCTACTTTGATCGAGTTTTTAACCCATAAGCAGAAGGCTATAAGCCAAACTATTTAAGCCACTTTAACAAGCACCTAATCAAGTTTATTTTTCTTTGTGTCGCACAACAAAATCAAACGCACCCTTTGATTGGGCCACAAGGCCCATAAGCTACTTTAAAAGCTCATAATCCCTTTTATAAACTAATAAGCTCTCCACAGCTTATTCTAAATCTTTATATAGCTTATATTGATAAGTCATAACAAGCCACCCCTTTTTCGAATCCAAAAATACAAAATTTGCAAAATAAGGACTAAACATTTAACGACAAACATGCATGGGGTAAAAACACTAAACTTGGAGTTTCTTGGGCCAAAACTGTAAATTTAGTTAATAATATAGAATAAGGACTATGCATGTAAGTAACAAAATGCATGGAGGGCCTGTTTTGCCAAATTTCTAAAACTATATATATAAAGGATTAAATTTAAAAACTAATTAACACTTGGGGATAAAAAGTGTAATTATGAATTAATAAATTATAAAAAGGTCTCCGATGCAAATTATATTTAACCAAGGGGTATAAAGTGTCACTTTTGAAACTCCAGGGTAGAAACTGTCATTTCACTAAAGTTCAAGTGTATGAACTGTCAATATTTGAAACTATAAGAGTATAAAGTGTAACAATTTTATATCATTTCGGAAATATACTTCTAACTCGTTTTAACTCGGTTTTTTTGTAAAAACTCACATACGAGATGTTTATATTTTACAAACGATCAATCGAACTTTAAAGGATAAACTATGATTAATCATCCGATAACTTTCGGAGGAACTTGTAAATTATAAATCTCATCATTTATATTTTACTCACTCAACCATACACGCTATATTAAACTCACCCAAAGATCCAACACATAAATTATCGACAAAACACATGTTGTACGACTAATATAACACTACACTTTATTTAATAAAGTCTTGGACATAAACAAACATACTGAGACTTGACATATCTACTTAGGTTGCATATCGGAGCAGTTTATTCTCGAAACGTGATTAGTTTCTTAATCAGACTACTGTATCACCAAGGTGAGTCATATCCCATCTTTTCTTATTTTAAATTCTTTGGGGGAGATACATGCTCGTTTTACTTACAACTCTTATTCATAAACATTCTACTCGATTTATGAAACACTCTATTTGTTTATTGAAACTTATTACATGCTAAACACAATTATTTTCAGTATGCTATCTTGATTGTTATTGCCTAAGACACACTTTTGACATTAAAAGTCCCTCATATCATGAACCATTAATCACTTGCGAGTGAACGCGAATTTAGTGAATAGATCTATTGGCAGTTCCCATTTGTGTTGCTGGATAAGTATCCAAATGCACTTTATTTGAGAATAAACAGGAGAACGGCAAGCTCCTGCCCGAGGGCATTGTTACTTACATCATCTTTATGATGTCTGTAATTAACATCATTCTTATGATGTCCCACTGTTACCGTTTGAGCTTCATGAGACTTAGAGCAATAATACTGTACTACAACGATACTATTTTACTATAATTGTATTTCTATACAATTATCCAACTTGAAACTTGTGTTCAACGTGTTGATGCAAATAATGTTCTAAAAACGTTATTTCTATCCTTTGATAACTTCACGTTTTGAGGATGACAAAATGTGAAATCACGTTACGTTAAAATTAACGTAAACAAGTTTTTAATCGGAAGATCCCGTTTGTACACAAATCACTCTAGAACAAAGTTACAACTTAACTAATGATCAAAGAAGTGAATTTGAGTTTTAGACATCACATTTTTATGTGACAAAACATTTCTTTCAAAAATATACTTTATAAATTATTTTTGAATAATTAAGAAATGTTTTAACGGAAAAATAAGTTTAAAATACATAACAGCTATTCCCCCCCCCCCCCCCCAAAAAATCAGCTCCAAACTTCCCCAAATAAGTTTTCACCAGAAAAGACAAAAAATGGAGCATCTTTGTCTGACACGGCTCCACGGTTCCACTAAATTTAGTGGAGCCGTGGGTGATTTAGTGGAGCCGTCCCCGTATAACGCCCAGATTTTTTCTGCCTATAAATGCTAGCCCACTTCACAGATTTTCTTCACCCTTTCTAACACAGAAACTTTTGAGTTTAAATCTCTCACACCATTTTCTTTTCTTGATCATTTAGTTTAGTTTTTCTTTTGTTCAAGAGTGATCCAATCATCCAACTTAGAGATCCTCTTCATTCCTCTTCAATAGCAAGAGAAGAACACAAAGTATCCAAGTTGGTACAAGGTGTTGTCATTCCTCTTCAAGTGCAAGAGAAGAACTCAAGGTATCCAAGAAGATACAAAAGTTGTAGTAGTTGTTAGATTTCTTGTAACATTTGTTACATCCTTGTTGTATCATAGCATACATCAAGATCATTTTTCTTTTGTGAGAGTGTGAGTGAAGATCATTGTGATCTTATAAAGATAGTGAATATCTCTTGAAGCCATTGGGCTTGTGTGATTGATCAAGAAGATGAAGGGTCAATAGGATAGTGTTAGTCAAGTGAGTGTTGATCATTGTGATCGTGTCGAGATCTTGGAGATCTCTTGAAGCCATTGGGCTTGAGTGATTGATCGTGTGGATCGTGGTAGATTGGTGCTAGCTAAGATTAGCACTCGACATCTAGCTTAGTGTCGGAAATAGGATAAGCGACGTGTACGGTTTTCTCCGCCTAAAGGGAGGTTGTTGACATAGTGCTTGAAACTCTCGAGTGTGGTACTCGGGGAGTGGAGTAGGGTGAAGAAGAGCTTCGTAGCCGAACCACTATAAATCCTTTGTCCCGGTTTGATCTTTCCATCTCTACTCTTTACTTTCATTACTTAATATTAGTTAGTTTAGTGTGTAGTTTATATTGGTGTTGATTGATTGCACATAAGAATCGAATCAAAGGTTTCCAATTGTAAAGCTTTTTAAGAAGTCTTAAAAAGATTTAAAAAGAACTTAAAAACTGGGAAAACTATTCAACCCCCCCCCCTTCTAGTTTTCCACAATTGGTATCAGAGGCCACATCATGGGGGAGATTATGTGGATCGAAAAAGTACGAGCGGCGTTTGTACCTTCGTGGGTTGTTGCTTAACTTCTTGGTTCTCCAAGAAACAAACGGCTCTTGCTATCTCCACGACCGAAGCCGAGTACGTAAGCGCCGGAAAGGCATGTCAACAAGCACTATGGATGAAACAAGCCCTTAATGACTATGACATCCATTTAGATGACGTCCCCATTATGTGTGATAATAAAGGTGCTATTGACTTGAGCAAAAATCGCCGACATCCTAACCAAACCTCTCAAACGAGAATCCTTCAATTACCTTCGTCTAGGTCTAGGAATGATGGAACATATTCCCCATAAATCTTATGACTCTTTGAAGTCATCTTATCTAGACTAGGTTCCCCTCGTCAAAAGAATTTATTAGGTATAAATTCTTTCCTCGTGTCAAAAAGTCTCACTAAATCAGCGAGACTTATTCGTCAAAAATCAAAATGGGACAAAATTTCATCCCATCAGATCACGGCTCCACTAAAGGTGGCACGGCACCGTTAAATTTAACGGTACCGTGGAACCGTGTATCTGATATATCCCGTATTTTAGTCTCCTTTTTCCCACATTACCAAATTCAATTACACCCCTTCAAGATCATATTCAAGACATTGATTTTCAAAATTATCAATCACTTCCACTCTTTCAACATGAATTGTAAGTTATCTTACTTTAATTTTCTTCAATTTTGAGTCTAGGGTTTGTTCATACATGAAAATTGAATTGGGGCTTTTCAATTTTTGAGTCTTTATACTAAGATTAGACAACATGTGATTCCCTTTACATAGGATTTTCATAAACAAAATTGAATCACATATTCATGTCTAGGAAACTTGCAATTAGAAGTCATCAACACTCAAATTTTTCAAAACCCTTAGCACCAAAACATTGAAGTTGCCAAACACCCCAATTCCATTGTTTTCGAAAAATTTCACGAAATTAGGTTCATGAAAAACTTTTCGTGCATTGTTGATGCAAACTAAAAATGTTTTCTCATGCATACATGATCTCGCGAATATTGATCGAATTACATAATCAATATTTACTTTTCGACATATTTGCTTGAGCAAAAGTAAATTAGGAGTGTTTGGGTAATCTCATTATTTTTGATTCTAGAGTCGAGATTACCGCACCTCCACATAGTTTGCGTATAGGCACACACTAGGCACGTGTCTCTAATGCACCTACTCTAAATTCTAATTTTTCCTAAAATTTTCTTATAGGAAACAATAATGTCTCATGGGTATGATTTTGATCATCTTCTAACCGACACCTATACACCCGAAATATCTCATGAACCCACAACACCCGGTAACCACATACGTGCCTATGTCAATCTTGAAACCCGTCGGTTTCATGAAGGTCGAGTCGTTGATCCGTCCTTAATTTATCATAGGGATATCAACACTTCATTTAGAGCTATAGGATTCGATTGCTTACTACACATCAACGAGCACATTTTTCCTCATTTTGTGTTAGAATTCTTTCGACAAGTTGAACTCGTACGTAACGAGGATCACTCTTTGTCACTTTGGTTTTGGGTCCGAAATTTCAAAATTTTCCTAACCCTTGAGCAATTTGCTCAAATTCTCCGAATTCCCAATCATGGGCAATGTGCCTATACTGAAGATTGGTGTCTTGAGTCCCTCTTTAACTTTCGTGAAGAGGATAGTCCATATTGTTCCTACATACCCTCTCCAATCGAACTTACCAAACTCATTCGTACTCCTAAGTACTCCTCCTCTTACCCAAATCCAACGAAAACTCGTCTGGATGAGGTTTGTCATGAACTACTTTCTTGGGCAGTCATCCTGCGAGAAAATGTTCTAAGTCTAACAGGAAATCGTGAGCAACTTCCGGCGTGTTGTGCTCATATGATTTACTGTCTCCTCACCCAACAACCTTACAATCTCGCCTACTTCTTCGCTAAGCGAATTGTACATCTCAAGGGTAACAAAAATAAATTGATACCCTATGGGATGTTCCTAACCCGTCTCTATCACCACTTCATGAACTCTCACCCTTACCTTCGTAGTCCTCAATATTCACTCTTCAAACCCGTTATGAAACCCCTAAATGAGTCATATGTCTCATCCATTCTCATTTTCGAATCTTCCACCCACTATGCACCCTTTGATGATCCGAATCATGAGAATAAGATGCATGCTCAAGGCGAGAGTGTGATGAAAACGGGAGAAAGCTCAAGTCATAAGTAGTTAGGAGGGGATTAACATTAATATTAGGATTTATCTATGATAGAGATTAATACTCTTTGTCATTTTGCATGCTTGATATTTAATCTATCCCCTTGCTTGAATTATTTGGATGATACCTTATTTTGTCACTTATGATTGCATGCTTATGATTATCTTGGCAAATTACATGATAATCTTTATATGCTAGAAGTAGCTTGATATGAGACATATTAGGCAAATAAATCTTTAGTGATTTGAGGCACTATCATTTCCAGGAACTAGTTCCCCTAGAAAACATCCCTCTAGCTGCCCAAAACTAGCCTACACAGGAAAATCCGTGAAAATAGTGTCACGGTACCACTAAATAGGCCACGGTACCTTTAAATTTAACGGTACCGTGTGATGTTTAGAGGAACCGTGTACCTGTTTGATGAATTTTCACTGTTCCTCCTAAATCCCTGCAACCCTAACCTCAAACCTGCAAATTTTCCAACCTCACATACACCCTAAGATTCCCTTCCTACACCATAGGACACTCTCATCCACTTTAATTCAAATTTCACCCATCTTGCCTATATAAGGCCTCATCCTTGCAAGATTATCTTGCACATCATCCTCAACCTCACATCACACACACACACCATGTCCTCCACACAAGGATCCACCTCTCACATCTCAAAGAAACCTAGAATAACCATAAGACCACCAACAAGACCCCTCTTTGTGGATCTTACAAAAGATGATGAAGCAATAACACCACCTTCCCAAGCTACTCCCAACTCACCATCACCACCTAATGCACCTTCCAAAACATCCTCTACCTACACAATATCTTCATCATCTCCTTCCCTCAACACCATACCATCCTCAATGGATTACACACTCTCACCCATAACTCCATTGGACTATGCCATGCCAACTCTATCACCAACAAACTCCCCACCACCACCTTCTCCTATCATGGTTCAACCTATCCAACCTCATCCCTTTAATATACATAGTGCTAATTGCCTATGTTGCCTCCACAACCGTAACCTCATCTTCTATTTGAGTGATGAAATTCACTTCATGTTCTCCTATGTAGAACATCTTTTAACACCACCACAACCCCCATGATGTCACCATCTCCACCACCTCATAGCCCACAAAACTAAACATGATCTTGTTTAGCTTTTCACCAATAAACCTTTAGGACACTTCTTGGAAATGAAGCTTGCCTCTAGTCATTAGGGATTTATGCTTCTTGTTGTCCATTTTCCTTATGCTTATTATGTAGTCATACTTATGTATGACCCTTGCTTTTCTTTATGAATGGATATTCTCTTTTATGAGGTTATTTTATGTTTGGGGGCTTGGTTATTTAGTCATCTTTGTGGTTGGATATTTTGTCATGTGTGCTACATGTTAGACTTTGCATACTTGTTATCTAACCTTGTTTTGTAGCACGAATCATTGCTCGATTCCTTGGTGTCCTCCAAACGAGGGGGAGTATACATCAAGGGGGAGCCTTAGCAACCTTTTTGCTTCGACAAAAAGGGGGAAAAATGGGAGTAAACTCATTAAAAACTTGTTAAAATTAATTTTAACCTAAAATGAGTTTATGTTTTGTCATCATCGAAAAGGGGAGATTGTTAATGCAAATAATGTTCTAAAAACGTTATTTCTATCTTTCGATAACTTCACGTTTTGAGGATGACAAAATGTGAAATCACGTTACGTTAAAATTAACGTAAACAAGTTTTTAATCGAAGATCCCGTTTCTGCACAAATCACTCTAGAACAAAGTTACAACTTAACTAATGATCAAAGAAGTGAATTTGAGTTTTAGACATCACATTTTTATGTGACAAAATATTTCTTTCAAAAATATACTTTACAAATTATTTTTGAATAATTAAGAAATGTTTTAATGGAAAAATAAGTTTAAAATACATAACAGCTATTTTCCCCCCAAAATCAGCTCCAAACTTCCCCAAATAAGTTTTCACCAGAAAAGACAAAAAATTGAGCGTCTTTGATTGACACGGCTCCACGGTTCCACTAAATTTAGTGGAGCCGTGGGTGATTTAGTGGAGCCGTGGGTGATTTAGTGGAGCCGTCCCCCTATAACGGCCAGATTTTTTCTGCCTATAAATACCAACCCACTTCACAGATTTTCTTCACCCTTTCTCACACAGAAACTTCTGAGTTTAAATCTCTCACACCATTTTCTTTTCTTGATCATTTAGTTTAGTTTTTCTTTTGTTCAAGAGTGATCCAATCATCCAACTTAGAGATCCTCTTCATTCCTCTTCAATAGCAAGAGAAGAACACAAAGTATCCAAGTTGGTACAAGGTGTTGTCATTCCTCTTCAAGTGCAAGAGAAGAACTCAAGGTATCCAAGAAGATACAAAATTTGTAGTAGTTGTTAGATTTCTTGTAACATTTGTTACATCCTTGTTGTATCATAGCATACATCAAGATCATTTTTCTTTTGTGAGAGTGTGAGTGAAGATCATTGTGATCTTATAGAGATAGTAAATATCTCTTGAAGCCATTGGGCTTGTGTGATTGATCAAGAAGATCAAGGGTCAATAGGATAGTGTTAGTCAAGTGAGTGTTGATCGTTGTGATCGTGTCGAGATCTTGGAGATCTCTTGAAGCCATTGGGCTTGAGTGATTGATCGTGTGGATCGTGGTAGATTGGTGCTAGCTAAGATTAGCACTCGACATCTAGCTTAGTGTTGGAAATAGGATAAGCGACGTGTACGGTTTTCTCCGCCTAAAGGGAGGTTGTTGACATAGTGCTTGAAACTCTCGAGTGTGGTACTCAGGGAGTGGAGTAAGGCGAAGAAGAGCATCGTAGTCGAACCACTATAAATCCTTTGTCCCGGTTTGATATTTCCATCTCTACTCTTTACTTTCATTACTTATTATTAGTTAGTTTAGTGTGTAGTTCATATTGGTGTTGATTGATTGCACATAAGAATCGAATCAAAGGTTTCCAATAGTACAGCTTTTTAAGAAGTCTTAAAAAGATTTAAAAAGAACTTAAAAACCGGGAAAACTATTCAACCCCCCCCCCCTTCTAGTTTTTCACACAACGGATTATTATACAAACACTATGGGTATAAAACAACGTAGCCCATCATTTTATCGATATTTGTAATCATTACAATTATCGCCTAAACTTGAAACTATTGAAATCAATTGTTTTACTTATAAACTCTGTGAACTCACCAACCTTTGTTTTGACACTTTTAGCATGTTTATCTCAGGTCCATAATGAACGAGGATGGCATGGAGGGGCATGGATACTGGTAGAAGGCTAAAATCTAATTATCATTCGAAACTTATTTAACAAACTGTAAAACTACTGGGACCTAATTTTGTAAACTCTGATATTTATAAAATTCGAATGATAAATCTTTTAAAACGACTCAATTAGAGATCATTTTCTATAACTGTTGTGCCGTCGAGTAAACCCAGTTTGAATTCCGCTGCGTATCACGAAATTGGGGGTGTTACAGAAGAAGCTCAAGACCATCGGCTTCTCTTAGCTTTATCTTCATGTTTGAGTTGCTTAACTTATACCATTAATGCTCAAATTCAATTACATGCAACCCAATCTTTATATATAGTTAGATTTCCATTTCAAAGTTTAATTAGGGGTACTAAGGAGGGCAAATTAGATAATTAACTTTAATCCTTTTTAAAAACTATTAAGTTTTCAAGAATTGAGCTTAAATGCTTTATAAGTAGTATGGATAAGTATTACGGGTATTAGAGCATGGGGTGTTTTCACCTTCATGGCTCGCCATTTCCTTTGTGACAACCAAAATGGCATGCCATTTCGCATGTTATCACACCCCACCCTCTTGTGCCCTTTGCAAAGTGACTGAACACATATTGCGTCAATTCCAATTTTTTTTAATTAGGTTTTGTTGTTGGGTTTGTGTTTTAATTGGGTATGGTGGGTCTCAAAAGGGGTGAAATGGTTTGAGCCACTACAGAGGGGGTATTTTTAGTGTGTAAATGTGAAATGCTGAGATGATGCTGATTTGACATAAACGACACGCAAATAGCATACCCTTCACTCTTATTAACTTATGCACGTCACATATACTTGTCACATCAACGATATATACAAAATGTCTAAGGGTTATACTAAAGTAAATTATTTATCATGAAAATATATATTGATGCAACCTTCCTTTTAGACTAGAGGGAGTGGAGGTGAGGGAGTGTGAGTGACTAAGTCACTACGGTGACTTCAAAAACAGCAAACCAAACTCACGCCCATTTTGTGCAAGTATGGTGAGTTACTCAACAAAGTGGAAGGTTAACAAATGTGGGACCTAAATGAGAAAGTAATGTTTTTTTTTTTTTTTTGAGTGTGTGTAGAATATTTAGTGTAGTATATTTTGTGTAAAGTGAGTATTTTAATGAAAGGTAAGGTATGATGACCAAAACGGATATATGGTGAGTGGAAGTGGGAAGAAAGAAAAAAATGAGATGGCGCTGATATGACAGTGAGTGAGTCATCACCACTACTTTCGGAAGTATTGAGCAATCGTTATTAAAGCGAAAATCAAAATAGTTGGCGATGCCGATAGTTAAGATCAACCCACTCAATTGTCGTACTTGTTACATGATTCTCTAATTGCAGAATTATCTATAAAAGTTCGTCAGAGATTCTGAATTTTATAAATTTACGTAAAAACATCATTTTAAATCAGTTATACACAATAAGTAGTTACAGTATATTAGTATATCCCCTTGCTTTTCTCATCATTGAGACAAAACACGAATTTTTTTGTGAATAAAACTATATACTCCATAAAATAATTAGTGTAAATTGCGAAATTCGATCTACTCATTTCGACTAAAATAAACTCCAAGGAACCATCCGTACATATGAATCATTTTTAAAGGCCAAAAGTCTAACTAAACAATCATTTTCATAGATGAATAATGCAAAAGATTTTAAGAAATCTCGAGAAAAATATATTTCTTACTTCTTCAAAATGGTTTGGTTAAGGGTGCGTTTGGTATCCCATTATGGGAACGAGACCATGACTATGAAAGTGATTAAATGTATTTGTTTAAGATGAGAGGGCCCACCACTATGGTAATGAATGATAGATATAATCTATACTCCATATACATCAAGAGAGCTAGGTATGAATCTTTCATAGGTGAGGGACCCACTACTACTATCAAACTCATACCCATTGTCATTCATGCCAGCATACCAAACACACCCTAAACTTCTGACCTCATAGCTTATGCCAATAGTTGTTTTTATTTTAAAGATCTATCCCGATAAAAAATAGATGAAATAATGAACCATAAGGACATTTTTAATAAATACTCCGTATTATATTATACTATATATCAATTACCGTTCCACACGACGTTGTTTGAATGGGTCGAAAACGACGTCGTTGTTTGAATGGGTCGAAAACGACGTCGTTTAATAGTTGTAAACGCAATTGACGACACATAATAAACAAGACGATGACGTTTAGTAACCTGAAACCCCACGACGTCGTTTTGCGGTAAAAATTGAAACATTTACAAACTGTCCCCTGGACTATGCAAGGACTTACGAAAAGTACCTGCAACATTTTGCTATTTACAACTTTTTTATATAACAAACTTTATTATCAAATATCGAATAAATGTCTAGTAATTTCTTTAATAAAAAAAATACCAATGAAAAGGCCTCTGGATTACGAACAAAACGAGCCTAATATTTATATACTTTTGACATATGTACGATTTTATAAAAAATGTTGAAGTTTAATATGTATTCTTGAAAAAAAAATGAAACTTTCGAAACACACCTTTAACTTACCGTATAACTTTAAAATCTACTTTACACTGTGTTCTCGAGTTAAAGTTAAGGTAGAAAAAGAAAGAAAATGAAAATGAATCATAAGAAGTTGTGTTTTCGAGTAGTTTTACATAAGTAGGAAAAGAAAAGAAAATGTAATGAAAGTTAGTGTGATTTTGTTGATTATTAAAGTAAAATGTTTTCTCCCAATTTTCGAAGAAAATTTTTTACTTTACATTTCTTTATTTTTCTTTAATAACAAAACTCAAGAACACAGTGCAAGTGTTTGTAGTTGTGTATATAGGGAAGAAGCAAAGAAACCAGAAGGCCAAAGACGTACAATTCTATAAAAGTTTGAATTATATGTAAACAATTGATATTGTATTGTGGTTAGTTCGGTTCGACGGGCAGAAAGAAAAAGAAGAAAAGAGAAGATGATGGACTATTCGCATACAAAACATAAGAAGTTTCATTCCTATATAAATGAATCATATATGCCTTATTATGGTGGTTGGTTCGGATCGCATCAGAGAGGAGAAAAAAAGTAGTAGGGAGGTATACGGCGTAGGCAATCCCCTCGGTGGTTGCCACGGTATTCAACTAGAGAGAGATGAAAGCAAGATGTTTAGCACCGTGTTGTCCAAGTATATATTATATTGTAGTCTTATACATATACAACAGTCTACGGAGTCCTCAAACGAAAATGTTGATCTCGACAAGAGAAGTACGTTAATATTTTGTTGTATTCTTATACGTACATGAATAAAAACATCGATTGTTTTCGTTTATATTATTTAGTTTCGTATCTAAATGAAAAACATTTGTGCGCATGCTCTCTTTACATATTTAAGAGACAACAAATATTGGACACATCACATGAGCTCATAACCCATTATACAAAAAAAAAAAAAAAAAAAAAAAAAAAAAAAAAAAAAAAAAAACTGTGTTATACTTCCTCCGTCTCACAATAATTGTCAACTTTGATTTTTTTGAGTCTTTTTTGTTTAACTTTGACCATTAATATATTTGTTTGTATATAATATTTGATGAAAATTATATCAATGAACATACATTTTAAACCTAAACTATTCATATATTTTTCATCAAGTATTATATTACACAAATAAAAATATTTATGGTTAAAGTTGAATAAAAAATACTCAAAAAAGTCAAAGTGGACAATTATTGTGAGACGAAGGTAGTAACAGCAAAAAAAATTTACATAAAAAAGCATATTACATATATATAAACTTTTGAAAAAGAGGGTTAGGCGGCAAATATTTGATTCATCACATGGGCTTATAGCCTATTATAAAAAATAATAATAATAATAATAATAATAATAATAATAAAATAAAAAATACATATAAAAACATATATGTACTAATAAACATACAGTATATATAACTACTACTACTACAAAAAAAAAAAAAAAAAAAAAAAAAAAAAAAAAAAGTTAATTCTAACTTATCATGTATACTAACACTACATAATTAAAGAAAATAAAAAAATTACTCATCCCAAACAAATATAAGATATAAATAGAAAACAAATAAATACATGAAATTTCGTGACTCAAAAGACACATATATCAAAACCAAAAAACTCCATCGCAACGCGCAGGGAATACATTTATATGTAGCCTCCCTCCAGATATTACCTTGTTATAGACCTATGTCCAAATATTTTTAAATTATACAAGACCTAAGGGTGTCTAAATATTCTTAAATTATATACAAGTACTTGTATGAGCATAATTTAAGAATATTTGATCACCCTTAGGTCTATACGAGGTAAATCTGGACGGGTTCTCTCGTTTGTATATATTGAGCAAAGAAAAAAGTGGGAACCAATTGTATAGATATGACCCATAACCTAACGCGTTGGATCCAAAAGGTTCGCAACAACTTGTACCGCAAAATGGAAACCGCGTCCACATCACGTGCATGGCCCATTGTCTTTTTGATCATTTCTAATTCCTAATTTTGATTACAAGTAGGTAGGGGTGTTCACGGATCGAGTAATATCCACAGTAATCAAAAATTGAAATTGATCCGAACTAAAAAAAAAATGAATTGAACCGAATTGGTCAAAACCGAACGGAACCAAACTAAATATTCGGTTATCGGTTTGGATATGGTTTTGATAATGAAAACCGAAAACCGAATTCATATATATATATATATATATATATATATATATATATATATATATATATATATATATATATATATATATATATATATATATATATATATATATGGATTTATATGTAAAACAAATAACTAAAACTCTTTCTTTGTATAAATATAACATTATTTAAACTTGAAAAAAAAATTATGCTAAATATATATATAATTAAATAAAAAAATAATTAAAATTATGTAATTGGGGTTTTTCGGTTCGGTTTTCGGTTATAGGGGTTCGGTTTTCGGTTCTTCGATTCGGTTGAATCAAAGTTGAATTCGGTTCGGTTCGGTTTTCGGTTTGACTCAGAAAAAAAGTTAACCTAACTAACCGAACCGAATAACCCGATAACCGAACCGATAAACACCCCTACCCCTACAAGTAGCTGCTAACTTCATTCGAAATTTTATATTATTTGACACCTGTTCTTAGAAATGGTTTGGAGAGGGCTGAGCACTCTCTAAGAGCACACGGTATGGTGTGCGTTAAGGTGTGTTAAAGTTTGACATTTTGGTGTTTTAAGGTATGTTAACCATACCGTGGAAGTGAGTTAAGGTGTGTTAAGTTAAGGTGAGTTAACCCCTTAACGTGCGTTAAGGTGTGTACTTTTTTGTGAGTTAAGGTGTGTTAACCATATCGCCCATGTGATGAGTAATAATAAGGGGTGTTTTTTTTTAGTTAAGGTTAAAGCTGATGTGGCAGTGTGTTAAAGTTTAATACAGGTTAATCATACCGAGTGCTCTAACCCTCTATTGTCTCCGCCCCATACTAATTTTCTTATGGAAAAATGGAACTTAATTTTATAATTTGTTGCGTAATAAACTCTACATTTCCTTTTATAATAATTAGATTTACAACCCAAAACTAAACTTTTATAAGCTCAATAATACATGGCAAATATATAAATAACAAAACAACCGTCTTGCAACTGTTATCTTGATTGTTATCTCACACTATTGAAGGACTAAGGTTATTATTGGATATTAATCCTTTATTTGGTGCACTCATTGTTGTTGACTTTAGTTTAGCACTTTAGCCTCTTTACAAAGAGATCTTTGTGGGACTTTATGCATACCTAACAAAATAAACTAGTTAACTTTGTATGAAACATTTAGAGCATAAGGTATCATGTGCTCAGGTTAAACTTTAACTCAGTGTCACGTCAGCGTTACATCAGCTTTAACTTTTCACCCTTAACTCACAAAAAAAACACCCCTTAACATAACTTAACCATAACTCAACAACAATTTACAAAAACACCCCTTCATTTAGGGGCCAGAAATGATTTTTTTTTCTTTTTCTTTTTAATGATGCATGCCTTTAACGTGGCGTTAAGAGCTTAACTCACATGTTAAACCTTGACCTTAACTCACCCCCTGCAATGTTAACGTGCCCTTAACATGCTCCAAGTTAAGGTTTAACTCACCTAGCATGTCAACATACCGTATGCTCTTAGGTCATGGTGGAATTAGTTCGTTGTGAGTGCCCCTCCAATAATATTATCTATTTGTCTATGCTCAATATTTAGATTTATTATTGTGAAAAACTGAAAAGTAACAAAAAGATTCATGTATCTAATGTAGTGATATCTTATTATAGTCCATCTTTTTTATATGACAACATAACACACCCATTTGTCATTGCAACATCTAAAATACTAGGTTTTACAGTATTAATGTTTTTTAACTGACATGTAAGTCAAATGCCGTTAGACGGTTAGACCAAAATTCTTTTGGTAGGTAATGGGAACATGGTGAAAAGTTTATAAATGGATTGGAGTCATTGGACCAAAACTTTATACAGTAATTACTAATTAGTGAAGCCAATCTATTTTGTCTTTAATTTAATTGTCGTGCAGTCTTCGCCATTGACATTTGTTCTTGCTTTCTTACTTCAAACTTCAAAAACCTTATATTCAAACTATCAAACTATCAAAGGTTGTACACTTTAGCATGCTGCATTCATTTTCATATTTTAAGTAAAAGATATTGTTTGCTACAAAGTAATGAAAGCTTCAACTCAAATGTATTTTATACTAGAAAATGATATGTCACTGAAGCATTGCAAATAAAGTAAGTTTTGAAGTCGTTATTAGTGGGTACGCATTGAATTTTCATTCTATAAAGTGTATACGTGTCCAAATGGAACCGTTTAAATATGTAGTGATTGAAAACAATATGTTCAATTTTTGACTTGTATCATATGTATCCATGTGCTATTGATTCGGTTATGGCGTGTAGAATTATTTAATGATACGTTGTTGAGTTCAAATTTACACTACAGATGGGTTAATACGAGCAAGGGTATGGTGAAGAGCTTTAGCTCGTCATTTGGCCCATCAGGTGTCACCTCATTTCAAGGGTCAGGTTTTGGGGGGGTTTTAGTTTACCCGTACCCGCACCCGTTTATAATATCCAAACCCGTACCTGCCCCATTACCCGTCGGAATACCCGATTAATATTATCAATCGGTTTTTTAGGTTTCACCGCGGGTATCGTTATCCTCAATTGAATATTATATGGATAAAATGGCGATATTAAGATTAAGTCACACTAAAATTCACAGACAAAACAAAGGAAAACACCCTAATATATTCAAATTTTTTAAAAGTTAAAGAAAATGAATATCGTATTAAACGATTTAACTAATAATTTATGTACAAAATAAAATGTGTTATGCAATAGAGATACTTATATAAAAAAATATAATGGAAGAAATTATATATATGTATATATATTCTAGTTAATTATAATATTAATAAACCGGGTATAGATTCGGGTAAACGGATATGGGTACGGGTAGTAATCGGGAGGGTATTACCAGAACCCGTCACCGAACCCGTACCCGGCTAAAAATTTTTATCAATACCCAAACTCGCATCCAAACCCGCCACCGAACCCGACCCAACCGGTTCGGGTTTCGGGTGCTTTTGCCATCTCTAATTTCAACACTTCCACTTCAACATACCCTCTCACTCATAACAAGTTTTGAATAAGTCATTTAGGGCCCCACTCACCCCCAATAACTGTTTCAAACAGTAAAATTTTAAATTGTGTTTTTGTCTTTTTCTTTCTCACTTTCCCAGCGAGGGATGAAACGGCGACAGGTGTGGGTGTGGTGGCGAGCAACGGCGAGCTGCCAACTCGAAAATGGCGAGCTTGCTCGTCACCATACCCCTTGCTCTAAGAATGACCAAACAGAACCAAATCCTAAACAAAAAATAAAATCTGGTAAATTATGTCGCATTTGAGGTTTTGTTTATGTTTGGGTTGGTGTGATAACTCGCTAGTTACTCGAGACTCGCTCGAATAATAATGGAAATCAACTCGATTAAAAGCAAATCGAGCTCAAATAACAAAAGTACACAATTGAGTCGAGCTCGGGTATCAAAATATCCGGCTCATGAAGTTATGATTTTAGCGAGCATGTATTTCTTTTGAACATTTTTAGCCTCACTTATATGTACATTTACATACAAGCTCTAATATTCGTGATCGATAAATGTTAACCTCAATTGATTTTATTTTACTAACATTTTAACATTGATAATCGAGTCGAGTCAAACTGATCCGAGCTAAGCTGAGCTCAAGAGAATTAACTACATGCATCAGCGAGCTCGAGCATGAAATGGATACTCGATCGCACTCAAGTCAAGTTTCAAGTTTGAATCTGAGAGTCGAGTTGAGCTTCAAGCTTAAAAGTTTTCAACTCGGCTCTACTTAATTACATCCCTAAGTATCAAATTTCAGTTAAAAAAAGGGGTATTATATTGCCTTACTAAACATAATGTCACAATAAAATTAAAAACTATCCATGTTTCCGATTTCTGTAAAAAAAAAATAAAACAAAACATTGTTTATCTTAAACCGCTAGTGTTCCAAAGAATTTCATTATGCATGGAGAATATAATCCTCCCTACAATAAACACAAAAAGTTACCCATGTTGTAAGTTTGTGGTTAGTTTCAGTTAACTTAAATGAATAAAAGACACAATAAGAAAATTATGTCAAGACAAAAATACACCGTTGGTCCCTAAACTTTCCCAAAAACATCGCTTGGGCCCCAAACTTGAGAAAATCGTCGCCGTGGGTCCAAAAGTTGGGTTTTTGAGGCCGAGTGCGTGTAACACCCCCTAAATTTATGAGTTAACATTGGAAGACTAATCGAGGTATTACGGGGAGAATCTATGTCATAATAATAGAAAACGGCTCAAAAGAGACGTTTTGAAAATATTTGTCATTCAAATAAAAGTTAAAGTACAAAAAGTAAAAATATCAGAGTTGAAATATCCCATAAAAGAGTGTAATAGTTTGAAAGTGAATGACATGATTTATTTTACACCACATTAAAACCCTGAGTTTGAGTGCCCACTCCGTGCCTTATCTGCTCCGCTAATTACCTAAGATAAACATGCTAAAAGTCAACAAAATTGTTGAGTGAAATCATAGAGTATGTAATAATAATGAGTTTGGAAACACAAGTAGTGATTGCCTGTGTATTACAATCATGTTTGAAATGGTGATATTGCAGTTGTGTATATTGCCCTAAGTCTCATGACACGCAAACGTTAACAATGTAGTAACCGGTGTGGGGGCCCTCGTGTAATAGGTGTTTTGCCATTGCCTATTTCCTTCAAATATAGTGCACTGCGACTAATCCGACTAGCAACTAAGGCTATTTGTCAAGGCATTAGTAGAATAGGCAGTCAACCTCCAATAGATCTATTCACTATATTCGTGTTCACTCGCAAGTGATTAATGGTTCATGATGTAAGGGGCTTTTGGCAATAGAGTAACTTAGGCAATATCAAATATGGTGAAGCATACAAAAATACTTGAAAATACTTGTGTTCTAGTTTGTAGCATGTATCTCCCTTATAGAGTGTAAACTTGTTAAATAAGTAAAAGTAGGGCTATGACTCACCTTGTGTGTAATTGGCAAGGTGGAATGTGAAATCAAGTGAAATTACGGGAACGGCTCCAACACACGACCTGAATAACAGTGAAGTCTGAGAATTTGACTTAATATGAATAGTGATTGTGAAAACGAGTAACAGATAACGATTTAGTGTGTGATGTGAGTGTGTGATATGCTTAAAATGCTTAAAGTTCAAAAATAATATTATATATAATATTATCATGTTTTTATGTTATTGAGTTCATGATTATCATTTCCTCGAAAGTGGTTGAACGAAAATGTTAAGTTATTCGTTAAAATGCGTTATATATAAATATAAACATTATGTATTAAATATTGTGAACGTAACGTAAAAATGCACGTGAGTGAAATGAGAAATGTAAAATATGGGATGAAATATGTGTGTGTTAAAGTTACAGTTTGGTCCTTGTACTTTTACAGATTTTACACTTTCTACCCTAACGGAGTTAGTTTTGCACCGTTAGTCCTTGGTTAACTTTTTATTACATTTTTAGTCCAAAAGTTCCTAAAATGACATTTTAAGCCACATGTTTACTGTTTGATCAATTTATACCCTCAGGTTATCAAATTAACAGTTTAGAACATAATTATATTAACTTTACACTTTTAACCCGAAATGGAATATTCTTTGCAAAACAAGTCCAAAATTAAGAAAAAGGGTGTGATAAGTTTTTTGAAAGTTTTAACAACTTAATAAAGCTTATTTAAGTCAAAATCAACTGCTTATTAGCCAAAGTGCTTATTTTTAAGCTTAATGGGCTTTAACGATTTAAAACCAAAGCCCATTAACGAATTTCGATTCGAGGGGTTTGAGAACAAAGTGGGCTTATCATTGGGCTTGTTTTTAGGTCTTAAAAATAATACAAATGAGTTTATACCAACATCTTATCGCTATAGCTTATAAACTGCTTATTGGGCTTTTAAGCCCAGTCGGTAAAATGAGTGTCTTAATAATAGACCGAGTAGCGATAGGTTTGATATTATAAGAGGACTTTTGAGAGCTTATTAAAGGAAACTTATAACAACAACTTATTCAGTGAGCTTATGAAGAATTGAGATAAGCAATAAAAACCATGTGGTGTGTACATGAATTCGATTTTATATGGCCTTTTCTTTGTCGATATTACATGGTTCAAAATTAATAGAAATGACATATATATGAGATATGAATTAAACGATGCAACGTACGAATAAAATGAGGCTCGATATATAATGAAATGAACTTATAAGTGTCGAGTAAAGGTAATACACGTTTTACTATCCATCCATGAAGGAGGTCATAGCGTATAAACGTAAAAATATATAAAAAGAAAGCGTATAAATGTATAAAAATGAATATACGTTTGAAAGTAATATGATAAAAATCGATAAGAATGAATTGAAAAGAGTTTAGGAGGACTCACAACACCAAAAAGGTGGAGTTTATACGTTCGATTGATCTAGGAAATCGAATAAGAGGCACTCCTCTCGTTAGAACAATTATGGAAGCTTCGAATGGTGCTAGAACAATAGTATAGGAACTTGAACAAAGGGAGAAATGCTTCTGGCTTCTTGAGGACTCGGCAAAGGGAGAATACTTACAGTGAAATCTGGTGTGTGAATAGGAGATAAGGTGAGTGTATGTATGCATGTATATGTCTCGATATATAGTATTATACTCACACAACTTGTGTGATTTGATGTTTTAACAGGGATAAGGAATAATACTCAAGTATTTAGATACTTAGGAGGGGGGTTTGAGTGTGGTATGGTTTAAAACATAACTTGGGTAATATATGTATACGTTCGACATGAAAAAGGGTCCAACAATTTATTTTAACGTGCCATATTGTGGGAAAAGGTGAGAAATTAACTCTTGGGCTCATATTCGATATAGAAACTCGAATGAGCTAGGTGAAAATTGGTTTGGATCGATTTGGATTAAAAGGATAAATATCGAATGGGTTTGTATATGTCTCGAGTAGCATTTACATTGCGTCTCGTTTGGTGTTCAAATGTTCGAATGAGAGGGTGAGACTTGTCATACTAATTCTTAGGTGTATAGAGAGTCGAGTGGTGCAAAATATTGTGTAACTTGTGTGTCGAAATCAAAAGAAATCGGGGTCAAGTGAAGTGGGTTCGATCGGGTGATATATAAGAAGTATAAAACTTAAAAATTGTTGGGTTGGGCTTTTGAATAGTACCAGGCCAAAACTTGGGCCAGAAATAATGATTGTGATCCGTTTGGTTTATAAGGAGTTTGTTGGTTCCGTTGTGGTACGTGTGTGAGCTTGTTCTAATATGTTTGTAATGTAATAAAAAAATTTTAAATTTTACTCATAAAAATGGTTAACTGAACTGTATTAGAATTTAATACTTGATTAGCATGTACAAATTACTAGGAAATTTTACAGATTGATACATTGCGTCCCTTGACCCGTAATGGTGAGGTCAAGGCACGTTTTGTGTTATATTTTCAAGGGCATAATAGTCCAACCACATTTCTAACTATAATTTAACCCAAGCCAAACCCGACACTTAACTTGAGGGACCAACTGTGAAATAATATATTGTTTCCTTCTTGCTTAAATTTTATAAAACCCTAAATTACCAGCAACACACATTCAACCAAAATAACTAACAATGACACAAAATGATAAGGGGAAGGCGTTGTACAGTGGGTTGAGGAAAGAGGATTGCTCTAATGAAGACCGTTTGGGTGTTAAGAAGGATAAGGAAGAGGCTGCCGACATCAAGTTATCAAAGGTTTCTAATTTGGAAACAAGGATTAAGAATCTTGAAGCTGTGTTTAAATATCTAAATGAAAGGAAGGAAATGAAGGAAAATGGTGACAGGGAAAGTTGTGGGTCTAGCTAAGTGTATGTTTAGATGATGGTTGTCAAAATGAAACCGATCAATAAAAATTTGGGTTTTTACTAAATGATAGTGTTTTGCAATCAAAAGTTTGCTTCTTGTTGGTAATTGGTTAGTTTGACTTTTACAAGTCAATTTGGCAGTTTGACTATTAGATGTCTAAGTAACTAAACGGTTTGCCTTTTGGAATATAGTGGATGTTTGGATTAGCATTTGCATTTTGGAATTAGATGTCAAAATATGTAAAGCATTTGCATTTTGAACGCATGTAACCTTTTTACAATTACTAGGTATCGTTTTAACATATGTTTCATGCATCAGATGTTAAGTGCCCATTGTGTTTGGTTTTGCTGATACAAATGTGTGATCGTTTGTAGTGATTATACCATGACATTTAGCAGTTGGTTAATTTGACTTTATAAAGGTCAACTGACAAACTAATATGTACACACAAAATATAACCTATAAGACAAACAAACACACATTCACCTGCTAGTCAATTAACCAAGTGAATCACATGCAAGAAATGCAGTTTGGTTACTACTTTATTTTTGTATATGTTGACTTTATAAGTCAAATTCGGTTATTCCAAACACTCCACTATACTGCATATGCAATTGCAAACTGAAAATTGTAAACAGCAAAAGCAAAACTACGAATGCAAACATATGATGTTTTAAAAGATTATAACAATACACTTTGGTTTATAATTTTATGGTATATGTTGACTTTATAAGTCAAAATTTGTTATTCCAAACAGCCCCCTAAACTACATATGCAAATGCAAACTGATAAAATGGAAACAACAAAACCAAAATATACATACATCAGGCAACTAGTTATAACATATATAACAAAATATACATCTTAATAACCATCGTTTTGAGTAGGCATCATCATCCAAAAAAATTAACATCTTCATTACGTAAACAACTAAAAATAACAGGTGAACTTTTTGATGGGAGACTTGATATTCATGGGGGGAGACTTGAGCTCCTTAGAGGAGGCACATACCACTGTTTCCTCTTTCTGTTGGAGCTTCCCACAGCCGCAACAAGAACAAGTACAACATTTGTAACCATTACCCTAGGTTTTGGACTTATATGAACAAGGGTGCTAACATGTTGTGCATTGGATGCATTGAGAGTGGAAGCCTTGGAAGCTTGGGGAGTGGAACGTTTCAAAGTGGAAGACTTTCCCTTTCTAACCATTGATGTGGAAGTAATATTTTTTGAAGACAACAACCCAAATTCATCATCAGATGTGTCTGAAATAATGATAACATCAACCTCTTTTCCTTTATAGTTGGTATCTGGAAAGATAGCAAAAACATAAAGACATAAGAGTTTAGCCATTACTACTATCCTACTTTTCAATCATTAAGTATAACTTTTCGCAACCTCCTTATTCCCATATTTTTTCCACAAATCTTCAAGTATCAAATCAGCAATTTCATCTTCGATATCCCACTTATTCCCATAAGTAGCCATGACATAATGAATCATATCGTTAGAAACTTTTAGTTTGCTAAAATCCTTTTTTTTTGCAAAATCTGCCATTGCTTGTATTTCTTGCAAATAAAATAGGGTTATTTAGGGACAAAATTGACTGCTAAGCTTAATATGTCAATCACACAAATACATATAAACGAACTAACCTTTCATCACTTCGGCTTCTTTGGCAAATCCGCATAAATCTTCAAACATCTCATCAGACATTTCATCTCTTTGTAACCAAGTATCCCCATATTTGGCCTTCACATACTCTATCATCTTATCCGTCACTGCTATCATACTAAGGTCCTTGTCTGTCATTATTAGAGTTTTTTTGGTTTTTGTTTTGGGACAAATATGGGTAGCTTGTTGAGGGCTGTTTTCAGTAGAGGTTGTATGTGGCAATGTGTGTGATAGATGATCGGGTCTTACTCAAGTGTCAACGGTTGGTTGTGGGTAGGGGTGTTATCGGGTCGGGTTATCGGGTTTTTCGGGTCGGGTTGAGTCGGGTTTGGAGTTTTTAAAAACTCACCTGACACCCGACCCGATAAGGAATCGGGTTATCGGGTTCGGGTGGTAGTCGGGTCGGGTAATTCGGGTTATCGGGTGACCCGATTAAGTAAGAGTTTCATAAACATAGCTTTTATAGTAGTATTCGAGAAATGGACGAACGGTGGCATGACTTAAGTAAAACATCGAATTAATGTAGTATTTATCAATCTACATCGAAGCTTTAACCTACAATTTTTTGATTTATACTCGGTAAGTCATCGAATTAGTGTAGTTATATATATAAACATTCTTACAATGTTTATCTAATTTCATAATAAGCAAGATATTGGTCCTAGTTATATGTATGTGTTTTAAAAAATGACTTTATGACATCTCTTTGCATTGATTCTATATTAAACAAACAACTAACTAAATACTATTGTTGGAATGAAACTGTTTATTTGAGAGATAAACAGATCGATCATTGGCAATAAGCAGTCTATAGCTAAGTAAGGAATCCCAAACACCTCCTAATTAGATATCAGAGACTCAAAAAGTAAAATAAAAAAAATCTTGTCGGGTCTTATCGGGTTGACCCGATAACCCGATAGTATTTTTTATTTAACCCGAACCCGACCCGATAACACTATCGGGTTATCGGGTCGGGTCAAAACAACCCGACTAAATTTTTTGACCCGATTAGACCCGACCCGATTAGCCTTATCGGTGGTTCGGGTCGGGTCAACCCGATCCGACAGACACCCCTAGTTGTGGGTTTATTGATTCCCGCGCAAACATTAATAGGCGTATCAGAGAATATACAATCAAGTTGCATAGTTAAAAAATATATTATTACACAGTTGGTCCCTCAAGTAGAGTGTTGGGTTTGGCTTGGGTTAAATTATAGTTAGAAATGTGGTTGGACTATTATGTCCTTAAAAATATAACTCAAAACGTGCATTGACCTCACCATTACGGGTCAAGGGACGCAATTGGCCTCAAAACCCCTACTTTTGGACTCACGGCGACGATTTCCTAAGTTTAGAGACCATCGGTGTATTTTTGTCTTATGTCAATGTGTTGAAAAAAAATTCGTCAACAGCAGGGTTCGAACCTGCGCGGGCGAAGCCCAACAGATTTCAAGTCTGTCTCCTTAACCACTCGGACATATTGACGCTTTTGATTATTCGGTCTCTTTTAATTTACTTCACTGGTTTTATTATTTATAAGATTATTTTTTCTTTTGAACAGATGCAAAGTTTACAAAATAACAAGATATATTATGCTAGTAACTTTTTTTTTAGTTGTATATGATTAATAAACAAGTAAATATAATGTAAACCATTGTTATTTTTTTGTGACCTTTTTGGACGATAACCATGTCTGACCGTTTTATAATGACTTAGCTTGACCGTTACCTTACTTGTATATTCCGTTATTTAAATACGTCCTTCCTTTGTGAATTAATAATTATACAAAGTATACAAACTCGAGTTGCGAATTAATAGTTACAATAATTATCTAGACAGTAGTAATATACAACCTATACATTATAAATTTCTCTTGTACATTTTATACTTGTACGTACAATGTGGTTTCATATCCCTCGAAAAATCGAGTATGTGCACAAATCTTATGGAGGTTCGTTTTGGTCACTTAATATCGCAAATTCCTTATTACGCAAGACCTTTTAGCTGATACACGTTAACACCAACATCCTTAACGCGAACCAGGACCTGCCCTGGATGACCCGGACAACCTACGTGCAGCAGTACCTGCGGACGCTGCACCTGATAATGACAACCGTTTCTTGACGGATCCCACGCTAGATTTCTTTTCTGGTGCCCCTTTCTTACCCGTTCCTAACGGGCTTGGACTTGGGCTGCGGCTAGGGCTCCTCATTTGGGTTGGGGCTGGAATCATGGACTTAGTCTTAGTGGACCTTGGTGAACTAACACGAGGTGAGGATACACGTTCTTCACTTAATGAAGAATTCGAAATGCTATGTCTTCTGGTTCGTGGGGACGCTGTTGGGTCATTTATGCTTCTCGGGCTTGATGGTGCTACTCGTCGAGTGGATGATGGGGTCCGTGGTGATGACATGGAAGGTGATCTGTCTAGTTTTTTGCTTACGTCTCCAACTGACGATGAACGTGTTAGTTTTAAAGGTTGTGGTTGTTGCTCGTTGTCGAGTGGGTTTTGGGATTCCCATGGACGGGCTGCCATCCATCGATCTAACCAACTCCAGCCCCAATGCGGGTTGTTTGGGTCCATGAATGTCGGGTTTGCTGACTTTGTTTGGTTCCTCCAAATTTGCTGTTTGCATCAAAACAATTGGTTAGTCGACAACATATCATTAACTATATTCCAGAACATATCATTAACTATATGATTCATGTAACATGATTAAAAAAGTGTGATTATGTACTTGTTGAGTTTGTGCATAAGCTAAGGCACGTTCTCTTCGTGCAGCAGCCTCTTCTTTGTTTTGCATGCTCGCTTCTATTTGCTCTTTTGATCTTCGAGTATTATCCCATTCGCCTCCCAACTAATTAAACATTTAAGCCCAACGTTTGTGATCATTAAACAAGAACAATGCAAACTTAAACAAATGGAAATAAAACACGTTTGTTAACTAATATCAGACTCTACAAGTATCAGGTATGTTGGTTAATTAACTATTGTAACTAAAATAGAATCAAACTTGACATGTCAAAGTAGGCATGTTAAGTATAATGTCAAACCGGATCAGGTCAAAACTAGTAAATTTAGTGCGGGTCTAGTTGATCAGAAACACTTTTTTTTTTGTGATTTTCTCTAGGACTTTATATCTTCTAATTATAATAAACCACTATAACGTCAAATAATCATATCACGAAACACGAAAAATATGAAAACCCAATAGAAATTTGACCACCAACAGGCCTCTGGTCTAGCGGTATGGAAGTTTTACCCTCCTAGGCAAGGTCTCAAGTTCGAGTCTTGTCTAGGGCGATAGGGGTTTCCTCCTACGTGCCTAAAGGGAAGGGTGCCATTGCCTTCTGGGCTGGACCCAAACTGGTTGTGTGGGCTCGCTACGCCTTCTGGGCTAGAGGCCATGTAGCCACAATTGCCGTCCAAAAAAAAAAATAGAAATTCGACCACTGTCAATCTTTGGTGTCTGGCTAAAACTTACAGAGGATCTCATATTATCAAGCTCTCTTTCACGTTTCTGCATAAGCTGTCTTTGAAGAGCCTGGTTCTCTTCAGACATTCTAATCCTCCTGGTTCGAACCTGAGACTGCACACGAGCTAAAGTTTGCATACATCTTAAAGTGGTTATAGCTTGTCGTTTGACTGATTGGCTTTGAACCAACACTCTTAACCTCACAACCCCTTTCAAACCCCGTAACTTTCTTCTTGCCTTTACACAACAAGAAACATTGTATCAGCATATACACAATGCAATAACCAAAGGTGTTTCAATTTGAGTCTTTATAAAAAACATTACCAAGAAACGACGAAAAACTGTCTGAACCTTAATGGCAGCTACTTCTTCCTTAGATTTACCTAAGAAACGTCTAAATGCTGCTGCTGCTACTGCTGCCCTTGCAGTAGCGTAAGCCATTGAATAAGAAGGTTTGATCGGTTCATTATCTTTTTTCACGGGGTTCTTTTGTTCAACCTCAGGTTTTGTGGGTTTGCTTGGCTCATTTCCCGGTTCTGTTTCTTTATTTAGCTCATTTTCTAATTCTGTGGTTTTTCTTGTCTCGGGTTTTGCAAATTTTATATCTTCCTCTGGTTCGGGAGGAGGAGAACGAAGTGCAGGCGTAGCAAATGCAGATTCTGATTGTGAAGAATCTGCTTCGACGCTCTTTTGCTTTCCAAACCATGATTTCTTAGAAACGATTTTTTGAGGTTTCTGTTAGACCGCAATTTCATATCAACACCTTTTTATGCATTAAGTTAACACCAACAAAAACATGAAATCAACGAAACTAGGGAAAAAAAACAAATACCTTATCTTTCTTATCCTTGGAATCGTTATTACTAGAAACAAATGTTTTCCTAACTGCAGAAAACCAACCCCCTTTCTTTCCCATTAGCTCCTTAATTCATCTTTAAAAACAATAACAAAAAAGTAGTTATATGAAAATCTCATTGGAAAATAGGAGCAAAAACACATTACCGAATATAGACAATAAGATTGATGATATTGAAAAAGAAACATATGTGTATTAACAAATATCAAAAGGGCAATTAGTACCTGCAACAGAAGATAAAACATTTGGAATCTTTTTTATTACAACAGATTATTAGAGGTCCTTTAGAATGGTTTTTTCTATTTTGGGTAACGGTTAGTTGAGGATCATATTAATCTTTTGTATTGGCGGGTTTTGCACATTTATTTATTTCATTTTAACGTTTTTATGTAACAAAACTGCATGTGTATTGTGGGCTATTACAAGTTTAAGTTTTAGGCCTAGGTGAGTGTAAGAAACATTAATGGGCTGAGCCCATTAGCTCATTTTTAGAGAATTAGAGGTATAAAATGGCCTTATATTGTCATACACTCTCTATGTCATTAAAGTTCAGAAAACCATAGAAGAATAAATACATGCCAAGCATGTGTAAAAGAAATACTCCGTACTAAGCTCAACTAGGCAGACATATTTGTATGTCAAGATAGCAAAAGATGTCAAGTGTATTTGTACGTGGATAAGATACTCATGTGTTAGTAAGGGTTATCTCAAGATAGGATCAAATGTAACATGTATTATATGATAATTAAATATGTTACAAGGAAAAAGTCCCTAATGCCAACATTTATAATTACAGTTCATTGAACATAGATTAACATTTGGCAAGTTGTATACATAAGAAATGAATATTAATGATATACGTCATTTTATATACACATATGTCAATGTAATACCAGTCGTTTACTATTGATTTTCTTGCATTTGTTAACATTTTTACACACAATTTGGAATAAATAAACTGTATTTTTCAACTTTTGGTTATGGCCAAGTTGTTGACTATGAATGGACATATATGTTGGAATAAATATATGTTTAATTATAGATAATATGTTTAATTGTATTTATCTATTTATGAACGTTCGTATGACATTCTATGCGAAGTTTATTATTCGCTAAACATTGATGCTTAATTATATAGATAATAGATGATTCAAACGTGGTTAATACTTAATAGTACGTCATAGTCGTATATATATGTACGATATTGATACTTAAATATAGCTTAGTCTCATTTGTTCGACTTATTTTTATTTATAAAAGTAATTAATAATGCATTTATCTATTTTAAATTTTATGGATAGCTTTATACACCTAAATATGGTTGGCTATCTTAAGATATTAGTTAGTGACTTAAAAGGCATTTTCCAACCAGCTAACTTAGACATATAATTAGCTCACGACGACTTCTTGCACGCACAACCTTCACAACAGTTTTATCTTCATCAAATTATATGTGGTTTAAGTCTCTTTTAAGACGTTTATGAAGTTAATTTGACACAATAGATGGTTTAGGTGTGTGGATAACTTGCTTTAAAAAAAACGCAGTAATATATATAACGGTATGATGGTGTTTAATTTGTAATAGTAATTATAGATACAATTTTCGTAGTAGGCGGGAAAGAGTCACGAGATAAGAAAAGTACTTATTCTTTTAATTTGAGGTATCATCCTCGTTTCCTTAATTAGGAGTACCCTTTAGATTAGGCTCACCCTTATATTAGGGTTTTATATAACAAAGACTTATTCAGTTTTGTGCAAAGTAACGCATAAGCTTGAAGTTGTATATATATATATATATATATATATATATATATATATATATATATATATATATATATATATATATATATAGGATCCGGTTCCATTGAGAAGGTTTTATATATATATATATATATATATATATATAGTGTTGGATTATTTTCAGAACCAGTAACAAGTCGAGAACTGCGAGAACCGATCTGAGCCATCTATTTTTCAATCAATGGCTACAAAGAAAGATGGCATAATTGTAATAACATAGAAGATCATGTAAACATTGGTATTTACGGTATTTTGTTAGTAAGCCTAAAATAACTGTCCCATCATATACGGGATTTACAATTACAATTCAAATATTTTAGATCTCATCATCTTCCTGAGAAAAAACCTAACCGCTTTTCTATCCTTCAATCATAAACGCATATGCCTGCTATTCACTTTGTAGATTGCATCTCTCTCTCTCTCTCTCTCTCTCTCTCTCTCTCTCTCTCTCTCCTCTCTCTCCTTTTTTTCTCTCTGAAAAAAGTTGGTTAAACCACCGGAGTGACTGACTGAGATACTAAGAATAAGAATATGGCACCGCTGCAGCAGCGATGGAGGTAGACCGACAACAACAACAACACAGCCGCAAGGGGTTGGGCAGATGTTCACAGGTATTATAAGAATAGCTGTTATTAATTACTTTGCTTCAAAGTTTTTCTCTTCTGGTAAACAACCGCTTTCGGGGTCCGGTTCCGGTCCTGCTGTCCAGATCTCTAATCTCTTTTAAAAATCTTAATCCATCGTATGTTTTTATTCTATTTTTTTACTATTATATATTATCTTGTTGTTGCTGTGTGTGTGACTATTTGGCATTTGAACAACTAGACTACTATGGTTTTACTCAAATTACTAAACAATAATATCTTTACTCATGAAATGCATATATGTTTTATGGATGATACAAAATCAATAAAAGGAGTCTGCATATGTGTTATTGAGACTTGAGAGTGCACATGGGTTTTTACAGTTTCTGGTGAATTTGATGCCTTATGTGCATATGTGTTTTTTCAGTTTCGGAGCCTAAAGGTACCAAAAGTGCATATATGTTTTTAGTTCTGATATAAGTATGTTTCGTGTTTAGTTCTGATTTAAGGGTGCACTTGTGATTGTGCATATGTGTTTTGTTACTTGTTATGATTAAATAATTCGTGTATTATTTGTTTGTGGTTACAGGTGTGAGTATAATGAGCAATATAAAGAGTGCACATACATATATATAATGGCATATGGACGAACTCAAATGAACATATGCATACAAAGATATCGAGAGTGGCCAATGAGGAAAAATACATGTGCATATACGGCAACATGTATATATAAAGATCACGAGAGTCTCTTATCACCACAAAACACTAGTTAAGTTTGAAGCCAATGTTGTATAAAATGATGGTTGCACATGTGTATAATTAGCAATACATAGAGTATTTTCTTTTTTCTGAAGAATATTGTACATTATTTTTTTTTTCTCGTTGCATGCAATATGGAACATTACGTCTTGAATATATAAAGCCTAACACGTGTGCTTACAATACATTATAAGCAATGCACATACGCACACCTAAATTTTGCTTAAAAAAACACATATGCACCTAACTTTTTGAAACTATGCTTGCTGGAAAAAATAAATTATTAAAAAAAAATTAAATTCCTAAAATTTAGGAACTAAAAAAACGTTTTTTATTAAAGGAAAAAAAAAATAAAAAAAAAATTTAATTTTACCATTATACCCTTTTGAATTAAATAATAAAAATAGATATCCAAAAAAATCTGATTGGTTGATGCTGGTTCTCGCAGTTCTAGACATTTTCTTGGTTCTGAAAAGAACCCTTCCCTATAAGGGTTATATATCACAAAGACTTATATACCAAACTAATATGTTCAAGACTAGTGCATTGGACCTATTAATGTTTGGTTAGTACATGTTTTGATCAGAATAATTTCAAGATACAATAGAGAACCTTTTTAGGCATTTCAAAACTTAGCTTTTATTTTTTTCTCTAATAACCAGATGCAATCTGAATATATCATCAATCTGAACAAGAACTTGAGCTTGAACTCTTCTTTGATTATTTACAGCCTAGGCCCACCACTGTAAAGACGGCCGCCGGCATCAGGTGAACGACAAAAAGGTCACCAGGTTGACTCACAAAGCTTTGCTTCCTATAAAGGAATGGTGGTACCACCAACATCTTGTAGTGCTCTCTACCTTTAATTTCAACAAAACACAATATATATTGTGGCTCTTATACCTTAAATGTTTAGAACATGTACATCTATAAAAAACATATAATCGATGTCCCAGATAGATAATCTTATCTTAAAGTTTAATTTCCTGGTCGATTTAACATAGTGTATATTAAAAAATAACTTCGCATTACCGTTTATAACATTCATAAAAAACATATCACATATGGATGATGTTAACAGTGTTTATAACACGTATGAAAAGCTATTCACCGGGTGTAAAAACCTTCTACAAAAAAAAAATAACAGGCATAAAAAGCATGTCACAGAAATAATAGATATGGTGCTACAAGAAATACTTTTACATCAAACTTAAGTTTTACTCAAGTATATACATATATATTAAATCTACATCCCAAATTTTTAGTTACTACTTTATATTACAATTATGTTATAAATTAATTCAAAATAATATGTTTATTATAAAACTAAACACATACTATAACTGAAATAAGATTTTTAAATTTTATGTTATACAAGTATAAACTTTTGGTACTACACCAAATTTAGTACAAAGTGGCCTGAACATTTGTGCAACATTATATATTATTACACCAGATTTAATTTTTGGTTGGAGATAACCTCGACACCAAAAACACCAAATTTGATATTTTATGGTGTATACAGTGAAAATGTTCTTAAAGTCTATTACAAAATGATAGTTTTATCCTAATCATTTTACATTTCGAGTTATATTTTTCGTTCACAAAAGAATTTTTCCGAAAAATGGTCATGTTTTCAAAGTGGACAACCGTGGAAGTTTCAACAATGCATTACTTGATTGACTAGTTACTATAATCGTCAAAACGAGTCCTCAGTTTCCCTAGCTTTTAACTAGCGACTTACAAGAGATATGATTACCTCTTTTATACGTAGTATATAAAAAAAACAAAAACTAGACAATAGAGTCCGGTAATCACTAGCCTTCCACGATTGAGGATTATATGACTATCTAATTAGGTGGCCTCAAAGAAGAGTTTGTAAGCATGGCTGTCTTTGCGGGTGTGCAAGGTGGGTGGGCGACCACTCAGGGCCTAAAAGAAATTAGGGCCTCAAAATTTGTCCTGTTAACAATTATATGTATGTATACACATATTTTTCACAAGAAAAACAATATTTAGATAAGAAAATATCTTAAATAAGTAATATATTGAATATTTAGATAACTAATTACATTTTATCTTATAAAACAATGACACATTATATATAACATTTTTTTCTCGAAATGGCTCATTATGTAATTTCACTCAGAGCATTAAAATTTTCAAAAATTCAGAGACGGCCCTGCTTGTAAGATCCGAACTTGAAACATGTTATTGAGACCAAAGACAGAGGATGGTGAAGGCAGGGAGGGGTGGTGGCTCCTGCAAGATTCTCATTTGCGGTTAGCTATTTTGAGTGAAATTTGGAATTTTGAAAAAATAGTTTACATTATTCCCCCCTCAAATATGATAAAAAAACATAAAATCCCTTAAGATATATGAAAGTTTCAAAGACGAAGTCCCACTCATGTCATTTCAATGTAGGGCTGAGCAAATCGACCGAACCGACTGGACTGACCGAAAACCGACCGAACCGAAAGACCAGCAGTCTGGTCTCGGTCCCAACTTTTTCATTATTTCGGTCTCGGTCCGGTTCGGCGTACAAACCGACCATTTTGCCTTCTTGGACCGAACCGACCGAAAGACCGGTCGGACCGAGCTATTTAGGTCTCGTTCTTGGCCGGTCTGGTCCGGTCTTAGACCGATGCTCACCTCTATTTCAATGTTCTAATTATCTTTTTTCTCTACGGAGAAATTTACAATGTTTGGTTATCTTATTCTACTTGCTAATGTTTTGGTTTTCTGTTAATTTTTATAAGATTTTTGTCTTGTTTAAAGCTAAACGAAGGATATACCATTTCTTGAATTCTCAATAGCAATATCTAAGAAAATGCTTGATTGAAATAACCTATACAATGCAATTGTTATTTCCCCCAATTGATTTTGAGCCCTTGATATTAAAGATAGTGAATTTAACGCGTACATTTGTTTTGATGGTAACACGTTAATAGGCTTATGTGACATGACCATCGACAAATTATAGTTTGAACACACATTAATTCCTTCCACCACTTTTTGTTATCACTTGTAGAAATTTATTTTTATATACTTGACACGAATTTTCTAATGGTTTCTAAATTGAATACTTCAACATTTATAGATTCTAGATACCGGTATCGATCAATCAATCTATATCAAGTTAATTATGGTCTAGTTATTTATTTAAGTTACACCATTTCTAGAAGAGACGAAAGAAAGGAAAAAACTGAACCAGCAAGATTTGTGAAGTGAACATTTTAAATTTGTAAAATCTGATCGAAATTATACACTTACAAGGACAAATAAAACACCCATAAAACATCTATACTAGATATAATCTAGTTGACTATATATTCGAACGTTTGAATTCATGTTTTTGAGTATAATACATCATGTCTTTGCTTAAACTTTCTATCGATTTTTCTTTTCTTTTCTTTTCTTTAGCAATCTATCGGTTTATTCGAGTGTACATTTTCCATAATAAAAAAATTTATTATATATATAGGTCTTAATTAGTTTTGTTATTCAACGCTACGTACTTATAAGCTTTTCCTAACTTTAATGCATTAGTTATAGCAATAAATTTGTTATTTTTCTGTGAAATTGCATGAACGTGGAAAATTGTACACCCTTTGGAGGATAGTTTGGCATTTTGGCCAACACTTTGTTAAATTAGTTATTCATTAAATGAAAAGCAAATAAAGTTTTAAAAGCGGATCAATATAGTTATAGTTAATAACATAATATTGCAATTATTTGGCAAAAAAGTCGATCTAAAAGTGAGCAATCTTAGTGAGCAAAGTTAAGTGTCCTGTATCTACATGTGTTTTACTAAACAAGAAAAAAAAACATTATCTCCACTTTTACAAAGTAAGCAATATTATTCGACACTTTATTACATATTTTTATCACCATTAATATTGGAATTAAAATAATAAAACGTTAATCACTTTTAATGAACTTAGTGGCATGCACACTAATATTTTGTCTTGAATAAAAAAGTAAATAGGCTGGTTCGTGATAATCGTGGTTAAACTA
The DNA here is from genome assembly GCA_021014915.2 of Artemisia tridentata subsp. tridentata. Lineage (NCBI taxonomy): Eukaryota > Viridiplantae > Streptophyta > Magnoliopsida > Asterales > Asteraceae > Artemisia > Artemisia tridentata. The sequence goes on along the minus strand of CP139509.1, from coordinate 110,300,403 downwards.
CTTCGATCGAATGTAGTTTAAGCTATTTCATGGTTTAAATGAAGAACCAAAACAAATACAATAATATTGTATGAAGCTAGAAAAATAACATGATACTAGTACTATACAAGGAACTTTACCATGAACCCTGCATGTTGACTTGGAATATTGAAGTCAAGTCACCTAGATGGTCACACATATGATGTAGGGGGTGATGTAAGCTGTGATAACGTGATATAAGCATTGAATTAATGTCAACTTGTACGAATCAAACTCGATGTTGAATTATGAGGAAACACATAGCATTCATCGAAGACGGTGCAGTTAACATGACATGTAGCTTCGATATCATGTAAGATGTTTATGAGCCATATTCAGGGTCGTTTAAGGCTTTACTAAGAAAAAGTATATTAATGGTCTAGTTGAGAATATTAGCAACTCCAGTTTGCCTACATTAATTATTAGTCCATGCGGGCATAAATATATTAGGTGTCTAGTCTAATTCACGTGTAGATGTTATCTTTACAAAATAGTAAAGCTAACAATACTCGCGCAAAGCTATGATTTATAGCGTCAAATAATTATACTTGTGAAACCGTGATTCTGGTTCGACCATTGATGCAAAACGCGTGTTTTTTGAAATAAAAATCATATGTTTTTTAAAATTAATATAGTGTTTGCTTTTGAAGAATTGTTAAGTTTAGAATTAATTAATAAAAGACATAATTTAACTTGTCAAGTTTTTGTTGTAAAGTTTAAAGAGTACTTAAAGATAATTTAAGCAAACTATATTAATTTAAGTTTCAAGATTCAAATTTCAAAATTCAAGTTTCAATAAAAAAATAATAAATAAATAAAATCCAATCTTTATAATTAGTAGTAGGGTTAATTCTACATATAGGTAACGAACTTTCCAAAATTTCCTATGTTAGGTATTTGACTCTTAAAAATACTATTTTAGGTAATGAAACTTGTTGTAACTTTCAATGTTAGGTAATATCGGTAATATCGGTTAACTCTATTTGCACCGTTAGTCCTTTTCTCCGTTATCTCCTAACGAGATAGAAATGGTTTACACCGTTAGTCCTATAGGTTAACTCTATTTGCACCGTTAGTCCTTTTCTCCGTTATCTCCTAACGAGATAGAAATGGTTTACACCGTTAGTCCTATGGGTTAACTCTATTTGCACCGTTAGTCCTTTTTAACGTTTTCGTCCGCTTTTTTACGTTTTCGTCTGGTTTTTTACGTTTTGGTCCCATTTTTTTACGTTTTCGTCCGGTTTTTTACGTTTTCGTCTGGTTTTTTTACGTTTTGGTCCCATTTTTTTAAGTTTTCGTCCTGTTTTTTTACGTTTTCGTCTGGTTTTTTTACGTTTTGGTCCCATTTTTTTACGTTTTCGTCCGGTTTTTTACGTTTTCGTCACGTTTTTTTTACGTTTTCGTCCAGTTTTTTACGTTTTCATCATTTTTTTTACGTTTTCGTCCGGTTTTTTACGTTTTGGTCCCGCTTTTTTACGTTTTCGTTCGATTTTTTACGTTTTCGTCCGGTTTTTTACGTTTTTGCCCGCTTTTTTACGTTTTCGTCCAGTTTTTTACGTTTTCGTCCGCTTTTTTACGTTTTTGTCCTGTTTTTTACGTTTTCGTCCGCTTTTTTACGTTTTCGTGCGGTTTTTTACGTTTTTGTCCTGTTTTTTACGTTTTCGTCCGGTTTTTTACGTTTTTATCCTGTTTTTTTTACGTTTTCGTCCGCTTTTTTACGTTTTCGTCCGGTTTTTTTACGTTTTCGTCCCTTTTTTTACGTTTTCGTCCGCTTTTGTTACGTTTTCGTCCGGTTTTTTACGTTTTTGTCCTGTTTTTGTTTTTTTTTTACGTTTTCGTCCGGTTTTTTTACGTTTTCGTCCTTTTTTTTTACGTTTTCGTCCATTTTTTTTAACGTTTTCTCCTGTTTTTAACGTTTCAGTCCGTTTTTACGTTTTAGTCCCTTTTTTTACGTTTTTGTCCGTAAAAAAAATAGACGAAAATGTAAAAAAGCGGGCGAAAACGTAAAAAACAGGACGAAAACGTAAAAAAATGGGACCAAAACGTAAAAAACAGACGAAAACGTAAAAAAAACGGACGAAAACGTAAAAAAATCAGACCAAAACGTAAAAAACCAGACGAAAACGTAAAAAAAACGGACGAAAACGTAAAAAAGCGGACGAAAACTTAAAAAACAGGACAAAAACGTAAAAACCCGGACGAAAACGTAAAAAAAAATGGACGAAAACGTAAAAAACCGGACGAAAACGTAAAAAAAATGGGACAAAAACGTAAAAAACCAGACGAAAACGTAAAAAACCGGACGAAAACGTAAAAAAATCAGACCAAAACGTAAAAAACCAGACGAAAACGTAAAAAAAACGTAAAAAAAGCGATCGAAAACGTAAAAAACCGGGACCAAAACGTAAAAAACCGCACGAAAACGTAAAAAACCAGAAGAAAACGTAAAAAAAATGGACGAAAACGTAAAAAAGCGGACGAAAACGTAAAAAAAACCGGAAGAAAACGTAAAAAAAAATGGACGAAAACGTAAAAAAACGACGAAAAAAAAAAAAACGGACGAAAACGTAAAAAAACCGGACCGAAAACGTAAAAAAAAACGGACAAAACGTAAAAAAAAACGACGAAAACGTAAAAAACCGGACGAAAACGTAAAAAAGCGGACGAAAACGTTAAAAAGGACTAACGGTGCAATAGAGTTAACCCATAGGACTAACGGTGTAAACCATTTCTATCTCGTTAGGAGATAACGGAGAAAAGGACTAACGGTGCAAATAGTGTTAACCCATAGGACTAACGGTGTAAACCATTTCTATCTCGTTAGGAGATAACCGAGAAAAGGATTAACGGTGCAAATAGAGTTAACCGATATTACCGATATTACCTAACATTGAAAGTTGCAACAAGTTTCATTACCTAACATAGTATTTTTGAGAGTCAAATACCTAACATAGGAAATTTTGAAAAGTTCGTTACCTATATATAGAATTAACCCGTAATAGTATAGATTCGTTATCAAAATGAAGGTAAATAACTAAATACCTCTTATTTACATCCATCGGACATTTTGCTACTTATGTCAATTTATATTTAATTTGAGCGCGCGCATGTGCATAAGAGTACATTTTTATTTTTTTTGAACATAGGCATAAGAGTACATTGGAACCAAATAAAACACATGGACAATTTGTCTACGAAAGCTTAAATTACAATTATGGAACCAAAATCTTAATTAAAGGTTCAATTATTGGTTTTTTACAAAACGCAAATTAAAAACAAACCGTTGGTATTTAAAGGAAACTAGCTCGTTATTTCAGTTGAATATTTTCCCTATCAATTCATAAGTTTACATTTTTGACCACTACCATTCGATCCAATTAATGATTTATTATTTATTAATGTTTATCCTTTTTATTTTAATTCTTCCTCCCAGGCTTTCACACGTCCATCATATTTTTTTTTGGGTTTTGCTAACAAAAGCCCTAAAGATTGTCGTTAAAATGGTTTGTTTTAGTACAATTTATTGTAAAAACGTAATTTATCCAATCACAATCAAGCATTAATTGTGTTTGTAATATTTCCGGGATTTTCTTTATTTTTTTGGGGATTATCATTCAATCAAAATCATTCAAAAGAGGTATTGTAACAGAAATTATTTGATTAACGACAACCCTTAGGGCTGTTGTAATTAGCAAAACCTTATTTTTTTTTAGCTACAGTACACTTGGAACAAAACTTAACAACATAGTAACAGATTTGATGAAGTTTCGAAAACTACAATAGATTTTTCGAGAATATCTGTTGATAATAAACTTCAAGCTGTGTAACACGCATTTTGGATTTAAAACTATCTCCAATGCCTATCTTAGAGCATAATTAATATAATAACTCACAAACTTTGATCTATACAAAACAATAACTAATGTGATAGTGCAATCATATTAATCAAACCCTTGGAATGCAAACAAGTGAAGCTTTCACCATGGAGTTAGCTTGTGTTTGACCATCACAACTTAGTTCTCTAAGTAACCTACCCAACCCTTTTGCTTCATGAAAACCACCCTTCTCCTCCTTTCCGCTGCCAATCGAACGAGTTTTCTGGCGTCGGTTTTGCCTGCTTTTAATAGCACTCAAGTCCATCTCCGTTGGAACCCTAGCCATTCCAAACCCATGATAAAACCACCTTGATTTCACTGATGCGGACGTAGGAGGCACTCTCTTGGTTTCATGCATGCTATGATTTCTCCCTTTGTTCATGGACATAAACTTGGCCAATTCTCTATCCCGACTAGACCCCGAGTTAAATTCAACTTTGGTGCTTGCATGATCACGTTTCTTGGATTCTTGGGCTTTTCTTGAGATGGGTTGTTTAGGAAGAATTAACTTTCGACCAAAAACCATGTGTTCGTATGGAAAAATGTTCAAATTTTTATTAGTTTCTAACCATTCTTCACTAAAGAACTCGAAGCTATCATCTCCTTTTGAGGAGTCTTCAGAATCAGTTGTGCTGCAATTGGTATCGAAGCCATAAATAGGAAGATCGCATAGAGAAACAGTTTCATCATCATGATTATAATCTTGCATGGTGGAATTTAGGGTTTGTTTTGCTACTGATTTGTCAAGATCTGATGGAGAGCAAGGAGGTTGATTGATCAAGGTTTTGTTTATAAATTTGAGACTTGTCTTTGGGGGTTATGTGTGTTTATATAGACGTGCTTGATACATTAAGGAAATGTTGATTTCACTTTTAAATTGATTTACTTTATTTTATTAGGTTTTAGTGGGGTATTTTTGTTTGTATATGACTTTTGGAAGAAAAAAAAAATTAAGAAACACTAATGGTGTAGTGGTGTTTAAATATATACATGTAGAGATATGGATCTTTCAACCCACTAATGCTCATTTATGGATTTACACTGTGTTCCCGAGTTATTTTTTTGAGAGAAGAGAAGAGAAGAGGAGAGAGAATTTTGAAAAACTAAAAAAAATCACGTTCCCGAGTTTTTTGTTCGAAAGAAGAGAAAAGAAGAGGGAAGAAAATTCCATCAAATCTTCTCTCCTAACTTTCTTCCCAATATTGGGATGATTTGGAAAGAAAGAAGTCTTGGGCCTTTTCTCTTCTTTTCTTCTCAACTAGGGAACACAACAAACTATAATTGTATTCTAACCTCTTCTCTTCTTTCCTCTCCTCTTCTTTCCACACCTTTTCTTTTCTTTCCTCATCAAACTCGGGAACAGAGTGCTCATTTATGGATTTACATTCCCCCGTGTGAATAGTACAGTAATATTTTCCACCTAAACAGTTATGCTATGATGTAATATCAAAAGTTTAATATATATCTCATATTTGTTATAAATCAAATGAATCAATTATAACCAGTCATTTTTTTTAATCAAAACAAAAATATAGACTTTCACCTTTTTTTTTTAAAATTAAATATCTCGCAAACCGTTAATTGTTACGCGAAAAAAAATTATACCATCGCGACGAGAATTAAATTACATTTCTATAGATATGCATTATTATATACTTTCGACGAACTTTTTTTTTTTTTCAAAATTTCCGCCCTGAAAAATCACACGTAATTTGTAAAAATCACATGTAATTGATTTTTACAAATCACATGTGATTTTTACAAATCATATGTGATTTTTACAAATCATATGTGATTTTTCTGAGCGAAAATTTAAAAAAAAAAGGTTCGTCGAAAGTACAGAAAAATGCATATCTATAGATAGATAATTTAATTCTCGTCACGATGGTGTATTTTTTGTAACTTAAAGATTTATCGTTTGCAAGATATATTACTTTAAAAAAAGGAATAAATTACATAAAAGGTCCATGTGGTTTGTCAAAAATTTCACCCATCGTCCCTCAAATTTAAAAGTTGCATATATCGTCCCTATCGCCTCCAAAGAATAACACTTGTGGTCCTTTTGAGGGACGATAGGTGAAATTTTAAAAGTTGCATATATCGTCCCTATCGCCTCCAAAAAGGACCACGAGTGTTATTCTTTAGAGTAGATAGGGACGATATATGCAACTTTTAAGTTTGAGGGACGGTAGGTGAAATTTTCGACAAACCACAGGGACCATTTATGTAATTTACTCTAAAAAAATGTGAACAATTGTTTTTTATTAATATATATGAAAAATAGATAGCTAAGCTTAGTTTTTTTTTTTTTTTTTTTTTTTTTTTTTTATATGACAAATATGAGATATATATTGATCTCAACCCATGATCTAATATCTACACGCTTTTAAATTTTGTGCCTAAAGATATGGCTTACTATATGACTCGAAAATATGACGAATCCAGTTGTTGAGATGAGAAGAAAGAAAATAGCCACGACACTTGTTATCATTGAGTTGCTTAGACATAGAATTAATCATATTTAAGGCATGACTATATTAGCCTTTAAACAAAGTAACCATCAAGTCAACTTATTAACACATATGCCAACCCCCTCTCCCGTTTTTCATGATCAGGGTCGTGCGTAATTGCTCGAGATGGATTTTTAGCACAAAACTCAATATGATGCCTGCTACTATGACTTCCAGTACCTACATTCACGTCCATACAATGCTACAAACCTGAACAAGTCGAAAACTCAATATGATGCATGTACTGCACGTCTGCACACATTGCTAATTGCTTCAATGCTAGCTTCTAACCCCTAAATGCATGGCGTAAGTTAACTATGATCAACACAATTAGTAGAAATCAAGGATTACTTAACTAATTAGAAATTAATATCACTCCGCATGTAAGTTCAACTATCATCTATAATAAGCCTAATAAATTTATAAATGAAGTGTTCGTAAACTTAAATAAATATCCAAACCCACGTTTTTTTTTTCAATATTAAAATGTAGTCATAGAGAATATGATTATAATTATAATTATGATTATAATTATGATTATGATTACGATTTATTTATGTACTAACAATATGTCCACATTTGATTACGATTTATTTATGTACTAAGTAGTGTCACTAACAATATGTCTACATTTGACTTTCAAATTTAGTAGATGAACCACCATCCCTAAAATAATGCAAGCTAGCTAGTTGTTAAAGTTTAAAAGATAATGTGTTGGTCACCTTATAAATGACGTATAAAAAAGCTCCAAATAAGCATATATTGTAGATAGTTTTGATGTCACAAAATGTCTTGATTAGGTTTTTGTCAAGACCATATTTTGGCGTTTCTAGAAACTAAAAATTGTCCTATTGTAAACAGATAATCAAAATGGTCAACGGATTTTGTGCTTTCGGATCGTATTTTCTATCTTTTTATTATAAAAAAGGTGCAAAACATATAAACCCAATACTTCCAAGTATCCTACTTGTTTCAGTTGTATCATTCTAAACATACTACTCAATAATTAAACAAACTTTATAAATTGGGACATCATGATCTATTGAACTGACAAAGAAAGAAATATAGTTAACTAATTATAGATCTTGATGAAATGTATGTACAAAGAAATATATATCATATACTCTCTTCATTTGAAAATTATTGTTATGAGTGAGAAATCACAAAGTTTAATAAAAATAAGGCCACTATAAATCTTAACCACTCAAAAAGAATATTCCCCTAATATATTCTCTAGTTTTTACTTAAAAAGTAAAGTGGACAATTTTTTTGAGACATCACAAAAAGAAAATATGGACTATAATTTTAAGACGGAGGGTGTATTTACTAAGCAAGTACATATGTTTAGACTACATAGTACATAAACATTAAGTTGAAAAACTCCTCTAGTTACATTCGTAAATCCTTTTATACAACGAATGGGTTATTTATTAAGTTCTGAAAGCTCCAGGAATTTTCTAGCCATCAAATGAAATTTTTATTGGTTTTATTCTATGTCATAAAAAATACCAAAGTATACTAGTTTTTCAAATGTTACATCCAAAAGTTGCCAGAATGGATTAGAGCTATGTCAAGTTTAACTAGCTTAATATTCAAGTTCAAATCAGGACGATGTAATAACTTATAGACATAAGATTAGCCATACAAATTGGTCTTACCAATCATTTTCCCTAATCTATACCCCTTTAATTGAAGCATACATAACTCATAAATATTAACAGCTATATATATTGCGTGAAGATTTATATAAACAAGCTAGTGTTGGTTCGTGCTTATATTCTGTTGACCGTTAGTTTCATAAATAAGACAAATAATAATCAGTCGATCACTAGTGATGGGAGGATTTTTTTTTTTTAATAAGTAATCACATGTGCTAAATGTTGACGAATATATATATATAATGAGTGGGGAACCCGCGAGTTGCTGCGGTCATGTTGTGTTTAATCTAAATTCGAAATGAAATTATTGTCCAAAAATTATTTTTGTTATTAAGGACTAAATATGCAAAAATCGATAACTGCAAGTACTATTTTCGTAAAGTATTTCTGAAAATAGTATGATTTTTTATGGGAAAAGTCCCTAAAGTTATCGGCATTTTGCAAAGTTAGTCCTTAGGGACTAACTTTGTAATTTATACGTAACATGAGGGACTATTCGTGCCATTTTGCTACAGTTGCCCATGAATAGTAAACACTGTTATGCACTGTAGCAAGCACTGTTCTGTACTGTTATGCACTATAGCAATGATATTTTCCTTTTTAGTCCCTGAAAGTGTCGGTATGATGCAAAGTTAGTCCTTAAGGACTAACTTTGAAATTAAAAGTTAACCTTAGGGGCTGTTTCTGCTCAATATTTGCACAGAAACAGTCCCTGAAGTTATTGGTCCGTTGTAAATTTGAGTAACGACTGTTAAGTAACAGCCGTTAAGGACTAACTCTGCAATGGATCAATAACCTCAAGGTATAAAATAAAAATTGCGCAACTACTGTAGCTTAGTGTTTTGGCTCCACTGTTACACGCTTTTTAGTATATATATATAATTGAGCATGTTCTTGTTGTGCACCTCAAGCTAATGGATTTTGGCTTTTGACTTAAAAAAAAAATAAAGAAAATAAAATAAAATTAATAATGTTCACTTTAATTTGTTAATTACGTTTTATCTCTTATATTATAAAAGATTTCAAAAAAAAAAATAAAAAAAAAAATAAAAAAATGTTAAAGTGATATTTTTTGAATTTAAATTGGACCAATAAAAGAACTAACTACCTTAAGCATTCTTATGGAGCAATTAATATAGACCAATAAACTATAAATGTTTTTAGATTATCTCTACTATTTATAAAAAATGTAGTTTTATTCTTGAAACTTAAAATAATTTAAAATTGAGTAATATTAGTATACTATTATGCTCTTAATTAAAATTGGTAACAATATTTATCACTAAATTAATGTTTTAAATAATGTTTAATCCTTGAACTTTTATCATTTTTTTCTTTGAGCTCATAAACTTTTTTTTCGCAATGACTACAAATTGAACACGTAAGTTTTGCATCAAGGGTCAAACCAAAATCGATTTCACAAGTATAATTATTTGATGCTATATACGTCGTTTTGCGTGAGTATCCGTCTAGTTCAGTTAATAACAAACTTTAAATTGTGTAAGACATGCATCTTCGATTTACAACTATTTCAAATTGAGGTGATCTGCACACTTCAAATTTTGATTGTTACATTCCATTTCATGATGTAATATGTTGTACATATATCACAAGATGTTTACTATACTTGTACATTAAAGTGTGTCAATCAATAACTAGAGTGTGCAAATCACCTCTCATTTTGAATGCGTGCCTATAGCTTAAAACATACTTATGACCTTAACCCACAAACTTTTATACCAAGAAAAGAAAAAAACAATGTGACATGAAAATGTTTTTAAACCCTTGTAATGCAAACAAGGGAAGCTTTCACCATGGAGTTAGCCTGTATTTGACCATCACAAGTCAACTCTCTAATCAACCTTCCCAGCCCTTTTGCCTCCCGGAAACTATTATTCTCCTCCTTTGTGCTGCCCAGTGAACGGGTTTTTTGGTGTCGGTTTTGCCTGCTTTTGATAGCACTCAAGTCCATCTCCGTTGGAACCCTAGCCATTCCAAACCCATAATAAAACCACCCAGATTTCATTGATGCGGACGAAGAAGGCACTCTCTTTGTGTCATGCACGCTTTAATTTCTCCCTTTGTTCATGGACATGTACTTGGCAAATTCTTTATTCCGACTAGCACTTTCATCTAAATCAACTTTGGTGCTTGCATGATTGCGTTTCTTGGATTCTTGGGCTTTTCTTGAGATGGCCAGTTGTTTAAGATGTATTAATTTTCGACCAAAAACCATGTGTTCGTATGGAAAAACATTCAAATTTCTATTATTTTTCGACCATTCCTCACTAAAGAACTCGAAGCTTTCATCTCCTCTTGAGGAGTCTTTAGAATCAGTTGTGCTGCAGTTGGAATCGAAACCATAAATAGGAAGATCACTTAGAGAAACAGTTTCATCATCATGATTAAAATCTTGCATGATGGAAATTTGGGTTTGATCGACGTGTGAATGATTCAATGTTTGATTGAAAGCAAAAAGTTGCCTGATTGAAACATATCTTTGGGGTTATGTGTGTTTAATTGTTTATATAGGCGTGCATCACACATTAAAGAAATGTTGGTTTTACTTTTAGATTTGATTAAAGTATGTTGGATTATGTTAGTGGAACAATTTTGTTTGTATATGCCTTCTAGAGAATGATTAGGAAAGCATTAGTGGTATAGAGGTGATTAAATATAATAAGCATATGCATATATGAAGTGGTGTAGAGGTGATTAAATATAATAAGCATATGCATATATATGAAGATCATGGAGAGCCTTTCATTGCTCTTTTATACTTTTCATGTGTGAATAGTAATATTTTCCAGTTGTGATGTCTTTAAGAGCAAGGGTATGGTTGAGTCATGGGTGGCGCCATGGCCACCACCTCAATTTTTGCGATGGCGTACCACATTGTAGGTGGTGCCATGGCTGCTCATGCCGTGGTGGCCAGCCCAAGCGGTGGTATTTTCTTTTCTTTTTTTTGAAAAATTTGACCGTTATAACGGTCATATTACTTTTTTTTTTTTTTTTTTTTCTTTTTTTTTTTGTGAATTTAATACTTAAAAAACTTAAATTTTAACATTTTAAAAATCCTATAAATACCCTTTATTATTTCATACTTCACACACACTTCCAGTATATTACTATTCTCTACTTCTCTCATTTTTTTCCAACCAAAATGAATCCAAACTCACCATGGATTAACAACATGCTAAACGACCCGTCGAACCAAATGACGGGCTCGTCTTCGAATCCCGCCAACAATCCAGGCTCGTCTTCAAATCCATACCCTCAAGCGCCTTACTTTCCCACATTCCCAAACCCATATATGAATTCCGAAGAACAAATGCTATTTAGTCAATGGAAATTACAACAATATACTCAATTTAATCAACCACAACAAACAAACCAAGCCACCACTTCCCAACTAAATTCGGACCATGCATCCTTCCATCTACGAGACGAAGACAAAGACGAAGACGGAGACGAAGATGAAGAAGAAGATGAAGAGGCGGTCCCGACCCCGACGTCGAAAAAACAAGGACAAAGACGAAGGCGAAGAGGACAAAGACAAAGACGAAGACGAAGAAAACCAACGTAGACAAAGAAGAAGAGGCGGTCCCGTCCCGACCTCGAGCTTTTTGGACCCAAGAAGAGGAGTATCTTTTGGCGGAGTGTTTCATTCAAATATCTGAGGATCAAAAAACGGGTGCGAATCAACAAAGGGATACATTTTGATACAAAGTGCTCGACACATACAACAAGGAAGCCAAGAGGCTCAACTACGCTATTCGTACCAAAAACATGTTGACGGGAAAGTGGACTCCAATGAATAAAGATGTCAAGAAGTGGAATACGGTAGTGGATGAAACGACTGTTATGAGTGGGGAGAATGATAGAGATTTTATGACTTGTTGTCACGTATTGTTTAAAAAAACAACGGGTTATGACTTTAAACACATGAGCGCTTGGGACTTTTTGAAAGACAAGCACAAGTGGAAAAATCCCGACTCGACTTTGACAAGACGTAATCGTCTTCGGGTTACGGACGAGGACCCCGAGCATTTTGGAGCAGACGCGTTGCCACGGCCAGACGGCATGTACCGGATTTCTAAGAGTCAACGTTCGTCAAACTCGACCGCTAGTTCCGGTTCAAACCCGACAATATTTCAAGAAATGCTGCAACAACAATACGAGTTAGACCGCAAGGCAGAGATGGATGTTCTCGAACGAGAGTCACTCGCGAGAGTTACTTTATATAAATCTCAAAAGATTGCCGAGGAGATGCGAGTGCTACAAATGGATACAAGCAAGATGGATCCGATCGACGCGACGGTCGTGAAAGCCTAAAAAGCATGAATCCGGGCAAAGTATCCAACTAACGAGCACTAGGTTTTTATTTCTATATTTATGTACTAGGTTTTTATTTTTATAAAACTTTTTTTTAATGAAGTTTATTTTAGTTAATATTGTGTACGTTTTATTTTATGTAAATAAAAAATAAAATAAAAAAATGACGACGGCACCAAATTTTCTTGTGCCAACGGTAGCGGCCAGAATGTGGTGCCATAGAGAATTTTGCTGACGTGACAACACTTTTTGTCCATGGCACGAGAGCCACGACACCACTGTACCCAGTGCTCTAAGACAAAAGTGGGTTTTATGTAAAGTTATGATTTTTAAGCACGATTTTTTTATTTAATATATATAAGAAAATGCATTTAATTTTCATTAAATATATATAGTTATAATTAAGTTACCATAATTAGATGTAAATTTGAATTTAATAATCTTCGTTTTTACCTTTATATAAAACTTAAACGTGTGCCCTCGGAGCACATTTTAAAACATCCCTTTAAAGTTTAAACATATACACACAATGTTCTAGCTATCCGACTATGTTTAAACTTAATTAGAAATAAAGGTTTTTCTTAATTAATTAGAAATCTTTATAGTTCAAGTTTCAAACAATTATTATGATATGATGTTCCATTAATTACACCATTCTTAGTTATAGTATCATCTAAATTATGCCTAACTAATTCATACAAGAAAATGTTTGCAGTTAAACTAATATCAAATCTGCGGGTTTTGTTATTTGAAATATATAATTCTTGACTATTAACAACATGTCCACATGCATTTGACTTTCGAGTTAATTAGATAAGCCACCATCCTTAAAATAACACTACAAGAAGTTGTTAAAGTTTGAAGGAAAATGCATTGATTACGTTAAATAGTATGCGAAAACATTCAAACCGTGGAAAACGGTGTACACTTTTTATTAATACAATCAGATTATAAGAAATATAATTAACAGAAAATAATAGAAAATTAAATACGGACAGAAAGGGGTAGAAGCAGAAGACAGACACGTGTGTTTCTGATCGATGGACTGCTGGAACTCGGCTGGTAAGAGTTGTGTTTTTCTGGATGTCCAACTTAATGAGAAGGAGTTTAATTTATAGCCTTCACATGTCTTGGTGACCAAGACAGAATATATGCTAAAACATTAAACCGATTTGCAAATCTGTTAAATAATTAACACGATTTGAAATCTCTTATTAACACAACCGAATCTGCTATTAAACTTGTCAAGAAAGTTTATATCAATTCCTAAAATAAATTGATACAGATTTATGGAAAGAAAATCAGAATCTGCGACAAAAAGTTACGCGCACAAGCTCGAATTTTCGGAGCTGCATTCGTGTCCGCAGGTCGCGCGGGCTCGCATGAGTTCAGAAGCTTTGAACCCATTTTAGCCCTGAAATCCGATTTTCTGCAGGCTCGCATGAGTTCAGAAGCTTTGAACCCATTTTAGCCCTGAAATCCGATTTTCTGCAACCCCCATGCGCGCGCGCACGTAAGTGTTGGAGTAAAACCAACTAAAAGAATTTGATAGCAAATACCAAGGTTTCCTTATAAACACCTTTTCATTTCATTCATGGGGCGATGTGGGATACTCTCTCAAAATTCATTTTTTGTGTTTCAAGTGCCTCACTTTGAGACACGATATCTCATTCATATCAACTCTATTTTTGACACATTTTAGCTCGTTGCGAAGCTCTCGTCAAGGAGAACGCAAAGCTATCAAGAAATATAAATATATATAACATATACATATATTAAATAGTGTCCAAAATTTTCAAAAAGTCATTTTGCAAAACCATTCTTCCAACAATCCCCCACATGAATGGAGATCGGTTGAAAACATACGAAAGTTTCGGTGAAATTTCTGCGGTTAAGTCCTGTATAGGATAGGTAGGTGTGACCCTTTGAACATTTTCTTGTGAGATGCACTTAGTCTCCTAGATCTGAGTAGACGCGATATCCTTGAACTAAGCCTCTGTTTATGTAGACGGCATTACACTTCACACAAGACTCTCCCTGACATTGTCAAGTCCTCATAGTCGTGTTCGTTATGGTCATGAACACTAGCCTGGTTCTGCAAGAGCTCTTAGGGATTGCGCCCCCTACAATTCCTTTCGAAGCGACCCCACTTCTCTCTCACATAGGTGAATTCATCTTGAATCATTAATAACATATGTTTTTGGATTTCATCCTGAACCATTACGCTTTATGATTTCATCCTGAATCATAAAAGCCATATGTTTAACCTCTCAACAAGTCACATTTGTTATTGGAATGGACTAGGAAGTTACAACATTTAGTAACTCCCCCATATTGACATGACTTCCCCCACATTTCTATGATTAGGTTGTCCTATTGAACCCAGATCTTGGGATCTCCAGTTAACTGGGTTAGGTTTTCCTTCATAGAAACTCATTCCTTCAAGGGCTTTAGTCTCATTCCTTCAGACGATTTACTAACTAACTCTCTGCTTAAGCCTTTTGTAAGCGGATCCACAATGTTATCCTTTGACTTCACATAGTCAATTGAGATAACTCCTGTTGATAGTAGTTGTCGTATCGAATTATGTCGACGACGGATATGTCTGGACTTTCCATTGTACATTATGCTATGAACTCTGCCAATTCCCGATTGACTATCACAATGTATACTAATGGCCGTTACCGGTTTAGGCCACCTTTGTATGTCCTCTACGAATTAACGTAGCCATTCCGCCTATTGTCCGCATTTATCTAACGCGATAAATTCTGATTCCATCATGGACTTAGCTATAACAGTTTGCTTGGAAGACTTCCAAGATATAGCTGCCCCTCCTAGTGTAAACATGTATCCACTAGTCGATCTAGAATCCTTTATGTCAGATATCCAATTTGCATCACTGTATCCTTCTATAACAGCTGGATATCTTTCATAATGCAGTCCATAATCGCGACTGTATCTCAAATAATGAAGTACCCTAGTCATAGCTCCCCAATGTGCATAACTTGGATTACTAGTATACCTACTTAGCCTGCTAACTGCATATGCTAAGTCAGGTCGGGTACTTGTCATTAAGTACATTAACATGCCAATAATTCTTGAATACTCTAATTGAGCAACACTTATGCCTCTATTTTTAGATAGATGCTTACTGGTGTCAATTGGAGTTCTAGCTAGGCCGGAATCCCCCGCATTGTGAGTATTAAGAAATTTGTCCATGTAATGTGCTTGACTTAACACAAGTCCATTTTGAGTTCGTATGATCTTTATTCCAAGGATCATATCAGCCAAACCAATATCCTTCATGTCAAACTTTCATTTCAACATGTCTTTAGTAGATTTGATCATCTTGTCGTTATTGCCAATGATAAGCATATCATCAACATATTAACACAAGATTACATATCCACTACTTGTGTCCTTTACATAAACACACTTGTCGCATTCATTAATTTTGAATCCACTCTCTAGCATGGCGTGGTCAAATTTTTGATGCCATTGTTTGGGAGCTTGCTTTAAGCCATATAATGACTTAACAAGCCTACAAACTTTGTTCTCTTGTCCAGGAGCTATGAAATCCTCAGGTTGGTTCATGTAGATTTCTTCTTCTAAATCCCCGTTTAGAAAAGCCGTTTTCACATCCATTTGATGAACTTCCAAATTTCTTAAAGCGGCAATAGCAAGTATCATCCTGATCGAGGTTATTCGTGTAACAGGCGAATATGTATCAAAATAATCTAAACCTTCTCGTTGTCTAAATCCTTTGATTACCAATCTTGCTTTGTACTTGTCAATGGTGCCATCGGCTTTCATCTTCTTCTTAAAGATCCATTTATAGCCTAGTGGTTTACAACCAGGAGGTAAATCCACGAGCTCCCAAGTATGATTTTGTAAAATAGAATCTATTTCACTTTTAATGGCTTCTTTCCATTGAGGCCCTTCCGAGGAAGTTACCGCTTCTCGATAAGAAGTATGTTCATTTTCTACCATAAAAGAGACAAAATCGGGTCCAAACGATTTCTCGGTTCTTTCCCTTTTGCTTCTTCTAGGTTCAACCTCTTCTTCCTCGATTTGATCTTGTCTCTCATCTTGGAGATCATTATCATCTCTTTGTCTCTTATCTTGGACAACTTCGTCATCTATTCTAGATGAACTTCCAGTTTCCTTCGTTAAACAAGGAAATATATTTTCAAAGAAGGAAGCATTCCTTGATTCCATTAGTGTACCCTTTTGTATATCCGGATTTTTTGAATCATGTACAATGAAACGATAAGCACTGCTATTCCTAGCATATCCAATGAATATACAATCCACAGATTTAGGTCCAATCTTTTGGGCCTTGGGTGTCGGTATAGCTACCTTTGGTAGACACCCCTACACTCGTTAGTACTGATATGATGGTTTTCTTCCCATCCATAGTTCATAAGGGGTCTCCTCTTTTTCCTTACGAGGTATCTTATTTAAAAGATAAGTAGCCGTTAGAATGGCTTCCCCCCACATGTCCTGGCCTAAACTAGAACTTATCAACATGGCATTAACCATTTCCTTCAAGGTACGGTTCTTCCTTTCGGCAATACCGTTTTGCTGAGGTGAATAAGGGGCAGTGAATTCGTGTCTAATTCCATGTTTAGCACATAAATCAACAAATGGAGACACATATTCACCTCCTCTATCACTTCGTACAACCTTGATTTTCTTATTAAGTTGATTCTTAACTTCGTTTTTGTATAGAACAAACTTGTCTATAGCTTCATCTTTACTTTTTAACAAGTAAACGTAGCAATACTTTGTTCAATCATCAATAAACGTGATAAAGTACTTATTGCCACCTTTTGTGGGTAGTGATTTCAAATCACATATGTCAGTGTGTATCATATCAAGTGGTTCAGTTTTTCGTTCAACCGATTTGAAAGATGATCTTGTAAGTTTGGCTTCAAAACAAGTTTCACATTTATATTTTGAGTCAATATGGAAATTAGGTATACAATTAAATTTAATCAAACGACGCATCGAATTAAAATTTACATGTCCAAGATAGCCATGCCACACATTAGAAGACTCAATCAAGTAAGCAAAATAATTCATTTTATTGATATCATTCTTAACAACCGTTAAATTGAGCTTAAACATATCATTCAGGGCATATCCCCTACCAACATACATTTGATTCTTAAACAGAACAAACATATCAGACTAAAAAACAAGACGAAAACCAAACTTGTTCAACAGCCAACCAGACACAAGATTCTTGCGAATCTCTGGAACATACAAGACATTAGTCAACTTGAGCTCATTCTCGAATGTCATCTTCAAGATTACATCTCCTTCACCCTTGATATCAGCAGTTGCAGAGTTGCCCATGTACAACTTCTCTCCATTGTTAACCGCTCTAAAAGAGTGAAACATACTCTTATCAGCACACACATGACGGGTAGCCCCAGTATCAACCCACCATTCCCTGTTGTTGGAACCTACCAGGTTAACTTCAGAGATCATGGCAATGACGTCAGACACCATAGCAATCATGTCCATATTATCATTCACCATATTAGCCTGGCATGGAGTCACCCGCTTCGACATCTTATAGTTAGCAGCACGATGACCTGGCTGGTCACAGTTGAAACACACCCCTTGGAACTTCTGTTTCACAATTGTAGTTTTAGGAGCAAGGTACTCAAACTTCCCTTTGAACTTCTTGTCATTCTTTCCTTTTCCTTTGCCTTTACCTTTGACATTGGACTTTGAAGATGACGAAGCATGCTCAACCATATTTGTCTTGGCAGAATCAGGCGTATAAGTGTTTTTCTGAGCCAGCTTGTTGTCCTCTTCAATACGAAGACGAACAACCAAGTCTTCAACACTCATCTCCTTTCGCTTATGCTTCAGGTAGTTCTTAAATTCTACCCAGCTTGGAGGCAACTTTTCAATGATAGCAGCAACTTGGAAAGTTTCACTCAACATGAATGTCGTGTAGCAAAACCTGCAGATCTT
Organism: Artemisia tridentata subsp. tridentata; assembly: GCA_021014915.2. Classification (NCBI taxonomy): domain Eukaryota; kingdom Viridiplantae; phylum Streptophyta; class Magnoliopsida; order Asterales; family Asteraceae; genus Artemisia; species Artemisia tridentata. Next base: position 110,282,016 of record CP139509.1, on the reverse strand, counting down.
GAACCTGACTCATCACGTTCTTTGAATCATCCATCTTGTAATCCAAAAAATGAGCTATCACGAACTTCTTTGTACCAGCATCCTCAGTTTTATACTTGCGTTCCAATGACTCCCATAATTTTTTGGCAATCTTGGTCTTGCAGTACACGTTGTACAAAGAGTCCACGAAACCATTCAGAACATAGTTGTGACACAAAAAGTCTGAATGTTTCCATGCTTCCAAGGCTTGAACAGCCTGTTGATTGGAGGATTGACCTTCTGCAGGAGGTTCCACGTGAGGTGGATTCTCTTTTAAGAACCGCGCAAGGTTCAAAGTAGTGAGATAGAAGAACATCTTCTGTTGCCACCTCTTAAAATTCTGCCCATTGAATTTCTCTGGTTTATCAGCATGATTAGCATCTGTGTTGGTAACTGGCGCACCAGGTACATTCACAATAGTAGTCACAGGAGGGGTAGTGGTGTTAGTCATCCTGAAAAATCACCAAACACAAACAGTTAAGTCAACTGTTATACAATCCGTATCTAAGAAATTCTATCCTGATTTCTTAAAAGCTTGTACCGAATCTGCTTCAAAGAAACTCTATCTTAGTTTCAATGAATCTAGATTTAAATAAACCAATATGAAAGTAAATAAAATAGATCAGTTTAACAGAAAGTCAATCTTGGTTTCAATATAAACTGATAAGAATAGACTGCTTTAAAATGTTTTAGATCTGTACACCAAATCTGAAAATTAAAATCCTGTTAAGAAAACTGGTTTTCCAAAGAAACTCAATCCTGGTTTCGACAGAAAACAGTTTGTATATGAAATCTGTTAATTAATAATTAATCCGATTATACGAAAAGTGTTTTAATTCTGTTAAACAGAATCTGTTTTAAGACTGTGGGAAACGGTGTACACTTTTTGTTAATACAATCATATTACAAGGAATATAATTAACAGAAAATAACAGAAAATTAAATATGGACCGAAAGGGGTAGAAGCAGAAGACAGACACGCGTGTTTCTGATCGATGGACTGCTGGAACTCGGCTAGTAAGAGTTGCGTTTTTCTGGATGTCCAACTTAATGAGAATGAGTTTAATTTATAGCCTTCACATGTCTTGGTGACCAAGACAGAATATATGCTAAAACATTAAACCGATTTGCAAATCTGTTAAATAATTAACATGATTTGAAATCTTTTATTAACACAACCGAATCTGCTATTAAACTTGTCAAGAAAGTTTATATCAATTCCTAAAATTGTTAATACAAATATCATCCTAAAAATGTTATTTATATTTTACGATCTTTGCTATATTTTGTTAATAACAATTATAAAGTTTATCTTTAGCAAAGCATAATTATAAGTTAAAGTCTTTTACATTTATTGTAATAAGCTTTTAAAATCTCATCATAACATGCTACATGATCACTAGAATATACATAGGACATACATATATACATTTACATGCTTACATTTTTATTCTTAAAATAGAAATATATACATGACATCATGACATACATCATATTTGGATATCTTTAGGATATCTTGAAGATTTAGTAAATATCTTGGAAAGATCTTCAAGCAAAGAATTGGATTTTGTAAGATCTTGGCAAGATTTGGAAAGATTTTGAAAGATATGTTGTCAGGTTCTGGCGGAACCAAATTGCATAAAGGACGGACCCCAGAATTTGGGTCCGCCAAATCCGTGGACTGTGTGATCAGTTTGCCTATAAATAGCAAGCTGATCATTCATGTTCACTCATCACTCATATAGCATAAACTACATTATACATTCTTTCATACATTTTATTTTTAGTGATCTTTTTTTTTGTAGCAAAGAGATCAAGCATCACAAGCTTCAACACACTGTTGCAAGACTTGTTGGATTAGATATTGTGTGATTTGTAGTTTATCACACATCATTGTTATACCAAACATTCAGTAGTGATCGGTTAGTGTTTTAGTCCTCAAAACACATAGAGTGTCGGGAGTGGTTGTACCCTTGTAAAGAACTCGGTATCTAGCTTAGTACCGGAAAAAGTGTAAGCGACGTTAGGTTGGTTCTACCTCGAACTAGAACTCGGTATCTAGCTTTGTACCGGAAAAAGAGTAAGCGACGTGTAAAGATTTTCTCCGCCTAGAAGGGAGCTTGTTTCTTAGTGAAGAAAAACTCTCGAGTTAGAGGCTCGAGGAGTGGAGTAGGGCAAGGAAGAGAGTCCTTGTAGACCGAACCACTATAAACATCCGTGTTGTGGTTTGATTGTTTCTTTCCTTACTTGTTTTACTTATATTGTTTGATTATTTGCATTAAGTTGAAATCACGTTAAGTATTCAAAGCGAATTAATTTTAAAACGGTAAAAACTATTCAACCCCTCTTCTAGTTTTCCACAATTGGCATCAGAGCTACGTTACTCAAGATTTTCAAAATATATTGTATTTTAAAACTTGAAACGATCAATGGATTTTAAAAACTACAAAGAAGGGCAATCTATGTAAAGACCACCCCTATTTGAAGCAAATAGTTTTATATATTGGAAAAATCGCTTTGAAACTTATGTGAAATCAAAAGATATAGATCTATGGTACATCATTGTAGGAGGTGACCATAAACCTATAATTAAGGATATATCAAGCGGTCGGGATGAGGATATTTCTCTTACTCGTCACAGTGATGAGCAAAAGAAATTAATTGCCAAAAATAATGAAGCTAAAATGATGCTTTATAATGTTTTACCTAGGAAAGAATATGAAAGACTATTTATGTGTAAAACCGCTAAAGATATTTGGCAATCCTTAATTATCACTCATCAAGGGAACTCACAAGTAAAAGATAACAAAATTGATCTTCTTGTTCAACAATATGAACAATTTGTTATCCCTGAAGATGAGACCATTGATAGTGCATTTGCTAGGTTTAATAATATTGTTACTTCTCTTAAAGCACTTGACGATTCTTTTTCTAGTAAGAACTTTGTCAGGAAATTTCTTAGAGCACTTCATCCGAAGTGGAGAGCAAAGGTGACGGCCATTGAAGAATCCAAGGATCTTTCAAGCATGCCACTTGACGAGCTCATAGAAAATCTCAAAGTTCATGAGATGGTGATGAAAAAAGATTCAGAGATAGTCAAAGGCAAAAATGATAAGATCAAGTCCATTGCCTTAAAAGCTAGGATAGAGTCAAGTGATGATAAAGAGTCTAGTTCAGGTAGCGAAGACGAAGAGTATGCCATGGTCGTAAGAGATTTCAAGAAATTCTTCAGAAGATGAGGAAAGTTTGTTAGACAACCTCGAGAAGAAAAGAAATCCTTCCGGAAAGATCGTGATGATAAGAAAGGCAAAGTAGATAGGAAGTGTTTTAGGTACGGGGATACTAGTCACCTAATAGGAGATTGTCCGAAGCCACTAAAGAACAAGACTCAAAGAGCCTTTGTTAGTGGTACTAGGAGTGACAGTGAAGATGATGACGAAGAGCCCAAGAATGACGAAGTTGCTCTTATGGCTCATGACTCTAATGAGGTACAATCTGACTCATCTTACTCCTCTATTGATGATGACACCTTAGAAATAGAATATAACAAACTGTGTGAAATTACTCTAAAAATCATACACAAAAATAAGTTTCTAAAAACCAAAAAGGAATTTTTAGAAAATGGAGTTTATTGGTTAAAAGAAAAAGCTTAACGATTAGAAAAGGGTAAAGCCATTAAAGAAATATGTGCTTCGTGTCAAAGAACATAAACTAGAATTAGAAACACTTAAGACCACAAAGGAAGAACTTATCAAACAAAATTCTAAATTTAAAAGGTTTGATAAAAATATCAGTTGTGTAGATGAGATATTGAAAGTACAAAAGTTACCTCATGATACAACTGGATTAGGCTTTATGAAACTAGGAGACTTAAGTAGCTTTAAAAAACAAACAGTGAAAGTACAAGAAACTGTTCCAACAAGCTCAGACACCCACGGATCCCACGGAACCAAAAATTTGGTTCCGCCAGTAGTGGAAATTGGTTCCGCGGGTACTGTTGCTGAACAGAAGGATTGCACTTCGGCTCGTACTGAATTTGTTAAGGTCACAAGAAAACCTAGCACTAGTATAACTGTTAACAAACAAAAACCAGCAGTTTCTATAGGAATAGGACAAGTTAAAAATGAGTTTAGGACTAAAACAGTTCAACAAAGACCTAGGACGACTATTCTCAAATGCCCCTTTCCAAAGAGTAATTACAACTCACAACATCATTATCAAAATAGTTGGAACCCAAACAGCCCCATATTCACTTTTCCATATATATATATATATATATAATATATATATATATATATATATATATATAATATATATATATATATATATATATATAATATATATATAGACAAAAATACACCGTTGGTCCCTAAACTTGTCCAAAAACATCGTCTGGGCCCAAAACTTGGGATTTTAGTTGTCGTGAATCCAAAACTTGGGTTTTTGAGGCCGATTGAGTCGCTTTGACCATAATCTGTTGGTCAACATCGTTATTTGATGTCTTGTTTTGTTTTTAGTTAATGGCATAACGGTCATTTCATGTGTTTCTTCTACTTTTCTTCCCCTTTTGATTACCAAACATCACACACACTTCTCAGGATACTTGACATGTATGAAGCATCAGCATATCCAACAATAAGAATAACTCAATGGCTTTTGAAGCTTTGTTGAAGAAAAAGGTAAAAATGAAGCCCGAGGCTGTTTTGGATGCGGGTCAACCTCGAACCCAAAAGTTAACTTCAACACAAGGGGAGGAAAAACACAAGCCAAATAAGCAAATGCCTGGAAATCTTGTACAACCCTCTATTCAGCCGCCTATTACTCCTGCTATTACTGGTGGCCAACCTGCACAACCAGTGGTGAATAGTTCGGTTGACATGGTTTAACTTGAGGTTTTGCACCAAATCCAGACCAACAAGGTTATAGTGACTTGTGCGTCAGGCAGTGTATGTTGCTCTGGATTTGGCGTTTTCTTCCATAGACCCTAACTTAAAAAACTGAAAGTTTATAGGTTTAGGATGTTAAATGGCCACCCATTGTTTGTGGTTTTTGTTTTGGGCTACATAGATTATAAGTAAATGATGTGAATGACACATTGCATATGAGAGTTTTTAAATGCAAATCAGGCAGCCCTTCTTTATGGCCACATAGTATTGTTTTGCATATAATATGTAGAAAACTAGAAGGGGGGTTGAATAGTTTTTACCGATTTAAATTTAGTTTATAAAAACTTTTAGATTGATAGTATGTGAAACCTTTTGATGTTGAGATTTGGATAATGCAAGATACTAGTAAAGAAATAAATACGTGAAAGTAAAGGGATAAAGGATCGAAGCGTGACACAATTGTTTATAGTGGTTCGGCTACAAGGACACCTTCCTTGCCCTACTCCACTCCCCGAGTCACCTACTCGAGAGTTCGTAAACACTATGTCAACAAGCTCCTTCAACCGGTGGAGAAACTTTCACAACGTCGCTTACACTTTTTCCGGTACAAAGCTAAATTCCAAGAAATAGTATCAACAACAAGATACAACTCAGTGGTCTTGAGGTGATAAGAAGTCCGAGCTACTTGAGAAGAAAGATGGCTCGTATGCAAGAAAGCATGATCTCGTCTTGTAATAAGAACCTAGAGAACACAAGAGAAAGAGAGCAATAAGAATGATCTTTAAATCTGAAGTTAGAGAACTTAGAATGTAGAGAGAAGATATATTTAAGTGGGGTGAGAAACAAAAGAGAAATGGCTCACTATTTATAGGCAATTCTGAGCACTGTTCACCCGGATTTGGCATATCCCTTCCCAAAGGGATCCGGCCAGTGTAAAGCAAGGGACCCGGCTATCTGGTAGTACCAGTTCGGATTTTGGGTTACAATTCTGGGTTTTGGGTTATGGGTCAAGGTCTATGGGTCAAGTGATGTCATGAATGATGTCAAAGACATCTTGGGTCATGGGTTATGGACTTTGGGTCATGGGTCATGGGTTTTACCCATTATTTAAGTCATGCATGATGACATGCAATGGGTCATGGGTTATGGGTCAGGCTCCATAGGTTATGGGTTATGGGTTATGGATTATCCAACTCATTTCATGCATTTTATTTATTACAAGAAGTATACTTTAATTATAGCATGTAAATGGTAAATTGTAAATGTAAGAACATGTAATGTTTAGATTTATACTTTTACATAATGTTATGTTTGTTATCGACAAAACTTAAAGAGATTGATAAATATTAATAAACATTTTTACAGTTTATGGAAACCGTATGGGGGGGGGGTGAATACGTTTCCGTATAAAAACTTAAAAAATTTTGTATCAAACTCCCAATCAAGTGTGACACAATATGAAAAGTGTCAACTATTGATCTACAACAACTAGAGATAATGTTAAGTAGATCACCACACAAGCATAGCATAAGTATCATGCCACTGCATAAACATAGTCAACACAACATAAGCAACAAACCACACAAACATAAAAACAATGCAAAGATAAATGTAAAGCGATAAATGCAAAAATAAATATAAAGAGATAAGTGAAAGACTAAATTTTTAGATTTTGACACTAGTGCAAGACTAAATGACGTCTAAAAGTTTATAGTGATAGGCATACCTAATTCATTTTGTGTCAAAACAACGTAGTGTGGGTGCACAAGAAAATCATCTAAAAAACACATAAGGAATAAATGCAAACATCATGCAAACCATGATAACATTTAGCATTTAAGAGCATGTATCATAGATATACATATCAAGAGATATTATATCGAAATATCTAATCGAAAGCAAAATCTTTCTAATAAATTTGCATTCAATAATTAAGAAAATAATCATTGAGCATTAAGAAAGCATGAAGGCATTTAATCATATCTCACAAAAACATGTTATCACATTGAAACATATATGTGGGATGCAAGTAATCCAGGTTCGCTAAGGAGAATCCTAATTCTACTTGTTCAAAATGTAATCCTAATGGGAGACAAAGTTCACCGAGGTAAACCATCTATAGTCAAATGTAGGAATGCAGATTTTTCAAGTTAGAGAATGAGTATGAGACTATCACTAGTGGTGCTCAATTCAGGCTAAACACGACCATTTTTTCGGGTTATACCACGAACCCAACTTCTCTCCTGGAAGCAATTCAACCATTGGTCAAATTGAATTTCTAGTGCAATAGGTTCTCCAGTAGTCATTCTCTTGTTAGAAAAATTCAAATTCCTATATTTGCCTATCGAAGTGTAGAAAAGATGATATTAGCTTATTTCGCTAATACCTGGCCTAGTATGACTCAACTAACCATATTTTAAAAGTAGGTGAAGAGGAAGACATGTCTTACACAATATCCTAATAAAGGCAATCACGTTTCAATTTTGTGTTTGAGATTTAGAATTCAAGGTTGTCAGGATCGCGATCCTGCTCATAGGATCGTACGATCCTACGATCCTACACACACAAAACGATCAGGATCTTTATGGGATCGTAATTCAGGTACGATCGCAACAGGATCGTGGGATCGCTCGTAGGATCGTAGGATCGTGAACGATCCGATCCTGTTCGTAGCCCTTTTTTGACTTTTTTTTCCTATTGATTTGATATTCCCGCTGATCTTACCGTATTTGCAGTCTTATTTGCAGTCTTGTTTGACTTTTTTTTCCTATTGATAGGACCAATGTTTACTCATTCATTTTTTTAAAGAAAAGTATCATACACGTATCATGTTCTTATCGGATTTTAATTTCGCAATCATTTAAACTTTTTTATTTTTTATTTTTTACTATTTGACATATATTTTGTGTGTTTTCAAATCTATTTTTTTAACTTGTAAAGCCTAGTACCATCATTAACCGTCCATATCTAATTTGACTTAAAGCAAATTTGAAGCAAAAAAAAGGTTATTATCTTAAAGCAAATTTGAAGCAAAAAAAGGTTATTATAGCAAAAAAAGTATGGCTTATATAGATTACGTTATTATCTCATTATATAGCAAAATAATAATATATACACGTTATTATCTCATTCATGTATGTAGGTACGAGGATTATTAAGCAAATTTGAAGTATGGCTTATATAGATTACGCATCTCATTCATGTATACACGTTATTATCTTAAAGCATGTTTGAAGTATGGCTTATGTTTTTGAGAGGAAGGTTTTTAAAAATGGTTTGTATACATATGTAAAGGAAAAGCCGAAAACGATCCTAGGTAGGATCCGATCCTACGATCCTACGATCCCGATCTTGCAAAGCCGAAAACGATCCTAGGTAGGATCCCGATCCTGACAACCTTGATTTAGATATTATTTGGTTTAGATGGTGCATTTTAAGATCTCATGGATAAAAATTTTGTTTGTTGAGTCGTTACATGTTATTTTAACACGATTTGATTTTCTAGAGTTAAGAGATGCCTTAATGTGATACAATGTAGAATCTACTACATCGAGAGTGTTTCAAGAATGCTCCTTTGCATATCTTGAGAAAATAATCTAGTAAATGTTACTTACCTCAATAGATCTTGTGAGTATTATATGATGTATGATTGAAATGAGACATATTGTATATTTCAACAAATATGCTTTTCTAAGAGGAAACTTATCACTCTTACGAATGCTTAGTAAAACAAGTATTTTAGTGTATGACCAATTTTACTTGTTTATGCAATGACACATGTTGTATTGGGTTATTATCCAAATCTAATATCCTATATTTGTTAACAAGATGCAATGTATTCTCTTGTAACACAACCATTCATGTTACAAAGGGAATGAGATGCATATGATATAAATTATCCTTTTTCAATATTTTGATTAGAGAAATACATGTGATTTTCCCGAAGATTGATGTCGTACATAATAGTTAATAACATATTATGTGTGACACTTTTACTTGACATATGATTTTGAGTGTTGAGTCGTTCATGAGCAAAGTTTACATATGTTGTTTGTTTGCTCGTGTTTGGTTTTTCGAAAATGACACATTTACTAATTGCATTGCAATGTAAATTACTTGTATATTTCGGATGAAACATTCAAGTTGTCAATCCTACTTAGTTGTGTATTTTATGCATCTTTTAAACATATTAGTTTAATGTTTGGAACATAACCATTGGACAAGAAGATTAAATATGGCATCTTCAACACAAGTGTGAGTTATGATCCGATGCATATTATTTTCGTCTTGAGAGGAAGTCATTATTTTCATAAAACCCGAGTGTGATTGAGTATGTAGATTAAAGATATTATATTTCGTTATATTTTGATGTTATCTTGAAGCTAGACAAATAATGACTCCAATTTCATGTCCATACTCGAAAACTTGTCAATTAGATTCGATGATGATATCAATCATAATTTGAATAATGAATTGATATGTACTTGAAATCTTTCTTGACCCCCACGATCACTCCTTTTAAAAAGAAAATAAAAATTTAAGGAATGTGTTCCATTTATTCTAATACTAGTTGTATGTGTGAGGTTAATGACATATTAACTTACTACTTCGATATTGTCATTTATTTTTATTTTCGAAAAACTATTTATATTATTAAGTATAATATTCTAAGTTTTCGACATATCATGAGTATAAAAATAATTATCTTAACCATTTTTATACAACATACGTAAAATACTAAATATTTAAAACATTTTGTGTGTGCGTTAGATCAATGCAAGTTTAATACATTTTCTTTTACTTAAATACTAATGTATTAATATGATCTTTTATCTTGTTTAGACAACCCATGATCAAGCAAGACAAAAGGATGTAATGTTTTAGAGATCATGTTACGGATTTAATGAAAGTGTTAAATATTTTGAGGTGATATATTTTTTACACTTAAACCTTTGGAAAAATAATTGTGTAAGACAATATCTTTCGACGCACTTGATCAACCAACCTAGTTTCCATTCCTAAGAAGGTTACAAAGCATCTTAAAACTTGCAAGATGTCGAAAACACATATGCAAGAAAATTGGTCTATGCCTATATGCAATGCAAAATCAATTAAGCAACTTAGTGCAAGAAGTCTAGTCTAAGTGCTATTGACGCATAAACCGGAAAACTAATAATCAACACATAATAACAAGGCATATAAAACGCTTGTGATTATAGATATAATTTGCTCAACTAAAGATAACTATAAGCACTCAAAAATATTAACTAACAGTACTAGGACACAAATAAAAACAAATAACCATTTAGCGTAACACACAAAAATATTTATCGTCATTTTGTGTATTAAGTATGACAATGTATACCTAGCTTGACATTACTTATTTTCTTTCAAATGAATTTATTTCCTCCCCATTTTAAAGATTTTTACCAAGTTACTTTGAAAATACATCAATGTTCAAAAGTTGAAACGCCCTTTTTCATTTTGGCCAAAAATTTGCGCAAACGGCATAATTAAAAGGATCTTTCGTTACAAATCAAGGACTCTAATTTATTTTCACTTAGAAACAATTCATAAAGATATTTTTAAATGAAAATAGACTCAATTACGTTTAAAACGATAGATGGCACAACTCCTACGGACTTACGGTTGATTTTATACGAATTTATGAAAATAACTCAATTTTAAAAACAGACAGACACATGCACGGTACCTTGAAATACCCCACGGTACCGTCCTATATTTAGTGGTATCATCCACTGTTGTTACAGTTCTGTCTCATACTGTATTTTTGTTACGAAGTAATGAAAAGATGTAAAATTTCGTAAACTAGATACCGGACATGTAGAATATGTTAAGTAACATTTCCATGTTTAGGACTAAGAAAAACATTTACAAACATATATTTACTATAAAACAAAGAGTTGTCCCAAACGATCCTTTCAAAACTGCATCACTTTACGACTCGTTCAAAAGACATGACCGGACACTTACAAACTATTTTCTTTTATTTGTTTAAGAAAACTTTCAAGCTAGTATGACCAAGTATATTAACAACAAAACTTGTAAGTATTAAGCACGTAAATACTTTTCATATTATATTCCCCTTCATGGGTAATTTGATACATGGATCGTACTCAATTTTGAAAATCATTTGTTTTAAAATTTTGAGCGACGTGGCTCTGGTACCAATTGTGGAAACCGTAGAGGGGGGGGGGGGGTTGAATACGTTTTCGTTGAAAAACTTAAAAAACTTTTGTATCAAACTCCCAATCAAGCGTGACACAATATGAAAAGTGTCAACTATTGATCTACAACAACTAGAGATAATGTTAAGTAGATCACCACACAAGCATAACATAAGTATCATGCCACTACACAAACATAGTCAACACAACATAAGCAACAAACCACACAAACATAAACACAATGCAAAGATAAATGTAAAACGATAAATGCAAAAATAAATGTAAAGAGATAAGTGAAAGAGAACGCAAATCAGACACGATGATTTATAGTGGTTCGGTCACGAAGCTCCTCTTCGCCCTACTCCACTCCCCGAGTACCCAACTCGAGAGTTACTTCACTAATCAACAAGCTCCCTTCTTGGCGGAGAAAACCATACAACGTCGCTTACAATATTTTCCGACACTAAGCTAAATGTCGAGTTCTTCTTCGGGTACAACCAAACCCATTATGTTTTATAGCCCAGCATAACAAACCTTGTGTTTTGAGGCCTAAACACATAAACCGTGTCGCTTACATTATTTTCCGACATTAAGCTAAATGTCGAGTACTAATCTAGCTAGTACCAATCTCACTCACGATCTACCCGATCCTCACATATCACACAAGCTACAAGATCCACATGATCTACACTCGATCTACCCGATCTACTCACGATCCACCCGATCTACTCACGATCTACCCGATCTACCCGATAACAACACAATCTACATAATATCTCCCCGATCTCTACAAGATCACAATGATCCACACAAACTAACTAAACAAGATGATAGTCAACTTGATGTATAGCAAGATACAACAAGCGCGTAACAAATGTTACGAGTGCACTAGACTAACACTATAACACTTTGTATCTTTGTGATACTATGTGTTCTTCTCTTGCACTAGTAGAGGAGTAAAGGTGATATCTTGGTTGGATGAAAGAATCACTCTTAAACAAACTAAGACTCTCTAAATGATCAAAGAAAGTGATCTAAATAAGAAGGAGAGAAAACTAACTGGAAAAATCAAGTTGAAAGTGTAAAATGGTCCACTATTTATAGGAAAAGAAAAACTAGCCGTTACAGAGAGACAGTACCACTAATTGTCAGACGGTACCACTAAATTTAACGGTACCGTCGGGTATTTAGTGGTATCGTCGGGGACAAAAATGCTCCTCTTTTTGTTTTTAGTGGGAAAAGTTTATTTGGGGATGTTTGGAGCTGTTTTGGGAGGAAAAATAGCTGTTGGGATTTTTGAAATAATTTTCCCAAATAAAACATTTCTTTATAATCCAAAAATAATTTGTAAAATGTATTTTTGAAAAAATGTTTTGTCACATTTATAAAAATGTGAAGTTTAGAACAAAAAATTTATTTCTTTGATCATCCGTCAAGTTTTAAATTTGTTTGTTAATACCTTGAGTGATTTACGTCGGGATAGAAATCTACGACTCTGTTGAAGCATACTTGAGACGTCGAGAGATGTTGGAGTAAGTATGCATTGATGATTTGTGTTTACAAGTAACTTGCGCATTTTACGTTATGCATTACAAGTTACATGTTTGTCATTATTAAAACCGAAGAAACCGTTTAGTTTAAATATCGTAATATTTGCACTAACAATCTCCCCCTTTTTGATGATGACAAATATGTAAACCGTAACACATAGTAAAATGTAGAAGTTACCTGTTTACACTCCCTTCTCCCCCTTTTGTCGAAGCAAAAAGGTAATTTCCCCGAGCTCTCTACTTCTATCATCCCAGTGAAGTCTTCTATCACCACTTGTTAAGACGACTCCATGCTATGTATTCAAATACCCCCGAGCTCCCCATAGCTCAATGCTCCCCTATGGTGATTGAATCCCCTTGTTTATATACCTTAGTATCTAGCGGATCCATGGATCAAATTCTTACAAAGGCTTTTCCTACATTAAGGGTTAGCTTCGTGCAACATAATACATAAAAGAATAAGAGCAACATTATAGGGATAGAATACACATAGCAATGAGTTTGATGGGGTATGTGAGCATATCAAAGTATGCTAGAGGTTAGACACGTGATGAAAGTGTGCTAAAAGGATAAAAACAAATAAGAAAGCCCGAGAAAGTTGAGCGACCAAAAATATCAATACATATTGCAATTCAAAGACACTTTAGTGTCACAACCCGACTGACAACCTAAGGTGTAATTGTTCAATCAATCACATTAACAAGAACGAGATTCGTTCGTTGTCACACCCCAAAAATGGCGCAGCGGAATGGCATTCACGAGGTATGACTTCTTAGTAAAGAACACAAAGTGTCACAATAGAGAAATACTAAATGTAATACATTGAACTGATAGTAGTCACAAACTCCCACAACAGGGATGAATACAAAATACAAACAACATGAGTCTCAAAGTTACACAACATGACTAGAGAATAACAAAATGCAACTTCACGATATATATCCCGGAAGGGTCTTGTCTAAAGTCTCGCTAAGCTAGGCCAGTACTCAACCTTCTAGTGTAACATCAGCCTTAGCACCTGAAAATGGTACTAGAAAACGTCAACATAAAGTTGGTGAGCTCGTAGGTTTAGATGTTAAACCACGAAGCTGTGAATAATAGCGTACGACAATAGTGAGCAAGATATACAAATATGAGCACATAATGAAGATCACAAACTATCACAGACTGCAAAAGACACATATTTGATCCACACATAGTCTGGGTGCCATTTCCCAAATGATATACTGGGTGCCACTTCCCAAAATTTATACCCATAATGCATCACAAAACAGTTTCGCACGTACAAGCTAAGTCACACAATCCGAATTTACACAGTAAAGCACATATTGCAATCAAAACACACATATTGTCCATCAACCACGAAAACAGTAGATCACAGCATGAAACAATTGTAAAGCATTTAGTACCATTTTCACCCCAAGGTAAAACACGTTAAAAATGGGGCTACGAGAACTCACCTTAGCAAAAGCAAATTCCGATGGATAAATTGGCCAACGGTAATTTATGCCCGAAAACTCTAATCGCGACCTAAATAATACATGAGTCTTAGATTCGAAAACAAGGCCATGCACACAAGTTCATACTTTACGTTATCACTTGTACATGTCGTTGTAATATTTGTTGTCAAAAGATAGTTGCGTCACTTTGATCCTTTATTTAGAACGTTACCACTTTAGAAAACGTAACTTGTTTATCTTGTGACCAAATTTTAGTCGTCATGTCAATGGCTATCTCAAAAATCTCTAACGCGCCTAATATATATATATATATATAATGTTCTACCATTTTCGTTTACTTCATTTTAGCCAAAACGTACATTAAAAGGTCCAAAAATCCATTTCTACAACTCCTAACAGCTTTCTATTAGCAAAATAGAAGCTGTCAAAACTATATGTTGCCGCAAATATTTATTAAGCCATAACTTTTGCGTCGTAGCTTCGTTTCTTAAGTTTGACCTATCCCCGCGAAGGTATTTAAGTATACTATCGGCTTTTCAAGGTCTCGGCTAGTCTAGATACCATTTAGCATCAGTTTTTATTACTCAAATTTCTGGACAGATTCATAATTTTCTGAAAATGTAGTTTTCGTCGTAAAAATTGAAACTAGCGTATCTTTTTCGTTACGAGCCCGTTTTAACTCACTCAAGCAGCTACGGTTTCATTTTTGTGTCTATTTTCTGAATCTCTAGCCTAAAATTACTCACAACCTACTGATTTTTCCAGTTTTTACAAAACGGGACAGATTGTTTATCAAAAGTGTCAAAACTATATTTTCTAATCTTCTAGCCATTTTAACCACTTAACCACAACTTCAATTCTAATCCTAGTTCCTCCATCAACTTCTCAACATAATGACAATGATCCAACCATAAACTTAACAATATTCTAAGGTTCATGTAATAATCATCAAGAATGTATAAAACTACAAATTTGCTAGCTTACATGTATATATATTGTTCTCATCTTCATTCTTATGGAAATTTTTACTAGCTAGATTTCTTGTAACCAAAACTTGTTAAAAACCTCATCTTTGTTAAAGGATCATTGTAAATGTAAAACCTTATTAACATGTACCAAGTAATAACTAAGTATAGATACTTGACAATCATGAAAACATGAAAAACATGAAGTGTTACTAATGTGAGATTACTTACAAGAGTGATTAGTGAGATGTGAGTTGTAAAACACTTGGTTAACCTCAATACTAAAGCTCCAAACTCTTACTAATGTGCATTAAATATACTTGATCCTAGTCACAACAAGCTTTTCCTTCTTGCTCCTTATAAGGTGTGTCGAATTGTATGTCTAGATGGGAAGGGTGTTTTTATTTTTTTCTTACTTGAACTTGTGGTGCAAAAATTGAAACTAAGCTAGCTTATTTATACTTGGAATTGTCAAGGGTTGAATAGTATGGTCAAGAATCATAATTTTGGCTTGGAAGGGGGGGGGGTGGCCGGTTGGGGAGGGTCTAGGGGACAAAAGGGAGGCTAAGCCTCCTAGTTGAATTTTTTTACCTTCCATGTTTTGTGGTAAATTGTGGGCTAATTAATGTTTGTGTATATTTTTCTAATAAAATCTTCAAGACATGGAAAGGGGGCGGCAATGGGTATGATTTAGAATAAAATGAGTAGTTTTGATACAAGAGTGTATATATTGTATGTATTGGTTGTTAAAAATATGTATTGGTTATTTTTTCGGTAACTAACGAATGTTATACGTATTTAATCGTAAGTTGTAAAGAGATTACTTTAGGCGTCAGGAAATATTTTTGGAACTTTTGTAATAATTTTGGAAGTATAAAAATATGTTAGAAATAATCGTTGGGAGAATCGGGTATATGGGGTGTTAAATCTTAAATATCGAATAATGTTTGTTGAATTAAAAACCGTAAGTATTTAAAGAATAGGAAATTGCTTTATGGTTTAAAATTGTGAATTGGTGTAGGAGTAAGGTATTGGAGCGTTGTGGACTAATTATAGCCTAAGTCCTACTGCACAAGGGGGGTTGCTCCTAGTTTTACGTTTATTAAAACGAAATGCGGTAACTTAGAAGGTTCCTGAAATAACCAGTTGTCACATTCGTTGACTGATACATAAAATGACTTCTTCCAAGTTGTCATTGGGAAGGCAAGTTCTAACAAACCTTTTGAACAACATAATCATCTACCTAAGACGATTGGTGTTAATGACAGGTTGTTGATAAGAAATACTCTAAATGATTACTATTATGACAAGTCATGCCATAAAGTAGACTCGATAGAAGTTATACCAAAAAAATAAAAATGGGAACGATATGCACCTAGATGCGAATGGAAATGATTCCATAATATGGGAAGTGTTGAATTTGACCTTTGAGAAAAGGTGGGAAAAGACGGTTAAGATTAATATGTCATTTGCACTGACAATGAGATGCATGATATATTTCAATTGAGAAAAAGAAAATGTGCATGTGATCCTAACAGGATTATGGGCGAATATCTCTAACAGGGTTGAGGTAACGAAGTTCTAGAATTCTAGTTTTGGATGATCCTAGTTGTGAGTTAGAGATGATTTGGTGTATGAAGGATTTTGTGTGATTGTGTAGTTTATACACATTGGGTATAATGATTGTGAGAACTGAAGGTTATTGAACTAACTATCACTATCAAGAGTGAAGGATAGTTGTGAGGTTTTAGTGTAATGATCGATAGGTTGAAGGTTCTTAAACTAAATATCACTGTCAAGAGTGAAGTTTAGTTGTAAAGGTTGAGTGTAATGATGAATGATATTAATGTGAGGTTTGATGTGAGGGTTAAAGGTGTTTGTATAGAACAAATATGTGACAAACGGTAATTTCCCCACAAATATTTTAATAATAAATGTTAATTTATTATTACCTAACTGTTAAATTAAGCATTCATTAGCTTGCATAACTATTTCAGGAAGCAAACCCGCTCGCTATAACATACAGTAACTCGCAAAGCTATTTAATCTTATCAGAAGCAGTGATTTTTCCACTTTCTCACATTTACAGACTTTAACGTAATAAAAGCGAAAGGTTATCTCACTTTTCTTAAAAACCGATACCACACGCGTACCGACACCACATTAGTAACGGTTTACTCTCATGATTTATTTTAGAGTCAATAAAATTTTATTTCTATGCTAGTTTATAAAAACGTCTCCGAAATTTTATTTGTCACATTTATACCAAACCGGGGAAACCACAATTTCACCTCAGCTCAACGGGACACGGGGTACACCAACTACCCCCTATTATATTAAAACAAGAATATATTTTTTTATCCTCTTATCTTATCTTCCCTGGTATACGCGCCTCTCACACACCCACCCACAATCTTTAACGTTTTCTTCCTTGGAATTCTCTCCACCTTCCCAGACCATCTTCCATCACCATCACTGCCATGGAGTTACATACTTTTCCCTTATCCCCAAATTAGTGTCACTCTCACGTAACCCTTCCCCATGGGTCAACGAGTATAGAAGGGATAAGATGACACAGATGGAGAGCGATTGTAGCTTCAAATGGATACTCCTTAATTTCCAGGCTCGAAAGGATGTCGAAGGCCTTCCATAGTATCATCTTTTTAATGATTATTCGGAGTCCAGAGAATCCACACACTCAAAATCACTCACAAAAGTCTTATCGAGATCTAGGCTTCAAGGGTACTAATTTCATCGGAGGTGTGGATTAACTGGGGTTCGGATTTTGATTGCTTGATTCGGATTTAGGGTTTTGATTCTTGATTCTCCTTGTAACACCCGGTAATTTTCCAAAACCTTTCTAGCCAATTATTTTAAAACTTTGCATTACCTGAGAACTTAAACTTTTTATTGAACTTGTTTGGGCTTGAGAAACGAGAGTTATTGCGAGAAACGAGAATATTATCCCAATTAGTGAACCGGCACAACCTAGAAAGCAGAAAACGTATCGTATTTGACAAAAATATTGATTTTTGAAAGTATTGCAAATTTATACTCGTTTTTATTGGAAAAATTATTTCGTGACCAATGGCGCAAGTTTCGTAATTTTTCGAGTCCGTCTGCTATGTCGAATGAGCCCCGAACCGTTTTGACGGAAAGTATTGCTAGTTTGACGACTTTAGTCCCTCCTTCTTTTTGTTACACTTCCCACCCTCACTTTTTATATTTTCATTTCACCCCTCTTCATTTAGTATATAAACCTACTAATTGATAAAATAATTCATTTTACCTCTTTCATTCTCTCTCTTCTCTCTCACTAGCCTCGCCGGCCTCCCACCTCCCACCGGAATCTTCATATTTTCCGGCGCACTAGCAGTTTCCGGTCACCGGAAATATTTTCCAGCCAACCTATTTTATTACTTCAACTTGTAGATCGGTCCACCCCGACCTCGTTTTCACCACCCACGCACACCCACTCGCCTCCAATCACCTCGTACGCGTCCCACGCGCCACCACCGATCACCTCAGCCCGCCGCTGCCATCACCGAGAGCCGCCGCCACCTCCTTTCACCCTTCTACCGACGGTAAACCACCACACTCGCCACCCTTTTCGTTATTTTTGATTTTTGATCAAAACCCTAGTTTTTATCTTCTTAAAAATCTTTTATGAAATCTTTTATATAAATGTTTTTAACCATAAAAACTCGTGTGGACTTCTTCTTGTTCTTGTTTGGGCCGCGACTCAGTGACTCACCGAGTCAACTCGCTTGACTCGGTGAGGGTTTTGATATTTTCTTGTTGTTGTTGATGTTAGTAACGAGGGGAGTATGTTTTTGGAGTATATAGTTGTTTGAGGGTCCGTTTTGGTTTGTTGGGTGCTCGACAGCCGACCACCACCACCACCGAGGCTTAGGGTGGTGGTGGGGATGATATTATTGATGTTGTTATTGTTGTTTTGGTAGATTGGTTTGGATTTGGATTAGTTTTGGATTGAGCCGAAGGGTATAGAGCTCGGATTTGGGTTTCGGATTTGGTTTTGGTCTTGATTGAGTTGTTATTATTGTTGTTGTATATTGTGCTGGTCTCGGGTTTGAGCCGAGAAGTCCTTGGGCTTGGTTGATACCGAGCCGTGACTCGTCTCGGCGAAATTTATTTAACTATGTGTTGTGTTTGTTTATTTAAATGTGTTTGGTAACGGTTTCGGCTAAGTTTTGATGAAACCGGATTAATAATTATGAAATGATAAAAAGAATAAAGGTTTAATTATAGTTAAGAGGTTATTGCAACACATGGATTTGGATTCGGATTATTATTTGTGACGATATATGTTGGACAAAGGATTGGACGTATTGGATTTACGGTGTTAGTTATTTGGATATTATGGACCTTTTGGTACGCGAGACGGAAGGGTACGTTAGACTCATAAGAGCTTAACCTACCTGGACCCGAACTATACAAAAAGGTCAATAAAACTAAACAACTAATATTCACGCGAATGATATGTCCAATTATATAGTAAAACTTGTAAAAATTGTTAATAATCGGAATATTCAAATAAGTCGTATGACTTGGAAACGTTTTGTAAACGGGCAATTCATGCCGAAAGTTCGTAAAATGTTTTATAAACTTAAACTATTTATGGTTTATTAAATATTCCAAAACCTTTTCAAAACTCTTATGTATTAACGATTATAATATCTATTTTGGGAAAACGGGGAAAAGCCGAAACTATTTATTGAGGTCGTTATTGTTTGTTTGTTTATTTGTTTATTTATTCTCTTCTGATTTAATTCTTTCTTTATATCCTTTTCTTCTTCTCCTCTCGTCTTTATCGAGTGTTCATTCGTATTCTCCGACTATTATCTTTTAACCTTTCTCGTCTTCCACACGAGACTAAAACGTATTTTCTTTCGAACGCCATTGAAACAAAAACCTTTTATACGAGTATTATTTATTAAATGATTTCGAGTATTATATCTGAGTTATGTCATTTAATTGGTTAGGTTGTGCTGAGGTTTATTTGCTGTGCCATCCCATCTGATTGTGTATCTCATATTCTCTCTGTGACTAAGGTGTGATTCATAGCCCCACTTTTAATACTTTTAACTGTTTATAAATCCCGTGGGGGAGATTACATGCAACTTACTATTTTCTGAGCACAATTGTTTATTTGTATGCTATATCCTGACTGTCGCTATGAATGCTAAGTACCTTCCTTGCCAAAAGCAAGTCCCTCGATCATGAACCATTAATCACCTGCGGGTGAGCGCGATTATAGTTTATAGGCCTATAGGATTGACCATCCCACTCCTGTTGACCAGTTAGGCAACACGGGTGTACTGTATTTCGAGTACCTAGGTATTTGGCAAGATACCTACTGGAGGGCAAATATTGTGATTATGAAATTCCGCGGTTGTTATTGGTTTACGCCAGGAATACTGGTGCCGGTTAACGCATTGTGTGTCATGAGCTTAGCAAATCTAAACGAAAATATATACGAAGGTTATCCTGATTGATTATGTGGCGCCCGAAACTAAAATTCTTGTGCTCAACTATTATTTATTCAAACCTATGAATTACACTCAACCTTTGTGTTGACTTTTTAGCATGTTTAATCTCAGGTAATTGATTTCTGAAGCGTGCACGAGGAAGGGCTGGAGGTTCTGACTGGCTATCTTTGTTGGTTATGTTATGATATTTCTATCTTAATTTCCGCTGCAAACTACTTTATTTTTCCGCTGCAAAACTATTTCATTTTCCGCTGCTAAATGTATTATGAGTCTTTTGAACTCTAAAGTTGAACTTTGTATTTGAATGTGGTGTTTATTTAAAAATGTCTCGTTATGAGATCGTTTATCTATGATTTTGACTCACTACCCCTCGAGTAATACCCCAAACTCAGTCCCGCTGCCATAATCCGAGTTGGGGGTGTTACAGAATGGTATCAAGAGCCAAGGTTTATAGAGAACGAGGTCATACTCGACTATAAACATTTTTCGTGTGAGTCAAAACGTTTTTCGAAATCGATAGCCATCAGCCTTCCGTGCCGCTTCACTCGTAAGTTCTTTATTACTATATATTTGGATTTTCATTACTATTTCATTTTTATATGAAATCATGTTGGCTAGAAATTTTTATACTTGTCCCGATACTCCATGTAAAGTGTTATGGCTTCGTCAGTTCCCCCGGTCAGTTACCAGTTACACCTTTTGATCACCCCCTTGCACCAACGAGTCCAGAGATGGACCCACACCCTAGTTATGTACCTCACCCGGATGATGAGGAGACGGATAGATGATGATAAGGAGATAGTAGACCGTCAGTAGAGATTATTGATCATTTTATTATGGTAGATTAGTATTGTAGTAGCAGTTTACCTTGTACGTACTGAACTGACTAGTTCCGGTTAGTAGATTTGATAAGAAACTTGTAGTCGTTTTGCATATCTTGCAAGACTAATGACGAGTATCAAATCTACGATGTATTTTGGTGATGTACTATTATGATGTTGAATCGATGCTATACTATGATTTATCATTGTATTATTTACCTTTGTGTTATGATTCTGTTACGACAATCAAAGTACTTACAGTGTTGTACATTTGTAATGATTGATAGAATTATGCCACCTAAGGGAATGTCCGCGGCTGCAATCAGAAAGTTAATCGAAGATGGCATAGCTGCAGCTGTTGCAGGTTTAGTAGGAGCTGGAAATCAGAATGCTGGACAAGCGAATGTGGAGCAAGTGAACGTTGAGCAAACAGGAGTACAACCTGTCCCAGAGAAACGTTCCTGTACCTACAAAGAATTCATGAGCTGCAAGCCCACTACTTTCAGGGGAGCAGAAGGAGCAGTCGGCTTAACACAATGGTTTGAAAAGATGGAATCCGTGTTTCTGTTGAGTAATTGCCCGGAAGACTGTAAGGTAAAGTGTGCTGCAGGAAGCTTAGTGGAGCATGCTTTGTCCTGGTGGAATGCATATCGCAGTGATATTGGGTTGGAGAGAGCGTACAGTATGTCTTGGGAAGATTTCAAGAAGGAGATGGTGAAAAAGTACTGTTCCCGCAGTGATATGAGGAAATTGGATACGGAATTCTACTACTTGGCTGTGAAAGGTGTTGATCTTGCTACCTATATTCGTCGATTCCAGGAGTTGAAAGTCTTTTGTGCCCATATGGTGCCGGATAATGAGAAGCTGCTTGAGAAGTTTATTGGAGGTTTACCAACATGTATTGAAGGAAACGTGACGTCATACAATGCTCAAACTTTGGACGATGCAATCCGTATCGCTGAACGACTGATGGATCAAGCAATCAAGAATGGGACTGCTCAGAAAGGTAACAACTTTGATCATAAGAGGAAATGGGATGATTTCAGGAAGAACAACAACCACAATCACTCTCACCATAACCATCACCCAAATAACAACAATAACCAATACCGTAACAACAATCACCACAACTAGCAGAACCGACGCCAAGAGGCTGTCAGAGCATATGTAGCTGCACCAGCTCAAGTGGGAGGATATGCTGGGAATCAACCATACTGTGCCAAGTGCAACAAACATCATTCTGGACCCTGCACTGAGAGGTGTCAGAAATGCTACAAGGTTGGTCATGCTGCTAAGAACTGTAAGGGAAAGGCTGTGGCTACAGGGAGTAATGCACAGCCGGTTGTAACTTGCTTTGGGTGTGGAGAACGTGGACATTACAAGAACGAGTGCCCAAAGAGTAATGGACGAAGAACTGAAGGTGCTCGTGGCAGAGCATATGTGATGGGTACTGGAGAACAGCAGAACGACCCGAACGTAGTCACCGGTACGTTTCTACTCAACAACCTTCATGTTAAAGTATTATTTGATTCTGGTGCCGATATGAGCTTTATATCCTCTAAGATTTCGCCATTACTGAACCTCACCCCTACCACTCTAGACACCAACTATAGTATTGAACTAGCTAATGGAAACCTAGTTAATACTTGCACCGTAATCCGAGACTGTACCTTAAGCCTCCTAGATCATCCGTTTAGCATCGATCTTATGCCCATAGAACTCGGAAGTTTTGACGTAGTTGTGGGAATGGATTGGTTATCCAAGCATCGAGCCAGCATTATTTGTGGTGAACGAGTTATTCATATCCCTCTTGATAACGAGACTTTGGTTGTCCGCGGAGACCGTAGTGGAACCCGTTTGAACATCATTTCCTGTATTAAGACGCTGAAGTATATCGAGAAAGGTTGTCATGCGTTTTTAGCACAAGTGTCCAAGAAAGAGTCTGAGGAGAAGCGACTCGAGGACGTCCCGATTGTGCGCGATTTCCCTGAGGTATTCCCTGAAGATTTACCTGGACTTCCACCAACTCGCCAAGTAGAATTTCTAATCGACTTAGTTCCAGGAGCTGCACCCGTGGCTCGTGCACCATATCGACTCGCTCCTACCGAAATGCAAGAACTGTCTAAACAATTGCAAGAGTTGTTAGATAAAGGTTTCATTCGACCTAGTTCATCACCGTGGGGAGCACCGGTGTTGTTCGTAAAGAAGAAAGATGGGTCGTTTAGAATGTGTATTGATTATCGCGAATTGAACAAGCTGACGGTGAAGAATCGCTACCCGTTACCAAGAATTGATGATCTGTTTGACCAGCTGCAAGGGTCAGATTACTACTCAAAGATAGATCTGAGGTCAGGTTACCACCAACTTAGAGTCCGGGAAGAGGACATTCCCAAGACGGCGTTCAGGACTCGCTATGGTTACTATGAATTCAAAGTAATGCCATTTGGTTTGACAAACGCACCGGCTGTATTCATGGACCTCATGAACCGAGTGTGTAAACCATACTTGGACAAATTTGTCATAGTCTTTATCGACGATATCTTGATCTACTCCAAGACTGAAGAAGAGCACAAGCAACATCTGACGACAATTCTCAAATTACTCAAGGAAGAACAATTGTACGCCAAATTCTCTAAGTGTGACTTTTGGATTCGTAGAGTACAATTTCTTGGCCACGTGATTGACAACAAAGGGTTGCATGTGGATCCCGCGAAAATTGAAGCTATCGAGAATTGGCCAACGCCTTCTAATGCTACAGAGATCCGACAATTTTTGGGATTGGCCGGGTATTACCGGAGATTCATTGAGGGATTCTCCAAGATTGCTAAACCATTAACTGCATTGACTCAGAAGAATAAGAAGTATGAATGGGGAGACGATGAAGAAGAAGCATTCCAAATTCTGAAGCAAAAGCTGTGTAGTGCACCGATTTTAGCGTTGCCAGACGGAGTGGAAGATTTTGTGGTATACTGTGATGCGTCATATCATGGGTTAGGAGCAGTTTTGATGCAGAGAGGGAAAGTCATGGCATATGCTTCCCGACAACTTAAGACCCACGAGGAGAAGTATACTACACATGATTTGGAGTTGGGTGCAGTAGTTTTTGCACTCAAGATATGGAGGCACTATCTATACGGGACAAAATGTGTCGTATACACCGATCACAAGAGTCTTCAGCATATCCTAGATCAGAAGGAGCTGAATATGAGACAACGGAGATGGTTAGAAACCCTAAGTGATTACGACTATGAAATCAGATATCACCCAGGAAAGGCAAACGTTGTTGCTGATGCCTTGAGCCGTAAGGAACGACTGAAACCTCTACGGGTTCGAGCTTTAGTTATGACCATCAATTCGAACCTTCCCGCTCAAATTCTCCGTGCTCAAGAAGAAGCAGTAGAACAAGAAGGTCTCCAGGATAAGAGCCTTCAAGGAATGATACAAAAGAAGTTTGAGAGACGTTCGGATGGAACGTTGTGTTATAAAGGAAGAAGTTGGGTGCCACGTCATGGAGGACTGCGAGACTTGATTATGCATGAGTCGCATAAGTCAAAATACTCTATTCACCCAGGATTCGACAAAATGTATCATGACCTCAAGGAACTGTACTGGTGGCCGAATATGAAAGCTGAAGTTGCTGACTATGTTCGAAGGTGTTTGACATGTGCAAAAGTTAAGGCCGAACATCAGAAACTGTCTGGTCTTCTACAACAGCCCGAGATTCCCGAATGGAAGTGGGAACGGATCACAATGGATTTCGTCACTAAACTCCCAAGGACTGCAACTGGTTTTGATGCTATATGGGTCATAGTCGATCGATTGACGAAATCAGCACATTTTATACCGATCAAGGAAAAATACGGCATGGATAAGTTAACAAGGCTCTATGTGAAGGAGATAGTATCGAGACATGGAGCTCCCATATCTATCATCTCCGACAGAGATGGCAGGTTTACTTCAAACTTTTGGTGGTCGCTTCAAGATTCCTTTGGTACAAAACTCGACATGAGCACTGCATACCACCCGCAGACAGATGGCCAGAGTGAAAGAACGATTCAGACATTGGAGGATATGCTCCGAGCCTGCGTAATTGATTTTGGAAATGGGTGGGATACGCATTTACCTTTGGTTGAATTTTCATACAACAACAGTTATCATGCAAGTATCAAGGCTGCACCGTTCGAGGCATTGTATGGTCGAAAGTGTCGATCACCCATTTGTTGGGCTGAGGTAGGAGAAGCTCAGCTCATTGGGCCGGATCTTGTTCGTGAGACCACAGAAAAGATTGTGCAGATTAAAGACCGATTGAAGATCGCGCGAGACCGTCAGAAAAGTTACGCGGACGTAAGACGCAAACCATTAGAGTTCCAGGTTGGAGACAGAGTGATGCTAAAGGTCTCACCGTGGAAAGGTGTGATACGATTTGGTAAACGCGGAAAGCTTAACCCAAGGTACATTGGACCGTTCATGATTCTGAACAAGGTTGGTCCTGTAGCCTATCGACTGGAATTGCCTCCTGAACTCAGTAGAGTACATCCTGTATTTCACGTCTCCAATTTGAAGAAATGCTTGTCCGATGAGACAGCCGTGATCCTACTCGATGAGATTCAAGTTGATGAGCAACTGAACTTTATTGAAGAGCCTGTAGAAATTATGGAGCGTGAGGTCAAACGATTAAAGAGGAGCAAAATTTCCCTTGTGAAAGTTCGTTGGAATTCCAAGAGAGGACCCGAATTCACCTGGGAACGCGAGGACCAGTTCAAACGCAAATACCCTCACCTCTTCGAAACCGGGACTGATAAGTTGAACTGAAATCCGGGACGGATTTCCCAATATGATGTATGTGCTGTAACACCCGGTAATTTTCCAAAACCTTTCTAGCCAATTATTTTAAAACTTTGCATTACCTGAGAACTTAAACTTTTTATTGAACTTGTTTGGGCTTGAGAAACGAGAGTTATTGCGAGAAACGAGAATATTGTCCCTATTAGTGAACCGGCACAACCTAGAAAGCAGAAAACGTATCGTATTTGACAAAAATATTGATTTTTGAAAGTATTGCAAATTTATACTCGTTTTTATTGGAAAAATTATTTCGTGACCAATGGCGCAAGTTTCGTAATTTTTCGAGTCCGTCTGCTATGTCGAATGAGCCCCGAACCGTTTTGACGGAAAGTATTGCTAGTTTGACGACTTTAGTCCCTCCTTCTTTTTGTTACACTTCCCACCCTCACTTTTTATATTTTCATTTCACCCCTCTTCATTTAGTATATAAACCTACTAATTGATAAAATAATTCATTTTACCTCTTTCATTCTCTCTCTTCTCTCTCACTAGCCTCGCCGGCCTCCCACCTCCCACCGGAATCTTCATATTTTCCGGCGCACTAGCAGTTTCCGGTCACCGGAAATATTTTCCAGCCAACCTATTTTATTACTTCAACTTGTAGATCGGGCCACCCCGACCTCGTTTTCACCACCCACGCACACCCACTCGCCTCCAATCACCTCGTACGCGTCCCATGCGCCACCACCGATCACCTCAGCCCGCCGCTGCCATCACCGAGAGCCGCCGCCACCTCCTTTCACCCTTCTACCGACGGTAAACCACCACACTCGCCACCCTTTTCGTTATTTTTGATTTTTGATCAAAACCCTAGTTTTTATCTTCTTAAAAATCTTTTATGAAATCTTTTATATAAATGTTTTTAACCATAAAAACTCGTGTGGAC
Organism: Artemisia tridentata subsp. tridentata; assembly: GCA_021014915.2. NCBI lineage: Eukaryota > Viridiplantae > Streptophyta > Magnoliopsida > Asterales > Asteraceae > Artemisia > Artemisia tridentata. The sequence continues at coordinate 110,254,887 of CP139509.1, read as the reverse complement.
TTCTTCTTGTTCTTGTTTGGGCCGCGACTCAGTGACTCACCGAGTCAACTCGCTTGACTCGGTGAGGGTTTTGATATTTTCTTGTTGTTGTTGATGTTAGTAACAAGGGGAGTATGTTTTTGGAGTATATAGTTGTTTGAGTGTCCGTTTTGGTTTATTGGGTGCTCGACAGCCGACCACCACCACCACCGAGGCTTAGGGTGGTGGTGGGGATGATATTATTGATGTTGTTATTGTTGTTTTGGTAGATTGGTTTGGATTTGGATTAGTTTTGGATTGAGCCGAAGGGTATAGAGCTCGGATTTGGGTTTCGGATTTGGTTTTGGTCTTGATTGAGTTGTTATTATTGTTGTTGTATATTGTGCTGGTCTCGGGTTTGAGCCGAGAAGTCCTTGGGCTTGGTTGATACCGAGCCGTGACTCGTCTCGGCGAAATTTATTTAACTATGTGTTGTGTTTGTTTATTTAAATGTGTTTGGTAACGGTTTCGGCTAAGTTTTGATGAAACCGGATTAATAATTATGAAATGTTAAAAAGAATAAAGGTTTAATTATAGTTAAGAGGTTATTGCAACACATGGATTTGGATTCGGATTATTATTTGTGATGATATATGTTGGACAAAGGATTGGACGTATTGGATTTACGGTGTTAGTTATTTGGATATTATGGACCTTTTGGTACGCGAGATGGAAGGGTACGTTAGACTCATAAGAGCTTAACCTACCTGGACCCGAACTATACAAAAAGGTCAATAAAACTAAACAACTAATATTCACGCGAATGATATGTCCAATTATATAGTAAAACTTGTAAAAATTGTTAATAATCGGAATATTCAAATAAGTCGTATGACTTGGAAACGTTTTGTAAACGGGCAATTCATGCCGAAAGTTCGTAAAATGTTTTATAAACTTAAACTATTTATGGTTTATTAAATATTCCAAAACCTTTTCAAAACTCTTATGTATTAACGATTATAATATCTATTTTGGGAAAACGGGGAAAAGCCGAAACTATTTATTGAGGTCGTTATTGTTTGTTTGTTTATTTGTTTATTTATTCTCTTCTGATTTAATTCTTTCTTTATATCCTTTTCTTCTTCTCCTCTCGTCTTTATCGAGTGTTCATTCGTATTCTCCGACTATTATCTTTTAACCTTTCTCGTCTTCCACACGAGACTAAAACGTATTTTCTTTCGAACGCCATTGAAACAAAAACCTTTTATACGAGTATTATTTATTAAATGATTTCGATTATTATATCTGAGTTATGTCATTTAATTGGTTAGGTTGTGCTGAGGTTTATTTGCTGTGCCATCCCATCTGATTGTGTATCTCATATTCTCTCTGTGACTAAGGTGTGATTCATAGCCCCACTTTTAATACTTTTAACTGTTTATAAATCCCGTGGGGGAGATTACATGCAACTTACTATTTTCTGAGCACAATTGTTTATTTGTATGCTATATCCTGACTGTCGCTATGAATGCTAAGTACCTTCCTTGCCAAAAGCAAGTCCCTCGATCATGAACCATTAATCACCTGCGGGTGAGCGCGATTATAGTTTATAGGCCTATAGGATTGACCATCCCATTCCTGTTGACCAGTTAGGCAACACGGGTGTATTGTATTTCGAGTACCTAGGTATTTGGCAAGATACCTACTGGAGGGCAAATATTGTGATTATGAAATTCCGCGGTTGTTATTGGTTTACGCCAGGAATACTGGTGCCGGTTAACGCATTTTGTGTCATGAGCTTAGCAAATCTAAACGAAAATATATACGAAGGTTATCCTGATTGATTATGTGGCGCCCGAAACTAAAATTCTTGTGCTCAACTATTATTTATTCAAACCTATGAATTACACTCAACCTTTGTGTTGACTTTTTAGCATGTTTAATCTCAGGTAATTGATTTCTGAAGCGTGCACAAGGAAGGGCTGGAGGTTCTGACTGGCTATCTTTGTGGGTTATGTTATGATATTTCTATCTAAATTTCCGCTGCAAACTACTTTATTTTTCCGCTGCAAAACTATTTCATCTTCCGCTGCTAAATGTATTATGAGTCTTTTGAACTCTAAAGTTGAACTTTGTATTTGAATGTGGTGTTTATTTAAAAACGTATCGTTATGAGATCGTTTATCTATGATTTTGACTCACTACCCCTCGAGTAATACCCCAAACTCAGTCCCGCTGTCATAATCCGAGTTGGGGGTGTTACATTTTGATTCTTGATTCTCCTTGTTGATCCGTATCCATTGTAAGAGTATAACCTCTTTTTCATTCTATACACTCTTATTAAATTAATTGTTATTCGAAGTTATGAATGATTCATCATTATTTTCACAGTCGTGATGTTATTATGTTTTAACTGGTCAATTTCTAAACCTACGGCTGGTTATGTTTGTTGTCGAGTTATATCCGAGTCGTTTCAACCTCAAGGGTCTTAGATCAAGACCTGGGAAAAAGTATCGTGTTGTGTGGTGAGGCCACGGTGTCGAACCCAGCCAACAGCCCTCACATGAGACCTCGATGTCACATAGTCGAGTGGTGTCGAGCTCGACATAAACCTTGTGTTAAAACTTGCTCTGTGTCAAACGCGAGTTAACTATGTTCCAGATTATTACACAAGTCCTCAGTTGGGCTTGTGTGTGCGTGTGTAAGACTGAACCAAAAATCCCATTAAGTATATATGTTGTGTTTGTTGCTCATAGCCCACCAGGCCCAATTTGGGTGTGTTGGTTATTGAGTAGCAGTCCAGTCCATCAAACACCCCCCCCCCCTTTTTGGCTTTATTTTGGGCCACAGCCCAACAAGGGAGATAAAGGGGACGTCTATGTTAAATTGGCCTAGTATATATATATGACTAAATGAAAATTTATATTGTAACCATTGTATAAATGTGTGTACCGATGTAACCTCATATACGACCTATTCCACAACTCAATCCCGACTTTGTTCTTTTCACGTAGTCACGAATTTTGCCATAAATCAAAACAAGTTATAAAAATATATGTTGTAACACGAGACATTGTATATACATACAACTATAAACTCCTTTGTACAATTATAAACACTAGCCAAAATCAAACTTGTAAATCTTAAACATGCTCGTTTAATTATATCGCCTATTTGACTTATATACACTCGAGATGTTACATAAAAACCTACTTAAGTTTCACATCAATTATAAAACGGCTATTACATAAACACTTATATTTGTGACACATCGTTACCTCGAGAAATCAACACACATGCACGGGTCATGCCCGAATTTTATCAAAATAAATATATTTGTCATGTTTTTATCAAAATTGACACACGAAACATTTTATATACAACATCGATAAACTAGTTCTCAAATTGCAAATCTTTTAAATAAAACCATAATTATTCATACACTTCAAATATATTTCTAGTAAATATTTCAAAAATAACTATTTATATACTCTTATAGCCACTATTTTTATATACCCTTAATAATAATGTTCACATATCCCGACAACATCTAGTATTATTTGTACTCATTTCTCGTACATCGTCTTTCGGTTATTGTCGAACCGGAATCTCATTCGTCATTGATATTTTATACACTTATGCACTTCCAAGAGCCAATACCTACAAATACTTAGAAAACTGTTTTAAACTTAATTGCTGCCACACAAGCAACAATAACATAAACACTTTAAAACTTTTGAATTAAATTTCGTTGAGTCTTAAACTTAGTCTGTGAACTAAAACAAGCATTACTAATCTAGGTCGCGTGTTGGTGCTGAACACTATCTGAATTATTACACCATCTAACTGGTATTTACTAAGGTGAGTTTATAGCCCCACTCTATTTAAACTTGTTTTACAATTGGGGTGAGAAACATGCAAAACTCTTTTATGGACCAAAACTGTTATCTATGCTATTACGTGGTTTAGCCTAAGCCCTATTATGTCCCATTATGCCCAACTCATGAACCGTCAATTCTTACTGGAAAGCGTGAATGTTATAAATAGATCTATTGGGAGTAACGTCCCCGTTCGGATTGACCGGATAGGCAAACGAACGTATACCATGTCGAAACACAAGTGCCTGGGATAAACACTTGCCTTGCCTTTATATTTAACATGCTTCTAGAGCATGCACTCTGTTATAGCTTCGGTTGCATGAACTTAGTGCTAGCGTAATAGACAATTTTTATATGACATTATATGCATTGTAATGTTCATATACCAAATTCATGGTCCAAACTATTGATTTTACTGCTTATATATATAAACCTATGAACTCACCAGCTTTTTGCTGACTTTTAGCATGTTTTTCTCAGGTGTTTAAGCAACTCATTATTGGAAAGGTATGGCAAGGCGTTGGTCATAAAATATTTACCGCAGTGATTTCACACATATTCATGACTTGTTTTTATGGGACCATTAAACTTGTGGGCTTATCTATTAAATTTAAAACTCAGATGAAATCTTGATTTAATCCAACTGAATGTATTTTAATGGAGTATGTATTCCGTTCTTTATTACCTTGTGTTATGATTTCCAATTTGGTAGCACCCCATGACCCGAACGCTTCCACAATACCAGGTTTTGGGGGTGTTACAAAATATCTAGGTGGTCACAAAGAGTAGAGGTTAGGAAGCTAGAACCGATTGTGATTTTGTGACTGAGGTTTTGCTAAGTAGTAGGTACTTAGGTTGTGAGTGTTTTAGTAGAGAATTCTAGGGAACAAGAACTACATTTGTGTGTTCTTGAGAGTGTTTGGTGAAAGACTATATGAGTGTGTTTTCGCTCCCCTTTAATCGATGACCATCCGGACAAGATGTGTTGGAAAAAGAATAAAAATATATAAAGAGGAAAACAAACGTTGACGGAAGCGATGAGCTTAGTAATGTCATGACAAGTGGTGGATAGCATACAATAAACTTCACCTATCACTAGTACAGATATGGGATTTCGTCACACATGTGGTATTTTGAACGGCCACACAGTAACTTATTTATGTGACTAAATGTACCAGAATAAAATAAACAGCCACACTTGATCCGACTTGTGTGACCATTTCGGAATTACATCTGAGGCTACATCCATACATTTGAATATTTTTGTGACTAGCGGTATCCGGTAAAACTTGTTTTGATTATTTAGTCACTTATAATTTGAGACGTGTGATAGATACAAATAAGTTTGAAACATTAGTCACACTATATATATACATATGTGACAAATATATATCACACAATTGAATAGTGTGACCAAAATCCATATATGGTCGCATGAAGTAATTGTGTATGTGGCTAAATCATATACTCAAGTTTGTCACACATTATTTAAAAGTGACTGCTAGTTTTTGTTGAAAATTTAGCCACATATGAATTTGAAATTTGTAACAACTGAAAAGTAAGTTTGAAGCATTAGTCACGATATGCATTTAAAAGTGACAAATATATGTCACACATGTGAACAGTGTGACCAAATATCATATATGGTCACACTAAACCATAGGCATACATGATTAAGTGTAACCAAAATTTGATACATATGGTCACGTAAGTTAATATGTGTGTCTAAAGTTTAGTGTGTGTTTGCCTGCCTAATCCTAATGTGTATGGTCACATTTAATTATAGCACAATCATGTGACTATAGGCTATACAATAGTCACACCATATCACAAATGTGTATCTAAATTATGTTTATGGCCACATTATAAGGGTATTATGTGTGACCAATACATTCAAAATAGTCACATTGTGAAATATTCATGTGACTATTTTTTATTATTTTAACAAAAACTTTGTCCTAAATGGTCCTAGTATGCAATAGTCAAAAATTTCAAAATCTCAATGTTTTGGCTCCATTGTAAGCATTTATGTTGTCTTTAATCCTATCTAGTTGTTCAACAACCACATTGTACCATATTATATCATTTTTTTCCTGCAGTATATAATAACCCAGTTATCATCAACTCTTTATCATATCAATTGATTTTCATCATGGATGCACAAAATGGTTGTCAAATGGTCTGCATTGACTGTTGGGTTGAAAGTGAAAACAAGGCTGGATTGACCTTTTTTGCAAGGCGTCCCTCTCATACGGATTTCAGGTGGTATGTTTGTCCAGTGTACCTTAAAAGAAGGGGAACCCCATCTTATACTGGTAGAGGTGGTGTTACAAGGGAAAACATAACTATAACAGATAGTAGTGGATATGTAATTGGCTTACATATTAATGCATCTACAAGAGTTGGTGCTTACTTGGGCAGTGGAGATGAAGAAAATGAACCAACTGTAACTCAAACAGCAAGTGTAGTATGCCCAAGTCAAGCACCAAGTGAAGAACCTGCTACTCAAAAACCAAGTGAAGAATCTGCAAGTCAAACACCTAATGAATAACCTCCAACTCATAAACCAAGTGATTCACCTGCTAGTCAATTAACCAAGTGAATCACCTGCAAGAAATGCTATGTTGTCTTTCAGTGTAAATGTAATTTAACTGATATGTTTTAATTAATATGTTATTAACAATGCAGTATGGTTACTACTTTTTTTTGTATGTGTTGACTTTATAAGTCAAATTGGGTTATTCCAAACACTCCACAATGTGATATTAGTCTAGTAGTACTAACTATACATTCTAGCAGTCTTAACTCTAACTCTAGCAGTATAAACTCTTCAGCAGTTGCAATGTTGTAATGATCCCAAACAATTAATTCTGTAACATATTCTTGGGTCCTAGATCCTTTTTCATCTTCTTGAGCAATTATAAGCCATCTCATCATAAGTAAACTGAAGCTGGAGTCTTTTCTTCCCAAACAACATTTGATGTAGAATGTCTTTGTGAAACTTTAAAGAGCAATCTTTTTCAACAAGCATGTAGATCACCAACTCATTTACAGTTAAAGCATGTACTCCACATCCTTGAAAAAGTTTCCATTCTATAATTGTGTTATGCGTTAGCTTTCTCCAACATTCATCCTCATGACTTGGTTCAAACATTACCTTCAAGTACTTCCAGATGACTCTATCATAGATTTGTTCTGGTGTTTTATAACCAAATCTTTCTTTGAGTAACTTACATAGAGCCACCATATCTTCTCTGTCAAAATTATGAACCATCTGATGAAAGCTTTCAAACCTTTGAGATGAACCATCATGCCTCTTAATATCATAATAAACTGTTTTCCCTTGAAATCTAGAATTGAAAGCAACAATGTGTTGTTTAACATTTAAAGGTTCTGCATCCATGGCTTCTCATTCAAGCTCTCCAAAAGATACAACCGCAAGTTCAGTGTGAGCTTGCATTTGTTCTATATCAGCATCAACTTGCTCAGTTTGCACTTGATCTGTGCTCTGCTTTTTCTCTGCTTTGTGCTCACTCTTCTTCTTTTGACTGCTTTTTCTTTCCAATTGTTCACCTGCTCTTCTTGAACTTGTTTTCTCTTCTTTCTTTACTTCACTGCCCTTCACCACCTCATCATTCAAGAAGCTTTCAGTGTTTCTCTTGGCAATTGCATATAATTCTTCAATTCTTTTATCATTCAAGAATTTCAAATCCTTTAGTTTCCAATTGTCCATATTCTTCAAATACCTACACATGAAAGCTCTTCTTTGTGCTGGAGTGGGTGGCTTGTTCTTCTTAGTTGCATATCTTTGTGCTGCATAGACTTTCTTTCTTGCATCAATAAATTCTTTCAGCATCCTGGCTCTTTCATCTATTGAGTACTGATCTTTCTCTTCTTATGTAGTTTCTTAGCAAGCTCACAATCAGCATCAACCTGAGCCCTTTCCTCATCCCATGCAGCTATTAATTCTGCATTTTTAGCATCTTTTTCTTCTTGTATTCTCTTTTGTTCCAAAATTCTCTGACTTTCTGCTTCATACTCTTGTGCTAATTTCTTAGCAACTTCAGCATCAACTTGTAATTGCTCTTCTTTTGATAATGGTTTCTCCACAGGCTCTTCAATAAGAATCCTTTTACCGTTGCCTTGTACCTATGGATTTGATTGTTTAGCTTTTGGCTTTGATGATGGCTCTTGTATCACAACACCTTTGGTTACTGGTTTTGATGTCTTCAGCTCAGCAAGTACACTAACAGCAGTTGTATCCTCTGGTGTAGCAGTACTAGCTTTTGTACTACCAGCTATAACTGGCTCACTAGCAGCAATAACTGGACCACTAGCAGCACTAATACCCTGATCAGTAGCACTATCAGCAGTTGTAACCTTGACCAAATAGCTATCAATCACCACTTGATTCCCTTGGTTATCAGCAACTAAAAATTCCAATGGATCACTCTCTGCACCAATACTTTCACCCTCTTTAGCCTCCCCTGAATTTGGGAGCATCCTTAGAAGCTTCAGAAGATTTAACCTTGTGTTTGGGAATTCTTGATCCTTTGACTCCTTCTAAATACCTAACCCTTCTCTTCAAAGCCTTTATCTCCCCACCTTGAGCTTTGATGACTCCATCTTGAGAAGCAGCTAGTGTTTGCAGATCAACAATTTGTGCAGACAACTTGGTACAGGTATCCTTCAATTCATTCAAAAGTTGCATACTATCCTCACCACTTTGGCTTGTGTCACCTAGCCCGAGAGGTGGATCATTGGAAAAGTTAAGTTCAGTCTCACCCCTAGGATGAACATCTTAACCCCCCATTGTTTCCATGTGACTGGGTCCTTCACCTAAATCAGTTCCATGAGGACCTGACTCATCAGAAGTTGTCTTGGTTCGGGTCTTAATGATGTTACCACTATCCTGTTCTGCTTCTAAGCTAGACATAGTAGTGGTAGCCCGTGCCAACATGTCACTCTCCCCACCAGTGACAGCCTCATCTACAACAGTTGGTGTAGAACCACTAGCCTGAGGTAGCTCAGTGTTCTTGGTGTGAGTCCTACATTTATAGGTCTTTTGTTGTTGTTGATGAGATGTTGCCAAAATTGTGGGTGTGTGATGGCTACCAGCTGGGATTGCTGAACCTTCACCCATTTGGGTTTGGGCTAGCGCCACCATTGTTGGAAACAAAGGTGTTACTGTCCCTGAAAAATCTTTTCCATCCCTCCTCATATTAGCAAAAACCTTTTTGGTAAGGCAGGGAGTGGAATAAACTCTTTTGCGACTTTTCTTATTTTCAAATTGGTTGTCCAAAAAGAGTTGCAAAAACCTTTGATATAGAAAATATTTACCTGAAGAACTATCCAAGTTCTTAACCATACTATCAAAAATTAATTTTAAAAAATTAAATATTTGTTTATTTTCAGCCAAACAAATTATAGCAGAAGCTAAATTACTGCTAAATTCATTCCACGCAGTGGTCTTTGGACTTAGACACACTAAAACAGTATGAATTAAGAATTTTCACTGAGGAGAAAAATTACCTTTATAAAACTTTAAAGCATCTGATTTTCTCTCATAGCCCAACAGTGAAAGTTTTTCAAAGATTGTAGTATTTGGAAGACTCTCAACTCCGTTAGCATCATCTAGGAGAAGATCTCTTCGAATAGACGCCTCTGTAATGAGAATCCTCTGCCCATCTACAAGGGCATGGATTTGTACTTCCCCATTAATAGTTTTGACCTTAGCAGATGATCAAAACTGGATAATGTTAGAAGTATATGTAGTAGGTTTTACTGTTAATGCAAACTTAAAATAGCTTGCATTGAGAAAATCAATGATCTCAGTAAAATCTACAGACTCATTGGATTTTTCTAAAACGGCAACATTATTATGAGGTTCGGTAAAAGTTAGGTTTGACATTATGATTTGATTTGGGGGTTTTGCAATATGACGATTAAAATTTGTTTAGGCCGTGGAAGAGAGAGAGTGTAATGTGTGCGTGAATATGATTGTGTGCCGCAATTGGGGATTTATACCATTTAAGTAAAACGTGACAAAAACATACCCTGCACTCCCAAACAGTACTAACGGATACCCAGCAGTACAAAGTTTTACGCTAGCAGTATAATTTTTTACCTAGCAGTACAAACTTTGTGCAAAAACTTTTTCTCAGCAGTATGAACTCAATTTTCTTTTAAAACCATACTGCACTCATACGTTTGGAAGGGATTAAGTGTAAAGGAAGACACTTAATCAATTTTGGTGATATTGTTGTTCTTGCATTACAACACAGTTTACTGTTTTAGTGTTAATAGTCTTCTAAGTATTAAAGAGTAGATTTTTAAAAAAGACTGCTATTATCTAAGAAACCAAACACCCCTTTAACATCAGGGGAAACACAGATATCATAAACTAATAATAATAACTGCATTCAAATATCATAAACTTGTATGAATATACATTAACATAGTCAAAATAAGATAATGATACAAAAGATACGTTAAGAAATATATAAACTATACAAAAGATTCATTAAGAAATATATAAAATATCTTCAATACTTTTGTAAACACCAACTATTTTCTCTCTTGTATCTTCTATTTCTTTGTTCCGATCATCTACTTTCTTCTTATGATCCAATATGATCTTTAAATCTTCCTAGTTCTTTTCTTTCAGCCTCTTTATACGCTTGTTGTAAAGATCTATCAATGTTTTTTCAGTTCCATGTTTGCCAGAATGACATTTCTCCCAAATATCTTGGGACATGCCAAAAATTTTCTTTAACTTTTCAGGGATTGGAGGAGGAGAATCATCCCTTGGGCGTTTGGTTTTGTTTGAAACAGGAGTTGAAGAGAATTCAGCCATTGAAATTTGAAATATAATATCTAATGAAAATATCAAAGGAGTTGTATATGAACGGTTGATTATGAACGGTTTTCCAATCGATTGGTATAAATAGGTTGGAGAGGTATATGAACGGTTCCCAATACTTTAGGCGGAAAAAGGGACCATGGAAATGTGCCAAAAGTAAACTGATGGATAATATTGGTCCGATTTGGTTTGTGTTTGGTTTGGATTGACTAGCGTAGTTGATTTGGAATTGTGTTTGGTGTTGGATTGACTAATTGACTTGTTGATTATGGTTTGACTCGACAAAATGAAACCGAGGGAATGTTTGGAATGATTTGGGATCGGGTTCATTATTATTGACCCGAGGGAATAAATGTTTGACCGTGACTCGAAAGGAAATAGTAACTCATTTGTTGCGACTTGATATTGACTCGACTTGGACAAAATAAAAGAAAGAAATAAAAACAATTGTTAAATTAAAATCTGTAAAGATATTTGTTATTAAATTTGGTTAATAACGAAGTAAGGAAATTAGAAGTGTACGTGAGAGAGACATTTGGGATAAAAACAGAACACACGAGGGCTATTGGACTATTCAAGACATGCTACCCGTAGACTAACATATTTGGATTTATTGGACTATTCGTTTGATTATTGTTTGAGTTACGGATTGGTTTAGCGTTCAGGGTTTAGGGTTTAGGGTTTATATAAATACTCGTTATATTATAAATTACTCGGGAAATTAATTTTCAATAAAGTCTTTTGACTTGAAAATGTCGATAAATGAAAGAGTCATGGTGAAATTTTGTTATTTCCAAAGATCGATTAATTTTGTTGTAAGTCCAAACTTGTTGTAAGTCAAAACAAGTATATATACCTTGTACTGAAAAATGGGATTATGGGAAAATATCGACGATTACCAATCGACTCATCTAATTTGATATGTTTGTTGTTAGTTATCTCTTTGACTTCTTTTCGTCATCTCGTCTCGACTCGAGTTATCGTCAATACACTTCTCGACTATTCGGTTATTCGTTTTTTTGGAGTGAGTACTCATGAGTCCGTGTTCTCTACCGTTACACGAATGATGATACCAAACCCTTTTAAAAGGCTAAAACGAGATTATTTTTGAAAATGAGAATGATTACCTTTTGAAAACTCTTGAGCATTAGATTTTTTTGGTGAATATCGTGCCGAGTACGTTGCATTGTGATACGTTGCGTTAAATCATTTGATACGATATTCATTTTCGTTAACTTTTAAAAAATTTGAATATATTAGAGTATTTTCTTTTGTTTTTTCGGTGGATTTTAGTGTGACTTAATCTTAATACCGCCAATTTTGTCCATATAATATTCAATTACGGATAACCGATACCCGCGGGGAAACCCGAAAACCGATGGATAATATTAATCGGGTATCCGGTGGGATATGGGGCGGGTACGGGTATATTATAAACGGGTTCGGGTGCGGGTACACTAAAACCCGCCCCGAACCCGAACCGTTGCCATCCCTATTTTCACCGCCACGTCAGCACCATTAGCATTTTTTTTTCTTTTTTTTTTTCCTTTTTTTTTCTTCTTTTACAAATCTTGCCACGTCTGTTATAGTTAAACCAAACCACAAATTCAATAGTCAACCGACAATTAATCCCTTTACCCGATCATTTGTAAACACACACAATAATCAATAAACCCTAATTAAAACATACATTCTTTTGGCAAACACAAAAACGCAAAAAATGAATCCAAATAACAACAAAGGTATGTTTTTTAATGTTTGCCCAACAACTTGCTGGTTTTGGTTTTCAATATATGAATAAAAAGTCTTCAATGTTAAAAAAAATGGTAGCAATTTGTGTTTTGTAAATATAATTATTAAGGGTACAATAACTCGTAATTATGTAAGTATTTTGGCTTGTTAAATGGGTAGCAGTTTGTGTTATTAATGTGATGGTTGCACAGTTAGATGGTACATTTGCGATTATTAAGATAATGATATATAACATTTGGAGTCAAAAATTTGATTTATTCAAGTTTATGCTTTAATTAACAGGTTCAAAGGCAAAAATTTTGAATAATTCAATTGTTAATTTCAAATTAGAATTTGGAGCCAAAATTTTGATCCAAAATTTTTAAATCACCTAATTACAAGCAGTTACCAAGAATAACGATTCATATTCTTCATATACCCTCTTTTCTCTCCTAAAAAAAAGACTACAAATAAAACACAAAAATAAATCTTCTATCACCAATACTCTCCAAGCCAGGATCATTTTCTTTTACCCATTGTTGCTCAAGAGTCATGGAAATTAAACCCATTGTTGATAATCATCTTTTGCTTCCTGCTGATAATGAACATGATGATAACAACTTAGAATATGAATCCGAAAAGTATTCTGATGATGAAGATCTAGATGCGCCTGGAACCAACCAATCAGATAGGATACTAGCTAAGAGGGGCATAACCAGGCTATTTAAGTTTTGCCTGCGATATGGCCAACCTGGTGGAATAATGCTCAAGGTAACCTTCGATGCATTGAATAGGGTATCAGGGGAACACAGAGCACTGTTTTCAAGTTTTTTAGGAGATCTAGTTCGTGAGCACATAGGTTTGAAGATTTTTTCCTGGAAGAAGGTGAATAAAGAATCAAGAGATAAACTATGGGCTGAAATCACGGTACATATATACTATTTTGTAACCCAGTACTACATAAGTTTATCTATGCAGTTACATTATGTGCAACTAATTAACAACATTGTGTTAATCTTTGCAGCGATATTTTGATGTTGACGTGACATTCAGAAAATTGATAATGACTCGTCTTGGTCAACTGCTAAGGAATTTCAGAAAAAAGCTCAGAGAAAAATACATTTTGGCCAACCTAAATACACCTGCGAAACTAAATGAAGTCCCGGCCAAGTATAGTGCATTTGTGACATCAGAAGACTGGGTCGAGTTTGTAAACTACACGACCACCGATGCATACAAGGTTTTAATTAGTCATTTTTTTAAGTCTATATGTCATTTCATAATTTTCAGTTTGCAGCATTACCGCATCTAAACGCCTTATAATTTTGTGTTTTTAGGATAAATCAGATAAAGCTAAGATGGCGCGTTCCAAAAATATTTATCAGCATAAAATGAGACGAGTTGGATATGTTTATGTCAAAGAGAAAATGGTAAGATTACATAATGTTTGTTTTACAAATTGAGAGACGATCAGTTTGAGAAATGAATCTGTTTACATTGCACAATTTGCACATTTGCATTTAATACCCTCATATTTTCGATTATCTTGGTTTAACTTTACATGTGTATGCATTTGATGTTTATTAGATCGAAAATAAAGAAATTGAAGCAGATGAAGAACCCCCGCGTGGTATAATGTGGTTAAAAGGAAGGGTAAACAAAGACGGGGAATATCAAGATGATGAGATTAGATCAGTGGGAGAAAAACTTGTAAGTTTGACTGCAAATTCTATTATTATGCTTATATACCAGCAGCATTAACTGTGTACTAGCAGTAGTAACTTGTATACCAGTAGTATTAACTGCGTACTAACAGCAGTAACTGTGTACTAGCAGTAGTAAACACTTGGCATATTTTTCATTGAAGTTTATGAGTAGCACTAACTCCAGCGAAGCAGCATTAACACAAATATGAGCAACAGTTACTCTAACAGCATCAAGAAGACTTTTAATCCCAACATTTCCCATATTTTTTGTGTAGAAAGAAGCTGATGACCATATCAAGGAAGGAACCTTGAGTTTTGATAATGGCACTGATGCCATGACAGTTGTGTTTGGTAAGTAAAACGGAGGTTATGCAAGAGGAGTGAGAAGTGGAGTCACATACAAGAGGTATTTTGGTCTTCCTCAAAGCAGACAAGAAAATGATGAAAGACTTGAGTTACTTCAAACTCAACTTGATAATGAGAGACGCGAGCGTCAAGAAAAAGATTTATTGGTCAAGAAATTGTCCACCGAGATGACCGAAAAAGATGTATTGGTCAAGAAATTGTACAATGAGATGAAAGAAACAAATGGAATACTTACTCAACTGATGGCACAGTTGAGTCAACAAGGGGTGCAGTTAAATTTGCAAGTAGCCTCATATGTAAGCCATTTTTTACGTTGTTAACAATTTCATTTTCTAATGCTAACACCAATGATGCTAATGATAGCAGGCATTGAACATAAACTGATGAGTCAATGTATTTCTTAATTTATATTGCAGGTGACTCCAATGGCCATTGACAATATAGATAGCAGCGCTAATGAGGTGGACGGAACTCAGCCAAGTGATGTTGTACGTGCTGAAGATGCAACAATTCAGAAGAAGTCTAATGGGCTTGTAACTTCGGAGAAGGTAATGGAAACAACGGTAAGTAATAAAACATCCCGCTTTGATTTTTGAATTTTACATACATGACTAATGTACCGTGTTTTGTATATACGTATAGGAACCTTCTAAAACTATCATACCTAAGAAAATGCCTAAGTCACAACGAAACGGGTCTACAGATTCCCAATCGCAGGGAAATGTGTCTCTAACACAAGGAGTACCAACAGTATGTGTTTCAACATGTTTCTTGTTATTCTTTTGTTTAAATAATGTGACGTGTTTTATATATACATATAGGAACCTGCTAAAACTGTCGGACCTAAGAAAAAGCCTAAGTCACGACAAAACGGGTCTCCAGAATCCCAATCGCAAAAAAATATGTCTCCAACACAAGCACTGCCAACAATATGTATTTCAACATGTTTCTTGTTATTCTTTTGTTTAAATAATTTCTGATATATACATGCAAAAATTCTTTTTTTTTAGACATTTAAGTGCAAACTGTGGCACTTAAAGAAATCAATATCGTTGCTTTGGGTACCGTATACAAGTCTCATGGAAAGAAAATGTTGCATAACCAACCACTCCCAAATGATTGCTACAAAGTGTCAATTGATTCATCGTTAGTGGATGCAGCATGCATACCGGACGTAACAAATAATGGGTTAAAAATAGTTAAGGAGGGCGTAGGTGGTTTCGTTGCATGGCCAAAGGATCAAGTTATTCTTGAAGATGAGGTACATACATGTGTTTTTTCAACCTACATATATATAATTTTTCATATTTAATTCAATGTTTGATACAAGCGTCTTTTTTTTACTACAGGTTACACCAACAAGGACGATGCAAAATATTAGTGACAACAATTGTGGACCAAAAGTACCATCGAAGCTCAAAAATTATGTATCTATTAAAGACATAAAGCAACTGCAAGCTAGGCCAGCGAATAGTCAAAAGTCTTTAAATTATGGTACTTAAGAATTTGATTATGTACGACATTACAATTGTATATTTGGTTCAGTTATATACATTCGAGTTTTATTCAATTTGAAATTTCTTTTTGTTTTTAATTTTGTTTTATATATATATACTCATTCCAGCAGCACTAGCATAGTACTAGCATTAGTAACTCTGCTTCAGCAGGACTAACTTAGTACTAGCAGTAGCAACTCTGCTCCAACAGTACTAACTTAGTACTACTAGTAGTAACCCTGTGACTAAAAGATGCACTCACATAATATGGTCACGCTTATCAACATTATTGGTCACTCTTTGTTTAATTCGATGTGTGACTAAATATTACAAAAAGCCACACAAACATAAAATTCAAGTGGCCATTGGATGAACAATAGTCACACAAAATACACATTTCTTCACTTTAAACAGCATATGGTCACACTTGTTAACACTTTTGGCCACTTTATGCTTAATTGTATGTGACTAAATACCCAAAACAAACATGCTTTGTGTGACTAAATATTACAAAGGCCTACACAAACATAAAATTCAAATAGCCATTGGATGAACAATAGTCACACAAAATACATATTTCTTCACTTTAAACAGCATATGGTCACACTAGTTAACACTTTTTGCCACTTTTTGCTTAATTGTATGTGACTAAATACCCAAAACAAACATGCTTTGTGTGACTAAATATTACAAAAGGCCACACAAACATAAAATTCAAGTGGCCATTGGATGAACAATAGTCACACAAAATACACATTTCTTTACTTTAAACAGCATATGGTCACACTTTTTAACACTTTTGGCCACTTTTTGCTAATTGTATGTGACTAAATACCCAAAACAAACATGCTTTGTGTGACTAAATATTACAAAAGGCCACACAAATATAAAATTCAAGTGGCCATTAGATGAACAATAGTCACACAAAATACACATTTCTTCACTTTAAACAGCATATGGTCACACTTATTAACACTTTTGGCCACGTTTTGCTTTTTTGTATGTGACTAAATACCCAAAACAAACATGCTTTTGTGACTAAATATTACAAAAGCCACACAAAAATAAAATTCAAATGGCCATTGGATGAACATAGTCATACAAAATACACATTTCTTCACTTTAAACAGCATATGATCACACTTATTAACACTTTTGGTCACTGTTTTTTAAATTGTATGTGACTAACTTCAAAAAAAGGACACACGTTGTGTGACTAAATCATCAAAAACATCACATTTATTATATATTCATGTAGCCACAGGACGGGAAATAGTCACACAAAATATACATTTACTTAAATAAATCATCTCAAATGTCACATATATTATATATTTATGTGGCCAAAGGACGAACAATAGTTACTATCAAAAAACATTTGTGTGACTATAAAGTGTTTACGGTCACTGATACTGATTTATCCAACAAAACTTGTGCCTAATTTGTCACACATATTCGGGTTTTGGTCACTCTTTTTCAATGAAAACGGCCATGAACTAAACAACGTCCCCATATGCCACCTACGGTGGCGCGACCTTTGGTGACACACACCCAAAAAAACGTGTGTGACTATATGCATATCGTCACACATTTTTGGTGTGACGAAATCCCATATATGTACCAGTGTTTGAAGTCACGTAGCTTTTCTCAATCATTGTGAATATTCATAGAACATTCATATGATAAGGTATGTGATTACGTGGAAATGTGCTAAGGGTTAAGAAGATAGAATCTTCAAGGTTGTGGAGTTATTGATAAGGTTCTAGTGGAGTTATCTTTGATAGAAGAAACTATGTTGATAAAGAAAGGTTATCTCAACTTATCCTAGCGGTTCTTCGCTTGAAGTGTGTGGAAGATGAGTGGGATGCGGAAGCATTGGTAGTGTAGAACGAAGGTTGAGAATTGTTGATAAGTTGGGAAGATAGTGGATACGGAAGTATCCAAACATATGGTGTGTTTAGTACCATGCGGAAGTGAAAGGGAAAAAAGCTAAGGAATCAGAAGATAGGCAGAATCTATTCTGATAGGAGACGGTTCTGGTTCAAGACTACAGCGAGTGGGTTTTGATAGTGCTTTTGAAACAGTGAGAATTGAAAACAAAATAAACTATCTCAGCAGACAACAGTCCGACGGTACCGTTAAATTTAGAGGTACCGTCCCCTATTTAAGGGTACCGTGACCTACTGAGGTCAGTTTTGACCCAGAATTTGATTTTCGACAAAGAAATTTACATATATTTTGTGATTTTTCTGGACCTTAGATTAAAGGAATTTATACCAAATAAATTCTTTTTAGGAATGAATCCAGTGGGATTCGACGAACATTGATCAAGTTCATTTTTTCGAGAAATGACATTTAATTGCATTTCGCAAATTAAATTTACTTTAAATATTTCGGATGAAATATTTAAGTTGTCATTGGAAGCTTAAGAGGATTTGACTCTAATCTTGAGAGGATTTGCCGAATAAATCTCGCTGATTAAGTGAGAGTTTTAGACACGATGAAAGAATTTATACCTAATAAATTCTTTTTACGAGATGGACGAGACTAGACGAGAAGAGATGACTTTAGTATTTCCAAGGAAATATTTAAGTAGTCATTAGAGGGATTTGAAGGATGACTTTAATATTTCCAATGAAATATTTGGATAGTCATAAGACGAGATTCGGAAGGTGTTTTTGAACACACATAAATTATGAGATTCACGGAATGTATTCCATCATTCCTAGACCTAAGCGTAAGTAGTTGAATGGTTCGTGTTTGAGAGGTTTGGTGTTCTTAGGGTGATTGATGGGATTTTTGGGATGAATATCCATTGTTGTTGTGGGATCGTTGCACGTCGGTAGGTGATCAAGATTGACGACAAAAAAGAAAAGACTCAAAAATATCGATCTTCGTATAGGCATATTGCCCGTTATTCGGAAGAAAGAGAGTATCAACGCACTCTTGGCGAGATAGGATGATACTTTTGTTTTCTACCTTAAAACCGATGGAAAAGTTCGATCCTCATTATCTATGAGGTGAGCTTGACACAAAGCACGTTGACAAACCTATGGGGATAAAAGAAACTGATGGAAATTAACATACTTGGTCTTAAGAAGTGTATATTCACACGAGGAAGAAAGGAAATACTAATCACTTATTTAGTAACTCGTGAGTCATTTGTCACCCGAAGGTTGATGTTAGCCTTTAGCTTTTGGATGAACGTTTTAACATATGTTGTTAAATGGCTCGAATATGATGTTTCGGATATGACTTTTAACAATTGCGGTCGCAAGTTAAAGTTACTTGAATATTTCGGATGAAATATATAAGTTGTCAAACCTACTCCGAGTTCTACTAGGCTTGTATCTAACCTTCCCTTAACAAAAGAGTGTATCACTTGGAAGAAAGCGAAATGATGACCAAGGAATTAGGGCAATTTCGCGACTACCCTAATTTTTAGATTTTGACACTAGTGTAAGACTAAATGACGTCTAAAAGTTTATAGTGATAGGCATACCTAATTCATTATGTGTCAAAACAACGTAGTGTGGGTGCACAAGAAAATCATCTAAAAAGCACATAAGGAATAAATGCAAACATCATGCAAACCATGATAACATTTAGCATTTAAGAGCATGTATCATAGATATACATATCAAGAGATATTAGATCAGAATATCTAATCGAAAGGAAAATCTTTCTAATAAATATGCATTCAATAATTAAGAAAATAATCATTGAGCATTAAGAAAGCATGAAGGCATTTAATCATATCTCACAAAAACATGTTATCACATTGAAACATATATGTGGGATGCAGGTAATCCAGGTTCGCTAAGGAGAATCCTAATTCTACTTCTTCAAAATGCAATCCTAATGGGAGACAAAGTTCACCGATGTAAACCATCTACAGTCAAATGTAGGGATGAAGATTTTTCAAGTTAGAGAATGAGTATGAGACTATCACTAGTGGTGCTCAATTCAGGCTAAACACGACCTTTTTTACGAGTTATACCACGAACCCAACTTCTCTCCTGCAAGCAATTCAACCATTGGTTAAATTGAATTTCTAGTGCAATAGGTTCTCTAGTAGTCATTCTCATGTTAGAAAAATTCAAATTCCTATATTTGCCTATCGAAGTGTAGCAAAGATGATATTAGCTTATTTCGCTAATACATGGCCTAGTATGACACAACTAACCATATTTTATAAGTAGGTGAAGAGGAAGACATGTCTTACACAATATCCTAACAAAGGCAAACACGTTTCAATTTTGTGTCTGAGATTTTGAGACTATTTGGTTTAGATGGTGCATTTTAAGATCTCATGGATAACATTTTTGTTTGTTGAGTCGTTACATGTTATTTTAACACGATTTGATTTTCTAGAGTTAAGAGATGCCTTAATGTGATACAATGTAGAATCTACTACATCGAGAGTGTTTCAAGAATGCTCCTTTGCATATCTTGAGAAAAGAATCTAGTAAAGGTTACTTACCTCAATAGATCTTGTGAGTATTATATGATGTATGATTGAAATTAGACATATTGTATATTTCAACAAATATGCTTTCTAAGAGGAAACTTATCACTCTTACGAATGCTTAGTAAAACAAGTATTTTAGTGTATGCCCAATTTTACTTGTTTATGCAATGACACATGTTGTATTGGGTTATTATCCAAATCTAATATCCTATATTTGTTAACAAGATGCAATGTATTCTCTTGTAACACAACCATTCATGTTACAAAGGGAATGAGATGCATATGATATAAATTATCCTTTGTCAATCTTTTGATAAGAGAAATACATGTGATTTTCTCGAAGATTGATGTCGTACATAATAGTTAATAACATATTATGTGTGACACTTTTACTTGACATGTGATTTTGAGTGTTGAGTCGTTCATGAGCAAAGTTCACATATGTTGTTTGTTTGCTCGTGTTTGGTTTTTTGGAAATGACACATTTACTAATTGCATTGCAATGTAAATTACTTGTATATTTCGGATGAAACATCCAAGTTGTCAATCCTACTTAGTTGTGTATTTTATGCATCTTTTAAACATATTAGTATAATGTTTGGAACACAACCATTGGACAAGAAGACTCAATATAGCATCTTCAACACAAGTGTGAGTTATGATCTGATGCATATTATTTTCGTCTTGAGAGGAAGTCATTATTTTCATAACAACTGAGTGTGATTGAGTATGTAGATTAAAGATAATATATTTCGTTATATTTTGATGTTATCTTGAAGCTAGACAAATAATGACTCCAATTTCATGTCCATACTCGAAAACTTGTCAATTAGATTCGATGATGATATCAATCATAATTTGAATAATGAATTGATATGTACTCGAAATTTTTCTTGACCCTCACGATCACTCCTTTTAAAAAGAAAATAAAAATTTAAGGAATGTGTTCCATTTATTCTAATACTAGTTGGATGTGTGAGGTTAATGACATATTAACTTACTACTTCGATATTGTCATTTATTTTTATTTGCGAAAAACTATTTATATTATTAAGTATAATATTCTTAGTTTTCGATATATCATGAGTATAAAAATAATTATCTTAACCATTTTTATACAACATACGTAAAATACTAAATGTTTAAAACATTTTGTGTGTGTGTTAGATCAATGCAAGTTTAATACATTTTCTTTTACTTAAATACTAATGTATTAATATGATCTTTTATCTTGTTTAGACAACCCATGGTCAAGCAAGACAAAAGGATGTAATGTTTTAGAGATCATGTTACGGATTTAATGAAAGTGTTAAATATTTTGAGGTGATATATTTTTTACACTTAAACCTTTGGAAAAATAATTGTGTAAGACAATATCTTTCGACGCACATGATCAACCAACTTAGTTTCCATTCATAAGAAGGTTACAAAGCATCTTAAAACTTGCAAGATGTCGAAAACACATATGCAATAAAACAGGTCTATGCCTATATGCAATGCAAAATCAATTAAGCAACTTAGTGCAAGAAGTCTAGTCTAGGTCCTATTGACGCATAAACCGGAAAACTAATAATCAACACATAGTAACAAGGCATATAAAACGTTTGTTATTATAGATATAATTAGCTCAACTAAAGATAACTATAAGCACTCAAAAATATTAATTAATAGTATTAGGACACAAAGAAAAACAAATAACCATTTAGCGTAACACACAAAAATACTTATCATCATTTTGTGTATTAAGTATAACAATATATACCTAGCTTGACTTTATTTATTTTCTTTCAAATGAATTTGTTTCCTCCCCATTTTAAAGATTTTTACCAAGTTACTTTGAAAATACATCAATGTTCAAAAGTTGAAACGCCCTTTTTCATTTTGGCCAAAAATTTGCACAAACGGCATAATTAAAAGGATCTTTTGTTAGAAATCAAGGACTCTAATATATTTTCACTTAGAAATAATTCATAAAGATATTTTTAAATGAAAATAGACTCAATTACGTTTAAAACGATAGATGGCACAACTCTTATGGACTTACGGTTGATTTTATACGAATTTATGAAAATGACCCAATTCTAAAAACAGACAGACACATGCACGGTACCTTTAAATATCCCACGGTACCGTTAAATATAACGGTACCGTCCTATATTTAGTGTTACCGTCCATTGTTGTTACAGTTCTGTCTCATACTGAATTTTGTTTACGATGTAACGAAGAGATGTAAAATTTCGTAAACTAGATACCGAACATGAAGAATATGTTAAGTAACATTTTCATATTTAGGACTAAGAAAAACATTTACAAACATATATTTACTATAAAACAAAGAGTTGTCCCAAACGATCCTTTCAAAACCGCATCACTTTACGACTCGTTCAAAAGACATGACCGGACAATTACAAACTCTTTTCTTTTATTTGTTTAAGAAAACTTTCAAGCTAGTATGACAAAGTATACTCAACAACAAAACTTGTAAGTATTAAGCACGTAAATACTTTTCATATTATATTCCCCTTTCATGGGTAATTTGATACATGGATCATACTCAATTTTGAAAATCATTTGTTTTAAAATTTTGAGCGACGTGGCTCTGGTACCAATTGTGAAAACCGTAGAGGGGGGGTGAATAAGTTTCCATTGAAAAACTTAAAAAACTTTTGTATCAAACTCCCAATCAAGTGTGACACAATATGAAAAGTGTCAACTATTGATCTACAACAATTAGAGATAATGTTAAGTAGATCACCACACAAGCATAACATAAGTATCATGCCACTACACAAACTTAGTCAACACAACATAAGCAACAAACCACACAAACATAAACACAATTTAAAGATAAATGTAAAGCGATAAATGCAAAAAATGTAGAGAGATAAGTGAAAGAGAACGCCAACCAGACACGATTATTTATAGTAGTTCGGTCATGAAGCTCCTTTTCTCCCTACTCCACTCCCCGAGTACCCAACTCGAGAGTTACTTCACTAATCAACAAGCTCCCTTCTTGGTGAAGAAAACCATACACCGTCGCTTACAATATTTTCCGACACTAAGCTAGATGTCGAGTTCTTCTTCGGGTACAACCAAACCCGTTATGTTTTATGGCCCAAAATAACAAACCTTCTGTTTTGAGGCCTAAACACATAAACCGTGTCGCTTACATTATTTTCCGACATTAAGCTAAATGTTGAATACTAATATAACTAGTAACAATCTCACTCACAATCTACCCGATCCTCACATATCACACAAGCTACAAGATCTACATGATCTACACTTGATCTACCCGATCTACTCACGATCTACCCGATCTACTCACGATCTACCCGATCACAACACAAGCTACACAATAGAGTAAATTACATAAATGGTCACTATGGTTTGTCCATTTTTTCATATTTAGTCACTGAACTTTCTTTTTGACATACATGGTCACTAAAGTTTCAAATCGTTTCAGATCCAGTCACTAAGGTTTCAATTTCGTTACATAAATGGTAACTGTGGTTTGTCCAAAACTTACGTAAATGGTCACTGAGGTTGACTGAATTTGTAACGATTTGAAACTTCAGTGACCATGTATATCAAAAAAAAAGTTGAGTGACTAAATGTGAAAAAATGGACAAACGATGGTGACCATTTATGTAATTTACTCTACACAATATCTCCCCGATCTCTACAAGATCACAATGATCCATACAAACTAACTAAACAAGATGATAGACAACTTGATGTATAGCAAGATACAACAAGCGCGTAACAAATGTTACGAGTGCACTAGACTAACACTATAACACTTTGTATCTTTGTATTACTATGTGTTCTTCTCTTGCACTAATAGAGGAGTGAAGGTGATCTCTTGGTTGGATGAAAGGATCACTCTTAAACAAACTAAGACTCTTTAAATGATCAAAGAAAGTGATCTAAATAAGAAGGGATTAGTCAAGAGAAAACTAACTGGAAAAATTAAGTTGGAAGTGTAAAATGGTCCCACTATTTATAGGCAAAGAAAGACTAGCCGTTACAGACAGATGGTACCACTAATTGTCAGACGGTACCACTAAGTTTAACGGTGCCGTCGGGTATTTAGTGGTACCGTCGGGGACAAAGACGCTCCTCTTTTTGTTTTTAGTAGGGAAGGTTTATTTGGTGATGTTTGGAGCTATTTTGGGAGGAAAAATAGCTGTTGGGATTTTTGAAATAATTTTTCCAAATAAAACATTTCTTTATAATCCAAAAATAATTTGTAAAATGTATTTTTGAAAAAATGTTTTGTCACATTTATAAAAATGTGAAGTTTAGAACAAAAAATTTATTTCTTTGATCATCCGTCAAGTTTTAAATTTGTTTGTTCATACCTTGAGTGATTTACGTCAGGATAGAAATCTACGACACTGTTGAAGCATACTTGAGACGTCGAGAGATGTTGGAGTAAGTATGCATTTATGATTTGTGTTTACAAGTAACTTGTGCATTTTACGTTATGCATTACAAGTTATATGTTTGTCATTATTAAAACCGAAGAAACCGTTTAGTTTAAATATCGTAATATTTTCACTAACACGGTTTATTTGTATTAACAATCTCCACCTTTTTGTTGATGTCAAAACATTATATTATGATGAGTAAAAATTTAAAGATTAGATGTTTCAAGTTTGTGGAAAACTAGACGGGGGGTTGAATTGTTTTCACCGTTTCTCGAGTTTAATTTTTTTTGTTATTTGTTAGTTCAAAGAAAACAATCACAAATTAAGTTATCACACAATATAAACTAAAGGTAAAGAGATGAAAGATCAAACCACATAACACAAGTGTTTATAGTGGTTCGGCTTGCAAGAGATCCTTATCCTTGCCCTACTCCACTTCCTCGAGTTACTTACTCGAGAGATATCTTTCACTAAGAAACAAACTCCCTTCTATGTGGAGAAAACCTTTACTCGTCGCTTACTTCCTTTTCCGGTACTAAGCTAAATACCAGGTTCTTTCACAAGGTAGAACCAACCTGACGTCGCCTAATTACTTTACCGACACTAAGCTAGATGTCGAGTTCTTTACATGGGTACAACCACTCCCTACTCTCTTTGTGCTTTGAGGACTAAAGCACTAACCACACTCACTGATCTAACTGATACAAATGATAAGAAACACTTAAAGTGTTTACACAGAACCTATACTACAACTTCCAAACAGTCTGCTTGTTTGAAGCTTGTTAACTTGATCTTCTTTGCTACAAAAGAAACATCAATGATATATATATAACTTACTGTGGTTAGTAACTAAAGTGAATGTATGTGTTTTTCTTTTCTAAGTGGATAATTAGTTCAAATGCCAAGTCTGCTATTTATAGGCAAACCTGGTAGACCACCCACGGATCCGGCGGATCCCTCAGAAAGGATCCGTCTGTGTATAGATTTGGATCCGTGGATTTGACAGCTAATGTTGCACATGAGATCTCCTCAAATCTTTCCATATCCTTGTGTTGTCAAATCAATATCTTCCAATGTCAACTATATAACTTGAGTATCTAATCAAAATATCACACAATCTTTACCAAGATTGTATTTGTGATGTATACCATGATGTCACTTTGTAACTTTGAAATTAAAGTTTCCATTTAAGGAAATACACATGTATATGCAATATAATGTTAGTGATCATGTTAAATGATAGATGTGTTTTGAAAAAGACTTTAACTAGTATTTATAATTTGCTTAAGGAATATACTTTGTGTTTGTCATGAACAAAACATAAGCAAAGATCGTAAAATATAAATAACGTTTTTAGTACGATATTTGTATTAACAGATTAGATGTTTCAAGTTTTTGAAAAGGTTTAGAAATGATTTTAAAGTTTTTACTCTCTTCTCCCCCTTTTTGTCGAAACAAAAAGAGTGTCGAAGAGAAAGTATGGCGGGATTGAATCCCAAAATGCACAAACTCCCCCTTGACGGTTGCTCCCCCTTGATGAGGACGTCAAGTGAGAAAATGGAGTTGAAAACCTACAAGATAGAATGTTAGTGATGAGATCAATAAGTAGAAAAAAAATAGATGTATGCCGATAGACGAGAAGCATAAGGAAGAAGGGACAAGGTATGTAGAACTAATCCTTGTAATAAAAATGACCAAAATGTAGTGGTATATAAGCCACATACATTTGTAAAAATAAGAACAAGGAAGTGTTCTTATAGGAAAGAAAAATAAAGAGAACAATAAGAAAATAGATATTATTGGCCATTTGATGCTTGCATATGGGCTTAGTGGTTTCGGTGGGTTATAATGTCAATGCGTTCGAGGATATGGTTTAGAATGAAGCGCATTTCGTCCCTAATATCTATGGCTACTTGCCTAGAGGTTTGGCAATGTTCACAAAATAGATAGTGTGGGAGAGGTGGTAGGGATTCATCCATCCAAGTTGGTTGGTTTGATTGCGGAAGAGATGGTGGAAAGGTTGGTATAGTGGGATCAACATCCATGATGTCGGGGATAGGTGGAGGTTGATTTGCTAAGTGTTCTAGGGAAGTGATGGATGGTATATGAGGTAACTCTTCAAGGTCATTGAAAAGAGCATTTGGTGAGGTAGGAGGTGTGGAGAAAACTAGCTCTTTGGGGTTGATGTTAGGTAAGATAGGAGGTGTGGATTTAAATGGTTGACTTAGAGCGGGTGGCGGAGTTGAAGTTGGTGGTGGAGTTGGTGTAGGTGTCTTAAGGAGATCTTCTAATGAGGTGAAGAAGGGAAGGTTGTTTTCTTTTGGAGAACTTGGTGAAGAGGGTGGTGCTTTTTGATAGTCGGTTGGTGGTGAGAAATTGCGAGGAGGTGATGAATTGTTGGATAGAGGGTTGACAAAACAACATGGTTTCACACTTATACGTGCTGTTTTTCTTGTTTTTGATGGTGGAGGGATGTTGGAAGTTGGTAGAGAGAACTTGGTTTGTTGTATGTGATGTTCTAAGGTGTTGGTGATGTTTTGTAGGGTGTTGATTTCTTTGACGATATCGTCACGGTTTTGAGAGGGTTGTGGCCTTTTGGAAGCCATGGTTTCTGAGATTTTGGAATGAGAAGGATGATGGTGAAGCAAGCATCTTAGGACCTTATTTATAGATAGATATGATGCATTGTAATCAATGCTAAAACCACAAAAGAATCCAAAATCTAATGATTAGATATGAATTGAATGCAAGTAATCATGAGACCTTAACTAATAAGACTTAAACTCAGTAAACATTGAGTAAAAAATAGAAAAGAGAAGAGAATTGAAGTATATTTTGTCAAATAATTGGCAAAATGTAACCGGATCCCACGGATCCTTCACAAAAGGGATCCGGCCTGCGTAAATGTAGGGATCCGGGTTTCTGATGCACACAGACTGTAGTTTTTGTGTAGAAAACATATTAGGACTATTGTGTGCCTATATGTAAACTATGTGGAGTTGCGATTTGTAAAAAACTCGAAGGGGAGGGTTGAATAGTTTTAGCGGTTTTTAAATTGTTTCAAAACTTTACTTTTGAAAAACCTTGATTCGAATATTTTGTGTAATCAATCAACACCAATATGAACACTAAACTATACTATCAAGTATAAACAATGAATGTAAAGAAAATAGATGGAAAGATCAAACTGGGACAAAGAGATTTATAGTGGTTTGGTCACGAAGCTCTTCTTCGCCCTACTCCACTCCCCGAGTACCACACTCGAGAGTTTCAAGCACTATGTCAACAAAGCTCCCTTCAGACGGAGAAAACCGTACAACGTAGCTTATCCTGATTTCCGATACTAAGCTAAATGTCGAGTACTAATCTTAGCTAGTACCAATCTACCACGATCCACACGATCCTTTCTACTTCACACAATCAACACACTTGAGTCGATATACCCGATCTACCCTTGATCCACTTAATCAATACACTAGCCCACAAGTTACAAGAGATCTCCAAGATCACTATGATCTACTCTCACAGACTCTCAAAAGAAAAATGAACTTGATGTATATAATAATACAACAAGTATGTAACCAATGTTACAAGTGCACTAACTATAACTACAACACTTTGTATATTCTTTGATACCTTGTGTTCTTCTCTTGCACTAGTTGATGAATGAAGGTGATCAATTGGTTAGATGATTGGATCACTCTTTAAACAAAAGAAAACTAAACAAAATGATCAAGAAGAAAAGATGTGATAAGAGTATTAAACTCAGAAAGATATGTGTAAAAAAGGATGCCCAAAAACTGTGAAGATGACTGGTATTTATAGGCAGAAGAAATCTAGCCGTTATAAGGACACGGTACCACTAAATGTCACGAGATACCACTAGTACCGTGCCAGACAAACACGCTTCATTTTTTGTCTTTAGTGGTTAAAGTTTATTTTGGGAAGTTTGGAGCTGATTTTGGTTGGGGGGGGGGGGAAATAGTTGTTATGATATTTAAACTTATATTTCCAGTAAAACATTTCTTAATAATTCAAAAATAACTTGTAAAGTGCATTTTTGAAAAAATGTTTTGTCACATTAAAAATGTGATGTTTTAAACACAAATTCACTTCTTTGATCATTTGTCAAGTTGTAAATTTGTTTGTTCATACCTAGAGTGATTTGCGTAGAAATGGGATCTTTCGACTAAAAACTTGTTTACGTTAATTTTAACGTAAAGTGTTTTCACATTTTGTTATCATCAAAGCGTGAAGTGATTATCAAAAGATATAAATAACGTTTTTAGAACATTATTTGCATCAACACGGTTATCTCGACTCTAGAGGAGAAATGAAGATATTGATGTGTGTATATATATATATGTGTGTGTATATATATATATATATATATATATAGAAGTGCGTTCATGTGGTGTACAAGCTTAAAATAGATAAAATAAGTACACATGTGGACCGTTGGATCAGTGTTAATAGATGAGATCAAAATAAATAATATTAATTAATTAGATAATAATATTAATTAATTAGATATTTAGTTTAAGGGTATTATAGTAATATTTGTCATGTCCAATTATCTCATTTAATGTAATCCCTTCTTAAATGCCCCACAATCCTTACAAATTATCCAAATTACGTATTGAGGACATTATTGTTGTGTACAAGCTTAAAATAGATAAAATAGGTACACACGTGATACCACACTTTACAATACCAACTCTTAACAATGCACCAGTTATGACATGATTATCATTACTATGGAAGTACTTGTCAAGTTAGGCAAGACCAGTGTCGACATCCCAGATATCAATCAATCCCTACGATGGCACAAACATAAATTATGATTCATTTACAATTAATGTCTAAAGATACAGTATATGTTAGATGAAAGAGTGTGGAACAACTTTTACATACAATATGTATAATAATGTAAGTCACGAGCCAATTCAGATCCTAAACAAGACAATAGTTGTAATTTGCTCCCGAGCAACCAAAATAACATTGTGCATCTATGGTGAAACCAGTGTACTATTGAAAAAACATACCACCTCCACACTAGACTGTCAACAAACCGGAAACCTTCATAACCGCTGACACTGCTGACCCACGAACCTGCTGACTTATTGACCTTGCTGATTCGATTGCATACCGACTCTACTCACTCTCCTAGTTAACCACATGAGCAGCTTTTAAAGACCCATATAATGACATCATGGTTGTGGACCACCTTTATCATGACATATCAATAGACAATAGACCTCCCAACTGACCCCGCCTTTTTGAATCTGCATTATCCCATAATTTCATGTTTACAACTTGTTACAGAAATGCAAAAGGTTTGATTTAAGCTAAGTTTGAGGGTAAAGTTCTGACCTTGGTATAATTTCAGACACGGGCAAGAGCAGCAACTTGTTGCCATGAGTTATTCTGCAAAAGTCCGCAATCATCAAATTACCCATTACTAGAACAACCCCTGCCCGAGTTGTCAGGTAACTCTTGCATGGAATAAGTTGGAGAGTCCACAAGGCTACTAGCCAAAGTGATTTGTGACATTTAAAACTCAACCTTCATAGCCCATTGACCCATAGACCATGCTAAGAAAACAACCTTATGCATTCATCATGAAATCACTGCATCATTGAGACAACACACCGCCTCCACCCATAGACCAAACAACCTTCATAACCTCGTGACCCTAAGATGTTACCGACCCACTAAACTGTGACTTATTGACCTTGCTGACCCGGTGGCCTTTTGACTATACAAATTCTCCCAGCTAACCACACCAGTAGCCTTTGAAGACCCATAAATGACATCATGTGTTGTTGCCAGCTAACCTTCCACCTAAACATAACCATTACCTATTGGATTATGAATCTACTCATCCCATGATAGACACCTAGATAATTTGAGAGTGACTAAACTCTATGACATCAGCACAAAGTGAACTAAAACCTCGAAAATTACATGGAGGTCCTTTAACCCTTTTAAAAACTGCTTGGATCGAACCTGAACCAGAAACAGAAAACCGAAACGACAATAGAAATATAGATACCAAAATGACCCATGACATCTTTAACTCGGTGATATCAACAACCCGAACTAACTCCCCTGATCTAATCATATTTTTTATCTCTAGCATCAGCTATAACAACTACAACTTAAAACTAAGAACTACTAAAGATATGAAATGCTCACCAACAGTACTTGATTTGTCTCCAAAGCACAATCTGGGACTTGATCACCAAAAAATGTTATCAGACAACCGGTTAACTTTTTCATGTGTGCCATTATTGACCCATCATCAAACACCTGTAGTAACCACAACATAAGTTATGAATAAATTCTAGAAGCAAATTTTATCTTGCCTTGTTTTGTCACCTGTAGTAACCACAAGTTAAAACTAAGCTTGCCTTGTTTTTTGGAATTTTTATCTAATTTTGTCACTTGCGATTTGCCAAAGTTAAAAATTCCACGACCACCCACCCTTTAAAATTGAGCCAACGCCAATGAAATATAGGGTTCCCAGAAGCATTAATATCTCAAAACGCAACATACAGTATTCAAGCCATCTTGTTTCAGAAGAAAACATAACTGGAACATAATCGTGTGGGTCTATTCCCATTGATGCCTGAGCTTTCTCAAGCTTCTCTTCAAAAGTAATACACATAGGCTGCTATCAACTAACACACATTCCAAACTATTACAAAACATGTATGCAACTGATGCACAATGTAAAACCCAGAATTTCTGAACACGTAAAATACCCAGAATACCCCTTGATCTCAAATTCATAAAAGACGTTTAAATTATTTAAAACATTACATTACAATTATAACCTAAGTATTTAAACCGTTAATATTTAAACGAATAAACATAATACGAATATTAAAACTTATGGTAAACTAAATTGGTACACATTTAAAGATTTTCATACGTTTTCTATAGTCCCTAGCCAATTCCATTTTAGTTGTCACATGTGCATAGGGTCTTGTTAAGCGTAGAAATTCATGATGCCTCATCTTAGCTAAGTCTTCAATCAAATCCCATGAATTACGAAAGTTCCCTTGTTTAGCTCAACCCCTTTACTCGTTTTCTCCCATCAAAACCGAACCCACACACACACAAACATTTAACACATTTCACAAACCCTAAACCTAAAAACTAAACAAAATACTGCGGCTTGTATTTTTCTCCATCTCTCATTCGAATCAATATAGTGCAAGGGAGGTTTGTGTGTGTGGTGAAGGCTTCTTGAACGCAGGGTGTTGATCGTGGGTGGTCTTGCTGTTCGACATAAGCTTGGATGTGAGTTTCTTGCTGTTCGAAGGGGATTGGTGTTGATTCGTAGGTATAGGCTGCAACGGTGTATAGAGTTCGTGGGGTTGAAATCGTTGTCTCGTTGTCTCGCTATATCACCCCTTTTTCCTTGTCTCGCACAGCAGCGAGGTACCACCAACATCGCCCTTGTTTTCCTTTCAATCTTTTCATCACACTAACATGTATGAAACAGATAACATGCTGAGTAATTGTCTCGACAAGCTATAAAATGAATCACTAATATAAATGCCTCATGAAATAATGAATATATAAACCATGGGTGCATCGACCTTGTTTTCTGTTTGTCATTTGGTTTGGCTGTTTTACGTGTCTATTTTGGCCATCTAAACCAGGCTTTCTGCATGAAACTTGGATTCTTATTGTTTCTGAAATAGCGACCAGTATATATAAGTATGATAGTTGTGATATGGAAAATTAAAACATTTATAGGTGTATCGATTGGCTACAAAAACAAGGATTAAACGTGGGTCTAAAGGACGGGTCGGATGCATGTGAATTAGGATTAGTTCGAGTGATTTGAGTGTGTTAAAACGGTATATTGTGGGCTGGGAAATAGGTGAATCTGTGTGTTGAATATGGTTGATTTTAGGGGCGTCGTGTGAGTGTTTTGTGTCAGGTTAATGTGGGAAGACAAGAGTCGAATGGATGGGAACAAAAAGAGTTTGGGGTGTGTTAAAATTTCGAGTCCAAGGGATTTAATACAGATTGATATGAGGTTATGGGAATAGGAAAATATTTTCGATCTTTGTTGCATGTTTAATAGTCATTAAAGGTGGCCATAATATAGTGTGAGTCGAGTCCGGTTAAATTTCTTACATAAAGGATAATAGCAAGATATTATGTATATTCCCATCAACAGTATGGAGCTTTATGTGATATATTGGAAATGAAAGTTGCATGTGATATTGTCAGGGTAAGCTAAGTCTTGTGTTATGTAGGCTTAAATCTAAATTGACACCTTTAACCCTCAATAATGATAAGCTTACATGTTAGACCCCGAACCTTGCTATATTAACACTTTTAACCCTAAACTATACTAAAGTGGCATACTAAAATCTTAAACTATAATAATTGTCATTAAACCTTAAGTTTATTAAATTGCCCTAAAGCATTTTAATTCGACATAATTAACCCTAAACCATTATAAGTGTCTTTGTGATCCTTAAATATATTAATTGTCAACTATAACCTTAAAGTATTAATTTGCTATTTCGGAAGACTTTCTAAATATAGAAAATTACTACAAATAGAAAGAAACCTAAGTTACGAAATCTGATTTAAAATAAGCTTATAAATAATATGCGATTATTAAATTGTATAGGTTCGGTGAAGAAGGAGTGACCTCCCGTGCTGTGTGATCCGTTTTCATTAACCGTTTGTCTTTTTGAATAAGGTACAGATATTCTGACCTTTCTTTTAAGGTTTCTCATGATCTCTCTCACATTCTGATTCCATTAGTTTCTGATTTGATTGCTATGATTTCCCTTGCTTGAACCTCCCCGGTTGAATTCCATTTGATATGATTTCTGATCTGAAGCTATGCTATGAAAACCTTTTCTGATTATGTCTTGGAAATGTTTTTGAGAAAAGCCATTTTGAAAGAGGTTTATAAATGAGGCAAAACCATTTTTATATAAATGTTACTAGCTTTTATGAAAACTATTCTTGGAAGACTAATTTCTATGAAAAACCGTTTTGAAAGAATATTTTTATGAGAATTACTTTAAAGGATCGTTTTATGAAAATCATGAATAAAGGATTGTTTTAAATGGACTTTTGATGAGAATTTTGAAATGAACTTTTGAGATGAGCATTGATGTTGAGTTTGAGTTATGATTCAGTTAAGATTTCCCAAGCCATTGCTATGTTCCCTTTGAGTGAACCTTTGATATTACTTTTGATATGACTTTGAGATGCACCTTTTGATATATGACCTTTTGTTATGACTTTGAGACCTGACTCTTAGTTTGATACCCGAGCCATTTTCTGTTTTTCCTAGCCAGGAAGGTAACCTGGCCATGTCTGTGATGCACCACTGGCATGACTCCCGTGTGGGGGAGTGATTTCTCACACCGTCCCTTTTATATTATCTGCCATGGCTACTTGACTTTGAGATTGACTTTGAGTTTGGGGCGTATGGATTACAATCCTAGATTTGTTGTTTAGTGGATTTAACTATGACTTTGAGTATGACTTTGAGTATGACTTTGAGGTGACTGGTGCTTGTGTGCAATACACGCCTTTCACATTTATCTGGAGCTAGCTACTCCACTATTATGATACATGAGGACACCCCTCATATTATCTGGTTGCCTGAGAGGTATCCCCTCTGATTGTGAGACTATGACTTTGAGATGTTGACTTTGAGATTATGACTTTGAGTTTCTGGGCTCGTGGTAGATGACTATCCTATATTTCCTTTACTATTCTTTTGCATAGCTTATATCTTATGATATTCCCAGTGCTTCATATTATATTTCGGTTTCGTTATTCTTTGCTTTGTATATACATATCTGTTCACTGGGCTTTTTAAGCTCAGCCGCATTTCTTTCCATGCGGCAGGTTTTAGTTGGAAGCTGGGTTTGAGTGAAGAGACTTTTGGACTTAGAAGACTTTGATAGTTATTTTGATGTAGAGATTATTAGAAGAATTTATATTATCGGGCTTAGTATTTATTCCTTTGTAAATTTTGTATTCCCTTGTAAATTCTTGTAACCTTTGTACTTTCTTTGTATTATTGAAGATGTATGCTTGTGTATGTTTCTGATATGTCACCATTGTTGTGACATCTCTACCCTTGTCGGGTTGGGGTGTTACACACATGAATCCTTAGCAACTAATACACATTCATGCCACTACTACACATGAATCATTACACACACATAGGTTTATTCCATCTAATACACATAATTAACTAGCACACATACTCACCTAATAGCTTATATTTAAAAACATCAATAAGTAGCTAATACACAAAAACAACAGCAAAACAGACCTTTTAACTTCATAAAACAGCAACCAAATGACCCGTTTTTACGACAAAAAACAACAACCAAACATGTCCTTTTGACAACAAAAATCAGCAACTAAACTGGCCACTGTGTTTTGACAACAAAAGTCAGCAATCAAACAACTCTTTTGACAGCAGAGAACAACAAACAAACAATCTTAATCTTTATAAAAGAACACATTAACAGTTAGAGGTTTTAAAAAGTTAGAGGTTTAGTTAAATAAACTGATGATTGATATTCATCCTACCTTTTCAAAAAGCATAATACATATGCACTAATCAAAGTATGATTTCGAATTAAGATCAAAGTTAGATGATAAATGATTTATAACTGGATTAGATTATAATATGAAAAATAAAGCAAGCCCACAGCCAAATAACCAATTTAATTATGTAACACAAAAAAAAAAATATATATATATATGGAGGGAATTACAATAACAAAGAAAGAATTCGAACCTTAAATCGTGTACATGTGCACTGTAATGTGTTCATCCTTGTGGACTCATTTGTTATCTTGTATTATGCTCATGAGCATTCATGTTAAAAATAATGTATCTTGTTCAATCATGTGCGATGCGTATCGCTCAAGATCATCTTGTTCATTTCCGGTGCACAAGTATATCATCGTCTTCGACATCTTCGGCGTGTTAGCATTAGTCCACTATCAGTGACAATATGATTCAATAATATAAAAATGAGTGAAATGAAGACAAAAAAGACTAGCAACTAGCAAACACATATGTACACTTACTCGTAAGCTGTTCTTGGTAAATAAACTAGAGAAACTAGCATCATATCAATAGACAATATGAACTATGCAACTAGCAAACACATATGCACACTTGCTCGTAAGCTATTCTTGGTAAATAAACTAGCATCATATCAAAAGACAATATGAACTATGCAACTAGCAAACACATATGCACAACTCAGCTAGATTACATGTGCCTCGAAAAGTACGAGCCAATATTCTGTGATGTTTGCACATATGAACACCTTTGAATGTAGGAACGTGTGAATGTCATTTCTTCAAAATCAGCTTAAAAATTTTAAAATTGTTGTAGGTGTGCACATGTGCGGTGGATACTTTCGTAAGTGTGTACAAGTGCAGTATACTACAACAAAAGACATATAAACACTTACTAATACACATGCATTACTAACTTATGTACATGTGCACTGGTGTCTCTGTTGTGATAAAATAATAGTTATCATCACTGCCTTTTTTTTGAAGTTTAGTATTACCATTTGTCCGATCTTGGCAGCCCCAAACACCCCTAATTAAATTAAAGCAGGCACCAAATACCCTCGAATCAGATTAGTATATCCTAGAAACTAACACATTCAAATACGTTAATGCAAGTACTTGATCAGTCCTAAACATACTTTTTATACCAAATGCACTTTTTTTAAAGCAAATCAATTTCTTATAACCGCTCAACCATCCATAATTATCATCAGTTCCAAACATCTTGATATAACTCTACCATTCATACTAGTGGCGAGTAATCACACTCATTACCAAATTCTGAGTCATCACATTAATCTTAAGAACTTGTTTATTTCAAAACACCTAATAACCAATACACAATATATGACTTCAACTTATACACATAACAACTATAAGTTGTTTATTTCAAAACACCTAATAACCAATACACAATATATGACTTCAACTTATACACATAATCAGCCAATAGCTTATTTCAAAACCCATCCATATACAACTAATACACATGCTCATCTAATGCCTTATTTTCAAAACCTATATGAAACTTATAGTTAGCTAAGTACCTTCCACAACTCATTCAACTCATACACATCAGTTAGGTAAGAAGCTTACACAACTAATTCAAGTCATACATAACAAGTGACTAATACACATAAATCAACTCACTCACAACCCAATAATTAAAAACGTATATTTTTAAGTCATACATAGCTAAGTACCTTCCAAAAACCAACAATGTATTGATGGAAAAAAAAATCTTTATTGACTGAATAAAAAAAAATAAAAAATAAAAAAAAAAAAAATAAAAAAAGAAGAAGAAGAAGAACAATGTATCAATTACCAAACATTATTTCTTCTTCATTCCCATTGTCGATCACTTGAGGTTCAAAATTCGCCATACTTGTTTCTATGATTGCAACTACACCTTTGCTACCTGTATTTAAAGAAAAAATGTAGAACGAAGATTTGGGGATTTTTGATTGATTGTTCGATTTTGGGCATGATATCCGGTTGAATTGTTGAGGGTGAGTTATTGTGGCTACCGACCTTAATGATCATCCATACAAGATATACGACTCTTATAAAAAATTGGTACACAAAAGCCATTTGTCATTCACTTAATTACAATTGTGCCACTCATCTATTTAATATCTAATCTCATCTATCAAGTTTGATCCAACGGTCCACATGTGTACCTATTTTATCTATTTTAAGCTTGTACACCCACAATAACGCCCCCTATATATATATATATATATATATATATATATATATATATATATATATATATATATATATATATATATATATATATATATATATATATATATATATATATATATACTAGTTTTCGAAGCCCGCCCGATGGGCGGGCATTACTTATAATTATCGTTGTCATATTTTACTATAGCAAAAAAAGGCGGGTAAAAAATGGTTTGAAAAGTGTACAATTAATAAATTAAGTAACGGTTAATGAATTATGAACATCGTATTTTTTTTCCTCCAATATACATACTCGATAGTAGAGTTGTTTTGCTTTCTTTGCTCAGTGAACTTTTCAATTTTTTGGCAACACAAATAACAATATATAAGTGAAAGCTATATAACTTATACTTGACCATATATATGGTCAATTTATATCAGATATGGGCAAAAGAAAATGGCGAAAAGTGATTTAAAAAGTAAACAATAAAAAAATAAGGACCAAGATATATACAATCCTGTAGGTTCATGTTTTTTAATTTTCAGAACCTAAGTACCAAATGTAAATAAAAATGATATCAGAACTTGTTCTTTATTTTCATTTTTTTGGTGTTGCTGTGTAACATAAAGAAATCATGACACGTTCACGTGTTTCTGATGTCGCTGCACTCATAATAAAGGAATGATTGGAATACAATTTTTTTTTTTTTTTACTTTTCTACACCTAAAACAACATATAAAACAACATCAAAGAATCAACCACGTAGACGATGTTTTTACATCAAACTTTAATGCATAAGTATTTGTTTTATGCTACCTGCTTGACCCTTTTACGCAAAGTGACAAAACCAACCACCTGTTTGTTACCAAACAAAGTTATAAGCTTTAACCACAATGGGTGAGCCAGCGGTAAGAATACCGGCCTTTCAAAGTGGAAGTCAAGGGTTCGAATCCAACGGGGAGAAAATTAATCCCCTTGTGGCCACGGAGGTTCACCTGCGTCGACTCCAGGCTATCCAAAAGGGTAGTCACCCTGGGATTAGTCGGCTCGCAATGTCGAGTCGAAAACCCAGGTATACCCAAAAAAAAGGTTTTAAGCAGCGTGTTTTTTTCTTTTACAAAAGATAATGTGAACGGGTTAAAGGTCACCCCAAATAAAACTACTATGCATAAAACCGACCCGTTCTAAGCCATTATATAAACCGCCTGTTCCATTTCAAAACAAATTTTATTATATATCCATAAATTCTCTTAACAGCAAGCATATTATGGACCCTTCTTTAGTAGAAGTAATTCTTTCTTGTAAAGTACCTATTTCGGTACTAAGGGTAGGTTGATAACCCACAGCGGAAGGCATAATTCATTAGATACTTTTTATGAATGTCAACTAAGTATCGTAAGTAAATTGATCCCGGTTGTTCAATCATTTGATAACCAGAGTCATTCGTGCTAGGATTTTTGATGTGTAGCGTGTGTCGTTGCGGTTTAGCAGTTTTAATGCCTACTCAAGTTTTAAATTTATATTTAGCCGACTTATCAATAACACATACACTTAACGAGCAGTGTACCCGGTCAGTATGAATATAATGGTAAGTAGAGTGTCGATCACTAAGAGTGGAAAGTATTATCTAGTTATTCTAATCAGTATTTTAATATATTAAGTTAGCTATACAACCTAATCTAACGCAAGGGGGTTCAGCCTGAGAGACTGGCACGATTTGGTTGCAATTAAATAATAAACTAAACCAATAGGCACGAATCAGCAAGTAGCACACACGTACACAGATAAATACTCGAGACAATAAGAGGGTTGTCCTTATGATAAGTAGTTTGTCACTTGTTTTATTGCTAGTGTTATATGAAGTGTATAGTTCGATGCAACGCACCGAGATTAAGTCCTTTCTCGTTGGTTCTAATCTTATCGGCGAGTAAACCCTTAATGATTACTTATGACTATCCCGTTTATCTTTCTCCTACTTTTCTACAGACCATAGAATGCATAGGCGATCTAATAAACAGGCGAGGGCAGAGGCATGGCGACCCGATCAACGCTCAGCTAGACACAGAGGTTATCAATGCACTAATAAAAGTCACCAATGACATCAACATATAAACTTTAATTAATGAGAAAGCAGTTTTAAGGGAGTGCAATCTTTCCGTTGTCACATTACACAAGCCACCAATCTTGATGAATTAAAGTTTACTAACACAATAAAACAAAACTACTTAATGAATTAAACACATGCAGCACCTTCTTACAGCTCTTGTATCTTTGATTTGGGTGTGTCTTGTGCTGCTGCCTTGACTGAATTCGTCCTAGGTTTCTGGTCTTCGGTCTTCGGATATAATATGTGTCACACGAAATTCGTCTGGTCTTGGGGTATTTATAGTTTCTGTCTGAGGGTAAGATGCGGCGCATCTCGTAGGTAGATGCGGCGCATTTACTTAACTTCGCGTGGGGTCCAAGATTATAATATTCAGGAATATTCGTACACCGCCAGAAGATGCGGCGTAACTCCATAATTAGATGCGGCGCATGTCCTCTTGTATCTTGGATCGTATCTAGTGATATATTGATAGTGATGCGGCGCATGTCATAAGTGAGATGCGGCGCATCTGGAGCAGAATAGTCTTGATATTGTACATTTCGGTAGACTCTTAACTTCTTGCATGTTTTGCTCCATAATTAGTCCAAAATCGCCAAGTTTCACCAAATGCTTGTTTTCAACTGAGAATTGCAAAAGTAAACGATTAAGTATCAATCCTCATACATAATATAATAAAACAAGTCAAATTAATAGGATAAATGATAGTAAGAAAATGTACTTATTTGAGTTCATCAAATATCCCCCCACTTGAACTTTACTTGTCCCCAAGTAAACCTTAGAATTAATCTTATGAAAATGTATCCTAAAAGATATTAGGATTTATTTTTATATTTAAGCATGTATTCGTTTTTTGTCATAATCACACAACTAAACACTTAACGAATTAGAAGTAAAATAAAATATTTTGATAAAAGCAAATCTAATCGTTTAACTGTCCAGTCGCGACGAATATTCTATCATAAGCTTGGCAAGTATACACATCTCCTCCACTAAAGCAAAGGAATAACAAGTCTAAAGCGGTAAAAAGGGTTTTTAGGCTTAAGGGTTAATTATTCTTAATCACTATCGATCTCAAATTCCAGAAAAGGCGACAAAATCACAAATACATGATCGAATCCACGAACACGATACTTGCAATTGCTCAAATCCTTAACTCGAATAGGCTAAAGATAGGTCCAAACTTCACCAATAATAATATATCAAAAAGGGCGACAAAATCATAAATACATAGCCGAATCCACGACTACGATACTTAAGATTGCTCAAATCCCTAATCTCAATAAATCAAAGGTTTGGTTGGATAAAGAATAATAAAGGGTATGGATAATATTTGGGATATAAATTGGTGTAAAATGAAAAATAAACAAAACAAATAAATTAAAATCCTAAGTGTGGTTAATCAATATCCCAACCATCCCATGAATAAGACTCATATCATTGAATAACTCACGCTTTAACACTTGAAACACACGCTTTAGGTAGACACGAATTATACTCAACAAGATCTTAATCAAAGAATAAACCTTAGTTGACGTTCCCATAACTGCCAACTCCCATTCAATCCATAGATATAATATACAACAATTAGTGGTGATATCGACCACTTACATAACTTTACATCGTTGGTTTAAATCAAACATCCAACTTTCTTCTTTTTTTCTTTTTCTTTTCTCATTTTTTCGATTTTTTTTTTTTTTTTTTTTTTTTTTTTTTTTTTTTTTTTTTTGAAACATAAACATAGATGTGTAAAATTTCACCACATCACTATAACAATAAATCTGGATAATTTTTCCATACTTTTCATGACTTCAGAAATAACGGTAATAGTGAAAGTAGTAAACACACGAAAAATAAACTCAAAGATATACAATATTTACTTTCACTCCAATTGCATTGTGCAATTTCCC
This sequence comes from Artemisia tridentata subsp. tridentata, assembly GCA_021014915.2. Taxonomy (NCBI): domain Eukaryota; kingdom Viridiplantae; phylum Streptophyta; class Magnoliopsida; order Asterales; family Asteraceae; genus Artemisia; species Artemisia tridentata. The sequence continues at coordinate 110,213,183 of CP139509.1, read as the reverse complement.
GACCTAACCATAGATAATGAATTACGCACGCGAACACAGGTAATGTAAGGAAACACACTTTGCCTAAAGCAATTAACCAACCACGGACTTTAATCTATAGGGTAGGCTAAGGTTTAAGGTGTAACGAAACATTTTAACAAAGGTGTAAGAAACGAAAGGAATGGCTCTGAGTGTTTTTCTAGGGGTATCTTACTCTAAAAGTGAGAGTAACAAAAGGGTTTATACGGGGGTTAACTAACCAGTGTAGTTAGCTAATATCACATAACATATAAGGCTATTTGGGTGTAATCCTAGAAATTTACCAATTTAGACAAGTCATTCCAATTATATAAATAATACTCATTATGGTGGTCTCGAATAGTATACAAGCCAAGTTCTAAAGTTTACAAGTCACCGGCACACTCATAGATTTGTGAATTTTGAAAAATCACAATTTTTGAAAATAACGTCATGTGTGCAGCTATGCAACTTAGACTTTAAACAAAAACATGCTAAAAATTTTAAAGTTTTGATATATTAAGCACATTTTAAGCATATTTTGAAAAGTTTAGGACAAGTAAATGTTAAGTGTTCTAATTCTCCAATCCCCCCACTTAAGTTAAACAACGTCCTCGTTGTTTGTATAAAAGGTTAAAAACTGGAAAATAAAAGAATTAGAACAGAAAAACTCCCCTGAGATTTGCTCGGTATGATCCTCCATTTGTATAAGAGCAAAAATCATCTTTCTTGTGGATTAGAACGTTTAAGCTTCATATTCGATGTATCCACAGGAAATGCAGGAATCTATAATACCACCAAGGCTTCAAAACACACCTAAGGTAAGAAAGGTTCAAACTTGCATAACACATTAGTAGTTAGGTAAAAATAAAACATAAAAATTAAAAATGAAAATCATCAGGTCAGTCAATGCGCCGTATCTTATGGAAGAAGATACGCCGTATCGAGCCTGGAATAAATACGGATCAGAATAAAAGATGCGCCGCATCCTTAACCAGGGATGCGCCGCATTAAAATAAACTGATAAAAAGTTTTAAATTCGAAAAGTAAAAATGCAGAAAAGTAAAGATATGACCATTGCAGGAGATGCGTCGCATATCAGGATTGAGATGCGCCGTATCCTCTGCGGCCTGACTGACTCGACACATAAACAGAAAATTAAAAGATAAATCCGGGTTGTCTCCCGGTAAGCACTTGTCTTTATTCCAGAGTCATCAAGTTAGACTCACGTTCAGCTCTTTAGTATCGATCATTGAAGGAGTCGGAAACATCGCGCTCCCTCATTGCCAATTCGGTAATATTGAACACTCCTTGCTCGTCCTTGATTTCCACGCCGTTCTTCTTTAGTATCTGTATAAACAAAGTTCTGTCCCTTTCGGCAGAGATGACAAAATGATAGACGGAAAATTCTTATTATCATATAGGCATAAATAAGCAAGGTGGGGTGGTAGTTCAATAAACATATCATTATTCAAATACGTTTTCTCAACTATTCTCCTACGTTTGTTAATTACCACGAAATCATACCACTCATCATCAGAATCATTAACAACATCGCGTCTAAGTTCGGTAGGTACATTAAGGTCAATAAATTCCTCAAAGTTCTCATGATTAGGATTAGTTGAGTTGTTTTGAATCAATGTTTCTCCCATGAGCCTAGCTTCAAGATCGAGGTCCATACGCTCTCTTAATCCTAGCATGTTGACACCTCTAATTATGCTTTTAACAGGATCTTGGCACTTATAGACTAGTTTATTATTCCCTACCCTTAATGAGATTTTTCTTTTAAACACATCAATCTTAGCATGGGCAGTAGACAAGAAAGGTCGACCAAGGATTAAAGGAACCTTAACATCCTCGGGCATATCTAATATAACAAAGTCTACAGGGAAAATAAACTTCTCAATCTTAACTAGCACATTAATAGCAATCCCTTCAGGTCGTTTTACCGTTTTATCAGCCAATTCAATAAGTAACTTAGTTGGTGCTAATTTTCCTAGTCCTAGGGTAGTGAATGTCTTAAGAGGCATAACACTAACACTAGCTCCTAAGTCAGCTAACACATTATTGAAAGATATATCATTAATTGAACAAGGTAGAGTAAAACTTCCTGGGTCTTTTTCTTTATGAGGCAAGGCATTTAAATCAGTTGCAGAGCTCCCTTCTTTCATTGTAGCCTTGATCTCCTCTTCAATCTTTGTCTTTTCTTTTAGTAGTCTTCTTAAACTGATTGAAGAATTAAAGAAAAATTCGGGTCTTGCACCATCATTACCATTCATCGATCTTCTAGGTATGTTAGGAGTGACTTCTTCAGTGGTGCTTATGGCCTTGACATGATCTCTTGGGTTGGTTTCAGTTGAGCTAGGTAAACTTCCATATCCCCTTTCCTGAAGAACTTTGCTCATTTGACCAATTTGTTGTTCCAATGCTTTGATCGAAGCTCCTTGATTTCTTGTAGTAGTGTCCGTTGAAGCTCGGATTTCTTTGATCATAGCAGTATTCTCTTCATGTCTTTTAGCAGCATCGGCCATAATTTGCTTTAGAGTGTCATCTAAAGTCTGCCTCCTTTCTTGATAAGCGGGATTGAAGTTGTTCTTTTGATAGAATCCCGGTGTGGCTTCCCTAAATCTTCCTGAAGGTCGGAATGGTTGTCCAAATTGGGTGTAATATGCTTCTTCAAACGTCTCACTTTCATTCTTATTCGGGCAATCTTTAGTGTAGTGAGGTCCTTCGCACTTTTCACATCCAACTTGGGCAGCATACACCCTTTCATCACGCTTCTTCATCTCTCTACTAATTTTATCCAATTGAGCTTGAATAGCAGCAATCCCGTCAAAATTAGTGCTGCTCTTAGATCTAGTAGAGGTCCCATCGTGCCATTTTTGAGAATGATCAGCAGCATCTTGGATTGCTTTCCTGGCATTGGTTGCACTCATTTGAGGCACAGCTCCCTTAGCATCCAAGATTTGTCTAGTAGGCACGTCCAATCCTTGATAAAACAATATTATCTCCTGCATAGGGGTTAGATAGTGTTGAGGACATTTTATCAGTAAATCTTTAAATCGTTCCCAAGCTTGATAAAGAGTTTCATCAGGCTCTTGCTTGAAACTGTTGATAGCCTCCATCTTTTTAGCAGTCCTAGCAGGTGGACAATATCTCTTCAGGAATTTGCTCTTCAAACCTTCCCATGTAGTGATTGAACTAGCAGGTTCATTCCTTAGCCACTTGTTAGCAGCTCCTTTTAGTGAGATTGGAAAGATTCTTAGCATGAGTTGATCGTCAGTGACTCCTTCCGAAGTAAACAAATCCGCAATCTCGAGGACCTTTTCAACATGTTCATTAGCATCCTCGTGTTCCGATCCACTGAAAGCATTCTCTCTTAGTTCCTTGAGAAACTGACCCTTCAATTCAAACTTTGACTTATCATCAAACTTTGATCTAGCAACTCCTGAAGTGTGATCAGCACGGGTTTTGTTCATGTATTCCTCCATAGTTGTGTTTTCGCCCATTGTTTCTATTTCTTCTTCCTCTTTCTCTTCAGAAAAATAATCAAGCTCGAATGAACTTGAAGTATCAAAGCTTTTTGTGTTGAAAAGCCTTTTAAGCGAATGAAAGACTCGTTCAGGATCTTCGAAAGGTTGAATCAAGTTCTTTGTAGAACTCCTGGTCATGCACTTCCTGAAATCAACACAAAAATATCAGTAGGGTGTGCTCAAGAAAGTAGTATATCAGAAAATTAACAACGAAAACGGAATACGAAAAATTAAAGTTACTGATATCTGCAGACGATGCGCCGTATCCAAAAAGATGGATACGCCGTATCTTATAATCGTTAAAATTAAATCAGACTTTATTCAGAAAATAGATACGCCGCTTAGAAATTTGAATGCGCCGTATCAATTTTAATAATCAAAAATCGATATTTATTTAAAATTAAATGCGCCGTATTAACAAAAGTTAATGCGCCGTATTTTCGTTACGTTTCAAAATATAAGATTTTTGATTCAGAAGATACGCCGTATCGACAGATATCGATGCGCCGTATCTGTTTAATAATTCGAAAACTGTTTTTAATTAAAATAATAGATACGCCGTATCTGCTAAAGCAGATGCGTCGTATGGCGTTAAAGTTTAGAAAAAAAAATTTATCAAAAACAGATACGCCGTATCTTGGGGAAAAGATGCGTCGTATCGCTTTATCGCTTAGAAAAAATTTCTTATTAAAAACAGATACGCCGTATCTTGGGGAAAAGATGCGTCGTATCGAATTAATTAAACGCGTTGTATTTTATAAAAAATTGAACGCAATACGCCGTATCTGAGAAATCAGATGCGCCGTATCGTTTGATTTAGCTCAGTACAACGATAGCAGAACACAAAAAATACTAAAAATTAAAACAAATAAAAACACACGAAAATAAACACAAACAAAAGCAAACAAATAACACACAAAAACAGAAAATATGCAAAATAGTACAATGAATGCAAATTAATCTAATACACAACAAAATTAGCGGTTAGAAAGAAAAAAAAATTAAAAACCAAATTAAAATACTAATCAAATTAACAGATAATAACAATTCACTCCCCGGCAGCGGCGCCAAAAACTTGATGCGTAGCGTGTGTCGTTGCGGTTTAGCAGTTTTAATGCCTACTCAAGTTTTAAATTTATATTTAGCCAACTTATCAATAACACACACACTTAACGAGCAGTGTACCCGGTCAGTATGAATATAATGGTAAGTAGAGTGTCGATCACTAAGAGTGGAACGTATTATCTAGTTATTCTAATCAATATTTTAATATATTAAGTTAGCTATACAACCTAATCTAACGCAAGGGGGTTCAGCCTGAGAGACTGGCACGATTTGGTTGCAATTAAATAATAAACTAAACCAATAGGCACGAATCAGCAAGTAGCACACACGTACACAGATAAATACTCGAGACAATAAGAGGGCTGTCCTTATGATAAGTAGTTTGTCACTTGTTTTATTGCTAGTGTTATATGAAGTGTATAGTTCGATGCAACGCACCGAGATTAAGTCCTTTCTCGTTGGTTCTAATCTTATCGGCGAGTAAACCCTTAATGATTACTTATGACTATCCCGTTTATCTTTCTCCTACTTTTCTACAGACCATAGAATGCATAGGCGATCTAATAAACAGGCGAGGGCAGAGGCATGGCGACCCGATCAACGCTCAGCTAGACACAGAGGTTATCAATGCACTAATAAAAGTCACCAATGACATCAACATATAAACTTTAATTAATGAGAAAGCAGTTTTAAGGGAGTGCAATCTTTCCGTTGTCACATTACACAAGCCACCAATCTTGATGAATTAAAGTTTACTAACACAATAAAACAAAACTACTTAATGAATTAAACACATGCAGCACCTTCTTACAGCTCTTGTATCTTTGATTTGGGTGTGTATTGTGCTGCTGCCTTAACTGAATTCGTCCTACGTTTCTGGTCTTCGGTCTTCGGATATAATATGTGTCACACGAAATTCGTCTGGTCTTGGGGTATTTATAGTTTCTGTCTGAGGGTAAGATGCGGCGCATCTCGTAGGTAGATGCGGCGCATTTACTTAACTTCGCGTGGGGTCCAAGATTATAATATTCAGGAATATTCGTACACCGCCAGAAGATGCGGCGTAACTCCATAATTAGATGCGACGCATGTCCTCTTGTATCTTGGATCGTATCTGGTGATATATTGATAGTGATGCGGCGCATGTCATAAGTGAGATGCGGCGCATCTGGAGCAGAATAGTCTTGATATTGTACATTTCGGTAGACTCTTAACTTCTTGCATGTTTTGCTCCATAATTAGTCCAAAATCGCCAAGTTTCACCAAATGCTTGTTTTCAACTGAGAATTACAAAAGTAAACGATTAAGTATCAATCCTCATACATAATATAATAAAACAAGTCAAATTAATAGGATAAATGATAGTAATAAAATGTACTTATTTGAGTTCATCAATTTTGGCATGTGTATCTCTAGAATTAATTCAATGGAATTTATTGATCATTACATATAATTCAATTAAGATATTGTATGAAAGTATGATTTCTTCTATTCTCCTTTGAGAATCGGAGGATTTTTGACATGAAAAGTATATAGGAAGAAGAATAATCTATTTTTTCTTTTTGATATATAGGAAGAAGAATAATCTATTTTTTCTTTTTGAAAAAGAAGAACTAACTTTCTTTGAATTTGAAGTAAAGTCTTTCTAGTGGGTATCCTTAATTCTCTCATCTCTTGAACCTATTGTCCTAGATCCAAAACCAAAATGACCCTCTGAATTATTCTTGGTTGTGAGACACATTCACATTCAATATATAAGTCCCAAAAATCCAAATAAATATAAGAAAAAAATGAAAAATTAGAAGGGGGTCAAACTTCTTGTTCTTGAAAAAAATGAATATCAAATTCAAATAAATAAAAAATGGCCTTATATGTAGACGTAATATCACTCATAGACCTAAAGAATATTCCCTCATGCAACGGCAATGGCTGTTGAACATCACTTGATTGGGCACTTTTATGTAATCGACCGTCGCATCCATAGGAACCAAAGAATGGCACTGTAAAAAGCATGTTCCACGTCAGCTTAAACGGTAAGTAAAGTTTGTATTTAAAAGACCACGTGTATTAGTAAATTATTACAGTTAACCAATCATTTGATAATAAACTTTTGGCTTTCAAATATCTGTTGATAATAACATTTTGATATCTGTTGATAATAACATTTTGATTCATTTTTAACGAATACAGAGATATAATAGCTTCAGCAAAACCTTTCCTAGCTAAATAAACCACTTGTCCTAACTTCGGCTTGTTGCAGCTCCTTCCAACGCTGCTCCTCTAATGGGCCAGGACTTTTCATCACCCTCCGTGTACGGCTGAAGCAAACGAACAAAAAACCTGAAAGAAAGAAAATACAGTCTTAAAATTCTAAGACATAAAGTTCATTAATTTATCAATATTATGACGTGTTTAGTTGAGATACCTGTCCTGAGCATGCTGAGCAGAAAAAGTTGGCATGAAATCTTTAGACTTTGGAAGATGAACTTCATGAAACCACTCATGGTTAAGAGCTGCATCAGCTGTTATCCGCTGCACATATTCCGAATACAATTGTCCAATTATTGCCTTAAAAAAGCAAAAAATAAAAAAATTAATAAAAAATAAAAAATGAAAAAATTGTCCAATTACAAAATAATACTTTCTTGGGGTCATAGGTTAAAAGAGTGTCAGCAGATTAAATCCAGCATCAGATTCTTCCTGCAAAAGTTACAAAGTAGTAAATAAAATCAAATATTTTTGCAATGTAATGACTCTGTCAACAACGAACAGCTACAAAGTTAGACCAGAAAATCACCCAAAGCTGGAAACCTGCAAAACAGTAGCAGTAATAAGATTACAAAAAGTAGGTTTTTTCTTGATCAAAGATTGTAGAAGTAAAATGTTACAGCGAGAGTAAAACATCAAAGACTTTTCCATGTGTGTTTTTACACCTACCATGGCGCGATTATTGAGACTGATCTCCAATGAAGCTTAATTCGAATAATAGCCAAGCTAATTAGTTACCTTTGTGGCCTAGTTTTATAGTGGTTTCTACTACATTACCGATGTCCATTGAAAGCACCATATCATGTTAATAAATATTTGGTTACATACTCTGTAACGACTCAAAATTTGCAACTATAGAAAGCTCTAGATCTCAGAGTTAAAATTATGATAGTAGATGAACATGTGCATCTTGGAGCAACCAAACCTTTTTGGTGACCCATGTGTTGCATGGCACTAGTATTTGTAGTGTCAGAACTTGCATCAGGCAAACCAAGTTGAACTATAACAGTAGGAATTATCGTGATGTTAACATAAGTTATTAGAATAACGATGGGAACACTAAAAGTAAATTGCATTGGAATACAAAATACGTATAAGTAGATAAATCACCTGCCGGGGTAGTTACTGCGTGTTTACTGTTCAGGCCAACCATTGGTATGTGCGTTCGGTCTTCAACGTGGCCGCCTACAGTTTCCAAAAGTAACCATTATTCAGAATTACTGACAACTGATAAAGTAATATTCAAAATTAGTGACTCCTGATAAAGACATCTGCCCACGCTCCACGGTAACCTAAAAAAAAAGTTAAGGTCGCACCTTTAGCTGGCAAGCTCGTATGAGCCATACCGGGTTGAACTATAGGAATAGAAATTACCATAAATGTTAACAATAGTTATTAAAAAAATAATGAGAATAAAAAACGTGGAGATAGATAAATCACCTGTCGGGGTGGTTCTTGCGCATTTACTATTCAGGGCAGCCGTTGGTATGTGCGCCTGCATTATTCAAAAGTATCCGGTATTAAAAATTAGTGACTCATGATAAAGTAATATGAGCATGGTAAGCTAAAATAAAAATAAGTCTTTCACTTTGAACTACCTAGCTCTTGTTGAACATACCGGATTCAACTATAGGAATACGAATTTGCGTGTTATTAACGCAAGTTATTACAAAAATAATGAGCACGGTAATAGTAAGTTTCACCGTATAAGTAGACAGGTCACAAAGATGAATAGTCTACAGGTTTATAATTTCTCGTTCAACTGGTGAAACATCAGATGCACATTTAGCTATGTTTGCGCTGTTTAGGTGTTGATAGCTAGACATTGTCGAAGATATTCGTGAAAGCCAAACCAATGATCATAAGTTATAAGCATATTGGCTTTGAAATTTAGTTTAGAGAACAATTATAAAAAACTACGACCAAACTTACACAAAGTCTGGTAAGACAAAACAAAATCATACACTTTGAGAATGCCTTCATTAAGGTCATTTATCTTTCTTCTCCCTTTATCAGTTGTTGGAATATTTAGTACAGACTTCTTGTGACAACCATTGTTCAAAAGATCATGGTAAGCCTAATATCGAGTAACCCTCCTGTTCTTACATTAGCAATCGCGGTTGCTGTAATGAATCAACAATAAAGAAAAAATAAAAAGCAATATCGTAAAAGAATCAATAAAGTATATAAAGATTTTAACCCACCTTCAGTTCCATCACGTGTTTGTACATTTTCATCACAAACGCGACTTAATTTTATTGGCTGACGTTCACCCGAATCTACAATAATTAACAAACACTCAACACCAATGAAATATGAATATTATTTAACTGCGAAAACGGTATCGTCTTTGCTAGTGATTCAGTCAACGTTACTGTAGTGGCAACATTGTATGGCTGATTAAGCATATAGAAATTGCAATTTTTTTTTGGCAAAGTAACACACGTTCATTGATACCCTTGGAAAAATTTGATACCTAGATTTAGGTAGCAAAATCTTACAGAGCACTAAAAATGATCAAGTATCTATTTTGAGCATACGTGTGTACCTATGTGAAATTATGTTCTGTTTTAGCACTTCATAATAAACTTTTAGGCATATGATTATCAGTTTAAGGCTCTAAATTGACTATGTAATAAGCCAGAGAAACTCGGGGGTAGCTACTACTATGAACATTTCAAGTTAATGTGCTAAAGAACTCTATTTGAACTCCAACATCATATGAAAGACGTGGTAAAGATTATAGAAAATATGTTGTTAGAAACCTTATACTACATGTATCAAATTCAGCAACTAACTGAAGGGGCCGTTCGTGAGAGTCACTTAGGTTTCTACTTGTTCCTAAATTCAATCCACCTCCACGATTTAGATTATCTTTGTAATTTCACCCATATCGAAACACTTTCACAAAAAATGGGTTAAAAATGCTACTTCTGGTCATTTGCAATCTTGTCACCATGGTCTTGATTATCGTTTGTTCTTCTAATTGATGTTTACTATTTTCCTTAGATTTATGTGGAATCTTATACATGTCCTATTTAGTAATATCAACAGTTGCAGGGTGTTTGGCTAAAGTTTTTAAAAACAGCCTACACTTTATAAATATCAAATCAAACTTTGTTAGCTAAAAAGCTAATAAGCATTCAATAAGGGATGTCTGATAAACATAACATGGTTGTGAAGAAGTTTACCGTGACAGAAGACCCAATCATCAAGCTTAACCGGATGCCAAGCCAATTCAGAATCCAATGGACTACCCGGTCTTAAATGAACTGATGTTGCAACTACTCCCTTTTTGCCGCTGTCATAATGCTTGGATAAATCAATTAGAATCCCATCGCTTTTCGTGTGAGTTAACTGAGTTAAGAATCCAAGATCAAGAGGGTTATCTGGTGCAACACCATCTACACTGATCCACTGATGGCCTACAACAATTAGAAACAAAGAACGAAATTCAGAAATCAAGAAGACAATAAATTTTTAAATAAAAAGAAAAAAAAAATTAACTAAACATTTGACAAACATGCACTTATTACCATCTTTGTCATAAAAAAAATGAAGCTATCATTTACAGTTTTGGTGTTCATACGTACCGAAAAAGCACAATACTTAAAACGACCAAGTCAAAGAGTATGGTGCTATTAAAACAACTGTAGAGAAAAGCTAGTTGGTCTACAAAAAGGAATAGAAAAGTACATGTGAATTCACATCAGCTGCATATGGCTCACCTTGGTAGCCAGCTCATGTTGTTGTTGTCACTTGACCATCTGCTGTTTTAGGGGTTGAAGCCGAATCAGCTGCACCTAAAACAACAATAGTGTCAGATATTTAATAAGGATGCCACAAAGAACATATTACAGTCGTTAAGCAGATGCGCGACAAAATTACTCACCAACTACACACGTTGGATGAATTCTCCTTTTGCGAACACTGGATGCAGTACATAGATCTGGTGTTATTCAAAAATTGTGAGTAGCATGTAATCATACAGGCAAGTGAACAGGAAATCATATAGCCTCTGATGCCAGAAGGAGGACTACCTGAAATCACACGTGAAGATGCCCACATGTTCACTGGAATAGCAGGAGAGTGACTCCCAGATGGTGTATCTGCAGCCAGAAATGGCATGAGTTACCGTACGCGTCCCCCATCACACATCTGATGCATTGACTCAATAAATCATCAGAATGTTACAATAATAAGCAACATTCTGTTACCTTGCACTGGCTGCTTCCCTTTGTCAGCTGCTCTTTGGTGCACACTCTCACAGCCACCTAGAAGGTTATGAAATTCCACGAAATTTTGTACAAAATCATGGCTACTCGTTCGCCCAAGTGATTGAAGTACATAAAAAAAGGAAGCAAGTAATACTTACTTCTTGCAAGAAGTCTGCAACTCCTTTCCTCTCTGGGCATTTAAATCCCATAGATTCAAAAAACTCAAGCAGCAGTACATAGAGCTGGTGTTATTCAAAAACTGTGAGTAGAATGTAATCATACAGGCAAGTGAACAGGAAATCAGGTTCACTTGCCACGACAAAAACATTATTCCAACTGTCAAAATTACACAGCCCTTCCTACTCTTTTCATGACATGATCTGAAAAATATATAAGTCTGAATCTTATGCTTAGGGGGCATTTGGAATTGCAAATTTCAACCTACTTATCTGGTTAAACATAACCATTTATCAAGCTGCTTAGTTTAAGTGCTATTTTCTGTGTAAAAAAAATCCAAATAAGCAATTTTTGCCACACGCTTGAATCTGATAATCAGCTTAACAATAAACAGGTAAGCAGTTATATAAGCAATCCCAAACCCTTTAACTGGATACACATTGCATAACAATGTATGCAAAAGTAACTCTACTAAGAATCAAAGTAATGTAGTTTTCGTATTAGATGCCAGTTCAAGATACAACTGCTCGTTCTTTAATGAAACAACAAAAACAAATACCCGCATCTCAATTACCTTAAAAAAACAACAAAAACATAAACCCATATCTAAATTAACTATAAAAAAACAAAAACAAATACCCACATCTCAATTACCTAAAACAAACACAAACCCTAAATCTATTATCCAACTTGCTGATATAAATTGAAAAAATACCTTTGATTAACCAAAAATCGCCCTTTCCCATTGCGATCGCCATTTGAGCAATCATAAAGCCATTTTTTAGATCACCATATGTGTTCATGCTTGGTGCGGTCGGGTTTTCTTGTTGAAAATTTTTTTTTTCCGGGTTTTCTGATTGGGTGAGGTTGGGTAATATGATGGGTATTGGGTATTGGGTAGAAGATAGGTTTGAATAGATAGGTTTTCTGATTGGGTGAGGTTGGGTAATCACGATTTGAATGAGTGAATCAGGTAATGTTTATGTCAGTATATTAATTTTGTTTTTCAATGGTATATCACGATTTGTGACATGGTCCAATGGTTGAGGCTCTTGTTTGTTGAGTTCGGAGGCTCGTGTTCGAATCTCACCAAGTATAAACTTTTAACATAATTTATGTCCGATTTTTCCTGCAGCAAGAAATGCCAAGTGGCATAGTTTATGATTATGTGGCATTGAGTTGGCATTTACGTGGCATTATCTACGTGTAACGCCTCCTGTTATATATAATGTAGAGATATATGAGATAACCCAAAGACTCCTTAGTTCAATGTATCTACGTTTGAATGTACCCGAAAATACATATTGGTTATGTATTCCCTTTAGCATTCAATATATTGGTTATGTATTCCCTTTAGCATTCAATAGATATATGATATGATGCATGATAAAAGGTTTTTACCTTGTATTAACTATGTAAAGAAAAATGTGAATGTCCTAAACGTAAGAAGTTTTTAATTTAAAAGTCGAATGAGGTGTTGTTTTTGAGGAACTTGTTTTGTAGAAAGTTTGATGTGAAGAAATGTATATATATATATATATATATATATATATATATATATATATATATATATATATATACACACTAGTGTCATGGCCCGCCCGATGGGCGGGCATGTCTTATAATTATCGTTGTCATATTTTACTATAGCGAAAGAAGGGTGGTAAAAAATGGTTGAAAAGTGTACATGTTGAAAGAAAGGGTTGTACATAAAAACTTTTAGGTTTACTTGCTTTCACTTGTAGGATGCCGGCGGCGGCTATTTACATATGTGACATTTTTGTATTAACAATAGCGAGCATGACTTGTGATTATTCTTTGAGTGTATTACTTTTTGAATAGCAAGATATATATTTATATATACGAATTTGTATTTTTGTATTAACAATGACATATTTTGTCCATTTAATTTATTAAACAGTTTAACAGTACAATTTTATTCATAATAGGACAATATAAGGTTTTGATTTTTGTTGTAAATAAAACTTGTTTTTTAAGTAAAGGAAAATCAATTATAAACTTAATAATTATTTATTGAATGAACATCAATGAATCCCCACACTATTACACAACTTGTACCATATTTTATTAGATAAGTGCACACTAATTGATCAATCTGTATATATCATGCATTTGAGTACACACCCAAGCCAAAGATTAGCAACTAACTCTAATATGCATGCGGGCATCTATGATGTATCCATGATTATTTCACCACCAGATATCTCATTTACTTATATCTACAGTTGTTGTAAATACTAAATTCAACAAAATACAATTCAAATGTTAAAAAAAACTGAAACATGCCGCCTCCCGACGCACTCCACAGCAGCAAGCGCACCTTGCTCACTTCTCGCCACAACTTCAAACTCATTCGACATCTTAAATGCCTGATCTCCACGACTCATCCAAACAACCTAACAATTTACAATGAAAGCCTGTATTTTCACAACATCAAACAACCTAGAATTAGTAAAACAAAAGGCGCAACTTTTATCCAAAACTAACAGACATTATGCGGATGTTGAGTAGATGTTTATTACCTGTTTCTTATGTCGATGGCTGGAATTGTGTGGTTTCTTTATCCAAGATGTCATCTATAACAAAGTCGAGGGTACTTTTTTTTATAATTGGTTGAAGTGAAATTGGAAAATGTGGCTTTTCCCTGTGATTAGCTGGAGTTCTGGAGTTCTGCTGGTATTTCGTGGGGGTTAGGACTTTCTAGGCTCCTGACTAAATCATCACATCTAACGCCCGTGACTTTGTCCCTGATAAGAGTGAAGAACGTGGAATGTGCATTTGCAGAGCTGTCCGTTATGAAGGCCTTAAAGTTGTATTTGTATCCGTTGATTATATGTGTTAGACTGTAAAAATAAAAAAGACAAAAGATGATGTAGTGGGCAATGACTTGTGTGTAGGTTTGGTTGGGCTCCATGTTCTGTACACTCTAAAATTCCTGTGTCGTCCTCACTTCTCGCCACAACTTTAAACTCATTCAACATCTTAAATGCCTGATCTCCACGATTCATCCAAACAACCTAACAATTTACAATGAAAGCCTGTATTTTCACAACATCAAACAACCTGGAATTAGTAAAACAAAAGGCGCAACTTTTATCCAAAACTAACAGACATTATGCGGATGTTGAGTAGATGTTTGTTACCTGTTTCTTGTGTTGATGGCTGGAATTGTGTGGTTTCTTTATCCAAGATGTCATCTATAACAAAGTCGAGGGTACTTTTTTTTTTATAATTGGTTGAAGTGAAATTGGAAAATGTGGCTTTTCCCTGTGATTACCTGGAGTTCTGCTGGTATTTCGTGGGTGTTAGGACTTTCTAGGCTCCTGACTAAATCATCACAGCTAACGCCCATGACTTTGTCCCCAATAAAAGTGAAGAACGTGGATTGTGCAATTGCAGAGCTGTCCGTTATGAAGGCCTTAAAGTTGTATATGTATCCGTTTATTTTATGTGTTAGACTGTATAAATAAAAAAGACAAAAGATGATGTAGTGGGCAATTACCTGTGTGTAGGGTTTGGTTGGGCTCCTTGTTCTGTACACTCTAAAATTCCTGTGTCGTTGATTACTTTTTTGGTGCATTGAGTGCATATGATGTATAATACCAATCTCTAGATTTATTGATGCCGATGATTGTGCCGTGGCAAATGAACCTGATTTCCTGTCATCAGGTAACACATGCCCTTCCATCTGCAAGAGGTAAATATCGCTCTTTTCAATAACTATCATGGACAAAAAAGTGTAACACCATCTTTGTTGATGCAAATAATGTTCTAAAAACGTTATTTATATCTTTCGATTACTTCACGTTTTGAGGATGACAAAATGTGAAATCACGTTACGTTAAAATTAACGTAAACAAGTTTTTAATCGGAAGATCCCGTTTCTACGCAAATCACTCTAGAACAAACTTACAACTTGACAAATGATCAAAGAAGTGATTTTGGCTTTTAAGACTTCACATTTTAATGTGACAAAACATTTTTTCAAAAATATACATGACAAATTATTTTTGATTAATTAAGAAATGTTTTAATAGAAAAATAAGTTTAAAATTCATAACAGCTATTTCCCCCCCCCCCCAAAAAAAATCAGCTCCAAACTTCCCCCAAATAAGTTTTCACCAGAAAAGACAAAATTTGGAGCGTCTTTGTCTGGGACGGCTCCACGGTTCCACTAAATTTAGTGGAGCCGTGGGTGATTTAGTAGAGCCGTCCACCTGTAACGTTCAGATTTTCTCTGCCTATAAATACCAACCCACTTCACAGATTTTAGGCACCCTTTCACACACAGAAACTTCTGAGTTTAAATCCCTCACACCATTTTCTTTTCTTAATCATTTAGTTTAGTTTTTCTTTTGCTCAAAAGTGATCCAATCATCCAACTTAGAGATCCTTTTCATTCCTCTTCAATAGCAAGAGAAGAACACAAAGTATCCAAGTTGATACAAGGTTTTGTCATTCCTCTTCAAGTGCAAGAGAAGAACTCAAGGTATCCAAGAAGATACAAGAGTTATAGTTGTTAGGTTTTTTGTAACACTTGTTACATACTTGATTGTATCATAGCATACATCAAGATCATTTTTCTTTTGTGAGAGTGTGAGTGAAGATCATTATGATCTTATAAGAGATTGTGAACATCTCTTGAAGCCATTGGGCTTGTGTGATTGATCAAGAAGATCAAGGGTCATTAGGATAGTGTTAGTCAAGTGAGTGTTGATCATTGTGATCGTGTCGAGATCTTGGTGATCTCTTGAAGCCATTGGGCTTGAGTATTTGATCAAGTGGATCGTGGTAGATTGGTGCTAGCTAAGATTAGCACTCGACATCTAGCTTAGTGTCAGAAATAGGATAAGCGACGTGTACGGTTTTCTCCGCCTTAAGGGAGGTTGTTGACATAGTGATTGAAACTCTCGAGTGTGGTACTCGGGGAGTGGAGTAGGGCGAAGAGGTGCTTCGTAGCCGAACCACTATAAATCCTTTTTCCCAGTTTGATCTTTCCAACTTTTCTCTTTACTTACTTTACTTATTATTAGTTAGTTTAGTGTGTAGTTCATATTGGCGTTGGTTGATTACACATAAGATTCGAATCAAGGTTTTCAATAAGTAAACTTTTAAGAAGTTTTCAAAAGAGCTTAAAAATGGGTAAAACTATTCAACCCCCCCTTCTAGTTTTTCACAATTGGTATCAGAAGCCACGTCAGTCAAGATTTTAAAGTATATTGTATTTTAAAACTTGAATCGATCAATGGATTCCGACAAATATCTAGAAGGGCAATCTATGCAAAGACCACCACTTTTCGAAACCGATTGTTTTATTTATTGGAAAACAAGATTCGAAACGTATGTGAAATCAAAACACATTGATCTTTGGCATGTTATTACCGAGGGTGACTTTAAACCGATTCAAATGAATCCAGAAACTAAAAAGGATGAAATAGTTTCTTATGATAAACAAAGTGATGAACTTAAAAGAAAACTAGCCAAAAATAATGAGGCTAAAATGATGATTTACAATGCTTTGCCTAAAAATGAATTTGAAAGAATTTTCATGTGTAATACGGCAAAAGATATTTGGAAAACTTTGTTAGTCACTCACCAAGGTAATAATCAAGTCAAAAGAAAAAGATTGATCTTCTTGTTCAACAGTATGAACAATTTTCCATTTTAGAAGATGAGTTAATAGATAATGCTTTTGCTAGATTTAATACTATTATCACTAGTCTTAAAGCTCTTGATGAAGGTTACTCTAGCAAGAATTATGTTAGGAAGTTTCTTAGGGCTCTACATCCTAAATGGAGAGCAAAGGTCACCGCCATTAAAGAGTCAAAGGACTTGGCGACATTGTCACTCGACGAACTAATAGGAAACTTGAAAGTTCACGAGATGATAATCAAGAAAGACTCCGATATAGTTAGAGGCAAAAGTGAAAGAGTTAGATCTCTAGCATTTAAGGCCAAGAAGGAGAATAGTGATGAGGAATGTTCGAGTTCCGATAGTGAAGATGAAGAATATGCATTAGCGGTTAGGGACTTTAAGAAGTTCTTTAGGAGAAGAGGTAGGTTCGTTAGGCAACCTCGTGATGAAAAGAAGACATCACAAAAGAACCGAGTTGAAAAGAATGGGACAAGTGATAGGAGATGCTTTAGATGCGGAGATTCTAATCACCTCATAGGAGAATGTCCCAAACCACCGAAATCCAACAACCAACGAGCTTTCATAGGAGGCTCTTGGAGTGATAGCGGTGAAGAGGAAGAGAAGAAACCCAATGATGAAACATGCCTAATGGCTCAGGCTTCTAATGAGGTACATTCCGACTCTTCTTACTATAGTGATGATAATTCGTCAATAGATGACACTAGGTTACATGACGAATACAATAAACTATGCGAGGTTAGCTCTAAGATTTTAGGTAGAAACACAAAACTAAAATTAAAATTGCAAGAACTTGAATTGCTAATTTTAGAACTAAAGGATCAAGTCAAAAGACTTGAGAAAAATAAAGAAGTAGACTTAGGATGTGGGTCATGCATAAGTCTTCAAGTAGAAAATGAGAAACTTAAAGAAAATGCTTTGAGAATCACTAAGTTCGAAGAAGGAACTAAAGCACTTAAAGAGATGCTTGAAAACATTAGATATAATGAACATGACCGTGCGGGTTTAGGATTTGACCCAAATCAGGCCTCTACAAGTAGTACTAAACAAGTAAAATTTGTAAAACCTGAAATTTCTGAGTCTGAAGGTGACGGCACCACTAAAGATACAGACGGCACCACTAAATTTAGTGGTATCGTGGTACCGTCTGGTGCTGAAGTCAAAACTGGGTCAATCTTGAAAAATAACTTAAGTCCTAAACCAAGTCACATAGTTGTAAATGGTACTAAAGTACCTATTGCTAGCATAGAGGAAGTCAAAAGCCTTTACAAATCCCCGTCAACTCCTGAACTTGGATTTGTAAAGCCCGACACTAGGTCAACGACTCCTCCACCTAGAAAAATAAATTCACCCAAACCTCGGTCTAGAACTCCTCTACCGAGAGGTAACTTTAGAAGACAAAATCATCCAAGTGACTTTCCCGTAACTTGGAGTAACCGTCAATCTCAAAGTTACCTACCATGGGAAATGTGTCCTCCATTCTCACATCCTAAACAAATGCAGCGAATGTGTAGGATGTTTAGCACTAACAACTTTGGACCCATGAGATATTGGGGACCAGATGTTTGAAATTTTGTTTTGCTAGGAGAACATGGTTGTAAATAAACTTGAAGTCTAACTAACGGAGTATGATTTATGATCAAACAAATCTTATGACGCAAAGTCAAGTCGTATCTTATATGTCTAGCTTTCAACAAAGGTAGTCTAGTCTTCAAGTTTTAAAGGCATTACCTCAGGCTCAGGTACGCTCTCTTAAAACACCCTTTGTTAGTAGAAATGCTAAGCATATAGTGTATTTAGAATCTAACATAATAGGCACTATAACACAGAAACTAAATTCACATCTCATCATGACAAACTCAACTTGTCCAAAAATGTACAATGATCGTTCAAAGATCATGCGTGACAAGTTTGAGATGAGCAATGATGAGTGAATCAAGTTTCTTCCCTAGCCCGTATATAATACTACCTGAAGAAAGTATCCCTATAAACTTAAGTATACTATATGTATAAGATACATAGCTTAGAAAAATCTTAATTAACATTAACGCCCATATCCGCAAAAACAAATCTCACAAGAGACGATGAAGGTGAGTACGCGGATATCACTAGGTTAGGGGCATGATAGGTAAATTAGTTTACCTAACGGCAAGTAGACCTATTGTCATGTCTAGTGTCTGGCTTTGTGCCCACTTGTAAGAAGGATCCTAAAACTTCTTACCTTAAAGTGTTTGATGTATCTTTCGATGCATTAATGGCACTATACACTTGAGATTATGATATCTCAAGGGGATTGATGTACAAATTGTTGTCTATATCAACCATGATAATGCGGGAAAGAATGTGGAATGAAAAAGAGTAGAGTTTGCACCTTCATAGGTTGTTGCCAAACTTCTTGATTCTTCAAGAACAAACAACTCTTGCTATCTCCACTACCGAAGCCGAATACGTAAGCGCCAGAAAGGCATGACAACAAGCACTATGGATGAGACAATCTCTAATCAAATGAGACGTCCACCTCAACAACGCTCCTGTGAAGAGTAACAGCCGAGATTTAAATTAACTTGACCGAGAACCCCGTGGTTTGCTCATGAACGAAGCTCATCAAAGTACGTAATCTCCTCCGTCACGACAATGTCCAAAAAAAAAGGAATCTTTTCTTTGGAAAAGTTTTTCTCTAAGGACAACATCGTTGATATTCTAACCAACACATCCTTCACATCCCGCTCATGACTATTTGAATATTTCTTTGGAAGTATTGAAGTCATCCCTCATATCTCATCTCATGACTTTGTAAATGTTTCACTAGAAATATTAAATTCATTTCTTGCGTCTCGTCTCATGACTTCTTAAGTCATCCGTCTCATCCCACTCATGACTATTTCAATATTTCACTGGAAATATTAAAGTCATCTCTTACGTCCTATCGCGTGACTTGCTCAATATTTCATGGTATATATTAAGTCACTTCTCTCTTATCGCCCCATGACTATCAAGTCACTCTTCCCATCCGTCTCATGACTTTTAGATATTTCATTGCAAATATTAAGTCATTCCTTACGTCTCGTATCCCGACTAATTAAATATTTCATTTGAAATATTGTAGTCATTCTCCAAATCTCAACTCACGACTTTTACTTATTTCACGGGAAATACTGAAAGTCAATCCTATTTTCCTCCGATGACATCTTGGTTATTTCCTTGGAAATACTAAGGTCATTCCTTGTCCTCTCGCTTAATCGTTTTCGTCAAAAAGTTTATTAGGTATAAACTTTTTCCTCGCGTCAAAAAGTCTTGCTAAATAAGTAAGATTAATCAGTCAAGAGTCGAAACAGAACAAAAATGGGCCTTATTGATCCACGGCTCCACTAAAGTGGCACGGCACCACTAATGTTTAGTGGTACCGTGGTACCGTGTATCTGAGAAAATGCCCGTTTTTCTTCCACTTTCCTCTGCACACTCATTTCAAACAAACAAACTCATTCCCTCCTGCTGTCACAAACCGAACCCACAACCAAAATCCATTTACACACTTGCTAATCAAGTTCAAGGCATTGGAATCAACAAATCCTAATCAATTCAACACAAATTGTAAGTCAATTATCTTTAATTTCTTTTCAATTTGAGTCTAGGGTTTGTTCATATGCATAAATTCGAATTGGGGATTTTAAATTTTTGATGAACTTTTGTGAAATTAGGACTAGGATTAGACAATGTAGTACCTACATGATTCCCTAAACCTAGGATTTTCATAAACCCACTTATACTGCATAATCTAGTCCGAATTTTCCTATTTAAATTGGATTAAGATTAATTGTTTTCAATGGAATCATGTCTAGGATGATTAAAAATGGATTAGGAATGATTAACTTTGAGGCTTTTCAATTTTTAGATTTTTGGCGCCACATTGATCCGTTTGACAAACACCCCAATTCTATTGTTTTCGAAAAAGTTCACGAGTCTTGGATCATGAAACATTTTTTCGTGCATTGTTGATGCAAATTAAAAACGTTTTGGGCATGCATACATGAACTCTCAAATATGGATCGACCTACATAATTAATATGTATTATTCGACATATTTTATTGAGCAAAAGTGATGTTAGGAGTGTTTGGGTAATCTCATTAGGTTTATTTTAGAGTCGAGATTACCGCACCTCCACATCGTTTGCATTTAGGCACACACACACACACTCAAAATGTGATCACTAAAATGCAACAAATTAACATGCAATATATTATATTTTTGTAGGTGACAATGCCTCGTAATGATTATCAAGATACCAAACCCTACATTCCCCGTCTTGTAGACAATCCAAACATTCCCATTAAGCAAAAAGCTCATCTTGCCAAAGTTCAAGATCGATATATACACGAAGGACGTGTAGTCGATGCTCTTTATGTTCTCACGGATAACATCCATGTTTGTTTCCCGACTATTGATTTTGATTGCTTATACAAAATAAAAGATCAAATTTGTCCTCGTTTTGTCCTCGAGTTTTATAGTCGAGTCCGTACCTTCACTGATGTGGATGGTAATGTCTTCCTTGATTTTTGGATCCAAAACCAAAATATCATCCTGTCCGTCTCCGAGATTGGTGAAATTCTCGATGTTCCTTCGTATGGTCAGTGTGCATACACTGAAGACCATTCCCTCGAGTCTCTCTTCTACAATCTAGAAAATCAAGGTACTTATCGTACCGAACTCCCCGACCTTGAGTCCATCAAATGTGTCATCCAAACACCTCGAGTCGTCCACACGTATCAAAAACGTGATGGTTCCATTGTCCACCTTGACCCCAACCGCATCTACCTCAAAGAGCTTCTTCTCGGCCTTAGAAGTTGGGAACTCCTTCTACGTGAAAACATGTTGAGCCTTGCGGGCAACCGTGATCACGTCTCGGCGAGTCTCGCCCACATGCTCTATTGTCTTAGTATCGAGGAACCATATAACCTCGCATACTATATGGTCAAACGGATGGCCAATATTCATAGTCGTTCGGATAAGCTCATGCCATATGGTATGTTGCTTACTCGTCTTTTCAACTGGGTCATGGAAACTTTTCCTCATCTCCGTAGTGTCGACTATGTCCTAGTCAATCCGGTTATGAAACCTCTTGGTGGACCACAACGTCGCACAAAGCAACGTAAGGACAAAGGGTCCAAACGTGGTCGTAAATCCACTTCCGATATTCCTCTTTCTTCCTCCTCCTTCGGTCATGGTTCGTCTTCTCAACCTATGGATGAGGTAAACGAAAAAGGAACGTCTCGTCCTCATACTCCCTCTCCCGACACCTACTTTCGTAACCTCGATACTTCATCGTTCCAACGAACCACCGACCTTCAATTCGGCGAAACCAACCTATCTGCCGTAATGAGAAGGCAAACTACGATGTATAACCGACAAGTGTCGATGCATGAGCAGACGATTGGGGGGTTCAAGTCCATTGGCAAGGCAATCAAAGGGCTTGGGAACAAGATTAAAAAGTTGGGGAAGAGAAGAGATTAGATGGGATTAACTTAAGTAGTGTCACTAACTTAAGTATTATTAAGCTATTATAAATAAGGTCATGGCAATGTCCACTTGACATAAACTAACTTGAAATGTCTTAACATTTCCTACTTGAAATTGGTTACTTTTATTAGTTAATCAATCATGATATTTTATGAGCTTTGCTTAGTTCATACATTTCTTTTATTGCATGCACTAGATGATAAAAATACTTGGAATGATGCATGTTTGCTAGTTGCCTATACTTAGAAGATCACATGATAATTTTAGTTGCTAGTTTAGACTAGTGTTAGGAAATTTATGTGATTTTTCTTTAGTAGATTGAGGCTTTGAGATTTGCAGAAAATGGATTCCCCAGAATTTCCCCATTTAGGCAGCCTAGAATCTGCAGACCTGGAAAAAGGGTCAACTGGAGGCCACGGCTCCACTAAATAGGGGACGGCTCCACTAAATTTAGTGGTGACGTGGTACCTTTAGTGGTACCATGCCCTGGGAAGACGAAATTAACTATTCTCTTCCACTTTTTGACTTTCTTTTTCCTGGAAATCTGCAAACATAACCTGATTCCCATACACCCAAATCCCCAAATCCAACATCCTCTTCAACCTTGCATGTTTTGATTTGGCTATATAAGCTAACATCATACATTGCCATCCTTACCTCTATCACACTCACCATACAACCATCATGTCTTCCACCATTGCCACCACTTCACACAAAGCCAAGAAACCAAGGCTTAACATCAAACCAACAAATGAAACCACTCTTATTGATCAATGGATCAAAAGTGTTCACACACCACAAGCCTCAACCAAATCAACCACCAAAGAGATAACTTTCATTGATCTCACCTTGGATGACGAAGATGATCTACACACACCCATAACCTCAACCAAATCATCATCTTCCATCACTACACCCCAAGCTCCATCCAAGGCAACCTCAACCAAACCAACATCTTCATCCTCCACCACCATTAGAACCAACACACCTTTATCTCAACCAAGTCCTCCTCAACCACTAGCTTTAACCTTCACCCAATCACCATCAAACCCTCTTGGACTTGGTACTAACACATCATCCAATTCACCATCACCATCACAACAACCTTTGGCTCTCACACTAACCCTATCACCTACATCACCATTTGAACTTGGTACTAACACATCATCCTCATCACTATCACCATCACCACAACCTTTAATGGGTTATCCCATTCTTTATCCCCTACAACCACATACCTTGAGTTGTGCTTGTTGCCACCACAACCAAAATCTCATCATGAGCCTTAGAGATGAGTTAAGCTTTAGGTTCTCATACCTTGAGCATCTCCTCACACCACCAATAGGCCCCATCATCCTTCCACCTCCACCACCACACAATAGCAAAAACTAAACATACTTATGTTTAGTTGTTCCAATAAATACTTAGGAACCTTTTGAAGTTGGAAGCAAATCTTGAAGCCTCATACTACTATTGATGTTTATGTGTCTTCTTGTTATTTAATTTGCTTAATTGTTGTAGTCATACTCATGTATGACATTTATTTTATGTTTATGAAATGGGCTTTAATGTGGTTGTTTCATGTTTATTTTTGCTACTTAGCAATTTTTTTTGTGGTTGGATATTTGTCTTAAATGCTACGTGTTAGATCTTGTATATATGTTATCTAACCTTGTTTTGTAGCACGAATCATTGCTCGATTCTTTGGTGCTCTCCAAATGAGAGGGAGTATACATCAAGGGGGAGCCTTGCAACCTTTTTGCTTCGACAAAAAGGGGGAGAAATGGGAGTAAACTCATTAAAAACTTGTTAAAAGTAATTTTAACTTAAAATGAGTTTATGTTTTGTCATCATCAAAAAGGGGGAGATTGTTGATGCAAATAATGTTCTAAAAACGTTATTTATATCTTTCGATTACTTCACGTTTTGAGGATGACAAAATGTGAAATCACGTTACGTTAAAATTAACGTAAACAAGTTTTTAATCGGAAGATCCCGTTTCTACGCAAATCACTCTAGAACAAACTTACAACTTGACAAATGATCAAAGAAGTGATTTTGGGTTTTAAGACTTCACATTTTAATGTGACAAAACATTTTTTCAAAAATATACATAACAAATTATTTTTGAAAAATTAAGAAATTTTTTAATGGAAAAATAAGTTTAAAATTCATAACAGCTATTTTTCCCCCCAAAATCAGCTCCAAACTTCCCCAAATAAGTTTTCACCTGAAAAGACAAAATTTGGAGCGTCTTTGTCTGGGACGGCTCCATGGTTCCACTAAATTTAGTGGAGCCGTGGGTGATTTAGTGGAGCCATCCACCTGTAACGTTCAGATTTTCTCTGCCTATAAATACCAACCCACTTCACAGATTTTAGGCACCCTTTCACACACAGAAACTTCTGAGTTTAAATCCCTCACACCATTTTCTTTTCTTGATCATTTAGTTTAGTTTTTATTTTGTTCAAGAGTGATCCAATCATCCAACTTAGAGATCCTCTTCATTCCTCTTCAATAGCAAGAGAAGAACACAAAGTATCCAAGTTGATACAAGGTATTGTCATTCCTCTTCAAGTGCAAGAGAAGAACTCAAGGTATCCAAGAAGATACAAGAGTTATAGTTGTTAGGTTGTTTGTAACACTTGTTACATACTTGATTGTATCATAGCATACATCAAGATCATTTTTATTTTGTGAGAGTGTGAGTGAAAATCATTGTGATCTTATAAGAGATTGTGAACATCTCTTGAAGCCATTGGGCTTGTGTGATTGATCAAGAAGATCAAGGGTCATTAGGATAGTGTTAGTCAAGTGAGTGTTGATCATTGTGATCGTGTCGAGATCTTGGTGATCTCTTGAAGCCATTGGGCTTGAGTGTTTGATCAAGTGGATCGTGGTAGATTGGTGCTAGCTAAGATTAGCACTCGACATCTAGCTTAGTGTCGGAAATAGGATAAGCGACGTGTACGGTTTTCTCCGCCTTAAGGGAGGTTGTTGACATAGTGCTTGAAACTCTCGAGTGTGGTACTCGGGGAGTGGAGTAGGGCGAAGTGGTGCTTCATAGCCGAACCACTATAAATCCTTTTTTCCCGATTTGATCATTCCAACTTTTCTCTTTACTTACTTTACTTATTATTAGTTAGTTTAGTGTATAGTTCATATTGGTGTTGATTGATTACACATAAGATTCGAATCAAGGTTTTTAATAAGTAAAGTTTTAAGAAGTTTTCAAAAGAGCTTAAAAACCGGTAAAACTATTCAAACCCCCCCCCCCCCCCCCCTTCTAATTTTCCACAATCTTCACGTTGGTTATTATTCTAAACTATAAAAGCCTTTCATAAACCAATAGCTGTAGATGGCAAATAGCAAATTTTTATTCAAAGTTTTGAGTATATGAATAAGCCAAATGACCCACTTTCAATGCATCCACTTCTAAAACATAAGAATAAACACAGTTTACCTGAGGGAGCGGCTGTTGCGTTCATTTAAAGCAGTAGCGCGAGCTGCACAATTTGTATGACTTTATCCAACTACAACTTTAACTAAAACTTTTATTGGCATTCGAGCTCCATTTGATATCGGATCAAGAAGCACTCAAGGGCTCGTTAGTGGGTCCTTTATAACTTGATTGATAAACTCTAGGAGCAGCGTCATGAGGCTGATGGGATCAAGGTGGTTGATCATTTTCAGTATGCTATGTTCAGCTTGTTGGTGTTGATGTGTTTTGGAGAAAAGTTTGATGAGGGTCGGATTAATGAGATTGTTAAGGCACAACATGATATGCTGATGGTATCGCGGCGGTTTAGGGTGTTCGCTATGTACCCAAGGTTAGGGAAAATTTTGTTTAGAAACAGATGGAAAGAGTTTTAGAAATTGAGTGGTCATAAAGAACGACTTTTAATTCCAATAATCAAATCTCGAGTTGCGTCAGATAATTCTGACAGGGAGATCGTGGCCTATGTTGATACACTCGTGAATCTGCAGCTTCCTGAAGATGAAGATAATAATGGAAATGGTTGAAAGCTAACTTATAAAGAGATGGTAAGTATGTGTAGTGAGTTCATTAATGTTGGTACAGACACCACCACTAATGCACTAAAATGGATTATGGCTAATATCCTAAAGCATCCTCAAATTCAGAGTAAGCTATACGATGAAATTATCTCTATTGTTAGACGACCACCAAAAATACAGAAATAGGGAGTGGAGTTAGAATCAGTTATAAACGAAGAGGACTTACAGAAAATGTCGTATCTGAAAGCAGTAGTTTTGGAAGAGCTGAGGAGACACCCACATGGGCATTTCGTGTTGCCTCATAAAGTCACAAAGGATGTAGAGGTAAAAGGGTACGTGATTCCGCAGGGTGAAACTGTCAATTTCATGGTGGCTGAGATGGGTATGGATCTAAAGGTGTGGGATGATCAGATGGAGTTCAAGCCAGAGAGGTTTATGTTGAATGATGGTAGTAAGTTAGTAACATTGTGTTTGATATAAGTGGAAGTAAAGGGATTAAGATGATGAAGTACTTTCAATCTGTCATTGATCCTTTCTCTTGTTTTATGTAAACCAAAAGAAACAGAATATTAATTTAATCATCAACATCTGATAAAAGAAAAAACTCATAGAATAGTAAAAGAAACAATGAAAGCAAGTGTTCATCATATAGACACTCACCCTTGCATAGAGGCTTTGTGGATCAGTGGCTGCACCTCAACCTAATCTTGTTTGCCAATGCGAGTTATATGCGCCAAATGATGTTGTCATCGGGTGTTTGGATGGATGCTTTAAGGAGATGTTTTGTTGCTGTCAGGGGTGTTTGGATGACTACTAAGGGGTTATTTTGTTGTTGTCAGGGGGTGTTGGGATGGCTGCTGTAACTGTGTGTTTGGATGGCTGATGTAAGGGTGTGTTTGGATGGCTGTTGTGAGGTGGTGTTTGGTTGCTGCTTTAAGTGGTCTAATGGTTGACTACACCAAACAAAACAATAGCTTAGTTATAAGCATTTAGTAATTCTTATTAGTTTATTTTTAAGGGTCTAATTAAAATCAGATAAAAGACAGTATAAAAGATTCTAACCTTTGCTCTTCCAAAAATCATAGTGAGTGTACTATAAATACATGAAACAGTGCCAAGAAGAATTAAAAGATATGCAATTGGTGCAATCCAGCAACTGATATAATTTGCTCATATCCCTGTCACACACAATTCAAATGCAACAAAACTCGAAGAATATGCAGTGATATGATTCTTACTTAAGTATTAAGATTCATTACCTTTGAATAGTCTTCATTTTCGTGCCTCTGTTCTAAACTTTCAACCTGATAGATAGACGCAGCCATCCAGAAATAAAAAGACATCAGGAGTGTTTTGCAAGAGCCACTTCCTTAAGTGTAGGATACACAACTTCAAACCTTTCCGTTGCCTGCAGCATAACATAATCAGACAATAGTGGCAGTAAATATAACTCATTTAACTATGAAATGGTCCGAATTGGGTAATGTCTGATCTCTAAGGAGTCAAATGAATTATATTAAAGGATTTAACCTCAAAAAAGGGTGAAACGGGTTGAATGCCATTCAAAGTGTATTCATTTAGGAACCTTCCTAATCACTTTACCTTAACTCGAGCTGAAGACAAAGGGAAAGTTACTCTCAACAGAAGGTCAAGTGCTGATGGTGGCATCAATCGCTCTCCTTTCCGCACAGCACCATTTATCAAAATAGTGCGAGCCTTTGGGACAGAGAGAATCCTAAGAACCAAAAAAGAAGTATCAAAGAGATATTGCATGTTTGTAAGGCTAACAGTGAAACAAAAAAAAAACAATAAATAGTTACTGATTGATTTGAAACCTTTCCACTAATTGCAAAATTAGATCCCTGGTCTGAGGATTAGAGCCAGATTTGCCCCCAACAATGGGCAAAACCAAATGCGACCAGTAGTACAAACCAACAGCCAGATCGCCTTCTAAATCGTCGATATTCTTTGTCTCTGGCTGAATTCAATCTAGGTCGGACCAGGGGCTGGTTTTAAGTTTTCAAGGCAATATTTCATGAATTTCTGATATAAAATGATTCAGTTAGGCACATTTTTACATGAAATACGTTAATAGATACATATACATGCAGAGATACCATACCACAGAAATATCATCAAACTTGGTCTCATGAACTGCTCATAGATTACATATTATAAAAGAGTCAGATATAACTTTTAGATAACACATAGAATGAATTTGATACACCGAAGTTAAAATTTTTAAATAGTTTACAAATGCAAGTACCTGATGGTCGGTTAATGCTCCAAATGATGCATTAGAAGCATCTCAGCCTTGTCATATACAATAATGAATCACATTGTATACAAAATATTGTGCAAAATTTATGTTCATAGATCATATGCATTGTGTGTTCATGTATCATAGTAACTGCTAAAACATATAATACCCACATTATATGGTCTCAAACTACATTGTTTAATGCGACCTCAAGCAATATGTTCACACATTTCATCAAACACATGGTGACCACGAAATCCTTTCATATTGAGTCCGGTTGATTTGAATTATAAAATCGACAATCAAAATTCACAAATGTATACAAAACTAATCCCTAATTCATCATACACCAAAATTGAATGGCTAACCTAACCTACGATATGTAAACCAAATGAATGTGTTGGAGAACAACATTCTTCACAATGCTTCCATGTGATACGAAAGCTCCAATTCCCCTTTGCATTTGTACCTATTGTAGACTCAAATCTACAATAGTTGCGAGTGAGTTAGTACTGCTGTTGATAACTTAGTACTGCTGGACAGAAAATAATCAAATTCCGATCAATAAACATCATATACATGTAATCGAAGATGAATATAACTAAATTAGTCATGGCAACAAAAAAAAAAACTTACTTTCACTTTTGAATGATGAATCTATTGAAGTTTTCGGATTACATTGGTGAAGGTGGGAAACAGTTAGTACTGTTGTTGATAACTTAGTACTGCTGCACAGAAAATATTCAAAATCCGATCAATAAACATCATATACATGTAATCGAAGATGAATATAACTAAATTAGTCATGGCAACAATAAAATACAATTAAAAAAACTTACTTTCACTTTTGAATGATGAATCTATTGAAGTCTTCGGATTACATTGGTGAAGGTGGGAAACAGGAGTGAATGTAGTTGTTGGTGTACGGTGGTGAAGGTGGATGTGAAGGTACGGTGGTTAAAGTGGATGTGGAGTTACAGGAGGGAGGGGGAGGATGGAGGCAAGAATGGATCGGTGCCTCGAATATAACCTGGTTGTTTTATAATTCTGAAACTATAATTAAGGAATGGATATGTGCTATATAATTATGCATAATCTATTCCTTAAATATAGCTTAACAATATCAATTATTTAAGCATGACTTAATTAGTTTGTATTGTAAATCACAAAAACTGGATTGGTCTAGTGGTTGAAGCATTTGTATGTGGAATAAATGACTCAGGTTCGATTCTTGCAAATGCCAAATTTTTAATTAATCCGAATTTTAATTGCCTAAAATCATGCTTAGGTGGACTAAATGTGATGATGTGGCCGTTGACGTGGACTTAATTATGATGACGTGGACTTAATTGTGATGATGTGGCTTTATCTAGTCATGTTTATCCTGTTATATATATATATATATATATATATATATATATATATATATATATATATATATATATATATACTAGCTTTCGAAGCCCGCCCGATGGGCGGGCATGACTTATAAAGATCGTTTGAAGGTATTAGTTAAGGAATAATAAAATCTTATAGTACAATTTGTTACTTAGTGTATTAGCACTGGAAATTAATTTATTGTTATTAATTATGAAAGTATTAAAATGTTTGTATTTATTCGTAGATATTTTATGATTTAAAACCTAATCTTAAATATAAATGATTTTCAATGTGTTTATGTTTTTTACTTTTTAGTTTAATATAAGTGGTCTATTTATATACTTCTTAAGATATTATTGTCCCTCTATCCCAGAATATAAGTATAGTTTGACATTTTGTATGCGACTTTGCTGTTAAATATTTTTGCTCTGTATTATATAATAGTTGATTCAAAATATATAGATGGATTGAGTTTTAAATGAATGTGAAGTCCGCCTCAGGGCGGGTTGTCGTCGCCAGTTTTTTGTTTAATGAAAGAAGTGTTGTAAATAATTGTTGACATTTTTTTTACATGTTACTTGTGTTTTTTGTTTTAATTTTAATTCCGTTGCATGAAGAAATTCATAATAGTTCTAGAACGCCTGATACTCCTGAATCATTAACCTTATAAAAAAATCACAATCACAAGGTATAAAAAGATTGCGCCTTTCTTTTCAAGATTGTCTTAAAGATGAATAAAGTGTTTGCTATACCAAGATATCAAGTTTTTCGAATTTGGTTTGTACAAAATTGGCCAAAGCTTGTATGCTTTGAGGGTATTGAACATCAAACTGATGGTAAAGTACATTTGATTAACTAATTAAGCTTATGAAGTGACGCTATGACATCTGTACCCCTCTTTCCATTTATGGTGGTGACCAAAACTGTAACACCAGAAGCTGTAAGCTGCCTAACGTCTTGAACATTTTTTACTCTCACAATTACATACCTAGAACCAACAAACTCAACCAATCAAAAAGTTATATGTAGAATTAAAAAACTAACACAATAAAAAGTAAGGTGCATGAACAATGTGTTATCCTAAAATGTGGGTGTGGTGTTACTGGAATACTGTTATTAATATAAAAAACATCACAATGCTTATGAGTATTGAACTTATTTTCATGTGGTACAATAGTTATTCTAATTGTAAAGGCAATATGAATAACTACAATTTTATAGTATGAGACATGAAAGGTATAATCTATATAATCAGACATGAGACATAAAAAGGTAAAATCTATATATGTTTGGAATTTAAGTGTTTAATTACTATATGGTGCAACATTATCATTAGACTCTCCATCTCCATAGAGCATAATCTCAAATGTTCCAGCTTTGAATGAGCATAAAACACAAAAATAGTGACCATGTAGCAGAAGACTTACGTTGCAACCATGGAAATTGCGTAACCTTTTTTTGTTTTTGTTTTCATCACACCTACATAGTCTGTTGCAGTTATGTCCAGATGCAAGTGTTACATAAGTCACAACTTTTCAGTTCTATATTTTTCATATTTTTGTACAAGGCGGTAAATAGAAAATATCATGATTCTTAAACTCACCTGTGTGGCCATGCCTATATAGAGGGTAATGAGTGATCCAGGTGGTAGTTATACGACTTTAAATTCCTCATATTATTTGGCAATCATCAAGTTAACACATGTTAGTCATACAGTAATAATTAGTATTATCACCAATATCAGTGCATAGATTATAGTACCTTTTGAGGTATGATCAGCCCTTTCTCTTCGAAAATCTAAACTTCGATACTCATCACGCAATCAAGATGATTGATTTACTAACCCCCTCCATGACACACTGGTAGGGCTCAAGATACGCAAGATAGTCATCGATCTACATTGAGAACAAAACACACACCGATTAATATAACGTTAACACAACTTATAACCATTATCACAAAAGAGATACATCTACACCAACAAACACACTTGGCTCAGTTAGTCTTTCTATGTGTATCAAAAAGAGTATACAATACTCAAAAGCACAGAGCAAGATAATATTGAAATTAAATAGGGACAGACTAGAGGTGGCTAAGGTGGGACCCACGAAGATTGTTAAACAGGTCGTTCGCTGCTCCCACCAGGATATCCTGATTGGCATTCTTTTTGTTGCCACCAAGGTGCTGAACCTTCCTCGTTGGACTGATAGATGGACGCGGGCCCGGAAAATTATCTTGAATATAGGAATTATACCTGTTGCTGTTTTCTTATATTGAGGATAAGCTGAGCTACCCTCTAACTGTGCAGCCTCCTAAGCCTAAGTGGTAGGAAGAAAACGTGATTATTTTAAGAGCTGTGTATGTGTTCAATAAATTTTTTTTTTAATAATATCGAGTAAACTACGTATCAAATTGAAGAGTATAAACCGCAGGTTTGGGTGCTAAGCGAGGATTTGATGCACGTTGGACTGGGTTTGGTGGCAGATCATTGATATCCTAAGACGAATGAGGATAAATAAGAAAATAGGCCCAATGAAAAAAAGTGTAAAAAATTAATTACTCGGATGTTGGGAGGTTTCTCGCCTTTTTGAATCATCTACATGATTTGCAAGCCAAAGGAAAAAACAGGTCAGCATTATAGTTTCTTATGCCATTAAGTGATATATAAAGCAATTATAATGAAACAAACGGTAATAAGATTTAAAGATTAAAACATCAAATATAAAAATTACCTGGCACTAACAACACATCGATAGTAATCTTAATTCTTAATATATTAGATCATGCAAGGTTGAAGCCAATTTTTCTTCCTCCATTCCTATTTTATACCGCAATAAACAATTGTCATTCAATCGTCAGGCTTTTTGAACATGTTTAAATTACTTAGGTCCAGGTAACCCAAACACCCACTTGTTTAAGTAAATATGTTAACTACTAAACCAATCAGAAGTCAGATGTTAACCTCTTAAGGCCATGTTGCACTGCAATTAGATGTGACTTAAAACATGCAAACCTATTATAAAACCAAGTATCATATACTGATTTACACTAACAAATCTGGTTCACAATTAAAATAAGTGATTGTTATATCCATAGCTCCGCCTATAACTCCTCATACCAATTTGGTCTTGGAGAGTGACCATGTTTAACCTGCATGAGCATTGAGGCTTCTGATAATCATTTGGTTTAAATTGAAATATCATCTTCAACTACAAAAACAATCAGCATTTTAGAATAATAGAAAGAGCAGAAGTAATAAATTAACATATGAGTTACAACTAACCTTAGGATGCAGATCACGTAAGCATGCTTTGCAGTTGCAATTGTGACAGCAAACACGATGACCCTCAGCAAACATCTCTGTCATATCGGGGCACCTACATAACAGGTTACAAAGAAAACAATATTCATCATTTAAATAAACAAAGTCACACATATTCATATATACATTTTTAATGAAATTTAGTTCATTATGACCGCAAAAAGAAAGGAAAAAGGTTATATGATCACATTCGACTAACCTCTGTGGCTTTTCTGGTTTAGAACAACCTTTCCTTAGCTTCTTCCTTCTTCTCGGTGAGCAAATCCATAGATTTTCGCGCGGTACCAGCAGCCGCACCTTTTAAGTGTCCAATAGTCTCCGCAATCGCATCTTTAGGTTGTACTTTCTTCAATCTATTAAGCCCCTGCCAACAAATATGTAAGATCAGTAATGAAACAAAAAAAAAGCATTACCTAAAACATTTAGAATCTTTATACGCAACCTCTAGAAAAGACTAAGCCCGTAGAAATAAGATAATCCAAACACCCAATTCCAATATCTTTAATTGAAATCCAAACGTGTTCCAACCTGTACCAAGAACTACCCATTATGAGACAAAGCCCTTAACACGATTACTTGGACAAAAGGTCTATAGGTTCAACCCTACCAAACATGTTCAAACCTGCGCAAAAAAACTACCACTTACAACGTAACTGATAGAGGAAATAAAACTAAAATTCTGACCACTTACCAGAATCTATCATTACATTAGACATGTCAACAACAGTGCTTGGATCAGAGTGCTTGGATCAGGTTCGATGTGCATTTTGAAACATATTTCTTCTAGTTCCACCCTCCTCAACGTCCAATAAAGTTTATACAATCTGCCAAAGACCATAATCAATGGTTATCAATAATATTTGAATCTCATATATGTATTACACCCATATAAATGGAATAGTATACTTGTAGAAGCATCGTGTGATGCTTGTCACTCGTCTCTTGTAAATTCTTACATATCAGAATTTACTTGTCACTTGTTACTTGTCACAGATATGTAGTCATTTTTTTTTAATTTGAAAACCATGTGATGCTTTTTTTTCCTAAACATCTGCATAAATTTACGACATGTAAATCTATATACGATGTTCTACAGGTGCTGGCTATATGCAGATAATAAATAAAAAAAACCATGGGTCTGCTAAAAACTCTCATGATCGTAAGTGAAATCAAACCTAGCTCTAAAAACATGATCGAGAATGCAAAAATGATAACATAACTGAGATCTAATAAATGTATGAAACATAAATCGTATGAAATTCCCTTTTACTCACCTTTATGTGTCCTTTTACTGATTCTCATATGCAGAGACGACCGTAAACACGATTTTGATTCAGATTTATCTGATTATTTATAGATAAATAATTAAATCTGGATAACTTCATACCAGTTCCTACATAACTGATTTAGTACAATATTGGTCTAAAAACCCATACCTTATTCCATAAGCTTATCAGAAACCCTAAAAAACGTAACTTACTTGACCATTCCATCGGGGCACTTACATAACATGTTACAAACACCACATCAGAATAAAAACCAACAACATGTGATATGCATATGGGCTAAAAGAAGAATTTATAGTTTGTAATAAAAAATAATAGGAAACCTTCAATGTATCCAATAATCATAAACCCCCAGCTTACAATGGGTAAATGCTAAAAAGATCAAAGTGTTTATCATTATAAAAAACTATAACCTAATCATAAGGTTATATATTTAATTCACTACATTGAAACACGTTACTCACAATAGAACTTGTATTCTCAGTTTTAATCTAGTGTCCTGCTGTGATAACCATGTAACAACAAATAAATATTTACGACATAACCATTTAACAACAAATAGATAAACGCAACGTTAGTTCTTAATAAATAATAAGTAATCGAATCCTTGTTTGAGGAGTTAACTACGTGACCGATTTATTCACAGTTGATTTACCTTTCGTAAAATTCATTAAAGATCATGATCATTAGAGGAGATGGCTGAGGAAAGAAGATATTAGGGTTTTGAGGAAAATTAAGTATTTATGGTTTGTGTGTGTTTTTGCTTGAAGGAAGGGATACGAATAAATTTCTGTCGATTATATTTTTGGCTTTATATTTTATTTTTTCTTTTGGTATTAATATTCTGCTGAACATTATATTTATGGCTTTGCAAGATATAACTAAAACATTAAGTTGCTCTAGTGGTAAGCATACTCATTACTGTATTAACAAATCTTGGGTTCGAATCCTGCTAATTAAATTTTTAAACAACTAAAATACGGATTAATTTAGTACGAATTTTAATTAAAAAATAGTTTGCTTATGTGGCATTAAATGTGATGACTGGGCATAAATTACTTAGGTGGATTAATAGGTGGCATTAATGCATGATTACTGGGCATTATGTGGCATTGATGATGTCATACACATTCTGTTATATATATATATATATATATATATATATATATATATATATATATATATATATATATATATATGTGTGTGTGTGTGTGTGTGTGTGTGTGTGTGTGTGTGTGTGTGTGTGTGTGTGTGTGTGTGAGCATAAACCTCGTTAGTTTGAACGTTTATAATTTGGGCAAGAAATAGAGATCCCAGACTCAGAAGGGAAGATTAGAAATACATACCTTGTAGAAAGAGAAGTTAGGAGGAAGATTAAGACGTTTGTTCCATAAGGCCGAGGCCTAATCGAAGTTGAAAGGTTCACGTTTCAATGGTTTGGTGAAAATGTCGGCAATGTTGTCTTCGGAAAAGACCTTTTCTATGGCGATGTTTCTTTTCTGGAAGTTATCTCTAAGAAAATGATGGCGTATTTCAATGTGTTTGGTGCGGGAATGCAAAACAGGATTCATGCTAAGGTTGATCACTCCTTGGTTGTCGCAGAGGATGACAATGTCGCTTAGATGAACATCTTAGTCGACAAGAGCTTGTTTCATCCATAGTGCTTGTTGGCATGCTTTCCCTGCTGGCACATATTCTGCTTCGGTGGTAGAAATAGCAAGCGTGGTTTGTTTCTTTGAAAACCATGATGTTAAACAACATCCTATGAATGTAAAAAATCCACTTGTGCTTTTGCGATCAACATAATCACCTGCATGGTCAGAATCTGCATATACAATTATTTCGACCCCCGTACCTTTTGGATACCATAACCCCAATTGAGTTGTACCCTTTATATGCCTAAAAATTCTTTTGACCGCTTCGAGATGTAAAGATTTAGGATCTTCTTGAAAGCGAGCACATATACATACACTAAACATAATATCCGGCTGACAAGCCTTAAGATATAGTAGACTACCTATCATACCATGGTACTTGGTATCATCAACGGATTCACCGTCCTCGTCTTTGGTAAGTTTAGTGTCGGATGACATTGGTGTTTTCATTGGTTTTGCATCTTCTAATACAAATTTCTTTAACATTTCTTTAATATATTTAGATTGATTAAAGAAGATATCATCTTCTAATTGTTTTATTTATAGACCAAGAAAGAAAATTAATTCTCCTATCATACTCATTTCAAACTCGTTGTGCATGATTTTAGAAAAATCGTCACACATTTCTTGACAAGTAGATCCGAATATAATATCGTCTACGTAAGTTTGAACAATGATAATATGTGATTGGTTTTTCTTTGTAAACAATGTATTATCTACTAGACCCATTGTATATTTATTATCTATAAGAAAGGTTTTAAGTCTATCATACCAAGCTTTAGGGGCTTGTTTAAGACCGTAGAGAGCTTTCTTGAGTTTATATACATATTCTGGTTTTTCAAAGTCCACGAAACCGGGAGGTTGAGCTACGTACACTTCTTTATTTATGAACCCGTTTAGAAAAGCACTTTTCACATCCATTTGATAAAGCTTGATATTTTTAGCACAAGCATAAGCTAGAAGGATTCTTATAGATTCTAATCTAGCTACGGGAGCATAGGTCTCATCAAAATATATTCCTTCTTGTTGATTATAACCTTTTGTAACAAGTCTAGCTTTATTGCGGGATACTATCCCATTTTCATCTAGTTTATTTTTGAAAACCCATTTTGTACCAATTATGGTTTGAATTTTAGGTGGTGGAACTAGTTTCCAAACATCGTTTGAGACAAATTGATTTAATTCTTCTTGCATAGCTATTACCCAACTTTTGTCTTTAATAGCTTCTTTTACGTTTTTAGGTTCTATTGAGGAAACAAAACAAAAAAAATTACTTTGATTTTGAGCTTGAGACCGTAATGCTCTTTCATTTAATTTTCCTATAACTATTTTTAGCGGGTGATCTTTAGACTCTTTGACGTTAACTATTTCTTTATCTAATAGTTCATCTTCTTTGTTTTTTATCTCACTACTTTGTTTTTCATGAATTTGACTTTCAATTATGTCATCATCTATGAGAGGTTGAGATTTAGGAGGAGGACTCTTAACATTTAAGGATTCTTCTACTTTGATAGTTTCTTTATTTAGAACTACATAGGCTTTACTATTTGGTGAATATCCTAAGAAAATACCTTCGATGGATTTTGGATCAAATTTGGTAAGATAATCCTTTGTGTTTAGAATGAAGCATTTGCTTCCAAATACTTTAAAATAATCTAACGACTGCTTTTTACCTTTTAATAACTCATAAGGAGTTAATCCTAAGAATGGTCTAATGAGAATTCTATTTAAGATATATGTTGATGTGTCGACGGCGTTACCCCAAAATTTTTGAGGTATTGATTGTTCATTAAGCATGGTTCAACTCATTTTATGGAAACCGTAGAGGGGGGGGGGGTGAATACGTTTCCATTAAAAACTTTTTGTATCAAACACCCGATCAAGTATGACGTAATATGAAGAGTGTCAACAATGATCATGCAATATCTATAGATGGTATAAAGTAAACTACAACACAAACATAATCAAACCATGACACAAGTACAATCAACATATTATAAGAAACAAACCACACAAACACAAACGCAATGCAAATATAAATATAAAGCGATAAAGAATAAAATAAAATTAAAGAGATAAGTAAGAAGGCACAAACCGGACACGATGATTTACAGTTGTTCTGTAACGAAGCTCCTCTTCGCCCTACTCCACTCCCCGAGTACCCAACTCGAGAGTTACTTCACTAATCAACAAACTCCCTTCAGGCGGAGAAAACCATACAACGTCGCTTATCCTTATTTCCGACACTAAGCTAAATGTCGAGTACTAATCTTAGCTAGTACCAATCTACCACGATCCACATGATCTACTCACGATCTACCCAATCTACCCTTGATCCACTTGATCAATACACAAGCCCACAAGCTACAAGAGATCTCCAAGATCTCACCAAGATCACACTGATCTACTCCCACTTGAATCGATCTACCCTTGATCTTCTTGATCAACACACAAGCCCACAAGCTACAAGAGATCTCCAAGATCTCAACAAGATCACAATGATCTACTCCCACTTGACTCGATTTACCCGATCTACCCTTGATCTTCTTGATCAACACACAAGCTCACAAGCTACAAAAGATATTCAATATCTCTATGAGATCACAATGATCTTCTCTCACAAACCCTCAAAAGAAAAATGAACTTGATGTATACAAAGATACAACAAGTGTGCAACAAATGTTACAAGTGCTCAAACTACAACTACAACACTTTGTATCTTTGTGATACTATGTGTTCTTCTCTTGCACTAGAAGAGGAATGAAGGTGATCTTTTGGTGGGATGAAATGATCACTCTTAAACAAACTAAGACTTTCTAAATGATCAAAGAAAGTGATCTAAGTGAGGAGGGATTAGACCAGAGAAAACTGACTAGAAAAATCAAGTTGGAAGTGTAAAATGGTCCACTATTTATAGGCAAGGAGAAAACTAGCCGTTACAGAGGGACGGCACCACTAATTGTCAGACGGCACCACTAAATTTAGTGGTACCGTCGGTAGTTTAGTGGTACCGTGGACACTCCTCCATTTGTTTTTAGTGGGGAAGGTTTATTTGGGAATGTTCGGAGCTGTTTTGGGGGGAAAATGGCTTTTGTGATTTTTAAACTTATTTTTCCAAATAAAACATTTCTTTTTAATTCAAAAATAATTTGTAAAATGTATTTTTGAAAAAATGTTTTGTCACATTAAAAATGTGAAGTTTAGAGAAAAATATAATCCTTTGATCATTTGTCAAGTAGTAGATTTGTTTGTCCATACCTTGAGTGATTTACGTCGGGATGGAAATCTACGACTTTGTTGAAGCATACTTGAGACGTCGAGAGGTGTTGATGTATGTATGCATTGATGATTTGTGTTTACAAGTAACTTGCACATTTTACGTTATGCATTACAAGTTACATGTTTGTCATTATTAAAACCGAAGAAACCGTTTAGTTTAAATATCGTAATATTTGCACTAACACATTTCTTGTAAGTTTCTATTCTTACGTTCAACTACCCCGTTTGATTGCGGAGTACGTGGAGCCGAGAAATTATGAGTAATACCTTTAGTATCACAAAAGGCTCCGAATTGTACTTCGTTGTCAAACTCCCGACCATGGTCCGTACGAATAGATATTATTGGACAACCTAGTTGTTTTTTAATTTTCTTACTTAGGATTTCAAAGTGATCAAAGGCTTCGGTTTTATTTTTCAAAAATCTAGTCCATGTATACCTAGAGTAGTCATCGACTATTACTAAAGTATAGAAGTTACCTCCGTAACTTTGAATAGCCGATGGACCAAATAGATCCATGTGTAATAGTTCTAAACACTTAGTTGTAGAAACCATATTTTTAGCTTTGTGACTAGCATGGATTTGTTTTCCGACATTACAAGCATCACAAAAATGATGTTCATATTTAAGTTTTTGTAAGTTTCTTACAAGTTCTCTAGATGATAGCGATTGAATAAGTCGCCTATTGGCGTGACCCAATCTTCGATGCCAAAGGGTCGAAGTATCATCTATTGAAGTTATACAAAGTTTATCTTTAGAGTTTCCGATTTTCATTACAAAAAGACCGTGTTTCCTAACCCCTGTTCCTATGGTTATTCCGTCTTTTAATATTTTGCTACCGGACTCACTAAATAGGACATCACATTTTTTATCAACTATTTGACTAATACTTAGTAAGTTAAAACCTAGGTTATCTACGTCACACACATTATTAATGGTTAAAGAGTTATGTGAGATCGTACCTTTGCCGATGATCTTACTTTTCCCATTACCAAAAACTACGTTACTTCCATCGCAAGCCTTGTAGGATGAAAACAGGCTTTTATTACCCGTCATGTGCCTTGTGCATCCGCTGTCTTTAATCCATTCGTTTGGTTCTAGATCAACCTTTAGACAGACCTATAAGCACAAAGAAACTCAAGCGTTTGGTCCCCAATATCTCATGAGTCCATTAGTTTTAAACAAACCATTCACTTGGTTCACAAAAGGAAGATAGTTCCAAGGTCCAAAATTTGGTGTTTGAAAACCAT
Source organism: Artemisia tridentata subsp. tridentata (assembly GCA_021014915.2). Classification (NCBI taxonomy): domain Eukaryota; kingdom Viridiplantae; phylum Streptophyta; class Magnoliopsida; order Asterales; family Asteraceae; genus Artemisia; species Artemisia tridentata. The sequence goes on along the minus strand of CP139509.1, from coordinate 110,172,291 downwards.
TGTGAACACCATTGTTCTATCCTATTTGATTAACGTTACTTTTAGGATAAGGTATGTTTGGTCTCCTAACTGGTGTTTTCGGTCGACCATTTGGTTTTCTTAAAATTCCTTTATTGTGATGTGGTACATTAATATTTCTATCAGGAACATTAGGCGTTTTCTTTTTATTTATAACTACAAACTCTTTTCTAGATGATTTGGACAAGTTAATTTTAGATTTTTCTGTACCAGATGTTCGGATCCTTTGATTAAGCCTAGCCGGATCCCTTTTGGAGAGATATGCCGGATCCGTCACCTCAGAAACAGATGGATCAGCAGATTTAATAAATTTTGTTGAATTTTTTTCGCTAGTCAAAGGCATACAATCTGTAAATCCTACTCTATTTTTATTGTTTTTGACTTGTTGTGTATCTATTATATCTTCTAAGCATTGTGTAGTAAGTCTAGCAATTTTAGAGTCTTGGTGATCAATTATAGTTTGAAGACTTACACAAAGTTTACATTCTACACTTGCTTCTTTCCCTTTTCAAGTCTTTTTAATTTTTATTTAAGCTCTAAAACTTCTTTTTCTAAGATTTCAATTTCACTTTTAAGAAGTTTGTTTTTGTTAATGACTTTAAGACTAATTTTGCAAAGTTTATTATATTCTAAGCTTAGAGATTTATCATCTAAAGATGAGCTACTATAATAGAGAGAATCGGAATGTACCTCATTAGATTCTTTGGCCATGAGACATATCTCTTCTTTCTCCTCTTCACTAGGATACCAAGAGCCGCTAACGAACGCATTTTGCTCACCATTAGATTGTTTGGGACAATCACTTATAAAGTGGTTTGGATCACCGCATCTAAAACACTTTCGGTCATCTTTAATTTTCTTTTTCTTCCTTGAATTTTCGGAAGCCTTTCTTGTCATCGTAAGGCTGTTTTACGAATCTTCCTCTTCTTCTAAAGAACTTCTTGAAGTCCCTTACGGGCATGGCATATTCTTCATCATCGCTATCCGAGGACGAAGTGTCTTCATCACTATACTCCTTTTTAGCTTTTAGAGCTAGTGACTTGTATTTCTCCTTCTTTTCCTTTGAGGCCTCGGACTCTTTAGCCAATACTACCTCATACACTTTGAGGTTCCCAATTAGCTCGTCGAGAGAAAGGATTGTTAAGTCATTTGATTATTCAATTGCCATTACCTTTGGTCTTCATTTGGCCGGAAGTGCCCTCAAGAATTTCCTGACATGATTACGCTTGGAAAAAGATTCGTCAAGTGCTATTAGTGAAGTAATAATAGTATTAAACCTACTAAATGCATTACCAATACTTTCATCATCCGATATTGAGTGTTGCTCATATTGTTGAATAAATAAATCAATTTTATTATTTTGCACTTGTTTGTTTCCTTGATGAGTAATTACTAAACAATCCCAAATGTCTTTAGCGGTTTTATGCATAAAAATCCTTTCATATTCCTTTTTGGGTAAGGCGTTGTATAGAACTATTTTTGCTTCATTATTTTTAGAAATCATTTTATTTTGTTCATCTTTTAAAACCGAGGACCCAACCTCATTTTTGTCAGTAGAGATATTCTCAAATACCGGCACATAATCCCCATCAACAATAATATTCCAAAGATCAATATCTTTAGACTTCACATACGTTTCAAATCTATTTTTCCAATATATGAAACCATTAGCTACAAAGAGTGGTGGTCTTTACATAGATTGCCCTTCCTTGTAGTTTTCAAAATCCATTTGATCGAAAATGTTTTAAAATACAATTTATTTAAAAACTTTTATAAAACCTGCTCTTGATGCCAATTGTAGAAAACTAGTAAGGGGGTTGAATAGTTTTTACCGATTTAAATTTAGTTTATAAAAACTTTTAGATTGATTGTATGTGAAACCTTTGGATGTTGAGATATAGATAATGCAAGATACTAGTAAAGAAATAAATACGTGAAAGTAAAGAGATAAATGATAGAAGTGTGACACAATTGTTTATAGTGGTTCGGCTACAAGGATACCTTCCTTGCCCTACTCCACTCCCCAAGACACCTACTCGATAGTTCGTAAACACTATGTCAACAAGCTCCCTCAACCGGTAGAGAAACCTTCACAACGTCGCTTACACTTTGTCCGGTATAAAGCTAAATACCGAGTCCTTAGCACGGCGGACCAAACCAACACAGCAATACAACTAACACAACAACTTTGAGAATACAAGAAGAAGTATCAACAACAAGAAACAACTCAGTGGTCTTGAGGTGATAAGAAGTCCGAGCTACTTGAGAAGAAGGATGGGTCATATGCAAGAAAACGTGATCTTGTCTTGTAATAAGAGCCTAGAGAACACAAGAGAAAGAGAGCTACAAGAATAATCTTTAGATCTGAGGTTAGAGAACTTAGAATATAGAGAGAAGATATATCTAAGTGGGGTGAGAAACAAAAGAGAAATGACTCACTATTTATAGGCAATTCTGAGCATGTTCACCCGAATCCGGCAGATCCCTTCTCAAAGGGATCAGGCCAGTGTAAAGCAAGGGATCCGGCTATCTGGTAGTACCCGTTCGGATTTTGGGTTACAATTCCGGGTTTTGGGTTATGGGTCAAGGTCCATGGGTCAAGTGATGTTATGAATAATGTCAAAGACATCTTGGGTCATAGGTTATGGACTTTGGGTCATGGGTCATGGGTTTTACTCATTATTTAAGTCATGCATGATGTCATGCAATGGGTCATGGGTTATAGGTTATGGGTCAAGCTCCATGGGTTATGGATTATCCAACTCATTTCATGCATTTTATTTATTACAAGAAGTATACTTTAATTATAGCATGTAAATGGTAAATTGTAAATGTAAGAACGTGTAATGTTTAGATTTATACTTTTACATAATGTTATGTTTGTTATCGACAAAACTTAAAGAGATCGATAAATATTAATAAACGTTTTTACGGTTTATTTGTATTAACATAATATGTACTTAGATAAGTTGGGAATAAACTTTTTAATCTTTGCCGGTAATTGACAAGGTTGATCTACATGGTTTTTGCTACAGTTGTCCTGGTCTTGGTTCTAATGTGCCTGAAAGTAAGGGGGTTCATCAGGTTAAAAGTAGACCGGACTTAAGCCGAATGAAAATAACAAAGATGCAAAGTGGTTGGTGTAAACTAACTCTAATGAACCAATTTAGATCATTCTAGAGAGCTACTTTACAGCAGTCTAAATTCAGCTTAATGAACAGCTTTACTTATGGCATTTTAGAACCAATACAATGACAGCAAAAACATGAACTAGTTCGTGAAACAATAATAGGCTGTGATTTCTAGTTTGAGAAATAGAAGTTTATATAATATGGCTTGAAATGAAGTTTTGTGAAACAGAATTCTTGAGAAGCCTTATAATCGACAAGGAAACCGGAGATAACTTTGGATCCGGATCTCCAAAATCAGATTCTTCACAATCAAATCTTAATCCAACATGTGTTAACTTATTTATGTGGTCAGATTTTCTGTTTATAATAAAATTGTTTGGTTACTGATTATTAGGACTAAGATCATGTAAAGAGCCTCAAACTTGTGGCAAGTGTAAAATATAAATCTTATGGACGCACAAAAAAGTTGTCAAAAAATATGATCTGTTAATGCTTCATACATGTCAAGTATCCTAAGAAGTGTGTGTGATGTTTGGTAATCAAAAGGGGAAGAAAAGTAGAAGAAACATATGAAATAACCTTTATGCCCTTAACTAAAAACAAAACAAGACATCAAATAACGGTGTTGATCAACAGATTGCGGTCAAAAGGACTCAATCGGCATCCAAGTTTTGGACTCACGGCGACTAAAATCCCAAGTTTTTGGGCCCAGGCAATGTTTTTGGACAAGTTTATGGACCAAGGGTGTATTTTTGTCTATATATAATATATATCAAATTGGCTATTCTTAAGGTTCAATGTTCCATGTAAGGCAAATGAGATTTTTAAAATTATATCTTATGCCAAAATGGAACAGAGCCATGTCAACAATTATATAGTTTAAGGTTGAAGTTCAAATACAGATAATGTAATAACGTATACCCCTTGGCCCTTGCATTGAATCTTATCTCATACATGAATTGTTTTAAACGAGTAAACGATGTCTGAGAAAGAAATAAGCCAGAAAAAGAACGAGTGGCGGCAATTCTAATAATATTGGACTCACTTCAATAAAATTTTGTTAGGAATTTTATTGATACGTTCTTCAAGCTACAAAAATAGTTGTTTGAATATTTATAAGATATAATTTCTTATAGAAAAGATTAAAATATAAATGTATGATATTTTTCTTAAGTTGATTAATAGTTCGGGTTTGTTTTAAAAAATTGTATTTTACTATTTGTTGACCATTAGTTTTGTAATAGTACAAAAAGAAATCATATACTAACTCCACATGTGTTAAATATTGGCAAATTCATATAGAATTGAGCAATATGCTGTGCACGTCAAGCTAATAGCCAAAACAGGTTTGACCTTTGAGAAAAAAGAATGTCCACTTTGATTAATTCAATCATTGCTATATAAAATAATATAAATTAATCAAAATTTATACCATTTCAGACCGTTTTAAGTTTTAACATTCATTTTAGACTTTATTACTGTATAAAATAACCATGCTCATATTTGAACTAAGTTTGATAACTCATGATAACATATGAAGAGCATGCATATTGCATAGGTTGGATCGCATCGCTTAAAAGCCTTTATTGTGTCACTTTTTTTTAGCAAGTAATTGTTTCCCGTGGTTCAACTCATACATTTTGTATACGATGTTTTATTTCTGGCATAAGAAAACAGTAAAGTTTTTTGTTCCAAAAAATAAACTAACACAAAAAAATGTTGTGTGCGTTCATTTGTGTTGATATTGTTCTCTTGGTTACGTTAGTTATGCTAAATTTTTTTTGAACACTTAGGTGCCGTTTAGTTGTAGAAAATTTTTCCTCTTTTTTTGTTTCTAAATTCTTTGAGAAGGGAATGATTTTTCTTCAATAGAGAAGAGTTGAGAATTTTGAAAACCCGTTTAGTTGGAGTTATATTTTTCTTATTTTTTAAATGATAAGAAAATTACCTCAAATTGCGATGTGGCGGCGACGGTGGGCAGTGGAGGATGACGCGAGAGATTAGGGGTAGAATGGTGTATGTGTGTTTTTTTTTAGTTGAGAAAGAAAAAAGTGAGAATGACATAATGGGCTTTTCAATTTTTTAGTTAAAATTTAGAAAATGAGAACTTCATTTTTTTTGAAAATTGTTGGAAAATAATGCGACTAAACGGATTTTCAATTTTTCATTTTCACATGAAAAATTTCCTAGAAAAATGGGATATTTTTCACCAACTAAACGCACCCTTAAGTTCTCATTGATTGCAAGACTATATAGAATATGGGTTATGTTATTAAGACCCCTCTATAATGTGACAATAGGAGGTTTTGATCAAAATGTACAAACCGCGATGCACACCGTACAAACCCGCAATGCACAGCGTCCCACGAAACCCCCTATGGGAGGGTCCGTATAAACTCCCCATAGAATATATGTGATATGTCGTACGTATCTAACGAGCTATCGCTATATGATAGTAGTATAGTACAAATAGTAGTTCCAATAATTTGTTTTGTTAGGTATATTGCATGTATAAGCAATAATTCTGAACATTGTATCTGTTCGTGTTCGTTTACTTTAACGAAACAAAAACATAACCGGCCCATATATTTGTTTATAGAAATTGTTAGATGATTAACCAGCCCAATATGGAGTTGCTTAAAATTTGATTTATTTATTTATTTATTATTATTATTTTTTTGAACTTACTTAAAAATTGATTAAAACCACACATAGGCTAGGGGTGTTTATCGGTTCGGTTATTCGGTTTATTTGGTTCGGTTAAAGTTTCTTCTGATAAAACCGAAAACCAAACCGAACCGAATCGAATTCAAATTTGATTCAACCGAACCGAATAATCAAAAACCGAATCGAATAACACGAATTACATAATTTTAACTATTTTTTATTTAATTATAATATATTTCTACCAAAAAAACTTTTTTTTTAACTTAAACAATGTTACATTTAGAGTAAATTACATAAATGGTCCCTATGATTTGTCGAAAATTTCACCTATCGTCCCTCAAACTTAAAAGTTGCATATATCGTCCCTATCGCCTCCAAAAAATAACACTCGTGGTCCTTTTTATTAACGAGTGCTAAGTGTATTCCGTTATAATTTACACGTTAGCCCCTATTGGTTAACGATTGCTGCATCGTTTATCATTTATAATAACGGCCGTTTATAATTTAAAGTTTTTCGACTTTAGATATGTTTTTATATATTTTTATCCGTTTTTCTACGTTTTCATCCCTTTTTATACGTTTTCTTACGTTTTTATCAGTTTTCGTCCGTTTATAATGTTTTTCTTACGTTTTTATCCGTTTTCAACCATTTTTATTTGTTTTCATACGTTTTTATATGTTTTGTCTTTTTTTTTTTATGTTTTGATATGTTTTTATACATTTTTTTTTTACATTTTTATCCGTTTTCATCTATTTTTCTTACGTTTTTGTTCGTTTTTCTTACGGTTTTGTTCATTTTTATACGTTTTCGTTCATTTTTATACGTTTTTTTTTAACGTTTCATTGGTTTTTATCCGTTTTCATATGTTTTCAACCGTTTTCATCCGTTTTTATACGTTTTTTTTTTACGTTTTCATAGGTTTTTATTCATTTTCATATGTTTTTATCTGTTTTTATACGTTTTTATATGTTTTTATTCGTTTTCTTATGTTTTTATCTGTTTCATCCGTTTTTATACATTTTTGTCCGTTTTTCTTACGTTTTTGTCCGTTTTTATACGTTTTGTTCCGTTTTTATACACTTTTTTACGTTTTTATATGTTTTTATCCGTTTTCATCCATTTTTATACGTTTTCATCTGTTTTTATACGTTTTTAAGCGTAAGAAAATGTATTAGAACAGATGAAAATGGATAAATACGTTTTTATCCGTTTTCATATGTTTTTATCTGTTTTCATCCATTTTATACGTTTTCATCCATTTTTATACGTTTTTATCCGTAAGAAAAGGCAGAATTGCATATATATCCCTCACAAAGTGAATAATAGCATATATATCCATTGTACAAGTTTTTGATGCACATAGTACAATAATTTTTATGCATGCTTTGGATATATATGCAATTATGCATTTTCGGAATGATATATACGCAAAAACCCTGTAAGAAAATGTATAAAAACGGATGAAAATGGATAAATACGTATAGAAACGGATGAAACGCATAAAAGCATATAAAAGTAGATAAAACCCATGAAAACATAAAAAAAAAAGCGTATAAAATGGATGAAAACGTATAAAAACAAACAAAAACGTAAGAAAACGGACAAAAATGGTATAAAAGCCGACGAAAACGTAAAAAAATAGGTATAAAGATGGATGAAAACGGTTGAAAACATATGAAAACTAATGAAAACATAAAAACGGACGAAAACAAATAAAAATGTAAGAAAAACAGATGAAAACGGATAAAAACGTAAAAAAATGTATAAAAACGGATGAAAACAGATAGAAACATATCAAAACGTAAAAAAAATAGACAAAGCATATAAAAATGGACGAAAATGGGTTGAAACATAAGAAACATATAAAAATGGATGAAAACAGATAAAAACGTAAAAAAAAAAAAAAAAAAAAAAAAAAAAAAGGACGAAAACGTATAAAAACGGACGAAAACGGATAAAAACGTAAGAAAACGTATAAAAAAATGATGAAAACGTATAAAAAAGGATGAAAACGTATAAAAACGGGCGAAAATGGATAAAAAAGTATAAAAACGTATCTAAAGTCGAAAAACTTTAAATTATAAACGGCCGTTATTATAAAGGATAAACGATGCAACAATCGTTAACCAACAGGGGCTAACATGTAATTTATAACGGAATGCACTTAACACGCGTTAAAAAAAGGACCACGTGCGTTATTCTTTAGAGACGACAGGGACTATATATGCAACTTTTAAGTTTGACGGACGATAGGTGAAATTTTCGACAAACCACTGGGACCATTTATGTAATTTACTCTTACATTTATATTAAGAAAGAGTTTTAGTATTTTTTTTCTTCATATAAATACATTTTTTTTTTTTTTTTTGGAAAGGTTTCTTCATATAAATACATAGAAAAAATATATATTTATATGAATTCGGTTCGATTTTCGGTTTTTGTTGCCAAAACCATATCCAAACCGATAACCGAATGTTTAGTTCGGTTCAGTTTTGACCAATTCGGTTCGGTTATGAATTCCGTTCAGTTTTTTTCAATTCGATTCGGTTTCAGTTTTCGGTTCATGTGGATATTACCTGTGAACACCCCTACTTAGGCTTAAGTTTATTTGAAAGAACATTAGTGCTGAGTGGCCCAAGTAAAATAAATCTCACGAACACTTCAAGTCTTCAACACTATAGTTTACTTTTGAGTATCAACTCGTGGCTGGTCCAGTGGCCCATTTCTTTCTACGGTAATAACATAATTTTTAATACTCCGTAAAAAAAATACGACGCCGTATGAAATATGAAAGGCTTTGCATATTTTACTCAACATGTATTCAACATCTCTCAGTTGTCTAACGTAGTAACGCATCACACATATTTAAGCACTGAACAACATTTAATCACATTTTCATACATCATCTATAGTCGTAAGTATACTATATTCATCTATCATTATTAGCTTTTATTTGTATTTGTTTTTTTTTTTATCGATTTTGGGCAAATATATCATATTCCAGTATGCATATTTTTTTGTTCCTAATCTTGGATAAATATATATGAAATATTGTTTAGACAATATATAAAACTAAGTGTCAATTTGAACAAAATGAGCATTTGGTCTAGTGGTATGATTCTCGCTTAGGGTGCGAGAGGTCCCGAGTTCAATTCTCGGAATGCCCCAATTGTATTTTTTTTTTTCTTAAAATCTTTTGCAGTCTGTACAGTTTAGTAAACGTCATAAATGACCTTTCATCTATTCGATAACCTTCATGCACCCTAGACATATTAGCAAACCAAAAACCATTAACTGTTATTCCAGACATTATAAGGAATTTATAAAATCATATTCATCCATGAAAACATGCTATTTTTATCTTGGATGTATTTTCTTTTCTTTTTGTTGATGCGTCAACTTAAATTTTGCTATAATTCTTTTGAACTTTAACCATTATAGTTTTTAGTCAGAAAACATGTTTACGAAAAAAATAATTGCCAAGAGTAGTGATGATTATGACATCACATGTAGTTTTCTTCTAAAATAACAGCTTAAAACTAAGATTGTTTTGTACTAACCGTAGGCATTTAACAACGATTCAAATACTATGATATTTTGTTTTAAACTTTAATTGTGTGTTGAATACTTTTGCGTATTTTGGAGTGTTTTTGTGGTGGTATATTGACGGGTGAAGGTGGAGAACATGGCAAACAGAGACGATGAACCCAAAAGTAAACTTCACATTCTTCAAGACTATGCTAGATTAACGTGTATGATTATTTACTAGGTTTATGTAATTCAAGTTTTACTGCGGGTGGAGATAAGTCACTTTTCTTCATTTCATATCTCTTATAATAAGAGAAAACATAAAATGGTAAATCAATTCTTTTGTTAGCTACTCTATGAGAGCTCAATTTTGAAATCAGGCCTTTTTATTGGCTAATAACAGTCAAAATTGAATTCGTTTAGTCAAACTTTTGATAAATTCGATGCGGAACAAAAATGAAAATACCTATGTCCTTTTGAGCTTGTTTTTCTAATTTTGGACGTAAGTGTAAATACAAGTTATATTCTGATTGGTTAATATAATCTACAATCAAACCTTACCTTTTTTTAAAAATGACTAATCTTAAATATAGTTCGATTTCCATAATTTTCAGGAAATTTATATACTTAACAAAAACTCCATGCACTTTAATCTTTGTAAAAAAAACAACTATTGTTGTTGTTGTTGTTCTTGCTGCTGTTTCTGCAAATGGTAAAATGTAAAACTAACCACACTTTCTCTCTTCAACTTGAAACGGTAAAATGTTCAAAATCTTAACTCATGATTACACCTGAGTCCGCCACCTTCTCCAATATCATTACAGTCTCATAAAGTGAATGTTACACTTTTAGTTCTCATGACTTATTTAAATAAAAGAAAACAATAATATATTTTAGAGAAGATTACCAATTATGTTAAGAGTGTCTTTGGTTTGCAGGTGAGACTGGAATAGTATTTGTATTTAGTATAGATTTGAAAGTAAAGTAGAAAGTAAAATTTTAATGATTATTTTAAATATAGATTTGTTTATTATAAATAAATTGGTTATTAGTTGATTAAATTGAAACAAAAAAACTAAAGAATATTATTTTATGTTGCAAGAAGAAGAGAGACAACGCTGAACACAATATACATATAATGTTTGATCGACTTCAATTTCAAAATCATATTCATCCAAGAAGAATAATGTTTGACCATTATTGTGTTCATGCTATTTCTATCTAAACAAATGAGTGTCATGCCACTCAGTGGAGGATCTAGGAATTCGAGACAGGGTATGCACAAATATAAATAAAACTATTAGAAATTTTGAACTTTTGGGCCTGGAATTCGGGCTAGGTTTTTCAGGCCGGGTTTACCGGTTGAGCAAGATATATATATTTTTTTTTCTTTTTTCAAAGTTGTCGAATTTTGATTTAATTTATCGAGTTTGGGTTATTTAAGCCTAAAGCACTCAAATTTTAACAATTTTAAGAACTCAATTGTGCCGTAAAATATACATGTACTATATAACGTATAAACAAATATACTTTTAAGTCAACATCCCAATCGATAATGTATACTCATCACACAAGACATTGAAAACAGACATTGAAATTACTATCTAACCGGGTACTAGCATTAAAATCCTAATTTTAAATTATAATGAAGCTGGATTCAACATTAGAACATAATCCAAAATAATAGGAAAAAAAACTTGATTTTATATGTAGTAGAAATTCTAAACTTGATCTAAAACACTTAGCAATTTAAACAGGTTAGGCCCTAGAAGAGGAGAAATGATAAGCCTAAAAACTTAACATCACAAATGGCCCACTAAAACCACAAAATCTATTGACTATTTGACCTTATATCATCTTCTTCACAAAAGAGCCGCTAACACTACTTATTCAGATTTTCAGGAGAGTTTCTTCCATTTTCTCTCACAACTTAACAATGGTAAGATCGATTTTGGTATTTACCCATAATTATCCTACATTTTGGAGAGTGTGCATTCTCAAATTTTTAGTGTATTTAGTAACCATTGAAAAAAACAAAACAAATTACACTACTATAAATTTTCATAGAGTATGCACGTGCATACCCTGTTTATAAGGTAAATCCGCCCCTGATGCCACTTCAGTTCTATCTAAAGAATATTATTGTGTTCATGCTATTTCTATCTAAACAAATGAGTGTCATGCCACTTTAGTTTCAAAATCATATTTATCCAAGAAGAATAATGTTTGATTAATGGAGTTACCGGTAACAATGCAATATAAATTTAGATTTTGTTTTAATAACTCATGTAATGAGATGGAAAAGAATATATGTTTACAATACTCATAGAATTAATTTATACACATTCAGATATGTAATATATAACACATCTATTTATTCTAATAAACGTGAATAATGTACAAGCCTATGAAGCAACAAAAATCATTAATGCCATGACGTGTCTTCTCTCCTATTGGTCAGAAAATAATTAATACTCTCTAGTGTACAACACTGCTATGCACTACTCCTTTCCCTTCTATATGAAAGCTGTTATTTTTTGTAGGTCAAAAAGCCATCAATTCATTCTCATTCTTAAACCTCATCAAGATTCTAACGCCACATTCAATGCTTCTTTTTCTGTTAAGTAATTAAATCATTCAAATTCTTTGTAAAACAATACAATTTTTTGTAACTGAATGTCTATGCGTTCAAATCACTGATTCAATACCATTATCCATTCAAAAAAGCACCACCGATTCAAAAAACACATTCAAACTCCCGAATCAGTATTTAACTTCAATCATAAGATATGTTGCGATTCCAGTCATGGTTGCATCATTTTTCTATGCCATACCTAAGAAGTAGATCTATGCAGTAGGTTTTTGCTGGCCAAACCTTCAAATCGGTAATTATCTCTTAATTTTGTGCATATTCAATATAATATGATTGAAATTTATTATTTTTTATTTCGATTCAACTATAATATGTTTTGTGCATATTCAATTTAATATGTTTAAAATTTACTATATTTGATCTGTTACAGTTTTTTAGTTTAATTATTGTTGATTGTATGTTTGATTGTTAATGTTGATAAGATTTACTATTATTTTGATTTTGTTTGTTGGTCGGATTATAATTGAATGTTTGTTGATGATCGGTTAAATTTTGGGTTTTTTTTGTAGTATTGCGTTTACTTTTTGACTTCTAGATATATAGATGATCGTTTTTGTAGTTTCGTGCATTTGTTTCCTTGCTAAGTAGGTCAACATTCAAGCATATGGAGTATGGTTTTGAGTTTGAAGTAATGTCGGTTGTTTTTGTTATGCAGCAAAAGGGATTTATTCAGTTAAAATGCGAGGCGATGTTGAAAGGTTTATTTTATGTCAAAACATATGCTAAAATGAACTTCATCATTAGGATCCGTGTGTGCACGACTTCTTACTCTTATTACCATCATCATCGCAACAGATTCAGAAAGTGTAAGTAGCGTCTAATTCGATGTCTTGATGGCCATCCTTTGAAATTGGTAATGATCTTGATTCTAGAGATATTCTATTTTGGGTTTAGATCTTAAAAGACAAAAGTAGGTGTTTTGATGTGTTGTTTTTTTTAGGTTTCGATTGAAATCCCGTAGTAAAGCTCTTTGATGTGTTGTTTTTATTTAGCGTTTCGATACAATTTATAATATATTGGGCTTTGATTAATTTCAATTCAAAAAAATTGTAGATTTCTTTGTTGATTATGCAGGTTAAATTCAGGAAGGGGCTAATGAGATCAACAAAAAAGGTGAACAAGTGAGTTACTCTATCTATATGAATTATATAAACAAGTGACGAACATTCTATTAAACTATTATTCATTCTTACAGGAGAAACCAACAAGATCTTTAATGCAATAAGTTCCAACTTCCATGTATGTTGCTATACTATTCATCTAAGTACAAAATGCTACACCAGTGCAACAAGATTGTTTTACAGCATACTGTTGTTAAAGCAGGTATTGTTTGCAGACGTATTTAAATATTTTCTTTACTTGTGTGTTTGTCTATTGGTTTCCTTTCCGTTATTAATTTCTTTTGTGATTAGAGGTGGTACAATGGGCGCGTCGGGTGGGTTGAGTAACGGGTCAAACCGGGTTCAAACTGAAACATGTCATCTTTTATATTGTATATGATGAATTTGTCAATCCTGATTAAAAAACAATATTCTAATACCATATATCTAAATTTTCGAATAAAACGGTTAATTAAGTATGAGGATAGTTGCATTAAAAGTAGACTCGAAAACTTTCGGCCCCTTTTAGCCATCTTTTTTGTAATTGACCCGTTTATAAATAGACACAACCAAATCGACCAATTATAAGTATCTGCGTTGAAGTAAGCCCCTGATAATCGGGACAGTTTTGTTTCCAAAATGCTTCCTTAGTTCCATTTGAGCCGGCTGCAGAAACACCAGAAACAAAGGGAGCTGTTGTTTTGGGTGATATCAGAGGCACATGAAGCAACTTTTGCTAAAATTTCCATGTATTTGTGTCTATTGTTTGTACTGCCATGTTTTTTTTCATTCAAATCAGACAATGATTAACAAGAAGCTTCAAGGTATACACCATCATTATCTCGACGGCTATATCAAATCAGGAAAATAAGGTCACTAACTAACGATGGACTTGGACATTAGTATTTTGTAAACATGAATGATCTTTTTAATGATGCATGCGTATAGAAGTATCCTAGGTATATCATTAAATAAGATTAACAAAGTTCGAAATTCTTCATTCATAAGTGATCATTTAAGAATATATGCTCAACATCTTAGACATCAAGATTGTGGCGTGACTGATCGCAAGTAGGTATTACGTAGTAATGAATTATAAGGTATACACCATCATTATCTCGACAACTATATCAAATCAAGAAAATAAGGTCACTAATTAACGATGGACTTGGACATTAGTATTTTGTAAACATGAATGATCTTTTTAATGATGCATTCGTATAGAAGTATCCTAGGTATATCATTAAATAAGATTAACAAAGTTCGAAATTCTTCATTCATAAGTGATCATTTAAGAATATATGCTCAACATCTTAGACATCAAGATTGTGGCGTGACTGACCGCAAGTAGGTATTACGAAGTAATGAATTATAAGGTCGAAACTTTACACCACAACTTAAATATGTAGAAACAATCCATTAGGTAATCTGAAAATTAAGCTTGGTGATATTCCAGAAGAAACGAGACTAATATGGAGTATTTGGCAGGTGGAAATATTTGAAACATTCTGTATTCTTGGATTAGAGCATGGAGCTACATATTCGGAAATCGAAAAGGGATATATGAGACTTTCTATTGAGTACCATCCAGATAAAAATCCTGATCCAGGTTGACGTTTGTTTTGACCACCTGTTTTGGTTCTATTAAAAGGAAGTCTTTTAGCGATAACTTTTAATCTGCTTTTTCAGAGGCACACAATTAATTTGTGGTATATTATCAGGCTTTCACAGATCCAACGTCACGTACTAACTTTGAAAAATACGGGCATCCTGATGGCAGACAGGTATCACATCCTTCACTATTAACGTTAGTGATTTTCTTCTAACCAAGCTTAGTGAAATAGGGTATTTAATATATATGTTGTTTCTACAGGGGCTTCAAATGGGCATTGCCCTCCCTCAGTTTCTACTGAACTTTGATGGGAAGTCGGGCACAATAAACTTACCTGGGATTGTTGGGGTTTACATTATTTTACCACTGGTGACTGCTGTTATGTACCTATCTAGATCATCCAAGTATACTAGAAACCATATCTTGAAGCATACGTTATCTGCATATTTCTATCTTAGGAAAACCTCTTTGGCACTATGACAATCCGCTATTTTACAGGTCAATACTATTCAATAAAACTCAAATTACTTATCTTGACATTTACTTGAGAACAATTTACGTATAAATTTTTACTTGAATCAACGTAAAATACCTTTCAAGTGCACTAGGACTTTAGGCTATATTTAGTCCACAACATTCCAACACCTTGCTCCTACTCCAGTTCGAAATTTTAATCTCTGAGACAGTTCCCTTCTCTTTATTTACTTACGATTGTTAATTTAACAAACGCTGTTCGTGATTTAAATAAACACCCGATATACCCAAAACTCCTAACAATTATTTTTAATGCATTTTTATACTTCCTAAATTATTACCAAAGTTCCAAAAATATTTCATTACGTTTAATTACGCGTAACTTACGTTAATCACCAAACCAATAACCAATACCTATTTTTAATACCCAATACATACAATATATACACTTTTGTATAAAATTAAATCATCTACTCCTATTTTTACTCTTATACCCCCCCCCCTTGTTCCATAATAATCAGTAGACAACTTTTCTACTTGCAATTAATACAAGACCAAGAACCATAAAACATGGAGTTGTAACACTAGATTTTTGGAGGCTTGACTAGAACTTTGTCCCCCCCCCCCCTCCTAGCCATTTGGCTAACACCATCACACCAAGCCACCATGTGTTTTTGAACAACTATTAAGATTATGACTTCAACTTGCTATAAATACATGACATTAAACACATTTACATACCCTTAGCACAAGAGAAAAAAAAACAAACATAACCACTCATCCCCTCATATAGTTTGATCCACCAAGGAGCAAGGGAAAGAAGGAGAGTTGTTTTGGCTAGCTCAAGTAACATTAGGGTACATTTGTAAGGGTTTAGAAGCATTGAATTTGGGTTAATCAAGTAAATTACCTCCTCATCACACTAATCACCTTAAGTAAGTAATACTTTACTTTCATAAATTTTACACTATTTATATCATGAATAATTAGTTTCAAGTTACATACACTTGATTATCACTTTGTACATGTTGGTGAAACTTTATAACCACAATGATCTTTTAACTAATGACTATGTTTCAAATATATTTTCATGAACACACAAGATAATTGTTAATCTTAACAAGAAAGTGGAAACTAAAACCCTATATATAAACTAGTGAGCTTGTTATATTAACTATTCTTGATGGTCACTTGAATTTATGAGAAATGAAACTTTTAATATTGCTAAGTTTATTGTTAAATAACTATTGACATGTTGAGAAATCGGTGGAAGAGCTAGGATTAGTTTGGGAGTTGTTGTTAAGCGGTTTTGGATAACTAGAAGGCTAGGAAACATGTTTTGACACTTTTAGAAGAGAGGCTGTCCCATTCGACCTCACCCAGAAAAATCAGTAACTTGGTGGCAAGATTAGGCTAGAAATATAGAAAATAGACTCTATAACGAAAACGTAACCGCTTGAATGAGTTAAAACGGACTTATAACGAAGAAGATACGTTAGTTTTAAGTTGTGCGACGAAAATGAATTTTCTGAAAATATAGATGCTGTTGGGAATTTTCAAGAGGTAAAAACTGATGTTAAAAGTTAACTAGACTAGCTGAGGCACTAAAAACATATTAGTATACTTAAACACGAACCCGGTGATGTATAAAACTTAAGAATCGGAGCTAAGACGAGAGAGTTATGGCCTAATGAAGATTGCGACGAAATATAAATTTTTGACAGCTTATTGTTGCTAATAGAAAGCTGTTAGAATTTTTCTATATAGATTTTGGACACTTTAGAGTCGGATTTATCTAAAATGACGTAAACAAAAATGGTAGAACGTTATGTATACTTGTTAGGCGCGTTAGAGGTTTTCAAAAATACTTATTAACAAGACGACGATAGTTTAATCACGAGATTAACTAGTTACGTTTTTTTAAAAGGGTTACTCTACTTAATAAATAGACGCATTGACACAACTATATTTTTGTCAATAAATATTGCAACAAATATGTACAAATATAGACGTACTGAAACGACGACTTAGAGAAAGCTATGCCATGTGCACAGACATTTCAGATGATAGGAAGTATGTGATCGACACGTTTTTGTATGATGAATATTGTAAGGATGCTGCTGTCATCGAATCGCTGTGGGCTTGTGTTCATCAGATAGAGAACCAGATTTCCAACAAGGTCCGTTGGAGTTTGGAAGAGAATGTTGAAGCTGCTAGGGTTGAACAACAACGACAACAACAACAACAACAAAATCCACCACCACTACAACAGCAACAACAACCACAACTACAACAAGGTGCATCAAGTTCATCTACACCAAGGGTGGTTGTGCAACAACAACATTTGCGTCATCTGGATCATTTCCAGCCAAGTTTCGAGGAAAATGTGGCAGTTGATGATGGTGGTTTGACTTCTGACATGGAACGGGATCTGAGCAGGTTGGAAGCTCAATGGGAAGAAGAGAAATTGGCGAGCTTTGATCCTTATGATGACGGTTATCAATCCAACAATTCTCAAACCTGGGATCATCCGGACTACCTTTGAAATCTAGGTTTATGTTTATGTGATGTTTTAATCCAGTATCGTTTGTAATGTTTAAGTATTTCTGTCAAGTTTATTTGAATAATATGGTGTTTGAATTTGATTTAGATTACTGTAGAATTTACAGTGCCGGAGGTTGAAATATAGGAATCACTGGATCATTTACAGTGTCCAAGAAAAGTAGAGACCACTGTATTTATTCACAGTGTCTGCTAAGGAAAATAGAGACCACTAGAGTTTTGTGATAAATTCAAAGTGGTAAGACGTAAGGTTACGAAATAGTTTTGAGACCATTGTAATCACATACAATGTCTGAAAGTTTAGAGGGAGCATCGTGAAATTCACAACGTTATAGGAATAAGTAGAACCATTGCGTAGTTCATAATGTCTTAATAGTGGATGGAACTATTGTAATCTCATGTATAATTTACTATTGTAATCTCATGTGTAACTTACTATTTTCCACAGTTAACATAACTTGGAAAAATTTCTTTTGGAATAACTATTGTTATTCTTTTATGAAGTTTCACATGGTTTCCAATTACAAGAATCTGTGCGGGTAACCTACCCGTTAAACAAAAGAGTTTTGTTGATAACAGATCCTTACATAGAGATATTTGAATGAGGATTCGGTGTATGTAGAGAAAATTGCTGAATTCCAGCCTTAGGGGATGAGAAATCTTGTTTGTCCTGGTGCGAGGAATAGTGAACGCAAGCGGCTAGAATAGTAGCCTCACTGCTACTCCTCTATATGTAAGCCGGACTTCACTCCTCACCACTCACATTTCTCTCACCCAACATTTACAAAATGTCTTACACCTACACCGTTCTTGTAATTATGTACGCTGCTGCAGCCGTCTTCTTGGCTTACGTCCCAGATGAAGATTTGGAGTCCCTGGCCGAAGTCATAGCGCTTCTCATAGCACTCGTGGTTTTGGCCGTCAGCGCAGATGAAATATGGGGGTAAGAGATAGTATTACGATAAGAGTGTTGCTTTGAATCCGTATACCATGTATTAACATTTTATTGCGTTAATAACTTGTGTATTTTCGTCGTACAGGATATTCGAGGTGTTGCATCCAGTCGTGGTTCTTGCTCTTGCTGGAGTAGTGGTGTTTTTCATTGGCATAGCGGGTCAACCGATTGGTGATGTTATGCCTTTCTTAGTGATATTTGTAATGTTAGCATTATCAATGCTAATCATATCACTATGTATCAATATTTATGGTTTCTAATGAGAGTTATGCTGTGTGTTTAATGAATTTTCGTGATTATTGGTTTCATACTCGTGTTATTACAGATACAAATAAGCCCATTTATTTATAATTCGTTATTTACATAGAGAGGCGTCCCAAACAATGTAAATATGGAAATATAAACTTATGGTTCGGCGCTTTACAATTTCTTTATTTAAATAAAAGGCATCCCAATCATTCAAATAAAGACATTGTAAACCATCCTACTTAAGAATTTCTGATTTAACACTCGTACTAATCCACAAAATAATCCATGCGCGGATTTTCCGGAAATACAGGAAAAGTATTTCACACGTATTTATAAAGATATGAGTAAGATAATTAGGGATAGTTGGTGCGGTACTCGAAATAGTTGGTGAGTATATATATATATATCAATATATTAGAGTGTTGGTGTAGCAAAACTATCTAGAAGTCACATAAGCGTCTGGCGGATGGTAAGCACGGAGAGCGTAAGGCTATAAAATGTTTTGTTTGTAAAAGTAGTTATAGTTCGGACCTCATTTAGACCTGTTTCTCTATAACTGTAGCTCTGATACCAATCTGTAACACCCCCAATTTCGTGATATGCAGCGGAATTCAGATTGGGTGTTACTTCATGGCACAACAGTTGAATAGTAGAAAACGATCATCAATTTGGTCGTTTTAAAAGATTTATCATTCGAATATCAGAGTTTACAAAACTAGGTCCCAATGGTTTCAAAATTTATTGAATGGGTTTTCGAATGATATTTATAGCCTTCATAAGTTTCCGTGCTCTTCCGTGCCATCCGTGCACATTATGGACCTGAGATAAATACATGCTAAAAGCGTCAACACAAAGGTTGGTGAGTTCATAGAGTTTGTAGTTGAAAACTGTTGATTTACAAAATCAAATAGTTTGTGAGTAAATACTGTTGATTTCCAAAATCAAAGAGTTTGTGAGTAAATATTGTTGATTTCCAAAATCAAAGTGTGAGTGAATCCATAGAGTTTTCATAGTGTTGGGAATAAAATGTTCAAGTCAAAGAGCCTGCCAAAGATGTTAAAGAGCCTGCTAGTTGATTTTGAAGAGTATGAAGATGTTCTACCAGTACCTTCTGGGTAGAAGGTACTGCTAGTTGATGAAGAGCCTGCCAAGCTTATGTCAAGTCGATTAGATATTTTGTAATAGATATTTAGTTGAATTATTAGTCTTTGTACATTGTTATACGTTATGTAGAAGTAGTTTAGTCATCTGTGGTTCACAGAAGAATATGGCAGAGTTGTACATTGGTAGTTGTATTTAATTGTAGGCGCCAATATAGTCAAAGTATAGTTTTATATTCAACCACTTGACAATCTTGTAAGAGGATATCCTTATCTTATAAAAGGATATCTTAGTCACTACTTCATGCATGCATCTTTACCAACTAAATAACCAAAAACAAACTATCTCTCAAGTAACCTAGTTACTTCAATTCACAAATCCTTTTACAATCTAAGATTCAAGATTACTTTGTAATCCCGGTGATATTTAGATCATCCGTATTATTTCATCAATAATATCGAATCGTTTTGTGTTAACCAAAGTTGTGTTATTTGTTCATTGCATTCACACATTTACTTAAACTCACCACCTTGTGTTCTTTTAAGTGTGTTGTAGTAGATTCCGCATGCTAAACACATTCAATACATAAATATCTCAAAACAATCGAACAAAACCGTTCCACAAGTGGTATCAGAGCTAGGCTTGATATTTACTAATTTAAAAGAACAATGGATGTTGAACATATTCAAACAAATGTTGCAGCTAAACTTCCATTACTTAAGCAAAATGAGTTTGAAATGTGGAGACTAAGGGTTGAACAATACTTTCAAGTGCAGGACTATGCACTTTGGGAGATCATTGAACAAGGCAATTCATTTAAACCCCAAATCACCACTACAACAGTAAATGATGCTCTTGTAACAAGAATACAAGACCAACCATCAAATGCAGATGAAAAAGTTCAGAAGAAAAATGATCTAAAAGCAAGGAGTATGTTACTGATGACTATTCCAAATGATCAACTTCTGATCTTTAACAAATACAAAGATGCCAAAACCCTTTTTGAAGCTATTGTGGCTAGGTTTGGTGGTAATGATGCTACCAAGAAAACACAGAAAACACTTCTCAAATAACAATTTGAGAACTTTACAGCCACAACCAATGAGTCTTTGGACAGTATGTTCAATAGACTTCAGAAGCTTGCAAGTCAGTTAGCCATCCATGAAGTGATGATAACTCAAGAAGATCTAAACTCTAAATTTCTTAGGAGTTTACCTTCAGAATGGTTTATGCATGTCATTGTCTGGAAGAACAAGCCAGATATTGACCAGATGAGTCTCAATGATCTCTACAACAATTTCAAAATTGTAGAACATGAAGTAAAGAAGACTACTGGGTCAAGTTCAGGAAATATGGCTTTTGTTTCATCCCCAAGCATCTCAAAGGTTGATAATGAAGAAAAAGGTGGCAGAGAAGAAGGTACTGCCAACACAACCTTTGGTACTGCTAGTACTTCTAGTAGTACCAAATCCATTTTAGATGAAACAATTGGGTGTGCTTTTCTTACATCTCAACACAATGGGTCCGTATTAACATTTGAATATCTTCAAGAGATTCATCCTGATGATCTTGAAGTGATGGACATAAAGTGGCAACTTTCACTTTTAAGCATTAGAGCTAAGAAGTTGTTGATGAGAACTGGCAAGAAGATAATGATAAATGGAAATGAGCCTGCTGGCTATGATAAGTCAAAAGTGGAGTGTTACAACTGCCACATGAAAGGTCACTACTCTAGAGAGTGTAGAAGACCTAAGAAGCAGGATGACAAGGGTAGAGGGTTTGACAACAGAAATAAAGAAAGCTTTGAGAGGAGAGGAAGCTTTGAAAGCAAGAGTAAGGTTGTTGAAGTTGCTGAGACAAAAGCAATGGTTGCTATTGATGGCATGGGTTTTGATTGGAGTTTCATGGGTGAAGATGAGTCAACTTCTGATGAATTGGCTTTGATGGCATTCTCCACTCCTGAGGTACAAACTATCAAATGTTCTAGCAATTGTGAATTTCTTAAAGAATTAGAAGTTATAAGAAAATCTTATGATGAGCTAAAAATAGAAGAAAGAAAAACCAATCAAACCTTATTTAACCATCAGTGTGGTATGGCCAAACTAGAAAAACAAATCATTCACTATAGAGAAAATGAACTCACATTTTCTGATACTAAAGCTGCTCTTAATAGACAAATATTTTTGAAAGATTCAGAAATAGAAATGGTAAGGAATGAGTGCACTAAAGTGACATTGGCTAGAGATAATATTCAACTGACTGTTACTAAATTGGAAAATGCTTCTGAGTGTACAAGAAGCATAGTAGAGAATCAGATGAATAAGAGAATAAAATCAGGGATAGGATACAATGAATGTCCACCTCCTTATAGAGGAATTCCTTGTCCTCCAGGATCAGATCTTGCTGAATCAGGTTTGCATGAAGTCACTAACAAACCATTAGCTAAACCTGTAGTGATAAGTGAACCTTCTGAGAGTGCTAAGAATGCCTCACTCTCTAAGGTGCTCACTGAGAAGAGACCAGATGTCCTAATTATTGAAGATTGGGTATCTGATGATGATGAAGATGAGACTATTCCTATCAAAGGAATCAAAGTAGGACCAAACAGTCCTAAGAAAGTAGAAGTTAAAGCTAAGGCTAAAGCTGTTTTGAAAACAGTTGAAAGTTGTAAAAATTGTAATAACAAACCTAGGGGAAGCCAAAGAAATTGGAACAACCTTAAGTCACAACAACTAGGTGATGACTTTGTTATGTTCAATAAGGCTTGTTATTATTGTGGTAGCTTTAATCATCTTCATGCTTATTGTAATAAATGGGTTTCTGGGAGTAAATCAAAGTCTAAAACAAATGTTACTCACCCCAGAAAAAGTTTTGTTAAGTCTAACACCACAAATGTTAAACATACTGTTAGACAAAATAAGCCTGTTATTGCAAAACCAACTGATAAGGGTACAAGAAACACTTTCAAATGTGTACCAAAAGTTGTGAATAGTCCTATTCAAAAGAAATCTGTGGTCAAAACACAAATTTGGAAACCAAAAACCAAAGGTCCTGCTAGACCAAATGGTACTGCCAAGATTGGTATTACCAAAATTGGTACTGATAGACCAAAGACCACACAATGGATTAAAAGGGAAAGTGCTGTTAAGTCCTCAGCATGTTGGATTTGGAAACCAATCCAATCAAAAGGTGCATCAACAATCCTGAAAAGGTTTGATTTCATTGATGCAAGAGGCAAACCCAAGTCTGTCATGGCTTGGGTACCCCAAGGAAACTAATATGTTTATTCATGTGCAGGAACATTCATCTGATATTGAAGATCAAGGATATGTTGATAGTGGATGTTCAAGGCACATGACAGGCACATGTCATTCCTCTCAGACTTCAAAACCTTTGATGGAGGATATGTTACTTTTGGGAGAGGAATAAAAGGAAAGATCACTGGTAAAGGTACTATCAAAACCAGTAAACTAGATTTTGAAAATGTGTATTTTGTGAAAGAACTTCAGTTTAATCTTCTTACTGTCTCACAAATGTGTGACAAAAAGAACAATGTTCTCTTTACTGACAATGAATGTATGGTTCTTTCTTCTGATTTTAAGATGCCTGATGAGAGTCAGATCCTTCTTAAAATTCCAAAAAGGAACAATATGTACAGTGTCAATTTAAAGAACATTGATCCTAAAGAGAGTCTAACTTGTTTGGTAGCAAAAGCCTCATTGGATGAATCTATGCTTTGGCATAGAAGGCTTGGTCATGTAAACTTTAAAACAATCAACACTATTGCAAAATATGATTTAGTAAGAGGTTTACCCAAAAAGATTTTCCAAAACGACCAATCCTGTGTTGATTGTCTAAAAGGCAAACAACATAGAGCTTCTTGTAAGCCCAAGACCTAAAACTCTATTTCTCAGGCTTTACATATGCTTCATATGGATCTCTTTGGTCCTACTAATGTGTGCAGCTTGAATGGAAAAAGATATTGTCTGGTTGTTACTGATGATTATAGCAGATTTTCATGGGTTTTCTTTTTAAGATCTAAACATGAAACTAGTGAGATACTTAAAACATATATCACTGAGGTAGAAAACCAATCTGATAAGAAGGTCAAAGTCATCAGGTGTGACAATGGGACAGAGTTCAAGAATAGAGTTATGGATGACTTTTGCAAGGAAAAAGGCATAAAAAGAGAGTTTAGTGTAGCTAGAACACCTCAGCAAAATGGAGTAGCAGAAAGAAAGAATAGAACACTTATAGAGGCTGCTAGAACTATGTTAGTAGACTCTAAGTTGCCTATTTCATTTTGGGCTGAAGCAGTTGGTACTGCTTGTTATGTACAAAACAGGGTTCTTGTGACAAAGCCACATAGAAAGACACCTTATGAACTTTTCTTTGGCAGAAAACCATCTTTAAGTTTTATGAGACCTTTTGGTTGTCATGTCACTATTCTAAATACAAAAGATCATTTAGGCAAGTTTGATGGAAAAGCAGATGTTGGCTATTTGATAGGGTATTCCTTGCAGAGTAAGGCCTATAGAGTGTTTAACACTTGCACTAGGCTAGTAGAAGAGAATCTTCACATAGAGTTTCAAGAGAAACTAACAAATGTGAAAGGAATTGGACCAGATTGGATGTTTGATGTTGATAGGCTTTCAGAATCTATGAATTATGTGCCTGTTTCAGGTACAAATACTAATGATAATGCAGGTTTTGAAGATAATGTTGAAACTCCTAAAGATCAAGATTACATCTGGATGCCAATTTGGAAAAGTATGGATCTATCTTCAAGTCAAGAAGGACCTTCAAACACAAGAAATGAAGGCAATGAAGAAGATCAAGGAACTCAGAATCAAGAGAA
The DNA here is from genome assembly GCA_021014915.2 of Artemisia tridentata subsp. tridentata. Lineage (NCBI taxonomy): Eukaryota > Viridiplantae > Streptophyta > Magnoliopsida > Asterales > Asteraceae > Artemisia > Artemisia tridentata. The sequence continues at coordinate 110,147,382 of CP139509.1, read as the reverse complement.
TCAAGAAAGTGGTACTAATGACAATGGTACTACTAGTTCTTCAGATGGTCCTGCTAGTTCAAGTATTGATACTGCTGAGCCATTGAATGTTCAAATAGATGATTCTTTACCAGAAGAGAGGGGGATTAGCAATCTTCCATCTACTTATGAAGTTCCTAAAACACCAAACACTAGAATTCTCAAAGATCACTCAACTGATGATGTGATTGGAAGCATACATTCTGGTGTTAGAACAAGATCTCAAGTTGGTTTATCTCAAGTCTTGTCTTCAGATGAAGAAGGGTTTATCTCCTCTATTTATGAAGAAAAGAATAATGATACTTCCAATATATGCCTGTTTTCATGTTTTCTATCTCAGGCTGAACCCAAAAACATAAACAAAGCTTTAGATGATGCAAGTTGGGTGGAAGCAATGCAAGAAGAGCTTCTCCAATTCAAGATTCAGAAGGTTTGGATATTGGTTGATTTGCCCAAAGGTCATAGGGCAATTGGAACCAAATGGGTGTTCAGAAACAAGAAAGATGAAAGGGTATTGTGATCAGAAACAAGGCTAGATTGGTAGCACAAGGGTATACTCAAGAAGAAGGGGTAGATTATGAAGAAGTGTTTGCTCCAGTTGCAAGACTTGAAGCAATTAGGCTTTTCTTGGCCTATGCTTCATTCATAGGCTTCACTGTCTATCAAATGGATGTTAAGAGTGCATTTTTATATGGTGAAATTGAAGAACCAGTATATGTGTCTCAACCTCCAGGCTTCATTGATGCAGAGTATCCAGACAAAGTTTATAAAGTTACCAAGGCATTGTATGGTCTACACCAAGCTCCTAGGGCATGGTATGAAACATTGGCTTGTTTTCTACTAGAAAGTGGATTCCAAAGAGGCAGGATTGATCCAACTTTGTTCATCAAAAGAACAAAGAAAGACATCTTGTTAGTGCAGATTTATGTTGATGACATAATCTTTGGATCAACAAACCAAGACTTGTGTGTAGAATTTGAAAAACTTATGCATAGTAAGTTTGAAATGAGTTCCATGGGGGAACTTACTTTCTTTTTGGGTCTCCAAGTGAAACAATCCAAAGAAGGCATATTTATCAGCCAAGATAAGTATGTAGCAGAGATCCTAAGGAAATTTAATTTTGCTGATTCTAAAGTTACAAGTACACCAATGGATCCAGACAAAGGGCTACTCAAGGATGCTGAAGGAGAAGATATGGATTTGCACAATTATAGATCAATGATTGGGTCTTTGATGTACCTTACATCATCAAGACCAGATATCATGTTCTCAGTATGTGTGTGTGCAAGGTTTCAAATTCATCCCAAGATCTCTCATCTCACAGCAGTCAAAAGAATCTTTAGATATCTTAAGGGTCAACCTAGGTTGGGTCTTTGGTATCCAAGGGAATCATCTTTTGAACTGGTGGCTTATTCGGATAGTGACTATGCTGGTGCAACTCTAGACAGAAAATCCACAACTGGTGGATGTCAATTTCTTGGTTGCAGACTAATCTCTTGGCAATGCAAGAAACAAACAATGGTGGCCAATTCTACAACTGAAGCAGAATATGTTGCTGGTGCAAGTTGTTGTGGGCAAGTTCTTTGGATCCAAAATCAAATGCTTGACTATGGGTACAATTTTCTTAACACCATTATTTATATTGACAATAGCAGTACTATTTGTATCATTAAAAACCCAGTTCAACACTCAAAAACAAAACATATTGAAATCAGACACCATTTCATAAGGGATTGCAATGAGAAAAGGTTAATTCAAGTAGTTAAAATTGATTCTGAAAAGAATTATGCAGACCTTCTCACCAAAGCTTTTGATTTAGGTAGATTCAAATATCTTGTAGGAGGTATTGGAATGATAAATCTTTGAATAACATGTGTTTTTGTTAATAAAATTAACTGGTATTGACTTTTAAACATGGTACTGCTAGTTAGTCAAAGGTACTGTCTATTCATAATTGGTCCTGCTGTTATAAAATTGCTATGTTTTGTTCATACAAATGCTTGAATGTTTAAAATGCTATAGATCAAGTGCTTTGCACTTTGTTCTTTTGGTTTGCAACTAACACATTTCAGGTTAATAACAAAACAAGAGTTCTTCCAAACAAAAAGGGGCAACAAAAGTTATATTCATTTCAGGAGAGATAACAATCTCAGGGGAGGAATTAATAGCCCAGAATGGAAGAAAAACCAATTTATGAAAGGAAAGACAAGAGCATACAAGATGATGCAAAGTTGAAAAAGAGAAAGTTAGATCACATATCTAGAAGGGATGAAGCATTTCTCAAGGAGAAAGTTCTATCTAGATCAACCTAAGGAAAGTTTCAACTCAAAGGCATGACATTAGATGATTTCAATTGTTGAACCAATCATCCAAGATACACAGCATCATTGCCTTTTTAAATTTCCTCCATCCAAGGAAATTGCACCATCTTTGGGCCATCATGGCTTTTGGTATTCCACTCACCAAGTTTTTACAAACTAAAGAGTTGGCTAGTCCATAAGCAAACGGCTTTTGGTAAAGACAAATCAAATCTGTTGATGGTTGATAGTTTACCAAAAACTATATGGTTGTTAACTAACCATACTTAATTGTAAATAGTTAGCTAGTCCTTAAGCAAACGGCTTTTGGTAAAGACAACTCAAATCCGTTGATAGCTGGTAGTTTGCTAAAAACTATAAGGGATTTTTATAAAACTTTCAAAGGTACTGGTAGTTCAAAATTGGTACTGCTAGTATAAAAAGGTACTGCTAAATAGCCGTTGAACCTGTCTGAAAAAGTTTTAGCCATTGGGCCTGGTAGTTAAAATTAGCCGTTGGGGTAGTTATGTAAATTACTGATGATTATATTATATTATATTTCACATATAAAAGATCTTTTTAACCGCCTATACATTTACTTATTATAATCTTTCTTATTGTCGGTTAAAAGTAATTCTCTCATATCTTCCTTCATCAGTCACTATCATAATTCACATACACCTTTCATCTTCTACCAGTACTACCAACAAATCCCACCATCTTATTCAAAATTTTCATTATGGCTTCCACAGTTGTTCTAAACTTTGTCCAACGTCACAATCAATTAGCATTTTTGGAGAAGTCAGAGGATAATGCCTCATTTCATCAAGTAGTGGAGTTTTTAAACAACTCCTATATCAGGTTTGCTTTGCTAGTCAATCCCACTATTTATGAAACTCAAATTTTACAATTTTGGCAATCTGCTAAAATTAAAACATCTGAAAATGGGGAACAAAGAATTAAGGCCAAAGTGGATGGTAAACACTTGACTCTTACTGAGTCATCCATAAGAAGACATCTTCATTTGGATAATTCTGATGGTATTAGTCAGTTACCAGATACTGAAATTTTTGAAAATTTACAAAGAATGGGGTATCATGCTGAGTCTAACAAACTCACTTTTCTGAAAAAGCATCTTACTCCACAATGGAGATTTTTGATTCACACAATCCTTCACTGTTTGAGCCAGAAGAAAACCTCTTGGGAGCAATTTAGTGGAAACATGGCTTCTGCTCTCATTTGCTTAGCTACAAACAGAAAATACAATTTTTCAAAACATATTTTTGAAGGATTGATTAAAAATGTGAAAAGTGAAACAAAGTTTTTGATGTATCCAAGATTTATTGGGTGCATCATTGCAAAATTAAAACATTTGTTACTTCCCACAGACTCAATTTATGACACACCAAAACTTTCTCACAAAGTATTTTCAAATATGAGAATTGGTTTTAGAGGGGAAGATATTCCACTTTTTGATGAAATGTTACCACAACATCCCGAAGAACCAACACCATCAGCTGAAACACAATCATCTAGTTCTTCACATAGTTACATTTCACCAACACATCAAACATCACCAATACCATCTCCAGTACCATCACCAACACCACCAACATCATCACATCATGTATCACAACCCCAATCACCTCAGACAATGCAAGAACTAAAGGAGAAGGTGAAGATCTTAGAGGAAGCTCTTAAAAGTCAAAACAAGAAGTTTTCTGAGATCAACATCAAATTAGTAAAGAGGGTAAAGAAATTGGAGGATAAAGTGAAGAAGTTGAAGGGTAAAAGATCTGCAAAGGCTGTTTTATCTAGTTCTTCAAAGTCAGATGATGATAGGATAGGTCACTCTTCCAAAAAGGGGAGGATGGATAGTTCTGAAGATGAGGAAGAGGCTCAATTTGAATTCCATGATGGAACTCAAGTTTATGATGAAGAGCCTGTTGGAGCAGGGCAAGAGCCTGCTAGGCCAGAAGAAGAGCCTGCTAGGATAGAAAGGCTATTGGCTATGGGGTACAAAGGGTCTGCTGAGAAAGTGTACAAGAGAAAGAGGGATTTAGAGCCTCAAGGGAATTTGTTTGTTCAGGGGAGGATTTTTGCTGCTGATGAGCAATCTTCTGCTCCATCACAAGTACCAACTCCAAAGGATAAGGGCAAAAGTATTATGATTGAAGATGAGCCAAAATCCAAGAAGTTGAAAAGAACTCAGCAAATTCAGATGGCTTTAGGAGAAGAAGAGGCCAAAAGGGTTCATGAAGAAGAGCTAAAAGCACTTGAAGCTTCAAGAATGCTTGAAGTAATGAAAGAGCAGAAAGATGCTGCTCAGACTCTTCTTGATACTCAAATTGCTCAAGAAACCTTTGATGCTCAGATGCTATGGATTATCAATAATGATCCAATTGTGAAAGGTCAAGCAGCAATTATAGTAAATGACAAGAATCTCAATTCTGATGAGAAAACAGAAGCACTTGAATCATTCATCAACAAGAAGTATAAAGAAGCAGCTTTGGCTGACATTTTTGAGAAGATGAAGGAAAGTCAGAAGAGAGGTTTTAAGGTAGGACAAGCTCAGAAAGATCAGGTGATTTTTATGAAGAGATTTCTGAAAGGTCAAGCAAATTGGACTGATTATCAACTTAAGAAGAAATCTGCTGATGAAATCTTCTTCCTGTATCTACAAGCCTACAAAAGTCTTTACTACAATGTTCCATCTGATGTACACCCCTCAATGAAGAAGAAAGATGCTCAGAAGAAAGAAGTAGCAAAATTGGACACAGAGCAAGTAAGTAAAATGTTGATTACTTTGCCTACTATCATTCATGCTGATCCAATTAGCTGTAGACGACCTATTATTGATTGGGAGATCAACCATGATAGATTAGGAAAATCATGGAAAATAACAAGGGTTGGGGGATAGTTTGCTATTTTTAAGAATTTTGAAAATTTAGTTAGAGCATGTGACAGATCAGACTTGGAAGAATTGTGGAATCTAGTGCAGATTAGGCTAGACACAACTTCTAGTACAGATGCTAAGGAACAGGAACTATGGGTAGAATTCAATAGGATGTTTGATCCTGAACCCAAAGATGTTCATTGGAAATTTCCCTATTATGATCCTTCAACAACTTGGGAATTTCTAAGCCATAGCAATATTCATCACCTTTTCACACAAAGTGGGATAGAACTCTTTATGTTGGCTGAGAAAGAGTATCCACTTAGTTATGAAGTGCTTAAAACTATGATCTCCAAGAGATTAAGGTGTGACAAAGATGATGAGAACTCAGAAATTGTTCAGAGTTTGCTGAGGAGCATATCTGAGCAATATGAAAGAAAAAGGAAGAACAGAGAGTGAAGGTTTTTGGAAGAGTTCCCTCAAATCCTCAAGGTATGTATTTTATTCATCAGAAACTTGTGTATTTTAATGGAAATAACAAGTTTAGGGGAGGATTGTTGGGAATAAAATGTTCAAGTCAAAGAGCCTGCCAAAGATGTTAAAGAGCCTGCTAGTTGATTTTGAAGAGTATGAAGATGTTCTACCAGTACCTTCTGGGTAGAAGGTACTGCTAGTTGATGAAGAGTCTGCCAAGCTTATGTCAAGTCGATTAGATATTTTGTAATAGATATTTAGTTGAATTATTAGTCTTTGTACATTGTTATACGTTATGTAGAAGTAGTTTAGTCCTCTGTGGTTCACAGAAGAATATGGCAGAGTTGTACATTGGTAGTTGTATTTAATTGTAGGCGCCAATATAGTCAAAGTATAGTTTTATATTCAACCACTTGACAATCTTGTAAGAAGATATCCTTATCTTATAAAAGGATATCTTAGTCACTACTTCATGCATGCATCTTTACCAACTAAATAACCAAAAACAAACTATCTCTCAAGTAACCTAGTTACTTCAATTCACAAATCCTTTTACAATCTAAGATTCAAGATTACTTTGTAATCCCGGTGATATTTAGATCATCCGTATTATTTCATCAATAATATTGAATCGTTTTGTGTTAACCAAAGTTGTGTTCTTTGTTCATTGCATTCTCACGTTTACTTAAACTCACCACCTTGTGTTCTTTTAAGTGTGTTGTAGTAGATTCCGCATACTAAACACATTCAATACATAAATATCTCAAAACAATCGAACAAAACCGTTCCACACATAGGTCAGTTGATTTTCAAAAGTTTCAAGTTTAGGTAATAATTGTAACAAATACAATTATTGATAAAATAAGCGATGGGTTACGATATTATACACCCATAGGTTGGTTTGTTATAAAATAGGTAGTGGGTTTGTTATATACTCATAGTTCGTTTGTTAGCCCTAACCGGGTCAACAAAATAGTTATTGTTTGCCAAGTAGTGATTTTCTGCTATATAGTGAATACAAATTCTAGTTTAATAAAAATAGTGGCAATACTGTATCATGACTACAGTATCGCTTTCTATTGCTCTAAGTCTCATGAAACTCAACGTTTAACAGGCATCAAAAATGATGTAAAATATATAGGCCTTCGTGATGAGTATTTGCCAATAACTCATAAGTTGGTTCAAATAAAGTGCGCCTGGGTGGCTCATCCTAGCAGACCCAAACGGGGATTGTCAGTCCCAAATAGATCTATTCACAATTATTTACGTTCACTCGCAAGTGATTAAGGTTCATGATGTGAGGGACTTCGAACATGGCAATAAGGTAAACTTAGGCAATAGTGAATCAGGTATAGCATACAGTTGAAAATCTTTTGTGATCATATTTATAGCAGGTATCTCTCCATGAGATATAAAAATGTATAAAGTGGATTTATAAATTCATAATCGTTTGTAGAGGTTTAAAAGTACTTTTATAATTAAAAGCAAGTATTACGTTTCAGTAACGAGCAGTGCGTTTCATCAATTAAGTACGTTGTTTAAAGTAATCCAGTAAAGTTTATATGTGAAGCGAACATGTATCGCCTTCAAAAGTAATTCAGAGTAGATAAAAGAGTAGTCTATGGAACTCACAGTAGTATGTAAACAGTTAAAAGTACTTATGAATAAGTATAAAACATTGTATTTGAGCATGTATCTCCCCCAAAGAGTTTATAAAACTGTAAACAAGAAAAGTGGGGCTATGAACTCACTTGAGGATTATGGTAGGCAGAGATAACGTAATGTCAGAAGTAGAATGGAAATGACTTCAAAGATAACCTGAATAATATGGAAGTCTGAGATAAGTTCGACTTATCGAGAATTGTGATTTGACATAATGTCGGATGACGTAGTGATTTTTGTGGTTGAAGTTACTTGCGTGGCAAAACGCTTAAGTTCAAAAACAAAGTTATATGTTATATAACTTGTCTTTTAGTATTAAGTGTCGTTAATATTTATGTTTCCTTGTTCTGAATAATGATAATACGTGTAATTTACCAAAAGTTCGTGAATGATAAGTTGTAGAATATTACCTTGTCAAAATGTGATTTAAGTTTCTGAGTAAACCTTTAAGTTATAGAAAAATTATACTTTTAATCCCCAAAGTTAAATATATACTCATTTAGACGACAAGTGGTAAGAACTATTTAAGTTTATTAAACTTGTAGAAATTTTTGGATAAAAATGTCCAAGTGTTCAACCTTGAGGGGCTGAATGTGTAAGTTTTATATTAGTTATAAAACTTATAAAGGTTTTAAGAGAAATGTAAATTTTGTTCAAGGTTAGGGACTGAAATTGTAAACGTAATATAAGTTTCAAATTATAAAAGTTTTAAGAAAAGGTGATAAGTGTTTGAAAAGGAGGGATTAAAACTGTCAAAAGGCTAAAGTTTCAAAAATAGTAAAAACTGCCATAGGCAGGATTCGAACCAAGGACCTTTCGCTCACAACCAAGCGTCCCAACCAAATGAGCTAAGTTACTTGTTGTGTTTTATTATCAAATGATTTGTTTATATAGTATTTCGAATCTGTGTTATATTTTGTGATATTTCCCAGTTGCATGCGTGCATGCGTATGTGATTTGTGTTTCATTTAGTTGTAAAATTCTACTCAGTGAATATTGGGACCAAACTCACTCAGTATATACGTTTCAAATTTAGTTTATTAGTCGAGTTACCACGTTGCTTTGCCACACAAGATTCACGATAGGTTTCGAACATGAGTTTTTATAAGTGATATTTTAGAGAAGTGAGAATTGTCTCGTACATTATATTAAAATTACTTATGAAATTAAAACATTATAATGTGAATTGAAAATGGGTTAGAAGCATACCAACCAACTGTGGTGGTGATGAACGAGTGGAACAAAGAAGAATAAGGGCTGAACGAGGTGAAACCAAAATTCCAACTTGCTTCCTTTTCTGGCTCTCCTCTCGTCAGTAGCAAAGTATTTTGTGTTTGTATGTACGTATGAAGGAAAGAAACCTTGAAGAGGTTTGTGAATTAGGAGTGCGTGTGAAGTATGTGTGTGATCTTCTGTGGGTATACGTATATATAGGCCAAGGAGATGCAAGTTGCAAGTGAGTTGGAGTTACTTCAAGTACTCATGCATTTGTTTTGTTGTGGCATGAAGAATTTAGTGTAAGAATAGTTGAGTGCGTTAGTGGTTCAAATGATGGTGGCTCTTGATTTCATTTGTCCTCTCTTGCTTGTCTAGAAACTGATTTCTACATGGAAAAATTCAAGGGTCGGTTTGGTTTTTGTAGCACATGATGGTGATGATAAGAAGAGTTTTAACATGCATATTCGTCTTTGTGGTGTTGAGCTGAGAAGAAAGAAACAAGAAGTTGATTATGGTTATTTGTTTGGTCATTGTTGGGAGCTTTTGAAGGTATTTTAAAAGAGAAACATTGAGTGTTAGAGTGAGAGTGATGATTACACATCATGATGGAGTGCAAGAGTAGTCAAATTAGTAGCAAGAGTGGTGTAAGAGTTGGCAATGATGGTTGCTCATGATGCCCTTGGCCGTCGGTAAACACTAAGCACCAGGAAACAAAATGAAGTTGGAAGGTGGTTTGTTTTGAGAGTGTGCATGAGCTGATTCGCATGCATGCATTTATATAGAAGAATGTGGAAACGTGATTAAGAAGAGAATGATGACTAAGGTATGAGGGATAGAAGAGTAATAGCGAGGTTAGTAGTGAATCGTCCTTGTGGCAGTTCGAACAAAAAGAAGGAAACAAATATGAAATCATGGAATTTGTCTTGACTGTGTTGGATGTATTAAATGATCAAGGGAAAATTCAAAACGTGATATATAAGTGGTGTGTGTAAGTTGGCCGAATGATAGTTGTTTGTGGATTCTTTGGCCGACACTCACCAACAAAAGAAAGAAACAAAGAGTTTTTTTTTTATGTTGCTATGGTTACTATGGAATAGCAGAAATGCATGCTTCTGGCCTAGCACTTCATTGGAAATTATGGAGAGTTTGAAATCTTGTCTCTTGTGGTTGGAATATTCAATAGATATTTTGGTTTGAGTATGACAGTATCTAACCGTGGGAATGAGTGGAGGTTTAGCTAAAGTTTTAAAGATATCTTAACTTTAGTTGTTGGAGTTTCTACATATTCGATTTGTACTTTTAATGAGTGAAACGTGGAGTCTTGCAAGTCATGACCACTTGCTTTATTATTGAAGGTTAATGAATGTTGGATTTGAATGAATCTACTGACATGGAAGGAATTTAGTAGCATGTGGGAGAGTAAAAGAGATCAATTGAAAATTGAGTTACCCTTTTTATGTCGAAATAGATTTGAGGTCATGTTCGATATTCTTAACACTGAACACGCCTAACAAGTCACAATGATCAAGTAAAAATGTTGGAATGGGATTAAAATATAACCCGGATAAAAACGGATGAGTTTTGGTTATATGATGAACGTATAACGTTATGTGTTAAACGTTTTAATTTAATTTTAGATTATCAATGTTCGCACGAATGAGGGTAATATGAAGAAAGTGTGCACGTGGTACGACGTTTAGATTAACATAGTTGAATAAAAGCAAAAAAAAAAAATTTAACCCATAAAAATGGTTCATTAAATTGTGATTATGGATTTACTATTTGTTAATCGTTTACAAATGACAGGGGAAATTTACTGGATGTTATAGTACCTACCCGTTAAACCGAATCCCGTCCCGGGATTCCAGTCTAAGGGGGTTGTCAGGGTTGTTTTGCAATAAGTGGGAGTCATTGTGATGAAGATTTTCTACATGATAAGTTGTTATGAAGTCGTATGATGTGCAATCCTCTATTCGAGGTGTTGGAAGGAGTGTACGCATAAACAAAGGATCTGAATCCCTATTTATTTACGTAGAAGTGGAATTTATTGTGGTACATGTGATCATCAAAATTTTACAGTCAGCTTGTCTTGAAAAGAAAAAAAAATCATTTTTGAATGAAAATTGTTATTCTATCGTGTTTTGAAAATAAACATGGTTCATAACTTTTGAAAATCAAAAATCTATGGGGGTAACCTACCCGTCAAACAAAGAGTTTCTAAGTAATAATAAGAGTTTTGGATCAAATGAACGTAGAGAAACAAGAGTGCGTTAGGTTACTGTAGCCATGGGCTGAGGCCCAAACGTTTCAAGAGTAAGTTTGGTTTTGTGAATATAAAATGTTGAACACACGTTCCATGACATATATGGTTACGAGGCAGTTTCGAGATCATCGAAATCTCGTATAATGCTTGAGAGTTTTGAGAAGGCGTTAGGGGGTTTACTATTTCCTAAAGATTGAGTAGTCAAATCGTACGGAAAGTGTTATTCATACGTGGCGCGTTCATGATTTTTAAGTCATGGTGTGGCGTGTTTAACGCGATTTGTTCCTGCCTCTTGCTTTGAAATGTGGAAGCCAAAGTAAAATTTTACCACGTATCCTAAAACTAGTTGCTAGTTTTAATAGACACAAATTTTGAAAGTTTTACCGTTTGTATTCAAATGGTTATATTTCTTAAAATAAAATAATTGGAAAATATTTTTCAGACCCTTATAAATACCATTGGCGTGCTTGTGTTATCCCTACACACACAATCAATGGCTTGTAGGCTACCACATACCGCTGAACAATTTCAATTGTTTATCAAGGCAGAAACTGAGGGTAGTGACGTGGATCGTCAAAATGCTATTGTGAAGGTCATCCTACAGTTTGAGGCTATGAAGCAACTGAAACGACGACTTAGAGAAAGCTATGCCATGTGCACAGACATTTCAGATGATAGGAAGTATGTGATCGACACGTTTTTGTATGATGAATATTGTAAGGATGCTGCTGTCATCGAATCGCTGTGGGCTTGTGTTCATCAGATAGAGAACCAGATTTCCAACAAGGTCCGTTGGAGTTTGGAAGAGAATGTTGAAGCTGCTAGGGTTGAACAACAACGACAACAACAACAACAACAAAATTCACCACCACTACAACAGCAACAACAACCACAACTACAACAAGGTGCATCAAGTTCATCTACACCAAGGGTGGTTGTGCAACAACAACATTTGCGTCATCTGGATCATTTCCAGCCAAGTTTCGAGGAAAATGTGGCAGTTGATGATGGTGGTTTGACTTCTGACATGGAACGGGATCTGAGCAGGTTGGAAGCTCAATGGGAAGAAGAGAAATTGGCGAGCTTTGATCCTTATGATGACGGTTATCAATCCAACAATTCTCAAACCTGGGATCATCCGGACTACCTTTGAAATCTAGGTTTATGTTTATGTGATGTTTTAATCCAGTATCGTTTGTAATGTTTAAGAATTTCTGTCAAGTTTATTTGAATAATATGGTGTTTGAATTTGACTTAGATTACTGTAGAATTTACAGTGCCGGAGGTTGAAATATAGGAATCACTGGATCATTTACAGTGTCCAAGAAAAGTAGAGACCACTGTATTTATTCACAATGTCTGCTAAGGAAAATAGAGACCACTAGAGTTTTGTTATAAATTCAAAGTGGTAAGACGTAAGGTTACGAAATAGTTTTGAGACCATTGTAATCACATACAATGTCTGGAAGTTTAGAGGGAGCATCGTGAAATTCACAACGTTAGAGGAATAAGTAGAACCATTGCGTAGTTCATAATGTCTTAATAGTGGATGGAACTATTGTAATCTCATGTATAATTTACTATTGTAATCTCATGTGTAACTTACTATTTTCCACAGTTAACATAACTTGGAAAAATTTCTTTTGGAATAACTATTGTTATTCTTTTATGAAGTTTCACATGGTTTCCAATTACAAGAATCTGTGCGGGTAACCTACCCGTTAAACAAAAGAGTTTTGTTGATAACAGATCCTTACATAGAGATATTTGAATGAAGATTCGGTGTATGTAGAGAAAATTGCTGAATTCCAGCCTTAGGGGATGAGAAATCTTGTTTGTCCTGGTGTGAGGAATAGTGAACGCAAGCGGCTAGAATAGTAGCCTCACTGCTACTCCTCTATATGTAAGCCGGACTTCACTCCTCACCACTCACATTTCTCTCACCCAACATTTACAAAATGTCTTACACCTACACCGTTCTTGTAATTATGTACGCTGCTGCAGCCGTCTTCTTGGCTTACGTCCCAGATGAAGATCTGGAGTCCCTGGCCGAAGTCATAGCGCTTCTCATAGCACTCGTGGTTTTGGCCATCAGCGCAGATGAAATATGGGGGTAAGAGATAGTATTACGATAAGAGTGTTGCTTTGAATCCGTATACCATGTATTAACATTTTATTGCGTTAATAACTTGTGTATTTTCGTCGTACAGGATATTCGAGGTGTTGCATCCAGTCGTGGTTCTTGCTCTTGCTGGAGTAGTGGTGTTTTTCATTGGCATAGCGGGTCAACCGATTGGTGATGTTATGCCTTTCTTAGTGATATTTGTAATGTTAGCATTACCAATGCTAATCATATCACTATGTATCAATATTTATGGTTTCTAATGAGAGTTATGCTGTGTGTTTGATGAATTTTCGTGATTATTGGTTTCATACTCGTGTCATTACAGATACAAATAAGCCCATTTATTTATAATTCGTTATTTACATAGAGAGGCGTCCCAAACAATGTAAATATGGAAATATAAACTTATGGTTCGGCGCTTTACAATTTCTTTATTTAAATAAAAGGCATCCCAATCATTCAAATAAAGACATTGTAAACCATCCTACTTAAGAATTTCTGATTTAACACTCGTACTAATCCACAAAATAATCCATGCGCGGATTTTCCGGAAATACAGGAAAAGTATTTCACACGTATTTATAAAGATATGAGTAAGATAATTAGGGATAGTTGGTGCGGTACTCGAAATAGTTGGTGAGTATATATATATATATATCAATATATTAGAGTGTTGGTGTAGCAAAACTATCTAGAAGTCACATAAGCGTCTGGCGGATGGTAAGCACGGAGAGCGTAAGGCTATAAAATGTTTTGTTTGTAAAAGTAGTTATAGTTCGGACCTCATTTAGACCCGTTTCTCTATAACTGTAGCTCCGATACCAATCTGTAACACCCCTAATTTCGTGATATGCAGCGGAATTCAGATTGGGTGTTACTTCATGGCACAACAGTTGAATAGTAGAAAACGATCATCAATTTGGTCGTTTTAAAAGATTTATCATTCGAATATCAGAGTTTACAAAACTAGGTCCCAATGGTTTCAAAATTTATTGAATGGGTTTTCGAATGATATTTATAGCCTTCATAAGTTTCCGTGCTCTTCCGTGCCATCCGTGCTCATTATGGACCTGAGATAAATACATGCTAAAAGCGTCAACACAAAGGTTGGTGAGTTCATAGAGTTTGTAGTTGAAAACTGTTGATTTACAAAATCAAATAGTTTGTGAGTAAATACTGTTGATTTCCAAAATCAAAGAGTTTGTGAGTAAATATTGTTGATTTCCAAAATCAAAGTGTGAGTGAATCCATAGAGTTTTCATAGGTCAGTTGATTTTCAATAGTTTCAAGTTTAGGTAATAATTGTAACAAATACAATTATTGATAAAATAAGCGATGGGTTACGATATTATACACCCATAGGTTGGTTTGTTATAAAATAGGTAGTGGGTTTGTTATATACTCATAGTTCGTTTGTTAGCCCTAACCGGGTCAACAAAATAGTTATTGTTTGCCAAGTAGTGATTTTCTGCTATATAGTGAATACAAATTCTAGTTTAATAAAAATAGTGGCAATACTGTATCATGACTACAGTATCGCTTTCTATTGCTCTAAGTCTCATGAAACTCAACGTTTAACAGGCATCAAAAATGATGTAAAATATATAGGCCCTCGTGATGAGTATTTGCCAATAACTCATAAGTTGGTTCAAATAAAGTGCGCCTGGGTGGCTCATCCTAGCAGACCCAAACGGGGATTGTCAGTCCCAAATAGATCTATTCACAATTATTTACGTTCACTCGCAAGTGATTAAGGTTCATGATGTGAGGGACTTCGAACATGGCAATAAGGTAAACTTAGGCAATAGTGAATCAGGTATAGCATACAGTTGAAAATCATTTGTGATCATGTTTATAGCAGGTATCTCTCCATGAGATATAAAAATGTATAAAGTGGATTTATAAATTCATAATCGTTTGTAGAGGTTTAAAAGTACTTTTATAATTAAAAGCAAGTATTACGTTTCAGTAACGAGCAGAGCGTTTCATCAATTAAGTACGTTGTTTAAAGTAATCCAGTAAGTTTATATGTGAAGCGAACATGTATCGCTTTCAAAAGTAATTCAGAGTAGATAAAAGAGTAGTCTATGGAACTCACAGTAGTATGTAAACAGTTAAAAGTACTTATGAATAAGTATAAAACATTGTATTTGAGCATGTATCTCCCCCAAAGAGTTTATAAAACTGTAAACAAGAAAAGTGGGGCTATGAACTCACTTGAGGATTATGGTAGGCAGAGATAACGTAATGTCAGAAGTAGAATGGAAATGACTTCAAAGATAACCTGAATAATATGGAAGTCTGAGATAAGTTCGACTTATCGAGAATTGTGATTTGACATAATGTCGGATGACGTAATGATTTTTGTGGTTGAAGTTACTTGCGTGGCAAAACGCTTAAGTTCAAAAACAAAGTTATATGTTATATAACTTGTCTTTTAGTATTAAGTGTCGTTAATATTTATGTTTCCTTGTTCTGAATAATGATAATACGTGTAATTTACCAAAAGTTCGTGAATGATAAGTTGTAGAATATTACCTTGTCAAAATGTGATTTAAGTTTCTGAGTAAACCTTTAAGTTATAGAAAAATTATACTTTTAATCCCCAAAGTTAAATATATACTCATTTAGACGACAAGTGGTAAGAACTATTTAAGTTTATTAAACTTGTAGAAATTTTTGGATAAAAATGTCCAAGTGTTCAACCTTGAGGGGCTGAATGTGTAAGTTTTATATTAGTTATAAAACTTATAAAGGTTTTAAGAGAAATGTAAATTTTGTTCAAGGTTAGGGACTAAAATTGTAAACGTAATATAAGTTTCAAATTATAAAAGTTTTAAGAAAAGGTGATAAGTGTTTGAAAAGGAGGGATTAAAACTGTCAAAAGGCTAAAGTTTCAAAAATAGTAAAAACTGCCATAGGCAGGATTCGAACCAAGGACCTTTCGCTCACAACCAAGCGTCTCAACCAAATGAGCTAAGTTACTTGTTGTGTTTTATTATCAAATGATTTGTTTATATAGTATTTCGAATCTGGGTTATATTTTGTGATATTTCCCAGTTGCATGCGTGCATGCGTATGTGATTTGTGTTTCATATAGTTGTAAAATTCTACTCAGTGAATATTGGGACCAAACTCACTCAGTATATACGTTTCAAATTTAGTTTATTAGTCGAGTTACCACGTTGCTTTGCCACACAAGATTCACGATAGGTTTCGAACATGAGTTTTTATAAGTGATATTTTAGAGAAGTGAGAATTGTCTCGTACATTATATTAAAATTACTTATGAAATTAAAACATTATAATGTGAATTGAAAATGGGTTAGAAGCATACCAACCAACTGTGGTGGTGATGAACGAGTGGAACAAAGAAGAATAAGGGCTGAACGAGGTGAAACCAAAATTCCAACTTGCTTCCTTTTCTGGCTCTCCTCTCGTCAGTAGCAAAGTATTTTTGTGTTTGTATGTACGTATGAAGGAAAGAAACCTTGAAGAGGTTTGTGAATTGGGAGTGCGTGTGAAGTGTGTGTGTGATCTTCTGTGAGTATACGTATGTATAGGCCAAGGAGATGCAAGTTGCAAGTGAGTTAGAGTTACTTCAAGTACTCATGCATTTGTTTTGTTGTGGCATGAAGAATTTAGTGTAAGAATAGTTGAGTGCGTTAGTGGTTCAAATGATGGTGGCTCTTGATTCCATTTGTCCTCTCTTGCTTGTCTAGAAACTGATTTCCACATGGAAAAATTCAAGGGTCGGTTTGGTTTTTGTAGCACATGATGGTGATGATAAGAAGAGTTTTAACATGCATATTCGTCTTTGTGGTGTTGAGCTGAGAAGAAAGAAACAAGAAGTTGATCATGGTTATTTGTTTGGTCATTGTTGGGAGCTTTTGAAGGTATTTTAAAAGAGAAACATTGAGTGTTAGAGTGAGAGTGATGATTACACATCATGATGGAGTGCAAGAGTAGCCAAATTAGTAGCAAGAGTGGTGTAAGAGTTGGCAATGATGGTTGCTCGTGATGCCCTTGGCCGTCGGTAAACACTAAGCACCAGGAAACAAAATGAAGTTGGAAGGTGGTTTGTTTTGAGAGTGTGCATGAGCTGATTCGCATGCATGCATTTATATAGAAGAATGTGGAAACGTGATTAAGAAGAGAATGATGACTAAGGTATGAGGGATAGAAGAGTAATAGCGAGGTTAGTAGTGAATCGTCCTTGTGGCAGTTCGAACAAAAAGAAGGAAACAAATATGAAATCTTGGAATTTGTCTTGACTGTGTTGGATGTATTAAATGATCAAGGGAAAATTCAAAACGTGATATATAAGTGGTGTGTGTAAGTTGGCCAAATGATAGTTGTTTGTGGATTCTTTGGCCGACACTCACCAACAAAAGAAAGAAACAAAGAGTTTTTATGTTGCTATGGTTACTATGGAATAGCAGAAATGCATGCTTCTGGCCTAGCACTTCATTGGAAATTATGGAGAGTTTGAAATCTTGTCTCTTGTGGTTGGAATATTCAATAGATATTTTGGTTTGAGTATGACAGTATCTAACCGTGGGAATGAGTGGAGGTTTAGCTAAAGCTTTAAAGATATCTTAACTTTAGTTGTTGGAGTTTCTACATATTTGATTTGTACTTTTAATGAGTGAAACGTGGAGTCTTGCAAGTCATGACCACTTGCTTTATTATTGAAGGTTAATGAATGTTGGATTTGAATGAATCTACTGACATGGAAG
Organism: Artemisia tridentata subsp. tridentata; assembly: GCA_021014915.2. Taxonomy (NCBI): domain Eukaryota; kingdom Viridiplantae; phylum Streptophyta; class Magnoliopsida; order Asterales; family Asteraceae; genus Artemisia; species Artemisia tridentata. The sequence goes on along the minus strand of CP139509.1, from coordinate 110,129,690 downwards.
GAATTTAGTAGCATGTGGGAGAGTAAAAGAGATCAATTGAAAATTGAGTTACCCTTTTTATGTTGAAATAGATTTGAGGTCATGTTCGATATTCTTAACACTGAACACGCCTAACAAGTCACAATGATCAAGTAAAAATGTTGGAATGGGATTAAAATAAACCCGGATAAAAACGGATGAGTTTTGGTTATATGATGAACGTATAACGTTATGTGTTAAACGTTTTAATTTAATTTTAGATTATCAATGTTCGCACGAATGAGGGTAATATGAAGAAAGTGTGCACGTGGTACGACGTTTAGATTAACATAGTTGAATAAAAGCAAAAAAAAAAATTTAACCCATAAAAATGGTTAATTAAATTGTGATTATGGATTTACTATTTGTTAATCGTTTACAAATGACAGGGGAAATTTACGGGATGTTATAAACCTAAGACATGGTATTTATTTAGGTTGCGGTTAGAGTTATCGGACCTTTATTCACAGTTTACCGTATTTCTAATCGAGATTTGATAACTGAGGTGAGTTTCATAGCCCCAGTTTTTACATTGTTTTTATCTTATTTTAAAACCCTCGGGGTGGGAATACATTGCTTATTTTTCGGACACAAGTATTAAAACCGTTACTTTGCCTAAGTTACCGCATTGCCATTAAAGTCCCCTTGAATCATGAACCGTTAATTACTTGTAAGCACGGATGTTATGAATAGATCTATTTGGGTTAACACCCCCATCCGAGTTGGTCGTGCCAACCTGTCAAATGGACGCATATCATTCGGATTATTTCCGAGTGTCTGGCAAACACTTAGTTGGGGCATTGATTATTTTTATGCTTGTTTGCATACCAGTACTTCGAGCTTCGGGGTCATGAGCTTAGGCACTGTATATTATTTTTGGCTGCGACGTTATATTTGTTGTAATTGTCTTGCTATTGAAATCTTGTGGTCCGCATTACTGTTTACTTAAACCTATGATCTCACCAACAATTATGTTGACCCTTTTAGCGTGTATTCTCAGGTAATTAGGTGATGACAACCATTTTGTATGGAGCACTTTTGAGTCACATTTTGGAAGCACATCATGATGAAGATTTTCTTGCATTATTTAGCGTTTGATTATGTATTAAAATCTTACATTTGATGGTGAACTCTGATATTTATGTCTTGTAAAATGTTATGTTTAAATCAAAGGCTTGTTTTGAAATGACTCACTTAGAGGTCGTTCTTTATTCCTTGTACTTTGTTAACCATGAACATCACGCCCCCGAAATTCCATTCTGCTGCAATCCAGATTTTGGGGGTGTGACAGATTGGTACCAGAGCCAAGGTTATAGAGAATTAGGATGCATCACTGACCCTAGACTATAACCACTAGGTCACGACACTTCACAACATCAAGATGTGCATACGATTACGATACATGTTTTCATTTACTTATTTTATATGAGTACTTGTACTTATATATATTTGTATTGACCTGGTTTACAGTGATATGTCTTCACCCACCCACCCTATTATCCTCGACTCGGATTCAGATGTGGAGGATTCATCATCATCCACTGTTCCGATCATACCAGCCATTCCAGTTCCTGTACCCTCCGGCGATGACTCTGCTGAGACTGAGCCATTTGAGGACGCTCAGACCATATCTACACCCCCTGTACCATCACCACCAGTTTCACCTCCGGTACGCCGTGCTAGGCGTATTCCTGTAGTACAGCCAGATCAGATACCCATCAGTCGCCGCTATCGGCTACATGAGATTAGCCCTATCATGCTTCGTACTGCTAGGAAAAGGGTACGATCTCGACCCAGCCGAGTACCAGCACCTACTAATCCATCTCATATCCCATCACCACCATCATCTCCACCACCACCACCATTGTTTACTTACCACCAGACTACCACAGTTCCATTACAACCATCACCCAGAGATGTTTCTGATACTTTGCTACCACCTCGTAAGAGGGCTTTTACCATAGCACCTTCCCCTTCTGATCCCTATGTTATGGCTGCTGCTGAGGCCTCTACTCGACCCGGGATTCACAGACGGGTTGACGCCCGCAGGTGGTCATTCATTCCGCCTACTCTTAGTAGATGGAGATACGATGAGGGTACTCCGAGAGCCTTTGAGCTGGGAGAGAGTTCTTCGATGGCTGCCACACGAGTTCTACCAGTTACCGGTGAGCCTGTCCATCATACTATTCCACTTCTGATCGCTAGGATGGTCCGCCATGAGGACCGCATTGAGCGAGCATTTGATCGTCTTGATGAGCTTCCCCTAGAGCGTATTGAGACTATAGAGACTCAGCTAGAGCATCAGATCATTGCACACTCCCAGATTGCCACACTTGAGCGTTTCGTGGAGGATGAGCAGGCACGACGACGTGACCAGGATGCATTGATTGCTAGTCTCCTCGATCAGATCAAGGATCTCCAGCGCCGTCTCGATGGTGCATCAGGCAGTGCCTAGACTAGATTTGTATCATAGATATCTTTTGTATTTATATCCTAGCCACGGGGTGTGTGGCATTAGTAATGACGCTTGTGATCTTTTTTTAGTTGTACAACAATGTAGCAAGTTATTTTGGGATGTATTGTATGGTTACGCTATGATATGATATCGGTCGATGTGAACCGAGACTTTTCATTTTGTATTCATGTATGTTGTGATTGTATCTGCTCACGTTGTGATTATATTATGGTTGACGAGATTTATTCTTATTGTGGTTGATCCTTATCACGCCATATTCCTATCATGATTTATCCTTGTCATGATGTATTTTTATCTTGTTGTGGTTGTATCTACTCATGGTGAAAATATATTATGGTTATTGGGATTTATTATGGATGATTCTTATCACGTCATATTTCTATCATGATTTATTTTTGTCATAATTTATTCCTATATTGTTGTGGTTGATCTTGTTGTGATTTTCACATGTCATGGTTGTATATATATACTTGTGATGACCTTTGTTACTTATGGACACTAATTATTGTTGTTTCTTGTGAGTAGAAGAACAATGCCACCTAAGAAACAAAGCATGAGTACAGCTGATATCGATTGACCCGTTGCCCAACGGGTCACGGCACAGGTTGCTACTGCTATGGCTGAATACGAGACCCTACGCAACAGTGGTAACGGCGGAGAAGCTAGTGGAACGGCAACCAGGGTTGAAACCACGACTCGTGGGTGTACTTACAAGGAATTTTCGGGTTGCAACCCGCAGACTTTCAGTGGCGTGGAAGGAGCTGTCGGTTTTGTACGATGGTTCGAGAAGTTGGAATCGACTTTCCGTATGTGCAACTGCGCGGAGAACTGTAAGGTGAAATATGCTACAGGTACCTTGTTGGATGGTGCCTTATCATGGTGGAATGCCTATGCTCAATCAGTGGGAATTGATGCTGCTTTTGAATTACCATGAGCTGATTTCAAGGAGATGGTAACAGCTGAATATTGTCCGAGGAATGAGGTTCAAAAATTGGAGGTTGAATTTTGGAACTTAGGAGTAAAAGGTTATGATATTGCAGCTTATACTAAGCAATACCATGAATTGGCTACTTTCTGTCCTGGGATGGTTTCTACTACACAGAAAAAGATTGAGAGGTACATCTGGGGACTTCCATCTAGTATTCAAGGAAATGTCACATCTTCTAAGCCAAGTACCCTGGATGAGACAATCCGAATGTCTCACAATTTAATGGATCAAATTGTTCGAGCAAAGGCTGCTCGAGATGGCAATAACAGTAACCGCAAAAATAACAACAACAACCGCTACCACAACAGTAACAACAACAAAAGAAAATGGGATACTACTCAGGGAGGAAATGTTGCTCAACAACCCAACAAAATACAAGAAGTCGTTAAGGATTATGTAGCGGGCCCGACTGAAAGGAAAGGTTATGAAGGAACTCTTCCAAAGTGTGACAAGTGCCAACGTCACCACAATCCTGGACGTTGCCCTACTCCATACGGCAATTGTAAGAAAATTGGGCACTTAACCAAAGACTGCAAGTCTCCTACTTCTGCAACAAATCAAAGGTTTCCCGTAACATGTTTCGGATGTGGCGAAACAGGACATTTCAAGAATCAATGCCCAAAGGAGAAGAATCAGGGAACGGGAACTCAAAATAATGGAGCTCGGGGAAGAGTCTACAATCTCAGAAAAAGAGAAGCTACGGAGGACCCGAACGTTGTCACGGGTACGTTTCTTCTCAATGGTCGTTATGCTTCAGTTTTATTTGATTCGGGTGCCGATAAAAGTTTTGTGTCTACTACTTTTGCTCCTTTACTTAACATCTCACCGACCACCTTAGACACTGCCTACAACACTGAATTAGCGAATGTAACTTAGTTGGCTCAGACACCATAATCCGCGATTGTACCTTTAACTTCCTAAACCATCCATTTAACATCGACCTTATGCCGATCGAACTCGGTAGTTTTGACGTCATAATTGGTATGGATTGGTTATCTAAACACCATGCCAAAATCGTTTGCGACGAAAAGGTTGTCCATCTCCCTTTTAATGGTGAAACCTTGATTATCCGTGGTGAACGAAGCGGAACTCGATTAAACATCATATCGTGTATCAAGACCAAAAAGTATATAAAGAAGGGATGTCATACTTTTCTAGCACACATAACCGAAAAGAAGTCGGATGAGAAACGATTGGAAGATGTACCGATTGTTCGAGATTTTCCGAAAGTTTTTCCCGAAGACTTGCCTGGACTACCGCCTACCCGTCAAGTAGAGTTCCAGATAGATTTGGTGCCAGGAGCGGCACCAATAGCAAGAGCACCCTATCGACTAGCACCATCAGAGTTGCAAGAATTGTCTAATCAGTTACAAGAACTACTAGACAAGGGATTCATTAGACCAAGTTCCTCGCCTTGGGGAGCTCCGGTCTTGTTCGTAAAGAAGAAGGATGGATCATTCCGAATGTGCATAGATTATCGCGAATTGAACAAGTTAACGGTGAAGAACCGTTACCCACTCCCAAAAATCGATGATTTGTTTGATCAGTTGCAAGGTTCCAGTTTTTACTCGAAGATCAATTTGAGATCGAGTTATCATCAACTTAAAGTCCGGGATGAAGATATCCCGAAAACGGCCTTTAGAACTCGTTATGGTCATTATGAGTTTCAAGTGATGCCGTTTGGATTAACTAATGCACCGGCGGTATTTATGGATCTCATGAATCGTGTGTGCAAACCGTACCTGGACAAATTTGTAATTGTGTTCATTGATGATATTCTAATCTACTATAAAAGCAAAGAAGAGCACGAAGAACATCTCAAGACGATCTTAGAATTACTCAAGAACGAGAAGTTGTACGCTAAGTTTTCTAAGTGTGATTTCTGGATTCGAAAGGTACAATTTCTTGGGCACGTAATTGATAGCCAGGGATTTCATGTTGACCCAGCTAAGATCGAGGCTATTAAAGATTGGGAAACGCCTAAGACTCCCACAAAGATTCGTCAATTTCTAGGTCTTGCCGGGCACTACAGAAGATTCATCGAGAGTTTCTCTAAGATAGCGAAGCCTTTAACCAAGCTAACGTAGAAGAATCAAAAGTATGAATGGGGAGAGAAACAAGAATCCGCCTTTCAGTTGTTGAAGCAAAAACTTTGCAGTGCGCCAATTTTGGCATTGCCCGAAGGGACGGAAAATTTTGTAGTTTATTGTGATGCTTCGCATAAAGGACTTGGAGCTGTGTTAATATAGAAGGAAAAGGTTATATCTTACGCTTCTCGACAACTCAAAGTTCATGAGAAGAATTACACCACTCATGACTTGAAGTTAGGAGCAGTTGTCTTTGCGCTAAAGATTTGGAGACATTACCTCTACGGTACTAAGTGTACAGTGTACACGGACCACAAAAGTCTTCAACATATCTTAGACCAGAAAGAGCTTAATATGAGGCAACGCCGTTGGCTAGAACTACTCAGCGATTTTGACTGCGAGATTCGATATCATCCTAGCAAAGCGAACGTAGTAGTAGATGCCCTTAGCAGGAAAGAGCGACTTAAACCCTTAAGAGTAAGATCATTGGGTATGACCATTAGTTCACCCCTCCCATCCAAAATTCTTAAGGCTCAAGCCGAAGCACTTAAGACAGAAAACCGACCTAAGGAGAATCTTCATGGTATGCCAGAAAGTAAGAATGGTTTTACAAAAGATCCGATGGAATGTTATGCTTCAAAGATAGGAGTTGGATACCACATTTTGGTGGCCTACGAGAGTTGATCATGCACGAATCACACAAGTCCAAATATTCCATACACCCAGGTTCCGATAAAATGTACCAAGACCTCAAAAAGTTGTATTGGTGGACGAATATGAAGGCCGACATTGCTACTTATGTCAGCAAATGTCTTAATTGCTCCAAAGTTAAGGCCGAATACCAGAAGCCGTCTGGTTTACTACAGCAACCAGAGATTCCTCAATGGAAATGGGAGCGTATCACTATGGAATTCATCACTAAACTCCCTAAGATGCCAAGCGGTCACGATGCGATTTGGGTGATCGTCGATCGTCTCACCAAATCAGCTCATTTCTTACCCATTAAGGAAACATACAAGATGGATAAGTTAACCAGAATTTACATCCAGGAGATAGTCTCGAAACATGGTGTACCAGTTTCAATCATTTCGGATCGAGACAGTCGATTCACTTCAAGATTTTGGGAATTCCTTAATGATGCCTTTGGAACCCGTCTTGATATGAGTACAGCCTATCATCCACAGACCGATGGTCAGAGTGAGAGGACCATCCAAACACTAGAAGACATGCTCCATGCCTGTGTGATTGATTTTGGTAATAGCTGGGATACTCATTTGCCGTTGATTGAGTTTTCCTACAACAATAGTTGTCACACAAGTATAAAGGCTGCACCATTTGAAGCACTCTACGATAGGAAATGCCGATCACCAGTCTGTTGGGCCGAAGTCGGAGATGCTCAACTTACCGGTCCAGAAATTGTTCACGAGACAACCGAGAAGATTGTTCAGATTTGAGGCGTAAGCCCTTAGAATTCAAAGTTGGAGACATGGTAATGTTGAAGGTATCGCCTTGGAAAGGTGTGATACGATTTGGGAAACGCGGGAAATTGAACCCTAGGTATATTGGACCATTTAAGATTCTAGCAAGAATCGGTCCAGTGGCATACAGACTTGAGCTCCCGCCAGAGCTTAGCAGTGTGCATAATACCTTTCATGTTTCTAATCTCAAGAAGTGTTTATCCGACGAATCCCTCATCATCCCGTTAGAAGAGATTCAACTCGATGACAAGCTTAATTTCGTCGAAGAGCCAGTAGAAATTATGGATCGTGATGTCAAGCAATTAAAGCATAGTAGAATTCCTATCGTCAAAGTTCGCTGGAATTCTCAACGAGGTCCCGAGTTCACTTGGGAACGAGAAGACCAGATCCGTCAAAAATATCCGCATCTCTTCACCGACAACACTCCAATGACCAACACTGACTGAATCTCGAGGACGAGATTCATTTTTATGGGTGGTAGACTATGACAACCCGCTAAATTACAGGTCAATACTATTCAACAAACTCGAATTTCTTTTCTTGACATTTATTTGAGAACAATTCACATATAACTTTCTACTTGAATCAACGAAAAATTTAGAATGTCTTTCAAGTACACTAGGACTTAGGCTATATTTAGTCCACAATGTTCTAGTACCTTGCTCCTACTCCGGTTCACAATTTTAAACCCTAAAACAATTTCCTTTTCTTTATTTACTTACGGTTGTCAATTCAACAAACGCTATTCGCAATTTAAAATTTAACACCCGATATACCCAATACTCTTAACGATTATTTCTAACGCATTTTTATACTTCCTAAATTATTACCAAAGTTCCAAAAATATTTCCTTACGCATAAGGTAAAGTATTTATATCTTACGTTTAATTACGTATAATTTACGTTACTCACCAAACCAACAACCAATACCTATTTCTAATACCCAATACATACAACATATACACTCTTGTATCAAAACAACTCTTCTACCCAATACATACAACATATACACTCTTGTATCAAAACAACTCTTCTACTCTAAATACTTCACATGTGCCGCCCCCCCCCCCCTCTTGTCTTACAAATATTTACTAGACAAAAACATTAATTAGCCAACCATAGTCCTTGAAACAAGGAGTTGTAAACTCCATTTGGTAGCTTGACTTCAATATTCCCCCCCCCCCTATAGCCCCAATCGGCCTAAACACATCAACCAAGCCAATGATGATTTTGACCTCACTATTAACCCTTTGAAAACCTCCTAGTGTAAATACATGTGTTCAAGTATCATTTGCACTAGTTAGATATATATATAAAAAAAAATATATATATATATATATATATATATATATATATATATATATATATATATATATATATATATATATATATATATATATATATATATATATATATATATATATATATATATATATATATCACCTTCCATCTTATATACATAAGTCGACATACATAAGGGGAGCAAGGAGGAAGAAAGTTTGATTGTGGCTAATTCTAGTGTCATTAGAGTATTCTAATTAGGGTTTGGAAACACTAACTCTTGGGTTAATCAAGTACATTGCAATCTCATCTCACTAATCTCCTTTTGTAAGTAATCTTTACATTGCTAAAACTTCATACTTTTCATATCATAATGCTAGTTCAAGTGTATATACTTAGTTTATCACTTTGTACATGTTAAATCAAAACCTTGTAACCACAATAATCTCTAAACTAATGGCTATGTTTTAAACAAGTTTTTATCATAAGAAAACTAGTTGGTAAAAATCTCAACAAGAAAGTGATGATAAACATCATATGTATATATATGTTAGTGAACTTGTAATTTTAACCATCCTTGATGATCATTTACATTCATGAAAATGGACTCTTGAATATTGCTAAGTTTAGTGTTAGATCACTATTGATATGTTGATATATTGGTGGATGAACTAGGATTAGTTTTGGAGTTGTTGTTAAGTGGTTATGATAACTAGAAGACTAGGAAAAATAGTTTGACACTTTTGACAATGAATCTGTCCCATTTGGCTTCCTACAGAAAACTCAGTAACTTGGTGACAAGTTTAGGTTAGAAATATATAAAATAGACTTTATAACGAAAACGTAGCTGCTTGAATGAGTTAAAACGGGCTTATAACGAAAAAGATACGTTAGTTTTAAGTTATGTGACGAAAACTAAATTTTCTGAAAATTATAGAAGCTGTTAGGAATTTTTGAGTGATGAAAACTGATGTTAAATGATAACTAGACTAGCCGAGGCCTTAAAAATCCGATAGTATACTTAAATACCTTCGCGGGGATAGGTAAAACTTAAGAAACGGAGCTACGACGAAAAAGATATGGCCTAAAGAAAGTTTACGACGACATATAGGTTTGACAACTTATTATTTGCTATTAGAAAAGCTGATGGAATTGTTTGAAATGGATTTTTGACATTTTAGAGTGTATTTTGGCTAAAATAACGTAAACGAAAATGGTAGAACATTATATACACTTGTTAGGCGGGTTAGAGATTTTCAAGATACTTATTAACAAGACGACTAAAGTTTGACCACGAGATTAACAAGTTACGTTTTCTAAAAAGGGTGATTCTCTAAATAAAATATCACATTGACGCAACTACATTTTTGACGATAAATATTACAACAAACATGTACAAGTGATAAAGTAGAGTATGAACTTGCGTGCATGACCTTGTTTTCGAACCTAAGACATATGCATTATTTAGGTCGCGATTAGAGTTATCGGACTTAATTTACCGTTTGCCAATTTACCAATCGGGATTTGCTTTTGCTAAGGTGAGTTTCATAGCCCCGATTTTTACATTATTTATACATGATTTCTAAACCCTCGGGGTGGGAATACAATGCTTATTTTTCGGACACAAGTACTAAAACCGTTACTTTGCCTAAGTTACCGCATTGCCATTAAAGTCCCCTTTATATCATGAACCGTTAATTACTTGTAAGAGCGGATGTTATGAATAGATCTATTTGGGTTGACACCCCGTCCGAGTTGGTCGCGCCAACCTGTCAAACGGACGCATATCATTCGGATTATTTTCGAGTGTCTGGCAAACACTTATTTAGGGTATTATTATTATTATGCTTGATTGCATACCAGTACGTCGAGCTTCGGGGTCACGAGCTTAGGCACTGTATATTATTTTTGGCTGTGACATTATATTTGTTGTAATTGTCTTGCTATTGAAATCTTGTGGTCCGCATTACTGTTTACTTATACCTATGATCTCACCAACAATTATGTTGACTCTTTTAGCGTGTATTCTCAGGTAATTAGGTGATGATAACCATCTTTTATGGAGCACTTTTGAGTCACATTTTGGAAGCACATCATGATGAAGATTTTCTTGCATTATTTAGCGTTTGATTATGTATTAAAATCTTACATTTGATGGTGAACTATGATATTTATGTTTTGTAAAACGTTATGTTTAAATCAAACGCTTATTTTGAAACAACTCACTTTGAGGTCGTTCTTTATTCCTTGTACTTTGTTAACCATGAACATCACGCCCCCGAAATTCCATTCCGCTGCAATCCAGATTTTGGGGGTGTGACACCTGAATACATGGAAATTCCAGTTCGTCGCAGTGACGGAGATGAACTCCAGAGACTGTTTGTCCTGGTCAGAAGTGTTTGATCTTATCCTTGAATAAGCTGGATAAATTTCATGAGCACCTGCAAGAACTCTAAATTGAAAAGGTAAACACAGCTCATTTCCTAAACTATTTATTAGTTAGATAGAATATTGTATTGGATATGGCAACTTATTGACGCTTTACCCTTTTTTTGAGTTTTTGACAGCATGTGTTCCATGTGGATTTGGTAATGCTATCGGTAACAAGGTAGCTGTTGCAACTTGGTCATGCATAAACGAGGTTGAATGAAAAAAAATTATTATAGAAAGGTAAAACTTTTGTTCGCTATATCTTTCCGTCTGAACATCTGGTAATATATTAGACTTTTTTCCCAATATAATGACAACTTTGGTGGTTGTCATAGCTTGAATATCAAAATGGTTTTGAAATTGAACAAGTGTAAAATGATCTAATATTACTTATTTTATAAGTTTCATTAATTTGTAAACTTGGTTTTTATGGTTAATCCTTTTTAAAGGGTGTTTGGGATTGCTTATCATCTTTTTTTAGTAGATAATAAGCAGTTTTCAATGTTTTGATGAAGATACTGCTATTTTTGAGTAAAAGCACACTTGTAATAAGGATGATGGAACCTGTTTACTAGAGCAGATACTCAGTTTAAATAAATCTCAATTCCGCAGAACGTGTCAATGACCAACTATTGGAAGCAGACATATATGAGGAAAACCTAAGTCATGATGAACTTATTGACGCATCATAAGATATGGTTTTACTGTTAGCCACTGAAGCCAAAATAGCATGGTGTTGTTCACATCTTCACCTTCTGTAACACCCCCAAATTACCGCAGCGGAACAGTAGTGTCAAGGGTGTATTACTTCATAATATAGATCAAGGTATAGAAAACGACCTCTAAATGAGACATTTTGAAATATTATCATTCGAATTATTAAAATCAGAGTTAAACAAGAGATTTAAAGTATAAAGTTACATAGAAGTTTTCAAAGTGTATCGAATGATAAAGATAAGATATGAGTCCCCGAAGTATGCAAATGACTCTAAGATCCATGCATCCACTATCGCCTTACTAACCTGAGATAAACATGCTAAAAAGTGTCAACCAACGGTTGGTGAGTTCATAGAGTAAATTTAGTTGTAAAGCATTTGAATAAAGATTTCACTGCAAAGGCATTATAAATCCACTCAGTCCCAAGCCTCGCCCATACAAGACTTGCAACCTGTGTGTTTACAACCCACTGCTAACATAGTATGAATAGGACATATGTGTATACGAATATATGAACACTTAATGTAATGAATAATAGCAAACTGAACCTCCCGACTGTGAATAATATATCATATATAAACTTGATTATATTCACCCAAGGTCAAGAATTGAGGGAAACAAGGGTGGGGGGCGTCAGCCTGATAGTTACTATCAATACCTCTCCAACGGCTCCTATCCAGGAGTTAAACAATTGCTAAGAATAATGAATAATAGAATAAGTTTAACCCATTAAGGCACATATCGTAATAAAACTACACATCATGTCCAAAAAGTATAAAAGCGTAGCGTATCATAAAAGTATAAATGTTTGAGTAATTGCATCACAAAGCAAATCATGTATTTGATAAACGAGTAAAGTAATTTAAACATGTATCTCCCCCCAAGTAGTTTAAAATGAATAAAAGAGTAAGAGTGGGGCTATGACTCACTGTGAGTTGGATGATGTTTAAGGATATAACGAAATCGCTGGATAAGCCGGGAAAACCTCTACGTGCAACCTAGCATATGATGTTATGTCTTAGGTTCTAAAGTAATAAAGTGAAAATGTAAATAATTCTATCTAAGTTTATTATATCGATCATGATTTTGTACTTTGTAATTTATAATATTTGTATATGTCATTATAAAAATGGCTTACTAGCTTGTAAAATATTTTTAGTTTAAATATCGCACTACTGTTCGGGTCATCATAATTTAGAGGTTATGTAGTAAACGTTCGAGGAGCTAGGACACTTTAATTCGTAAATCCAGCAACTCGTCGATATGTTCACCCAAATGAAGCCCCTCACATGAAGTTCCCTACTAACATAGTACTTAATATGTGAAACATATATTTTACTTGCTTGATTATAGGACATATTAAGAGTTTATAAAACACTAAATAATTAAATAGAAGTTCATAAGTATTTATAGTTTATAAATACTTACCTTAATATAGAATGCTTGTTTCTAAGAGAAAGGGAATATAGGCGGAGCTTCGACGTGAAATGTGTAATCTTCGTAAACCCAAGGCTACTTGAAGATTATAACAACGCCTTCTTGAAAACCCGAATCTATTTGAAGATAATAACAAAGTCTTTTTGGAGACTTGAAGTTACTTGAAAATTATAATGACACTTTCTTGAAAACTCGGAGAAAATAAGATCAAATGCTAGCTTTTCTCAATAACACATGAACTTTATTACAAAATATAAGAGAAGTGCCTTTGGTTTTACGTCTTTGTAGATATAAGAAGGTGTGGTGCATTTTTTTTTTGATGAGTTTAGGTTGCTATTTATAGGCTAAGAAAATTAGTTAACTATATATTAGGTTAATAATTAACCATGGTTAAGTTAAACACTTGTAAACATCCTAGAGATCAATGGTCATTATCAAGCCACCAACCTTGATGACACATCAAAAATTCCACCTAGGGCAAGAATGAGGAGGTTAAGAGTTCTAGAAAATTATCTTGCCTTTACGGAGTGAGTTTTGATCCCGTTAATCGCTAACTGTAAGTCGTAAAGTCACAAAACTTAAAACCGGGTATCCTAAAAATATGAAACTTATAAATATGTGTAAAACTTATCTAAAAATTATATTAAATGAGTGATAAGTTGTATCGGGGTGCTTAATTGTCGTAAGAACCTAAAACCGTAGGCTTAAAACGCGTAAAACACGTAAAACGCAAAACCGGAAAATGTAAAAATTCAAATCTTGTGGAAATGTCGTATGATGTAAAAAAACACATATTTCTCTTGTTTGAAATTTTGTGTGGACATATCGGGATGTTTAAATGACGTTTAAACCTAAACGTAAATCTCAGACACGGTTTTGCGAAACTTGCAAAAATGACCCGACGAGTGTCAAACTCTCGTGTTATCATGAAAATAGGTTAACTTACAAGAATGTAGAATAAAATTTCGGGAGTGAATAGTAAAAATGAATAGTAAAAGTGAATAGTAAAAATAGGTTAATACTAGATTAACGTTAACTAATGACTAGGGAATTCTACGGGTTGCTACACCTTCTGCATATTCCTTTGTTGCCTATATACAATTCTGTATAGAAACTATTAATATATAGCCCTCTGCAAGAACATATATTCATTCATGGTACTTTTAAAAAACTTATTTGTATTGCCTCCACATGAGCATATTTAAACTTTACGGCAGTTTATTTGAAATTTCTTATAATCTTATTCTTTTTAGTTTCTCTTCAGTACACAAGTCTTTGGTGATGATTTGCATGACAATGTTAATTAAGCATACATGCTAAAGTAATGGTATTCTGTTCATCATTGCTACGCTAAGGTAAAAAAATTTGATAAGACTAGACGGGCCAAACTAAATGGGTTTTAACGACAAATTCTTTAGGCACACTTTTTGTTGAGAATGATACAATTTTGTTGTTATAATCGGTCTCAATGTCAAATATGATATTGGTTACTAAACAAAGTGGCATGGTAGGCACGTGTCCCCCTACCATCTAAAATTATAGTAATTTTTTAAAATATGTGGCTATTTTTGAAAGGATTAAGCTGCAGAATAGCAACAAACTTTTTCAAATATAATTGATTTGGTAAGTGTAATTTTTTTAAGTTGTAGAATAGCAATGTACTTTCATAAGTGTTTCAATTTGGTATGTGTACTTTTTTTTAGTTGTTGAATAGCAATGTACTTTCCATAAGTGTTCCAATTTGGTACATGCGATTTCCATAAGTGTTCCAATTTGGTACATGCGATGATGTACCAAATTGGAGCACTTATGAAAAGTACATTGCTGTTCTACAGCTTAAAAAAATACACGTATCAAAACGGGACACTTTGAAAAGTACATTGCTATTTTACAACTTAAAAAAGTACACGTACCAAGTTGGTACATTTGAAAAAGTTCGTTGATATTCTACAACTTAATCCCTTTTTGAAATTTGCACCTCTAACGAACGAATTTGTAACGTAGTTTTTAAAAATTATCAAAGTTTGCCCCCTCGGCCATAACTTTCTAATTGCCATTAACTAAAAACTTCTTGACGACTAAATATGACAAAAACAATCGTTCGACCAATACAATACTATTTTACGTGTCATTATCATATTAAAACTAACATTATTTATGAACAAGTCAATTTTGACACGATGCATGGATGTTTATTACATTAATAGTTACAAGCATAATAGTTTATAGTATGACTGACTTATTGCTTATTATTCTTTTCAAAAAATAATTCAACGTGCATATGTTCATTGTTCTTTTTTACTTTATTTACACACTTAATTCTTTGATGCATAATTTCTTTAAAACCCACGTGATTTCACGGGTCTATAAGCTATGAATCATATTTGGATTCTTAGATGCTTTGTGAAAAAAAAGTGATATAAAATCATTAAAAGCACAAATCATTAATGGGACACATTTTGAAAATAAGGTTATCATACCACGATTGAGACTTACTCCATCTGATAAACGTTTACCTCTAAAGATCGTGAGAAAACAATGTCCCATTTCGGTGTCATTCACCGTGACAATAAACAAGAGCCAAGGGCAATCGCTTTCAAAAGTCGGATTGTATTTGCCACGTCCTGTTTTCACACATGGACAGCTATATGTGGCTCTTTCACGTGTCAAAAGCAAAAAAAGTTTGAAGGTTGTTGTTTCAGATGAGGATGGTAACCTATCAAAAACTACTATAAATGTGGTATATAAAGAAGTTCTTCAATGTTTATGATCAAACGGTCAATAGGTATGTACAGTATACATATTACATGTTTTGTAGCATTTTTCTTATTTACACTTATCATAAATCCCAAACTTCTTTTACTTACATCTTTTTTAAACTTATTAGGTGTTTATGTAATGGACCTTTTGTTGAAGTGTTAGATTGGTCACTACATACATTTGCTTATGAAGACAAACATATTGGAGATCACGAGGCAATGAACATTTATTACACAGATAATTACAAGCATTGTATTTTATACTATCTGTCACTTATAACTTATTATTCCGTTACAATAAAATTTCATAACGTTTACGTTCGTTGTTCTTTCTTACTTTATTCATGTACTTACTTTTTTTAATTAAAAACCCTCTAAAATCCCGTGGATTCCACGGGTCTATAAGCTAGTGCAATATATATTACATTAAGAGAGATAATACACTAAGAAAGATGATAAAAAAAGTTAAGTGAAAATGAAAGCAATCAAAACAAATTATCCTTATATACTAAAAGCGACTTTTCGCTTGCTTCAAAGGATTGTTCGTAACAGTTGTTTTAACAGTGAACAATGTTCCAAAGATTTGTACGTAATAGTTGTTTCAACAGTAACCTCCAATGTTCCCGCTAATCTTGACTCCTATTGGTTGGGCATGTGTAATTTTGACATAGTGGGACAGCAACCATCCAAACATTGGTCCCGTACAAACACAAATACTCTAATGACACTCTAGAAGCAACTGTTGCTTCATTGCTAATTGCGATTAGGTGGGTTTTTTTTTTTTTTTTTTTGTTGCTACCATTTTTTTACGGGGTAATTATTGCCTTAATCCGGATTTCTATTGGTGGATCTTTTCTAACTATGTACCTGTTTTTGGTAGTGGGACAAGAGGCAAAATCTAATTGGTACAAACACTGTAGAGACAACTGTAGCATTCCCGTTTTGCATTAATTGAATCCTGTAATACCGTCATTTACCAACCATCTTTTTCCCACACCAAATATCTCGTAGAAAATTCCACCGCCTCATATTCCTCGCACCTCCTAGAAAATTCCACAATCTCTCATCTTCTTCTCCATATCTCATCAAAGCCACCCAAAAATGCTCCAAGTTAAATAAATTTAGATTTTTAACACCAGAATTAATGGCTGGATCTTCAATAGTATCGCAACAGGTACATAAAGCTTCATAAAATGAAAGAATTGATTCACAGCAACCACAAAAATCACCAGGTATTAGGTATGTTTTATTTTCTGTTAAAGATGGTTACGAAGGTATTTAAGATTAATCGAGCACCTGTGTCTATGAAAGTAGATGAAGAGAAGGAGATTGGGAGTCAAGGTTTGAAGAAGAAATTGTTGTAAGAAAGTGACGTGTGGGATATACTTGAATCTGGTCAGGAAGTTGAAGGTATAATTAATTGTTAAAATAATTAGTTAATTATGTATATAGTTAATTTATTGTAATGATTTTGATATTGACTTCTAAACTTATTTTGATATTGTTTGTTGTTTTTGGTAATAGGATTTTGGTATATAGTTAACAACTAAATTTGTGTATTGAGATTTTATGTCATAGGATTTTGTAGGATTGGTGGGATGGATAGGGGTAGAGCAGGAAGGCCTTCAGTGAGATTAACGACACTTATCTTGAAGATCCAATACACATTAAATAAAAAGGTAGTAGCAGTGGTTCTTTTACAAGATCGGGTCGGTATTTGATAGATCCAGATAATTTATTGAAGATGGTGTGTGAGTATGCATGAGGTATGTCTATAGCTTTTACCAAATCTTTTATTTACAGTTTGTATTTTTTTTATTGAATTGATGAAATTACTATAATTTATTCAGATTGTTAATTACTGTAATAAATAAGGAGTTTGCTTTTTGTAATTGGATTGTTGGTTACTTTTTAAGGTTCAAACGTTTGTTTTTAAGGATGATGATGATGTTATGAAAATGTAGATGATTTGTTTATAAAATTAGTGATATCTTTATATTTAATGTGTATTGGAATGTTTATTAGGGATTATGTGGGAATATATAATGATTTTATATGTGATTGGTTTGAATTAGATATGTGACATAGAAATCGACAAGGTACGCGATATAAACCAACATATACAAGCTCATTTTTTGTTCTTCATCCCACCTACAAGATTCGGTGTGTTCCAACTATTATGGTTGGATATATAAAAAAAATTATACATTTCACTATATAGATACAAGTTGAAAGCCACCTAAATAAACTTACCTCATAACTTAGTAACTGGTAAAATGTATATTTGTTTGACTGTGAATGTAGCATAGATTTTCAATTGTTAAAATTTTTGAATTTGGCAACCTTATGCAAAATGAGTAAGTTGGGCACATGATAGTTGGTATCACTAACTTGAACTTACTTAATTCGGCAGCACAACAATAGCAACACTGGCACGGATTATAGGGTGAACGAAACTGTAATTGCAGGTAACCACGGGCCTGATGCAACAAGAGTGGTTGCTCTCAAGGCGGTCCCAAATGGTATTTATTAATGTTGAATTTTAGATTGTGAAAACTTAACATGATTATCGATTTAATGTTTGACTAAATGTGTATATTGCATATCGTAACAGAAATATGGTGGACAGGAGGCCCAATTGCAAGTAGTAGCAGAGGCAGGGGAAAATGCTCCAAGGCAAGCAACATATCAGCTAATGTTTGACTGAACTAGTAACTGAGTGAATATCATTAGCAGGGCTTTAGTTACCAGTTTATATTACTATGGGTTTTAAAACTGATATTCTCACTTCTAATTGTTCGGGTCTGTGGGCTATGTATAGTGTCAAAATAAAAGACCAGGTGTTTGGGTGTATGGGCTGTTTATAGTGTGTAAATACCAGTAATTGCAGAAATAATCATAAATAGATGATAGGAAAATAACTTATATTCGTTGTATGGATATGGGTTTGGGTGTATACGTTGTGACACGTAATCAGTGCTGATATTTTGACACCATACACAGCCTAGAATCCAACATTAGCAAAACATTAAATCAATAATGTTTGATATGATATGAGGTATGAGGGAGTTGCTATATTCTGATATCTTTGCTTCCGATTCTAATATCTTTGCTTCCGATATTTCAGGATTCAGTTTGACAACCTATAATGGAAATTAGTTTGCAATAATTAGGTTACAATTCATGTCATGATCACAATGCAGAGAACCCCATATCACTAGCAAAGTCTGCTGGCAAGGCGATCATCAAGCAGCCAAAAAGCACCATCATTCCAACTTAAAAGGTATTCAATTAAGGTAAAACATTATAGCTTAAGCCCTTACTTCTAAATATAAGGTAAAACTTACTTCTAAATATATTCAAAATCACCTCTAAGATGAAAGTTTCTGAATCATGGCTTTTATTTTTGTGACAGTTTGTACCTAGACGGGATAACAATTCCTGGAATAGGTTTTATTGATAGACAAGGCTCGGGATGAGCGTCAACTTGAAAAAATAACAAGTGCATGGCGGCGTTTGTATAATGACGAAGAGAATGCCACGATAGTTGTTGGTCCATGGGAGTAAGTCCTAAAATATATGGAGTGTTTGGGATTGCTTTTAACATTCATAAAAGTACTTCTGCATTAGGAAAATTCATTAAGTTAACTTATAAATTCAATCACTTCAGAGAAGTACTTTTATTCCTTAATTTTTTTTAACAAAATCATAAAGATATCAAATTTGACTATATATATGATTTTTAGTCCATTAATGCGTCCTTCAATATTAACTAGAATTGAATTGTAGTAGTATAGTACTGAATATCTTTAACTAAGTTCTTGGCCGATCCTTTTTCAAGCAAGAAGTTGAAACAATACAAGTTCAATGATATATATTCTTTAATTTGTTCAGTTATGTTTTTAATAGATGTGCATGATTGTTGATGGACTTATCTCTTAACCATTTCCTTCTGCTCACAGTCAACAAACCCACTGCTGCTGAATCGGCTAACGAACGAAAACAAGAATGGCGGAGGCTTGGGAGAAGCAGAATTTTAGTGAGGTTGGGTAACGGGTCAAAACAGATACGTTTTGCTTAATAATTCAATAATACAATCCGGAATACATATATTTGTTACTGGATAATGCTGTGGGAAGATAAATTGTTTTTGGTTATCCTTGCTTTGATCAGAAATATATATCTTTCGAGGTTTGGATGATTCGGGTTCATAAGTTGTTGAGTAACTGACTTAGTAATTTAGAGATTTACATGTTTTATATGTATCTGATGACGTATAGTCCATACCCGGGTCATGAACCCGATTAGTAAACAATACTAACAATTAAGCCCACCACGTATGGGCCGCAACTGGACTACCAGTTATGCGACTTGGGTCGACAAGGTCCAAGCCCAAAGTTATTTCCGGATAATATATGGAGTATCTTCTAAATAAAGAGGATATATACCAAATATCCGATGTCGGCTAACACGCCGAGGAGTAGGGAACACGAAACCTACTAGGGTTTCGTGCATATATAAAGGGCATTCCAGCCCTCGGTAAAGGTACGATCTTCAATAAACCCTAACCCTTTACTAAACCCTACATTCGATTACTTACTCTCACGCCGGAGGATAATCGGGGGAGACAATCCCTCGATAAGCCTAACGGTGTTTGTTCTCTTTTCTTAGTGCGCAGGTTCCATCGAGCATTAAGATTCAATTGGTACGAGAATAGAAGTCCTATCAAGGAACGCCCAACTTTTGTATCAACAAGTGGCGCCATCCGTGGGACCCTACACTAAGGATTTTACCAAAAACTAGAATGACGAAACACGGAAGTCATAAGAGTCCGCATGGGAAGAAAACGCAGGACGATCCACTAGGGAAGAAGCATCAAATTGATACGGCTTCTAAGCAGGCCTCTGGGACAACCAGTACTGCTATCCTCTACCGGAGATAGACTGGAAGATCGAGTCTCTGTGTGGATATCCCTTCAAATGCTTCCTGGACGCATATAAGGGATACCACCAAATTCAAATGGCGGAGGAAGACGAAGAAAAGACGGCCTTCCACACAAGTCAAGGGGTCTACTGCTACACAAAGATGCCCTTCGGCCTAAAGAACGCAAGAGCAACATACCAAAGATTGGTGGACACTGCGTTCGAGAAGCAAGTGGGACGCAACTTGGAAGTCTACGTCGATGATCTCGTCATCAAAAGCCATACAGAGGAAGAGCTAGTGCGCGACATGGAGGAAATGTTCAAAACACTCAGGAGAATCAACATGAAATTGAACCCCAAGAAGTGTACGTTTGGCGCTACGGAAGGCATGTTTCTCGGGTATTTGATAGAACCCGATGGGATCAAGCCTTGCCCAGAGAAGACTCAAGCAGTCATTGACCTCCCCTCACCGCGCACACTGAAAGAAGTTCAGTCACTAAACGGCAAGCTAGCCGGACTGAACCGATTTTTATCCAAATCAGCAGACAAGTCACTTCCCCTATTCAAGACACTCAAGAAGTGCACCAAAAAGGGAGACTTCAGGTGGACTGCGGAAGCAGAAGAAGCCTTCCAACAGCTCAAACAACACATAGCAGCACTCCCAAAACTTGTCGCACCCAGACCAGGGGAAGAGCTGATCATGTATCTATCTGCGACCCAAGGAGCAGTCAGCGCAGTGCTATTGACAGACAGGAACTCCGTCCAAACACCCATCTATTTTGTTAGTAAGGCGCTGAAGAAAACGGAGATTAACTACACTGCAATGGAGAAATTGGTCCTAGCCTTAGTGTTTGCAGCGAAGAGACTGCGCAGGTACTTCCAGGCGCATCCAATCGCTGTTATCACAGACCAACCCATCAAACAGGTTATATCGAAACCCGACGCATCGGGACGCCTACAAAAATGGAGTGTGTTACTGGGTGAACATAACATATCATACAGACCGCGCACTGCAATTAAAGGGCAGATATTGGCCGACTTCATCATTGAGAAGCCGGATTCAGACACTCCACCTGCGATAAGCAAGGAGGAACTTCAAGAACCATGGATTCTATTTACTGATGGATCCTCATGCGTAGATGGATCAGGAGGTGGCCTTATTCTCACCAACCCAGAAGGAGTTGAATTCACCTACGCACTGCGTTTTGAATTCACAGCCACGAACAACGAGGCAGAATACGAAGCACTCCTAGCTGGGTTACGCATCGCAACTCAAATGGGTGCACGCAACCTAGAAGTAAACGTCGATTCGCGGCTAGTGGCTAACCACGTGTCAGGAGAATATATAGCAAAGGAGGAACACATGATTCAATACCTCGAAAAGACCAAATCTCTGATCCAAAACTTCGATAGATTTATCATCAAGCAGGTTCCCAGGAGTGAAAATAGGAAAGCAGATGCGCTGAGCAAGATTGCATCCACCAGTTTTGCGCATCTATCAAAACAAGTTTTGGTGGAAACCTTGAAAAACAAGTCAATCACAGAGATGGAAATATCCACGGTGATAGAAGAGGAAAATCCTACGTGGATGACACCGATCATTGACTTCATCAGCAAGGGCATACTTCCCCAAGAGCAGAAGGAAGCTCGAAGAATCCGACGCACAGCGCAGCGATTCGAGCTCAGAGACGACGTCTTATATAGACGCTCATTCCTACAACCATGGCTTAGGTGTGTTGGACCTCTCCAGGCAGACTATGTACTTCGAGAGATCCACGCAGGCTCATGCAGCATGCACTCAGGACCACGGTCCATTGTAGCGCGCGCCCTAAGGTCTGGATACTATTGGCCAACTATGCACCGTGACGCACGTGACTTGGTACGGAAGTGCAATGATTGCCAAGTTCACAGACCTATTCCGCGCCGACCACAACATGAACTAACACCTATTACATCGCCATGGCCCTTCTACAAATGGGGTATCGACATCGCTGGACCTTTCCCTATTGCCGCAGGAGGATTGAAATTCCTCATTGTGGCAATAGATTACTTTACCAAGTGGATCGAAGCAAAGGCAGTAGCGACTATAACAGGTAACCAGGTGAAACGATTCGTGTGGGACAACATAGTATGTCGCTTTGGATTACCTGGAGAAATTATCTCTGATAACGGAAAACAATTCCGTGATAACCCGTTCAAAGATTGGTGCGAACAGCTGAACATCACGCAACACTTTGCATCAGTAACTCATCCACAAACTAATGGTCTGGTTGAGCGCGCAAATAGAAGCCTAGGCGAAGGAATCAAAGCGCGCCTGGACAGACACAAAGGTAGATGGGTAGAAGAACTATCACATGTTCTCTGGGCGCACCGAACAACCATCAAGGTTAGCAACGGGGACACCCCCTTCTCTTTGGTCTATGGGACAGAAGCTGTTATACCAGCTGAAATTGGAATGCCAACCATCCGTACTGCGGAAGTTAACGTGGCAACCAATGACGATGAGCGGCGCATAGACTTAGATCTATTAGAAGAGCGACGTGAACGCGCAGCAATACGCGAAGAGAAAGCCAAGTCGAGAATGAAAAAATACTATGATACCAAAGTACGCAGCACTTCATTCAGACCAGGCGACTTCGTATACCGCGACAATGACTCAAGCCGCGCAGAAGACACTGGTAAGCTAGGACCAAAGTGGGAAGGACCTTACGAGGTCATAGAAGCACTTGGCAATGGAGCGTACAAGCTACGCGACAAGGACGGACGTGAGCTACAGCGAACATGGAACGTCCGCAACCTTAAACGGTGCTATCTTTGAAGAAGGCTACGGCCCAACATGGACACTCATGCGCTTTAGAAAGTGCCCCCAATAAAGATCCATGTAATTTTATTTTTTTAAGTATTATCTAGATGAGTATTCTTTTTCAAAACTTGCAAGTATTAATAAAACGTTATGGTTTCTAGCTAACTCCATAACACATTTAACTTTATTGTTTGCATCTTTTATCATCGTGTTTCAATATTGTTATAATCTTGCCTACATGGCGTGCATGCACACACTAAGACCCACGATGGCAGAAAGGATGAGTTAACCTAATAAAAAACTCGTTGAGTAAGAGGGTTGCAAACCCATCAACATTGGATCACGAATCCTTGTTAAACACCTTGCGCTCAAGACGTTGGCGCAAGTTCCTTACGCACCCCACGACGGATGCGCAAAAGGGCATACTGTGCGCGTTTAACAACCCAGGAAGTCAAGACTCTTGACTCCTTAAAGTAAAATACGACAAGTAAAATTACAAAAATACATAGACGACTATGATTTCTTTCTTTACAATAAGTTAGACAAATTCAATACACGACTACGGTCATTATTTAAGGAAATTCATACACGATTATGATTCTTCTCTTTCTAAATACGCTTAGACACTTAAAGATATCTTCACGCAAAGATACATAAGTCATACAAGATCTACGAGGTCAAAAGCATAAGTATTTAGAAGTTACAAAAACACTAAGTACAAAAAGCAACCTTTTATTTATAGAATACGTTTCTACAAAAAGACTTGTACAAAAAAGTTAAATACTATATGTACGCCTTAACTGGCTGGAGCCCCCATTCAAAGCCGCTTCCTTTCCTCAGCCTTGTGCACCCTTGCCTGCGCCACCAGCTCAGACTGGCGCACAGCGATGGAGGCCAGCTCCTCCATCGTAGAGTCAAATGGACTTGACTCCACTTCAACATCCTTCGGTGAACGCGCCCCGTCCAGAGCATGACTCACCTCGGGTGGCGCACTCCCATCTAGGACGCCAGCGTCCTCCACAGGCTGTTCACTGCACAAAACATCAAGAGACAAGGTTAGTGCACAATCAAGCATACACAAAATCCTAACGAATTGCTACAAAATACTTACATAGGGGGAGGAGTTGAGAACACGTCCCTCTCGGTCTCAGTCTCAGCCGTGGACGCACCTCCACCAGACTTCTCAGCATCCACACTGAGGACACGAAGGAACAAAGTTAGCACAAAATATAACTTGACAAAAGTTTATAGCTAATAACTAAGGTACTTACTTCATCTGCACCTCAGTAAAAGACGAGCTTCCCCCAGCCTCAGTCCGCGGCCTCTTGGAAGGACCTTCACCATCACCACTAAGCGCTCTCTTGCGCGTCAGTGGGGAGCTCTCCTCCATCTCACTATCGGTCTCCTCTAAATGGATCACCATCTCGGGGGGAGGAGTCTGCGCAATGTCAGGACCCTGCTGCACAGGAGGAGCCACCTCCTGCAACGGCTCAGCTACCACCACATCAGGGGAGCCTTCAGGATCTGGAATAACCAAATCCACGACGCGCCCTGCCGTCGCCTGCAGAATAGTCTGCTCACCGTCCCCCAGAGGACGCACTCCCACCGCCACGGAACGCGGATTCTCCAGGTGCACAACCGAAAAAAGATCCATCTCTGCGTATGCAATAGACAAAAAGAAGCAAGTTACATAAAGTATGGAAAACGAAGAAACGCTTACACTAATAACGACAGTAAGGCGACAGAAGGAGCACCCACCCGTGCCATCCGCATTCAAGAATGTGGGAACTTCTGTCTCATGCTCAAAGTAGTTGCGACTGATGCCCATGTGCACCAGAAACGCTTCCGGATATGGTTTGATCGGAAGGCGGTTCTCATCTATGATCGCCGCATGATCCACGTTATACCACGTTTCAGGGGGGCGCTCATCCTTGGGCAGATTGGCACGGGTGTAAAACGGAAAGTGGGAAGGAAAGACGGCGGCGTCAATCCAAAAGAACTTCTCCCTCCAGTCCTTGAGTTTATCCACCTTCTGCACATAGCACTGTAACTTGCCTACGCGCTTGGAGAAGGTAACCCACCCATTTGACCACGTCGCGTGATAGAACGCGCGGAATAAGTGGAGGGACGGGTGTATCGCCAACAAGCGACAGTTCACCTCAAAATTGGCGATCTTCCCAGCACCAATACAATGCAATTGGGAGATGTGGAGCTCGTAATAATTGAGTATATCACTCAAGAGCACGGAAATGGGTACGCGCTGATTCGCCCACTCGAAAAAGCGCGTATATAGCCCCACCTTCCCATCGGGGAAATTCGCGATGGTGTCATTCGGACCTGGTACCTCTGGGCGCAGGCCCAAAGGGATAAAATAATCCGAAGTGAACTGCACTAGTTCATCCTCGGTTATGTTAGAATGGAAATCATGAAGTTGCGCTACCATTTTGTGATTCAGACTATGTGCGCACGCGCTATTACCTATGAATTATCGTTCTTGAAAGCAGATTTGAAGATATAAAAATGGTGGAATTGCGATTTTTTAACTGTGGACGTCACAGTGAATGAGAGGCGGTAGTTTATATACTTTTCCTATCCACCACAGATGAGTGACACGTGTATCCCACTAACTCAAATCGTGTGGCTAGGATAAAGGACGGTACAAGACAAGTGGGCAACCTCTCCATTTCCCAAGGTACCCAAATTGCACTTTTTTGGACTAGATACATGATACGTGTATTTTTAGGCGGTATATTTTTGAAAGCTTCCCGCGTACGCGTGAGGAATTAATTCGACACGACTTTAGTCTAGCATCCGCAGGTTTTACCCTGCGCATACTAGACTGGGGGGACATGATGACGTATAGTCCATACCCGGGTCATGAACCCGATTAGTAAACAATACTAACAATTAAGCCCACCACGTATGGGCCGCAACTGGACTACCAGTTATGCGACTTGGGTCGACAAGGCCCAAGCCCAAAGTTATTTCCGGATAATATATGGAGTATCTTCTAAATAAAGAGGATATATACCAAATATCCGATGTCGGCTAACACGCCGAGGAGTAGGGAACACGAAACCTACTAGGGTTTCGTGCATATATAAAGGGCATTCCAGCCCTCGGTAAAGGTACGATCTTCAATAAACCCTAACCCTTTACTAAACCCTACATTCGATTACTTACTCTCACGCCGGAGGATAATCGGGGGAGACAATCCCTCGATAAGCCTAACGGTGTTTGTTCTCTTTTCTTAGTGCGCAGGTTCCATCGAGCATTAAGATTCAATTGGTACGAGAATAGAAGTCCTATCAAGGAACGCCCAACTTTTGTATCAACATATGTATCTCATCACCCATATACTATGATTTCCTACAGATTTTTAACCTTGAAAATGATGACTTTTTGTGATGACTTGATGAGTGGATTACAAGAAAAAGGCTAGGCCATATGGTCATTATGCTGGGAGAATTGCTCAAAAAGTTTGTCTGAGAAGAAATGTTATAAAAAATTGTTCTTTTGCACCCACTACTTCGCGATATGTTGGTTGCACGTATATATTATTAGTTGTTCACGAGGTGTGTTCAGCAGGTGTGTCTAGGAGGTGTGTTTAGGGAATGGGTTTAGGGGGTGGATTCGGTGGGTTGGTTCGGAAGTATGTACAGGGGATGGGTTCACGGGATGTAATGGTCATATATGTTGCAAGAACACAATGCTCCCGCATTTGCATAGTCTTCATATACCTATTTATTCATGTAACTCTTTCAAAACAATTGCAACAGAAACAATTTAGCCAACTTTACATATACCAACAATAACCAAAAAACACGCAAAAAAATTCGACACTATCGACAAAGCACTCCTGCGGCAACGCGCGAGGTACCCCACTCGTATCGTAACTAATGTAGAAAAGACATTATAAAAACTCCGCAGTAGTACACAAACTTTTATTTCCTCATTTTCTTACACTACTAGAATAGCCGTCTAAGAACATTATTATTTTTATAATTCTTTTACCTACACTTGTCAATCACCAAAACTAACTTTTACGAATTATTCTCGGGTATTATGCTAGTAATTTTTTCACTTTTAAAGAATATTAATCTAAGAGTCAAACATTATTATATTCATTCATAATTCTTTTCCTGCCACATGTCAATCACCAAAACTAATTTTTACGAGTTGTTCTTGTGAATTATGCTAGCAAATTTTTGTAATTTAAAAAAATATTAATCTAAGAGTGAAACATTATTATATTCATTCATAATTCTTTTACTGCCACATGTCAATCACCAAAACTATTTTTTGCGAATTGTTCTTGGGTATTATACTAGTAAATTTTTGTACTTTTAAAGAATATTAATCTAAGAGTCAAATATTATTACTCTCTCTGTCCCAAATTAATAGTCACTCTTTCTATTTTGGGTTATCACAAAATTATTGTCCACTTTCAAATATAGTTGTGAAGAATGTAACAAGTTTACCATATTTCAGCTAATGTTACTAAAAATTACAAACATTATTCAAAGATTTAATTAATTCCATAAGGGTAAAAGTGACATTTTGCAAAAAAGTAAGAAAGAGAATGCAGTAATAATTATGTTTTCTTAAACTGTGTGTTTTTATCAGGGGGACAATAATTTTTGGATGGAGGGAGTATATTCATTCATACTGTAATTTAGGGCTGTAAACGAACTGAACGTTCAATGAACATTTCATGAACCGTTCGGTAAAAAGTTTGTTTATATTCATTTATTTATTAAATGAACGAACATGAACAATATTTTACGTTCGTTTTGTTAAATGAACAAATATGAACAAAAGTAGCGTCCGTTCATTTATGTTCGTGAACGCCCGATTATGCGTTCATTTATGTTCATTTATTTATTTATGTTCGTATATCATATCTCTTGTATAATTTTAAAATTGGTTTATTTAAACAAAACAGCACTTATAAAATAATATATTGTGCATAATTTAATAAAATTTATATTTGTTTGTCTATGTTCATTCATGTTCGATCGTTTATGCTCGTTTAGCATTCGGAAAATCCGTTTGTTTAAGTGTTCGTGTCCGTTTATTAGTCCGGTTAAAATTAAACGAACAAATATGAAAAAGACTCCGTTCATGTTCGTCCGGTTCGTGTACTAGTTTAATTCTTTTACCACCGCATGTCAATCACCAAAACTAACTTTTACTGCTTTTCAATGGGCCGGACTAACCACTATAAATATCACCAAACAAACACAATAAAAAAATCTCCTTACCGCAAAACCCTCACTTAACGTCGTCTAACCATCCACAGCTACCGTCACGCCGTCACTTAACCACCGTAAAACATCTTCTTCTTCACAAACTCAATCACACACACTAAAACTACACACACACGATCCCTAATTATTTAATTTTAATTAAAAATCGATCATAATTGTAATCCGATTAATTCATGTTGTTAATTGTGTTGTCTTTTTGTTTGAACAGGTTGTTGATTGGAGATGGATGATGATACGGTGCGCGAATGCAAGGTGAGGTGTTTTTGATTGAAATTGATTGAAATGTTGTTCAATTTGAATGTTATGTTGTTGTTTGGGCTATATGTGTATGTGTAGTGTACGCGTAGTTGCGTGATGATCGTTGATGCGATTGTTTGTAGATACGTTAGTAGGATTTAGGAGTAAGTGTGTTTTAAAAGGTGGTTTGTTGTGAATGAGGTGCGATTGTTTTGACGTAGTGAGGTTTTTAGACAGTTTGAGTGAAATGTGGTTTTTGATTAAGGAAGGAATGTGAGAAACTAAAATGTGTATAGAAGTTTTAATTGGGTTTTTTTTTTTACGTTGTAAGGTTTTTAGGTAGTTGTAAGCAAAATGTGGTTTTTGATTAGAGGAAGGAATGCGAGAAACTAAAATGTGTATAGAAGTTTTATTTATGGATTTTGATTTTATGTAGGGTAGTTAAATAATGATCGTTGATGTGACTGTTTGTAGAGTCGTTAGTTGGAGTGTAGGAATAAGTGAATTTTGATAGACCAAATTGTGGTGACGTAGTGAGGTTTTTAGGTAGTTTTAAGCGAAATGTGGTTTTTGATTAGGGGGGAATACGAGAAAGTAAAATGTGTATAGAAGTTATGTTTATGGATTAGGATTTTGGTGATGCGATTAGTTTCATAGATAGATTTTGGCCGTTAAGAGACATTATTTGAAGATTAGGAAGGGCTATGTAAATGATTAATCATTGGATTATATAAATATAGGAATAGAGGGAAGTAATTTAGGTCGAAAGTGCGCGCTGATCCTAAGTAGGGATTTGGTTGACTAAATTATGATTTATCGTCTTCACATGCGAATATTATTCGAATGCTTATATATTACAATCTTAAAAAGGAAAATGTATGGAGGTTATGTATTTAAAGAGGTCCTCGACTCCTCGTGCAACACCTGTCAATATTAAATATTAATTTATTACGATGTTACTGCTAATACATCTCAACTACTTCACAAGGATACCTTGATAAGCTTTTGTTTAATGCAACATGTATAACAAATGGTAGTAGTGAACTGCTTCAGGGATGAAATAAGCATTCTTGCGGTGGCATTGAAACCCTTTTTTTTTTTTTTTTTTTTTTTAATATATATATATATATATATATATATAAGTAATTGATGTTGATATAGATTGAAATGCTGTTAAATTTGAATGCTATGTTGAATTTAATTGTTTTGATTTAGGGTTATGTGTGTTTTTTTAGGCGTGTGTGTAATGCAGTATGTATAAAATGAAGTGTTGCAATGCGCATCACACTGAACAATCAGTGAACTCTCGCGCGTGTGTGTGTTTCTCGTAAATTATGATCTTTG
Organism: Artemisia tridentata subsp. tridentata; assembly: GCA_021014915.2. Lineage (NCBI taxonomy): Eukaryota > Viridiplantae > Streptophyta > Magnoliopsida > Asterales > Asteraceae > Artemisia > Artemisia tridentata. Next base: position 110,099,443 of record CP139509.1, on the reverse strand, counting down.
ATGCGATTGATTCTCGAGTCTCTACTAGGAGCAATACATTTAAATAGTACTGTTTATTGCGAACGAGGTACTATTCTAGTGGCGTAGTAAGTTTTTTTAGTTTCTAGGTAAATGTAGGTTCTAGTTAGAGGAAGGAACACGAGGATTGAAACTTTGTGTAAAAGTTCTGTTTATGGATTTCAATTCTATATAATGAATTTGTTTTTGGTGTTGCGGTTATTCTGACCGATCGTTATTGGCCGTTTAGAGACATAATCTGTAATTTAGGACGGGCTATATAAACTACTAATCATTGGATCTTGAATATGCGAATAGAGGGAAATTATTTAGCTTAAAAATAGCGCTGCTTTTTTAGGGATGTATTTAGCTGGCCAATTATAATTTGTCCTCTTTGGGTGCAAATATCATTCGAATCCTTATATAGTACACTATTAGAAAAAGAAAATGTACGGATCTTCTCTATTTATAGGGTGGTCCTCGTGCAACCCATGTCAATGTAAGTATTAATATATTCCCATGTTATTCCTAGCAAAGATCAATTACCACACAAGGATACAATAATAGTTTGAATTCAATGATAACCTTGTAGAATGCAACATGTATTGACGTATAACATGTCGTGCAGTTGCTAATGCATTACACTGAACAAATGTAGCAGTGAACTCTATTGGTAAAGTTTTGAGGGAAGAATGTGTACTATAGTGGTGGTTAGTGTACTCTCATATGTGTTGATGTTGAATTATGATTGTTGGTGCAATTTTTTTCCAAAGTTTCTACTAGGAGTGCTGCATTTTAATAGGCCGGTTGTTTATGAAGTAGACATTATTTTGGTCACATTGTAACGGTTAATTAGTTTTTAATCCATAGCATCCAATTCCAATCATAATAAAGAACTTGAGAAAGCAAACTCTGTATATAAGTTCGCTTTATGATATTACTGCTATGTAATGGTTTAGAATTTGTGGATACATTAATATGTCACTATTGGTCGATTGGAGAGTTGATTTGAAGTTCTGGATTGTAGTGATATATAAATGAATGGTCATTGGATCTAAATATATGGGAATGGAGGGAAGTAATTTAGCTCAAATGTGAGCCGCTTGATGTATTCGGTTTCAAAAACTATTATTCTTCGTCTTTGCGTGCAAATATCATTCGAACCCTTATATAGTACAAATTTGAAAAGGGAAATATAGGGAAGTTATATGTTATTGTACAAATTTTAGAAGGAAAATATACATACGGCCTCCATTTAAAGGGGCTATCTGGCAAGAAATGTCAATGCCAAGGCTATAAATTTATTACCATGTTACTTCTAGATAAAGATCAATTACCACACAAGACTGCCATAATAATATACATTGAATGGTAAGCTTTCGGACACATCATTTTTGGTTTCAAATAGTTTTTTTTTTTTTTTTTTTTTTTTTTAGTGAAGCTTCGGTTTCAGATAGTTATTTTGAAGTGCTTATTAATAGACTTTTTAGACATCTACAAGCGATCTTGTGTTGGCATGCAAGGTTAAAGTGTCACACTAGACAACATAATTGGTATCTGAATTCGACAATAATTACACTTCTTTCTAACTTGTTCTATGTTTGTCTTCTTTTCCTTTTACAATGCACATACTTATGTGGTTCTGTATTTCTATATAACCCTAGTGACTTTGTTTTCATCTTTCAGAAAAAAATGGCACGCTTTAGACTTCAAGAGCTCAAGGATGTCCTCAGCCATCTTTTTCTTCCAAAGACTGGGAGGAAGCAGGTATATCCTCTATTGCATCAATATAAACCTCCTGATTAGGATCTTGTGCACGCCTCAGGTAGATCATAGGCTAATGGCCGTTCTGTGAAATTTAAAGCAATTCCTTGGCATTGTGGTCATCTTGTTACTTTTCTTTTTTGGCCATTCAGGTTTTGGTATTTATGTTGTATTGTATCTTCAGTTACCTAACATCATTAGGTATGTGACTATGAGCTGTAGGACTGTGTAACTATACGATGCTCCCTTTTTGGTTAAGTTCTCTAGGATTATACTCTACCTTATTTACTTAAGTTCATGTGCAATTCTTTGTTTTAAGAAGATGATGGTGCAAAATCCAACTTATGAATGCAAATTCGCTTTAACCTGACTATCACCTCATTTGTAACTGGCTTGGTGCTGCAACATGGGTTTCTTTTGTTTAATACAATTGGTGCACGTTTTTGTTTTATTGTTCAGAAATGAGGCTCTGCTTACTTCTTTTTATTGACCTTTATACTTGTAGAGGTATGCAAATTAATATTCATCTCTAGGGTTTTCATATATCACACTACTGCACAGAGACACAAAGTTTGTCTTATGATTTACATTGTCACTTGGCGTTTGTAATTGAAAGACCAAGATATGAACATGTTAAAAGATCTGAGCAATGAAAACTACAGAAAGTGATAGCTAACGTCGGTTGATATGATTGTTGGTTTTTTTTCTAAGTTTATGCAAAGCGTCCTTATCACTAAATGTGTAATCTGTCAAATAATCAGCATGGATTCAACGGAAAATAGTTTTTTTATCGTTTTAGCAGCATAGCATTGCTTTCGCCGTGAATACTGTCATGTTTTGATGAGTGCATGTGCAATAGTATGTTTGTAGTTAATGCTGTACTGATTTATGGTTTAGATAGTAGACTGCAATTTGGTATTGGCTGGCATCCATCTGGCACAAGAGCACAACATCTTTGCATGTTTGCGATTGATCTCATCCCCTACATGGCAGGAATTTTTTTAGTAACTTACTTTTGTACAATGTGCTCTCGTGTAGTTGGTGGTAGGGTTGGAGTGTGGTCTCCAGTTCAATATGGTTGTTTTTGTTTATTTTCTTGCATTTTTACCAAACTATTTTTGACGAGTTTATTCAGTTTTTATATGGGAATTAGTTCATTAAGAATCTGTCTTTGTTTGTTTTTTTTTTTTTTTTTTTTTTTTTTTATTTAAAAATAAATTCAGTAATAGATATATTCAGGTCATGTATTTTTTAGTGTATATCTGATTAGAGAGAATTAAATTGATGCAGATTTCATGGTTTGTGTTACTGTATACCCCAATAGGTTTTTGTTTGCAACTTGAAACGTGTAGCAATAATGCAAGTAGAAGATCAAAGGCCTGATTGTTTATCAATATATTGGCATATTTTGTATGCTTTACATATTCAACGATCTTTAACTCTCAGTTTTTATCATCCGTTATCTATGTTATACCCTTCATGCTGACAGAGTCTCGGCTCTATTTGTGTATAGCACACATATTTCAAGTATATGATAAGTTTGCTTTTATGCATGTTCTTGTTGTAGGACCTAATGGACCGGATACTGGCTTTGCTTTCTAGCGGAGAAGGTAAGGGGTGGCATTACATTCTCTTCTTAGGCCTTCCTGAAATGTACCATTAATATTTGTCTTCTGGAATCCGTACAATATTTATCGTTTATTTTCGTGCTGGTTGAGTTGACTACATGTTTGTTTTTGCATCAAACATCTGAGTCTAATAGTTGCCTTGTACTTTGATTGTGGATTTGGTACTTTATTCTATATATCCATTTACTATCAACTTAAAACTAATTAAAATAAGAAAATGAGTTGATGCAGATTTCTACTAATGCAATAAAAAACATCATCCTTCTTGTGCTTTTTCTCCATCTCAGTCTACTTTTATATATTGTTTGATTATATGTTTTCAGATAAAAGTCATTTGGAGCACATAGCTCAAATGTTTTGTTGGGGTTCTGACTTACTGTGTTCTCATTCTTTTGTTCCTTACCTCTTAATGGTTGTAATTGTTTGAAGCAAGAAATTATACTGTCTACCCTTTTGGTATTGAACCTGTATGTATGTATGTTTGTTTGTTTTTTTTTTTTTTTTTTTTTTTTTTTTTTTGATGAATTTCTTTCTAGCTGATGTACTCTCTATGGTAAACCCTCCAGGAAGTAATTGATTGCGGTGTTTTTACAATATATTTATTTATATTTTAGTATTTATTTCAGTTGCTCCTTTTTTTTGGTATCAACAGATCAGAAGGACAAATCAATACAAAAGGAAGACGTTGTAACACTAATAAACGACATTTACAGGTACCGTGTTTTATAATTTAGTATCAGTTCCAGACAGGTCTATCAGGTTTCTGTATAGCATATGATGTCATTGAGAACAAATTTACATTACAAATGACTTCAATACTATTTGCATACATCTTTATATGTTCCGTCTTATATACCTTGCTCCCTAAGTCTCGTGTAGTCCTAATTGGCTCCCTCGTCTCACTTAGTTTGTCACAAAAACAAGTCAACATCAATTGTTTCTACCACTATTTATAATAGAACATTGTTTCAGGAAAATGTTGTGCACAGTGGCAAACGATCCAGTAACTGGGCGACGCGGTGTCTCTGACAGTAGCAGCATCACACCTAAAGTGGAAATTGTGGATCAGAAAGTGCGTTGTCCTTGCGGCGGACCAACAAAAACAGAGTTTATGATTCAGGTTTTTCACTGCTGACTTTTCTTTTAGTTTTGTTCTCTCAATTTTCTAACGTAAAGCAAATTGAGATATTTGTTTAACCACACAATTCTTATGAGATATATTACTATTGCTCTTCGATAAATGATAGTAATAGTTATATGTGAACATTGTTATAGCTCAGATTAGTGAATTAGGACATAACTTATTCATTTGTTTTTCACTCCAAAGCACTCTACATATATTTGCTATTACAAGTGTGGATAATATTCATATTCTTTCCTAGATATTGATGCATCCGAGTATATATTTTTAGTGAATCTATTTAAGTTTCATTTCTCAAGGCCACTACAACTCAACGCTCAAGTGTCTGTGGTTTGGACAGAAGATGAATTTATTTTATGTATTCTTCGTAGTCTTGCCTATCTTGCAATGTATATGTTTGAGTGAGTTGGTGCAAATTTTGATAGAGATTGCTAAAATCTGGTTGACCGAATAGCAGGCCTTGTAATTTCTGGTTTTCTACCAAAAATTTGATTTCCCAAGTGTTTGGTGTGAACTTGCATGTTCGTAAACGTGTGGTTCTTATGCTTTCACATGTTGGAACATTTTTTTGATATTTTTGCACTTGCTTGTTTATATATCACTATATAGCAGTTGTTATTTGGTACCACACCGTTTGCTTATGTCGTTGTTTCTTTTCAGTGTGCAGATCCACAGTGTAACGTTGTGCAACACATTCCTTGTGTTATTATCCCAGTGATTTCCACCGACGGAGCTTCACCTGCTCCTCCTCTGCATTATTGTGAAGTTTGTCGGATCAATCGGTGTGACCCGTATGTATTCTCTGTTCCTTTTGTTTGAACTATTTGGTTAATTATTTTTGCAATTCAAACAAGAGGTCAAGGGTTCAAACCTCTCTAGGTGTGTACATTTGGCGGTGGCCAGGGGAGGGCCGGAAACGGTCCCGGGATTAACCCGGTGACGCACACATCTGACTCAAAAAGCTCGCCCTCCCCAGGGTAACCGAACAGGGAAAACCACATCCGTTTACCTGTTTATATGTCCGCACGACATAGTTATTTGTCGTGGTTATGATTATCCTATGTTATCTGCTTATTGAAGATATAATAAGCCTATGTGATGCTTCACATTTCTTTAATGCCACATTAAAACATATCTGTCTCTGCTCGTTGATGTTTGAACGCGATAAATCTTTAAGAAATCTGAGGATTTGAGAAACCTCATTTACCCTACGGATATCATGTATGAGACTAACTCTATGGTGTTTGGGATTGGCGCAACTTAGCAGTTAGCAGTGTTGCCAGCGAGGGAAACTACACAATAAACATTTCACAGAGCACGTAAAAGATCTAAATTATATGACATGCATGCATATGTCTATGATGTTTTGTGTGTTTGTGTGTGTGTGCGCGCGCTATATGAGGGATGATTACAGCAATCTTTTTATCATCCAGCACTCATAATCCAAACAAGTATCTGAAATTTTATGAACTTTGGAAGTAAATAGGTATATCCTTAAGGTACACATGGAGAAATATGTATGACTGGAGTTGGTAGAATGATTGATGTGACATACAAACTTTTCTTTACATTCATTTCAATAAAAATGTAGCTGTTTTTGTTGAGGAAAATCTTTGCATGTACTGGTGTTTTTTTTGCCTTTTCTCATATTGAGGTCGACCGGTTGATGTTGGTTATTTTGCAAATTTATCTGGTCAGATTTTGGAAGACTTTGGCACACCCTCTTTTACCTGTAACGCTTCGTGTCTCAAGTATACCGGTTGATGGGTAAGTTAACTAGTTCTTTTGTCTTCATTATGGCTCTACTGTTCATGTCTTTAGATTCATGTAACTATTTTGGCCAATTAAGTAAAGTAAATTTAGCCTCTTAGTTTTCCAATAAAGGTTTTGTGGTCTGTGCACATATAAATTGATCCTTGAAAAGTGTTTATATGAGATTTTCTTCTGGGATTCAACATTCAATTACATCATGCCCATTTTTTATTTCATTTTATTTTTTCTTTTTACTTATTTGGATTTATGTATCGTACTAAATTTCTTGAATTCTTCAACTGTTTTGTATTAATCCAAGATTTCACTTTAGCTCACCCCCACAGCTTAAAACGGAAACAACCTTCCAAATCACCAGGGCAAATGTTCATATGCTGGAGAATGGAGGATATGACGTCCAGGTGCTAATTCATTTATTACAACTTCAAATGAAAGGTTTCCGTATTGGTTGTTCATGATCCTGTTTCTTGAATGAATAGTTCATTAAATTTTCCCCTTCTCTTGAGCAGGCATGGTGCATTCTTCTCAATGATAGTGTTCCATTCAGGATGCAGTGGCCCCAGTATTCTGATCTAAGAGTCAATGGTTTGTTAGCTTTCTCATTATCTATAGATTATATAATATTTGTGTTGTATATCTACAATTGTAAATTCTAATTGGTTTAAATTGGAGCCAGATACTGGTATCTATCACTAAAGAAAGATATATGATATGCAGAAATAAATATAGGTTTTTTTTTTTTGTTATCTTGTTCTGTTCGTGTGGCCATTTAATTTATCTGTGTGGTCAACTGTTGAGAATTTTGAAACAGATATGTCTTTAGACTTGTAGATATGTAACTTTTTATTCTAGACACTTTGTTGAAGGCCCTATGCTTATAAGATGAACACTCATGTTCAGTTTGTTCTACTCTATGATAGGCGTCATTGTGTTGGTAATATTTTTTTGAACGGATTTCGTTGGGTAGGGGTGTGAACGAGTCGAGTAACTTGAGCTCGAACTTGAGTCGAGCTCGTACGAGCCGAGCTCTATCGAGTTATCAAGTCGAGCTCAAACCCTATAAATGAGCTCGAAATGTTTATCGAGTCGAGCTCGAGCTTATATTGGATCAACTCGAGTTATTGTCGAGCTTTTCGAGCTTGTAAGAGATTATATTTTATTTATATTTTAGGGGTTTATGTGTAAATACACTAATTGTGAATATTTATTTATGAATTTATCGAGCTTTTCGAGCCGATCTCGAGCCGAATTTAAAATCTTATCTTATATTTCAATTATAGTTGGTTTAAAAAACACATGACATATAAATCGATCTTTTCGAGCAGAGCTCGAGCCGAATTCAAATTTTCTCGAGCCAAGCTCGAGCTTCCCTTCTGAAGGCTCGTCGAGCTATCGAGCTATCGAGCCGAGCTCGAGCCGAACATAATATTGTCGAGTCGAGTCCTACCAAAGTTCGACTCGACTCGACTCGTTTACACCCCTATACGATGGTAGTATTTACATTACCTTTATTGGTTTTACTTCCGTTTTGGCACTTGTTGCTGCAAATTTCTCTCTTCAAAGATACACCATGCTGACACTAATTATTATATGATTATTTTCATAGCTATTTGCGAGTATTTCGTTATATTTTGTCTTGTATATAGAATAGTATGCATTTAGATAGCATCAATTTCATCTACAGACTTGAAAATTTTGAAGTGGTCTTTTTCTAGGTTTCGATTCTTTTGTTAGTGGAAACATCATATGCTTTTGTCATGATTACATAATTGAAGCTTAAAGTGCAGTATATATACGCGCAGGCTCATGTTGGACAGTTATGTCTGATTTAAGGGAATGTGATGGTGGATTTAGAATCATGATGATGAGCTTTAGTTATTATTTATCAAATTATTAATTATCTATTTTTTTTTCAGACATGTTTGTTACGACGGTCGGCAGACCTGTATCAAAGATGCTTGGGGCAAATGGTCGTGATCAAAGTCCTTCAGTAAGTTATTATATTCTAACACTTGTATCTGTCTTATTGGGGAGTATCTTTTATTATTATATCGACTTTTAAGAAGCTAATTTTACCTTCTTTCAGATCTCGATTTATGTGCATGAGGGAGTGAACAAAATATGTTTATCTGGTTCTGATACTCGAACTTTTTGCTTGGGTGTTAGACTAGTGAAGCAACGCACCTTTCAAGAGGTACGCCCTCTTAAATTGAATTTGATGTATCTTACTGTCACTTCTTCAAAACCATGGAATTACATCATTGTAAACTGACTTTTGAAAGTACTTTTTCTTTGTTTCATATGTTAAGTTTCTTTTGCTTCGTATTCTCCTAGTCTTTTGTTTACTTCCTTGCTAGGTCATCAGCTTGATTCCTAGTGAAAAAGAAGGTGAATCGTTTAATGAAGCTGTTTCCCGTGTTTGTCGTTGCATTGGTGGTGGAATGGCTGCTGCTAATGATGATAGTGACAGTGATTTGGAAGTTATTGCAGATAATGTCACAATTAATCTCCGTTGCCCCGTAAGTCTTCTGAACTTTTCATGTGATAAATGTGAACAAACTGTATCTGAAAGCTGATGCTTATTTAACCAGATGCATTTATTACATGATATTTTGCATAGCAGCAAAATATACGAGTTATGTATGTAGTTATCTCATTTCTAGAGTCCTTTAGGTTTGTGCTTTGCATCATTTGCTTCTTTGTGCTGCTCTTAGCATACTGATGAAACCATTAAGCAAATTGAACGTGTGTGGTGATTCTACAATAGTTACGCCTTTAGTTGATTTTAATGGCAGATGAGTGGGTGTAGAATGAAAATTGCTGCCAGATTTAAAGGATGCGTACATCTGGGAGGTTTTGATCTCCATACTCTTGTTCAGATTAATGAACGGTCGAGAAAGGCAAGTTCTTGGCATACTTATAACTGTTCTGTATTTACGCTTAAATTTTCGGGTTAATTGCAGAATAAGGTAACCAGTTTCGGTCTGTTTTCCGTTTTGGGTGACCAACTTACTTTAGGCTAGAAAAAATCAATAGTGTTTCAAAAAATTCGATTCAACGTCTTTACTTAAGACAACTGGCTTTTAGGCACCACATAAGTAGTCAATATGGTCAAAGTTATTTCACAACAGCTGTGACACAATCAGTTTTGACCGGTTACTCCGTCAGATTACCTTCTCATTTTATCTGAAAGCTGGTTGCTCAAATTCAAAACTTTGAGGCTTGATGGTTTTTTATGGCCTAAAAAGAGTTGGTTATATTATCACTGAATTAGCCCTACTTTTTCTTTTGTAATTTGGATAAGAGAAATATCTTTTTTCCTTTTTGCAGTGGCAATGCCCAATTTGCCTAAAGAACTATTCATTGGAGGACATCATTATCGACCCCTATCTAAATCGAATTGTGAATATGGTAATTTCATGACTGCCTCCTTATTCATATTGTTCCAGTTGTTTGGATTCTATACTTCAACTCAGTTATTTTATTTTATTTATTTATTTTTTCTATTTATTATTCGGTGCGAAAGATGCAACATTGTGATGAAGACGTAACTGAGATCGAAGTGAAGTCTGATGGCTCATGGCGAGCAAAGATTGGACGTCCGTTTATGGATCTTGAACGATGGCACCTTTCAGATGGGTCATTATGTGAATTTGATTCGAATATGGATGTTCTTGCTAAAGCAAGTGAACACCAGATGCATGCAAATGGGAACAGGAATGAGGTTTCAGATGTTGGTTTACCCCAGGGAAATAAATTAGATGTATATGTTACAGACTGCGGGCAAGAAATAATATCAATGAGTAGTAGTTCTGAAGATACGAGAGAAGATGACTTCCAAAGTATTGATAACTTCACCGGCAAAGACAGTTTGATGGATTGTACGCCATACAGCAACTTTTTCCAGACATCTGGAGTTACCAATAGAAGTTCTTCCTCATCATTAGGAGAACCGAGCATCATTGTTCTTAGTGATTCAGACGAAGAGAACGACGACGTGGTTTCTGCAGCAGTAGTCTCCATACCTTGCCCGCCACTCAATGGTAGCGCTAGTTCACTAACTGCTACTCTAGACACACCTGATTTGCAGCTAGGAGATGCTGCATATCCAGCTGGTATGTCTTCTTTATCCCTCTTTAAACATAATTATCTTCAATTTAGAGGTGGCAAAATGGGTGGGTAGGATGGTTGTGTTACTTGACCAAATAGGTTTGGGCAGGGTTGACCCGGAAACACTTTTTGTGGTTGTTATTTTGTATACGTATTTTATGCGTTCAGTCGTATTAAAAAGCTATATTGTCACTTTAATAATATAAGTTTATAAATAAAAGGATTTAGGAGGTTTTATTTTTTACCTTTTTTGATTCGGATAAAACATAAGCAGTTTTATCCATTTACAAGTAACTTGGTCGGCATTGGCACCTCTAATCTGCATTTCCAGCAAAAGCCATATATTTATTAGAGGTGCAAAATTTTTGGGCAATCAGTTCTGGTCAAAATGGGTTATTGTTTAGTACAGGGTTAAAACAGGCCGGTTTGGGTTGACCCAAAACTCTTAATCGTCTATGCATGATATTTAATCGTCTATGTTTGATATTTAATTTATCTTCCTAATGTGTTAAACATAATTGCGAAAACGCCATTTTTACAGTAAAAACATTTTTTCCGAATAGATCGATTAGCAGGTTTTATGCAGTAAACATATCCCTTTGGCAAATTTTGACCCATTCTATCCATTCCTTAGCTTAAATTTGATTTTACCTGTCTGACCTGTTTGGGTAATGTGTTTGGGATTAAACATTACCCAAATTGACCTATTTATAGGTAAATAGGTTGGATCTGAAATTCTGAATGTGATAATTTCCCCACCATTTACTCTGAAGTTTCCTTCAAAAGTAGGGATGAGATGGACTGTATTCAGGGTGTGGTAGTTTTTGAATGTTTAGTGTAGCTGTTAAAATGGAAATGCATTATAGAGCAATTCTGTAATTTGGCTTTTTTGAAATGCAGCTTCATCGCGTTTTAGTGGGGAAGCAGAATCTAGTCAGATGAGTGATAATAATGGGCTAAGTGTACGTTTGACATTTGCTGGCCAACCAAGGAAAGTGACAGAGGGTGTTAAAGCTGAATCTGGTCAGATGGGTAAGGGTAACAATAGTAACCCGTTGGGTGGCCCATTTACATTTCCCCGTAAGCCAAGGACCGGATGGAAGTGGTCTGCTTCTAGAGATGTACTACACAAATAAAAGGTTACCCGTTTCTCTCTTTAACTTTTTTTACTTGGATCATTCGACCCATTAAAGATGAAACATAACCCAATGGAACAAGTTTATAAGTGAATGGTTTGACAATGCCACCAACTATAAGTTGTGGACCTAGCTGTTACTTGACTACCTTGCTGCTTAATTAGCTTCTTTTTAGGAGTGGGAGCCAAACGTTCGACCACATTTCATGCTTATAAAAGTCTTCTCCACATTTCACGGCTTAGGTTTTTGGATATCTGATGCTAATCTGCCATATAGTGATCAGTAATTTCATAATATAATGAACCTACTAGTTATTTACTTTTTATTCTGCATTTATTCAAGGTCTTCTAAGTCGCATGTCAACTATTAACCTATTAAAGCAAATGGAGAAATGACGACAATCTACATGTAGAAAAATGTGATTTCTTGTCATTTTTTGTTTCTTATTTTTGTTAAACCTTGTAACTATTGGCTTCTTTAATGCTGTATCCTGTTTTTTGCTCAAACTGTTTCTTGTATTGTACTGACCAAGTTCATTGTATACGATGGCTTCTCTTGCAGGTGTCCCCAAATGGCTAAATCTATGAAGTTGGTCCAGCATATTCTGTCCATCTGAGTAACAGCTGATGCGATGTAATTTAAGTCAACTTGTAGTAGCTGGGGGATATTTTTACTAATTTACAAATCGAAAAAAGTAGGTATAGATTCATCTTTATGGAATCGAAGAACACATCTTCAAAATTTTTTGTTCTGTTAACAACTTTGTAAATGCTAATAGCATGTATATATAGTGTATGGTATTGACTTTTGATTTTGACTTATTTCTTTCTTATATTACCTCCGAAATTTGTTTAAATTTATTATATTACCTCCGAAAAAAAAAAAAATTATTTGTAAAATAAATAAAATGATTAATTAGTTACATATTAAAACTGTCTTTTCTGCTAGGAGTATTTTTTTATAACTCAAAGTAGTAATAAATGTATTCTTAGATGAGTCCCTTTATTTTAGAAATCCAAAAAATGCTACTTACCAAGGGATGGATCTCAACTGTCGGATAAAAAAGACACATTTTAAAAATAAAAAACACGGAGGGACCACTTCTGTAAATTTAGCAAACTTACCCTACCAAACCCACCCCAGACCTCTCACTTTCCACAAATTCACTATCAACAAAACTCACTTTCTCTCTCTAACTAAAATAAAAAACTGTCATAAAAATTCAAAATCAACCGCTTTTAATCGTTAAAATCAAAGAAAAAACACAAAAATGGAAGAATCATTGAGTGCACAAGCAGATCCACAAAAAAAACCGGTTCAAAATGAACCTACTGAGTCTCGAGATGAAGGTACGATGCTTCCGACTAATTATTTAGTTGTTTTATTAGTATCTCTAGTGACTTTGTACTTATTTATGAATATTATTGCTACTTATGAAGATTTTTGTGTATTTTTTGTTGATTTTTGATGTGATACTGTGATGCATGTGATGATTATGTACTTATTTGAGTTTTATTAGTATCTCATGTGATGCATGTGTATTTTTGTTGATTTTATATGTTTATTGAGGGATTGTTATAATAAATTGATGAATTTTGTAATTTTCTTCAGATTTTGGTAGTATATCACCTGTGATAAAACAGTTGTAGTTATTTTATTCGATTTTTGGTAGTATAACATTTGTGATGATGAACAGTTGTAGTGGTTTTCTTCAATTTTTGGTGGTATATCACCTGTGATGAATGTTGTGATATTCTTCAGTTTTTGATAGTATATCACCTGTGATAAAACAGTTGTAGTTATTTTCTTCGATTTTTGGTAGTATAACATCTGTGATGATGAACAGTTGAAGTGGTTTTCTTCGTTTTTTGGTAGTATATCACCTGTGATAATGAGCACTTGTAGTGATAATAACTATATTATATATATACTAAGGATGGTTTGTGATGTGACACTAATGAGTATTCTTAAATCCTTTATCATTTGATAATTTGCATCCCTATTGGTTGGAAAGTTCATATTATAAACGTAACAGTTTTTTTTGATGTGTTGGAACTACCTCATTGGATGTGAAACATTTGCAACTTTACTGTGTAACTCTAATGGTCACTAACACTCTTCATTCCACTTACTAAGTATACTAATAAGAACGTGCAGACCTAACCATTCAACAATTTCATATTGAATTGCCATGTGTTAACAACTATTGTACTAAGGCATAGCTCGCCTTGACCATCAGCATGGCCATAATTATTGTGTAACCTTCTGGAATTACAATTCCACAAGTCACCAAAAGATTGAAAACATAAACAATACTGCAAACAACCACATCTTACAACCAAAACAACCGGAACTCTTGAAGAAAAAAAAAAAAAAAAAAGGAAGGAAGAAAAAAAAAATTACAAAAAAAACAAAAACAAGGTATCAGGAAGAAACAAATCTTTGTAAAGGTATGTTTTCTAAAAGCTTTGTTATGTTCTGCTTTCATGTAGCCATGCATCATCATTGTCATTAGCTGCATATTTTGTTATTCTTTATACAATCTACCACTTCTACCTCTATACATTTTATTACTTGATGCATATCATACCTGCTAACCAAACAAAAAAGATAAAATAAACACATTAGTTATAATATAATATAATGGAAGGTGAAAAAAATAAATATACAAATGAATGCTTTTCAATGGTTGATGGATTTTTAAAAGAAAATGAAAGAAACACTGCTGTATATGTTGCAAATAAGGATGTTGCACACACAAAAATGCACAGACCGTTTGGGGATGTTAAAAGTTCAAAAAACACTGGCCCAAGTACAAGGCAAAGTTCTGGCCCAACTAAAAGGCAAAGTGAAGATGTGTCAACGGGATGTTCATTCAACCTGTATCAATCAAATGAACCCACCTTTGAGCATATACATTATCCTCAAAAGAAAGGGTACCTGTAAACTGATTTCATGTCACACAAATATGACACCGGAAAAAAAAAAAAGGAACATATGTTGGAAGAAACGCGATTTAGCAGCCACTTTGGGGAACCTCAATCAACATATACGAGTTTACATCATGGTTGGGATACACTAAATTATGCCACAAGTGAAAATAGTGACTCTAATATTTATCCTTATAAATTCTGAATTGATTGTTTCTAAATAATTTTTTTTCTGGTCTGCAGCTTCTACAAATACAAGCGCAACATATCATTTTCAGGATTATCACCATGGATATTTGGCAAATAATATTCATCGGTTCAATTCTATGGACACTTATGATGGTCACACCCTACAATTACGAGACAAGATTAAACAAATTGGTACGCCTAATAGGAATGCCAACGGAAGATTAATGCCAGATGAGCAGAATAGTGGTATGCGTGCTACTCAAATTAAGGGTAACCTACCTGTTATGTCAACTGATTAAACAGATTTCTAATTACAATTTCACTTAGACATGAACTACTTCTACAGGTATAACGAATAAAACACAGATGAAGAATATGGCAGCTGCACAGGCATTTGGTAATTACAAAAAAGGAATTTCAGATATGAGTAACAGGCCTTTCGATACAAACCTTCATACACCCACTTTTCTCTGCGCTTCTGATATTCACACCATACACACAGAAAACAATCTGCAGCAAAATAGTACCAATATTAATATACAGAAGAGAGGGTCAACCATAAATGAAAAAACTAATATGTTACATACGAGACGAACAAAAGGTAATGAAATTATTGTATAAACTCATAAAAACTTTGTTAGTTATCATTTGATTTACACATATTTTACTTCTGCAGCTGCAAAAATGGAATCGGCACAAGAGAATTTGTGTGATACCTCTCAAATCCAACCACCGTCACTCCATTCCCAGACTCACATGGATAATAGTTCAGGTTTGTTTGGTCCAATATTGAATGAAACACTTATCATTTACAAAAGTTAATGGCCATTAACTTGGACGAAATTCCTTTCAGAATATACTTCTACAAGTTCCTCAAATAATGTATGCACATTACAAAATGAGACAAACAATGCTGCACCTATCAGTAATATGGAAGGGCCTTCGGCTTATTCAGGTAAATATTGCAGTCTTAATTATAGGCACATTTATACATTTGGTTATTTTAAATTATAAACAAAATAAACTTTAGTCACTTAATACCCATGAACTTTCACGCAATTTTTGTCAGATTATATTCCTACAAATTCGTCAGATGATGCATATGTGTTAGAAAATGAAACTGACGATCCTGCATCTATCAGCAACATGCAAGGGCGTCCGTCTTATTCAGGTAAAGATTACAATCTCATTTATACATTTTTTTATTTTAAGTTTTAAATGAAGTAACCTTGACTCATTTGGCAAAAATTTACACAACAACAACCCACTACAACCTTGACTGATGCTCCTAATACATTTCGCCAGACCCGTAGCCGCGCTCTTAATTCCCAAGGTAAGTATATTCATTTACCTTATTCAGGTTAACTTTACTTAAACAGCTACTGTAAATTCACCTTACATAACTAAATTCGTTGCATTTTCTATCAGGTGTTTCTAATCTATATATTGATATTGGCGATCCTGATTGGACATGCAACCACTGCGGGGCTGCATTTTGGTATGGTGAAAGGCTCAAAAATCCAACACCGTCACACATTCGTTATAGTCGATGCTGTGGGGAAGGGAAGGTGTGTATTCAACAAGAAAGAGATCCGCCAGATTCTATAAAACAATTATTCAAGGACAGGCACTTTATGGAAAACATTAGAGCATACAACCAAATGTTTAGTATGACATCGTTTGGTACACACATAGATGAAAAAATTAATGATGGACGAGCACCATATGTGTTCAGAATTTCTGGTCAGGTGTGTCATTGGTTAGGGGCGTTATGTCCTCCAGAAAATGAAAAACCAAAGTTTTTGCAACTTTACATATACGACACCAGAAATGAAGTCGAAAATAGGTTAAGAAGGTTTGGTGGAACACAATCATCGTTATTGAACCCTGAAATTGTCCAACGTCTCATACACATTTTGGATACTCATAATGAGTTGGTGGCATTGTTTAGGACAGCTAGAGACATCTGCGAGCAACAAAATGTACCTGATTTCAGCATAACTTGAAGGTAAAAAAACAAGGATTCCCTCCAAGCAAGCTTGAGCTTAAAATTGGGACCCCAATTATGCTGCTACGCAATCTAAACCTAGGAGGTGGGCTCTGTCACACATTGCTATGGCTAAAATTGGGACCCCAATTATACTGCTACGCAATCTAAACCTAGGAGGTGGGACCCCAATTATGCTGCTACGCAATCTATATACGACCCTTAACTGACCAATTATGAAAAGAAACTCAGCAAAAAAACAAAACAGTTATACAACACAACTTTAAAATTTCTTGCCTTCAACGACATTCAGCAAACACCTTAACCCATCAGTCTACCTTGCACAACCCCATCAAATACATTTCATAACATCCATGCCATCTTCCAATTCTTTCGACAATAATGAATTTACCGCCAATGTTAAAGTCAAATTAAAACATTCAATACCAATTAAAAAACGGCGCCTTAAGAAAGACAATAAAGAAAAACCTATTTTCTTATACAACTGATTTCGTATGGGCTTAAAGGATAGAAGACTCTTACAAATTAGGTACAGTCCAATTACACTTAATGAAGTAACCTTACAACTTAAGTTAAGCCCATTACGCTTTCCAATTGTTTTTTTTCTTTTTTTTTGCTTAATAAAATGATTACCACTCTAAAAAAAAATACATAAATAACAAAATATTAAACATTTAACTAAATAAAAATATAGCAATAAAATGCCCACACCGCAGCATCGCGCGGGCTATTTTACTCGTTGCTAGTATATCTGATGTGATTTTTAGTGTATTTTTTTTGTTTTTGAAAAAAATACACGAGAGATTAAATTTTTGCTTTTGAAAAAAATGTAGAAGATGATATTTATGAGCATGTGGACACGATAGAAGCTTTAAACGGTTAGTTCATGTTAATAAAGCTTTACAAATAAAAATTGCAGACATTGTGTTACCATCTAAAAAAAAAAAATTGTAAATGCAGTTCTGTCGTCAAGCAAATTTTTGACTCGATCTCCAGAGATTCATAACCTTTAGAAGAATTAACTGTGATAAAACCCTGAATGTATGCGGCGTACTTGATTTAACATTTAGCTTATGTGTTATATCACCAGTGATACATACACATTCAGTAGAATGTGTATGTATACTTTCAGTAGAATGTTATAATGGTATCCCTAAAAACATGGATATTTATTCTATAGTATGAACACTTTCCTGTTTTTGTAGATTTTAGTAGTTTATTGAGGGATTGTTGTGAAAGTTAGATGATTATTGTAATAATATGAGAGACTTAAAAGGCTAAAATAAATATTGTGTCTGTAACATGCTTTTGTTAGATTTGTGGTAGATATATGTGCATAATGGATAGATTGGGCATGCTTCGATATGTTTAATAGCGTTATTTGACTCTAGTATTAGTTGGTAGTATATCACATGTGATACAACAGTTGCAATGATTGCTTATTGGTAGTATATCACCTGTGATACAACAGTTACAACGATTGCTTATTGGTGGTATATCACCTATGATTCAACAGTTGTGTTAGTGCAAGCAGTCTCGTTGAGGAGATTGTTAGTGCAAGCAATCTCGTTTGTTTTGATTGATGACAAACATGTAACTTGATACATAACGTAAAATGTACAAGTTACTTGTAATCTTATTTTGTCTCAACATAAATCCAACACATCTCGAGTCCTCGTATGATACAACACAGGTTCGTACATGTTTGTTATGTGGCATTATGATCAAACCCTTAACAAACCATTTAGAATGTTTAAAATACAGTTAGGTCATTAAATATTTTAAAAGATTAATCATTCTACTTAGAACCTCATTTTACACCTTTGCATAAACAAGTATTTTTACTTGTACATCATGTTTCCTAAGTTTAATAGGATAAATACACTTTAGGTGTCAAACTAATATGATAAATCTTGGTAAACATATATTGATGATGTACCCTCCTAACGGGTCGAAGGACTCCCCTTCGAGCCTGTAGAAAGCCCTCCCTTCGGAGGCCCAGGTTAACCTTCTAATACGTTTCATTGGCGTAAAACCATTCGCCTGCGAATGGTTACCATGTGGGAATCCGCCAATCGAAGCCCTAAGCCCTTCGGGGTATTCCTGACGAAGGGACTAACACGAAGGACCATCCAGACCTGGTCAAACCCACGTCTCCTCTATCCTTTGGCTTCCCGCCAAAACAGAGATCGTGGGCTACAAAGCCCTATCGGTTACCACTTTCCATGGGACGCCCCCATGATCTCCGAACTATGTGCAACCGCCCACTATGTCCTATTTCTCCCCTATAAATAGCATAGTCGGGCCAAGAACAAGGTAAGTAATTTCGAGTTAATCCACAAGTTAACTTCACTCTCTAAATTTACGACCTACATTACCATCACACATACTTACTCGCACGCCGGAGGTGGTTCGCAGGGTCCAACCCCTGCGCAATCACTTAACGTAGTGTCTTTGTATTTCTTATTTTCAGGTTAAGAACAAGCTTGGCGCAATCTCAACACCCCATTATTCCTTTGATCACCATCGAAGGCTTGGTTGACGAATATTTGTTCAATCAGTGGCGCCATCCGTGGGACCGCTACAATTGGTCTCGTTAATTCCGAGCTTTTAACCTACCAACCAATTTCACTATTATTCCGGCATGGATCAAGGGAGAGAAGATACTCTCCTACCGGGTTTCTCTACCTTAACACCAATACCAACCGACGACCCTAACAACCTTCCCCTAATAACCGCCTCCACCTTCACAACACGTTCTCACCCAGAAATCACAACCAACAATCATGCTTCGACATCAGCCAACCCAGAACCTGTCATTAGCCCAGCCTTTGTCGAAGCCAACCACGAAGTGTTGGAAACCCTTTTAAGGGCTCGTAACAGACAAGTCAGGAATGCTGAGATACGAAGGGAGTTAGAATACTCGAGTGAGGAGTATGATGAAGAAATGGAGATGGACCCTAGGCCTCCGACCCAAGGGCTAACCCTATCGGCCTTAAGAATTGGGTCTCCAATTGGTCGAAGGCTAAGCAAAAGGTCCGTCGGTTTCGAAGGAGTCCCCGAGAGGGCTCCGACAAGAAGAGAAGGGGCGGTTACCGAAGGCTCTAACGGTAGGAGCCAGCTTAGGGAAGAAAGGGGGGTGACTTTGCCTCCATTGCTAGCAGCTCATCTTGGAAGGACTGGAGCTGGGGTTCCGTTGCAGCCTTCTCACACATCAGGCGTAGAAGGCAATCCGTCTACAATCAATATGGGAGGAAACCTTCCTCCCAATGGTATGTACCCCTCGTTCCAAACTCAGTCTTACCCTCAAAATTTATATCCTCCAGTAAATGGACAGCCTAATAACCCAAGCTTCCCTCAAAATTATGGGAACATGCCCTTCGGCCACCCTATGGCGTACCCTCCGTACGCCATGGGAAACAGTTACCCGTTTGCCATGAATACACCTTATCAGTCCTACCCAGGCCAGACTCCTATGGGAATGCCCCCAAACAGCAATCCATACAATACTGTCCCCATGTACGCACCACCTTATAATTGTCTATATTCAGACCCTATGGGTTCAGCTACACCCTTCGTTAGGTGGATAGAAGATTACCCATTACCTGATGGGTTGAAAATGCCTTCACATGTCGGGACTTATGATGGGAAGGGGGATCCGGACAATTTTTTACACTTGTTCGAAGGGGCTATCAAAATGCAAAAGTGGGTTATGCCGGTGGCCTGTCACATGTTTACATACACCCTTCGGGATTCTGCTCGTATTTGGTGGAATGGGCAAAAGCCCGGTAGCATCGTCAACCTTGATGATCTCAAAGCTAAGTTCCGGTCCCACTTCAGTCAGCAAAAGAAATTCACAAGGACCCATTTAACGGTGCACAACATCAAGCAAAAAGATAACGAAAGCACCAGGGCCTTCGTTACTAGGTACACCGATGAGACTTTGCAGATTTTGGGTCTTCATGAGGATCAGCGTATTTCTGGTTTCGTACATGGCCTTCGGAATCGGAGTTTGGTGGAATTCTTGTCCACCGACCTTCCGAAAACTTACAAGGGGCTGACCGAAAAGAAGTATACTTGGATCGAAGCAAAAGAGGTATCAACTAATGGGGCCCCGATAGATAAAGATAGCAACAACAAGTTTTCGAAGCATTCCACGTGGGAGGGGTCCAAGAACAAGAACAAGAACAGAGATAGGTTTTCTCCGTACAACAAAGGCCCCAACCATGGTTTGTTAAGCAGTCTAACGAAGTCTCCAAAGGAAATACTTGCTACGGAGAGGGCAGCCAAAGCCTTCGAAGCGCCTCCATGTATGACAAGTAAGGGTAAAAACAGGGATACCAGCAAGTACTGTCACTTCCACGAAGACAATGGCCATGATACGAACAGTTGCAGGGAACTAAAGAAACAAATTGAAGAGGCCGTAAGATCTGGGCAATTGGCACACCTGGTAAAAGGAATCAAGAAAGGCAAAGAAAAGATGACTGACACTCAAATGGTCAAGGATACTAACCCTACCGAAGCCCCCATACTGATGATACATCGAGACGAAACCACTTCGAAAAGGAAGGTACCGGAGCCGGAAGCAAACGAGATAAGGGAGATAACGTTTTCCCCTATCTCAGGCAGGATCCCTTCGAACGATCCGGTGGTTATCAAAGTCCTAATCTTTAGCCAAGAAACAAGGGGAGCTTACATGGACTGCGGAAGCCCTTGCGAAGTCATATATGAACATTGCTTTCGAAAGCTCTCGCCTGCGGTCAGGTCTCAAAGGGTCGACTCAAAGATGCCTTTAGTAGGGTTTTCTGGCGAACGCTCGTGGCCTCTAGGAGAAGTTCCGCTGGAAATAACAATTGGAGAAGGCAGGATCGCAAGGACAGAAACCCTCATGTTTACTATCGTAAGGTCCAACTCTCCTTACAACTTGTTGATAGGGAGGACCGCCATGCAAAAGATGGGTATAGTAGTCTCCACTATACATGCAGCGGTGAAGTTTCACACACCCAACGGAATAGGGACGGTATTTTCTGAGCACAGTCCGAAGGATAGCAAGAAAAAAAGGGAAGGTTCTAAAAAGCCTCCGAATGATGTTATTAGAAGTGCGGATGAGGAAGAAGATATCGTCACAAAAAAGCGTCATGCAAAACGAAGAATGGTAGGCGAAAAGCGATCTCCAAATAGTTCCACAGCAGACTTGAAGAAGCCACACAAAGCCGAAGGGAAGGTCTTCGAAGGGATATGTTCTAGGAGCACTAGAACTCCTCCGACACCGAGGACTGATGACAAGCTCTACGACAAGGAATATCGACTCAAGGGGTTCAAACCCATTAAGTCAACAAAGCAAGGAGTCAAAGCCAACCCTTCGAAGTTCAAAGCAGCTATTGGCCTACCGGCTCCAGGATCATTGAAGAAACGTGATAGTCCAAGCTCCATCAAGAGTCAGACTTTCGCAGAAGTCCTCAACGAAACACCTTCCGGACACAGCCGAAATGGAGAAACTCCCCCAACAGCAACGGAGGAATGGAAATTATTCGCTGACGGAGCCTCAAGCTCTGATGGTTTCGGAATAGGTTTAATCCTAATGAATCCGGAGGGAAAGGAGTACAGTTATGCACTACGTTTTAAATTTAAGGCCACAAAAAATGAGGCAGAGTACGAAGCCTTACTGGCTGGCCTTCGACTCGCAAAGGGCATGGAAGTTCATGACCTCTCCATCTTCGTAGGCTCACTTTCAGTCACTGGTCATATCAAGGGTTCTTACGGAGCAAGGCAGCCAGTAATCAAGGAGTACTTGAACGAGGTTAAAAAACTCCTTCAGGGTTTCGAACGATACAAAGTAACAAATGTCCACATGAGCCAAAACAAAAAGGCGGAGGCCCTAATCAAATTAGCATCGACTGCTTTTGCTCATCTACCCAGTGAGGTTTTAGTGGAAATATTGGCCACCAGGTCAATTGCACGAAGTGAAACATTCGATGAAGGCTCAAGCTGGACAGAACCAATGAAAATGTACTTGACAAGCGGCGTTTTGCTCGATGATTCAAAGTCGGCACGAAGAATCAAAGTCAAAAGTCCCCAGTACAGGCTCATAGGCAATAATCTCTACAAAAGGCGTCTTTCATCTCCTTGGCTTCGTTGTGTCGAATTAAAATAGGCTTCGAACATTCTCTACAATGCTCATGAAGAATTTTGTGGAAGACACACAAGCCCTAGAGCCATCGCCTCGAAGGTAACAAAATGGGGTTATTACTGGCCAACCGTACTAGAAGACGCAAGGGAAGCAATCAGAACATGCATGGTATGTCAGACACACTCCAAAGCCCGAAAACCATTAGAGTATGATGCGACATCTAGCATGACAGTAAGACCTTTCGGTCAATGGGGAGTCAGCATAATCGGACCCCTACCACTAGCTCCCGGAGGGGTACAATTCTTGGTCATAGCCATCGATCATTTCACCAAGTGGGTCGAGGCCAAGCCGTTGGCATCAACAAAAGGAAAAGATGTGGAAGAGTTCGTGTGGGAACACATAATTTTCAGATTTGGAATTCCACAAGTTATCACCTCTTACGAAGGGCCACACTTTGCCGAAGGAGTGTTCCCTTCTTTCTGTAGAAGCCTGAATGTGAAGCAAAGATTCGTTTGTGTTGACAAGGATATTGTCACCGAAATTGAGACGAAGCTAGGGCAATATCAGCATAAGTGGGCAGACAAACTTCCCAAAGCCTTGAGGGCATATAGGAAGTTGTCCTTCGAATAAAAATAAACGAAGCCAAGTGAAAGAGCCCAGCGTAAAAGAAGAATTAATGTGGCAAAAAGACGAGGAAGCTCGAAGGGCGGAAACAAAAAATGTCGTGAACAAGTTTGGACATGATACAAACTCTCGTAAGTCTTACATATAAGAACTTACCTTTCTTTAAAAGCACTTAGTTGTTTTCAATTTCATGTAACGTAGTCTTCTCACATGGGAAAAAAGCATTAATGGTAGGTGTCTAGTGTTCATTTCTTCAAATGATGTAATCCTCCCTACCCACTTAATGATATAACATGTTTCCCTCAAAATCTCTTGTTTCGTTTTATACAACATAGATTTGTCCAGCCAAGTACTTTACAAGTTTCAATGTCGAAGGATGAAGCAAGACATATGTCTTGTATAACATTAACATCCATTACAATTCACATTAACTTTCCTATGAAGTCTTAGGGTATTAAAAGCCCTCTGTAACTTAAGGATAAAGACGGAGTGGGTCGCGACCCTCTGTCGCAGTCAAATTATACGATTGCATAAAATCTTGGTCCAAAATACACACAATAAGGTTATAACCTTAGGTTGTATGTTTACGTTCTAGTAATGAGCGTAAGAGAAGATAAGCATGACATTAAAAAAGGAGAATATTCCTCCAAATTCAGATTCATAAAGACTACGCACAGGCGTAGCTATCATCAAAAGAGATAATTGTTTAAAGTTATGGGACGAAGCCCAGACAAACTATTCCAACAGGCACACGCCTGATAAAAGCATGATAAATTGTCTTAAACAAAGGCACCAGCCTTTAAACATAACCAAATTGTTTTAAAGGGTACACGCCACCCTTACAGACTAAATTACTGCCAACATGGCAGCCTTTATTTGTTGATAGAAGAGTTTGGGTCTTCCTGATGGGTCGCAGACTTGGGTTTCTCAGACAAGGTTCTTTTAGTTGGAGACGGAGGCTGTATACTCTTGGGTTTTTTCGAAAGGAGATCTTCGATGGAGGCTGAAGGATCTTTGGTTGCTTCGGCAAGAAAGGGGTAAACTGCAGTGGTGAATGCATTACCAGCTTCATCATACTCCTGAACGGAATTTGGGCGATAGTATTGCACCTCCGAAAGCACAACGGGTTTCTTAGTTTCGGCAATCTCCTCCAAAGTTGTGCATTTGCCATGAAATATGGCTGCATTCACCAATTTACCCACAACCACTCCCACCTCATCGCTATGATATAATTCCATAGCAATGTAGGGAACAACCTTCGATACAACCTCAGCCCTATCTTTTCTCAACCTTTGGCATTCAAGCTTCAACCTATCAACCTCTTGACAACGCTTAGCATCCTGCTCCACTAGTCTGGCTCTCTCAGTCTCCAACCCAGTACACTTAGACTCCAGGGCACTCACCTGGTTTTCATAGCCAACAACCTTAGCCTCCTCCAGAATTAGCCTACCACATTCAGCCTGCGATTCCTTAAGCTGTTTTTCAAGACCATCAATCTTGTTTCGAAGAGCCTCATACCTTGGATGTTTCTCAAAGTTCTCCATGGCTTCATCACATCTCTTCTCCAACTCAGCATAATTTTTCTCCCTTTCCTTTTCTCTGGCAACAACAGCAGCAACCTCCTCCTTCGCCTCCTGGACTCTGTTAAGCAATCCCCTGGTGCGAAAGCTAAGATGACTGTCCAGCATTGCTTGCCGGATATAACTTTTGTCGTTGAGATCGCAAAGTTCCTCAATGGACATTTCATTAATTTTACTCCTCCATGAGGCAGGAGTGACATTCTCAACAAGCAAGCGGCAGGAGAGAGCGTTGGGCAGTTCCTTCGTATCTGGCAAACCTAAAAAAAAAAAAAAAAAAAGAAGCAAAACAATATAAGCCAAATACGTAATAGTACGGAAAGGAAGGAAGACTGGAAGAATTTTCACTTACCCGAGATGTCATCTTCATCAGCCATTCCCTCTAGAGCATACATAATGGTTTTCCCACGAGACTTCTCTATTTTCTGCTTGGTGGTTCTGGAAGTAGGAGTAAGAATGTTCAATTTCCTCTTGGGGGCAGCCTTTGCAGCCTTTGCACCGGTACCTTTTCTAGTCCGAACTCTATCAGCAATGCCGGAGGACCCTACAATCCTGAGCTGATCACTTCCGGAGGGGGTATCATCAGAGTCACCGACATCCTCCACTACCTGGGGGGCTTCCTCAGTACCAACTGTTTTGATTGGGGGGAGCACAGCAAGAGGCTTGGGTGGAGAGACATCAACATCATTATTATTGACAGAGATGGAAGGAGATCCCACTCCGTAACTCGTATCTTGAGGATCCCTTGGCATAAAGCTAACTTCCTTGGCACCTCCGGCCACAACAAAATTACGAAAAGCCATTTCTGCACAGACAAAGGAAAAGAGATGAATATCAGCAGGTAAGTTATTTATTTATGAAATAAGAAATTATACATACTTTTTCCTTCAAAAATTATTTCAGGAAGCAATGGAGACTCTTCCCAACTTTTAGCAATGCCAGCCATGAATAAGATGGGCTCAGGAAACGTTTGTACGTCCACTGGATGACGTGCAAGACGTTGGTACATAAGGTCACTTCTCACCTCATAAGGTAACGGGTCATTGTATCGTTTCTCATCAAACCTATTCCCTTCGGCCAACAACTCAGGATACTCGGAGGGTATGATGGTACTCTCAATATAAAAAAATTGACCTTTCCAATTTCGAATATTTGAAAAAGGTTTAGTCAATAGGTGTGGGACATCATACTCACTCCTTTTTGCAATAGTTACCCAATCTCCACCAGGGTAGAGATTGACAAAGCCTCTAAGCACAGTCAATGAAGGCTCAAAACCATACGCTTTGCACATTACAATATAGGTTGTCAACTTCGCTAAACCGAATGGATTAAACCTTGAAATATGCACCTTGTAATATTGCAAAAATTCCAAAATAAGAGGGTGGATGGGAATCCTAAAGTTTGATTGCGTAAACGCATGCACATACAAACCTACAAACCCTTTTGGAGCATCAAAAATACTTTGCTTTTTACTGGGAAGCATGATTTTATGTTCCGAGGGTATGGGGTAATCATTCAGAAAATCAGACAATGCTTGTTTCGACAAGGTGCAAGTTTGTTCTTTAATTATTCGTTTTGCAGCCATACTCATAAATAAGGAGAGCAAAGAAAAATGGCAGAATTTTACCTTTTGATTCCAACGGAAGCACAAGATTGCAGAGCAATGTGTATTTTGGGCGGAGGTAAAATAAGCTAGGGTTTAATTATTGTGGGTTTATGTACACAGACGGATTTTTAATCCCAATCGCACACGTGGTCACCTAACTTTGAAGATCTTGCGGATCTCAAACGAGCAATTAAATTGTGAAAAGATGTTTCGCTAATACCGATTTAATCGATGTTTGAGAAGCAAGTGGAAGGATAACAATTAACCCGCATTTAATGCGCGGTTAGTTTAGCATTTATTTTCTTTTTTGCATGGTTAATGGTACACAAGGATTAAAGGCATATTTGATTTTTGAGTCGAATGCAATTTATACTCGTACGTATATATCACTTTCGACTGGGGGGCTTGATGATGTACCCTCCTAACGGGTCGAAGGACTCCCCTTCGAGCCTGTAGAAATCCCTCCCTTCGGAGGCCCAGGTTAACCTTCTAATACGTTTCATTGGCGTAAAACCATTCGCCTGCGAATGGTTACCATGTGGGAATCCGTCAATCGAAGCCCTAAGCCCTTCGGGGTATTCCTGACGAAGGGACTAACACGAAGGACCATCCAGACCTGGTCAAACCCACGTCTCCTCTATCCTTTGGCTTCCCGCCAAAACAGAGATCGTGGGCTACAAAGCCCTAGCGGTTACCACTTTTCATGGGACGCCCCCATGATCTCCGAACTATGTGCAACCGCCCACTATGTCCTATTTCTCCCCTATAAATAGCATAGTCGGTCCAAGAACAAGGTAAGTAATTTCGAGTTAATCCACAAGTTAACTTCACTCTCTAAATTTACGACCTACATTACCATCACACATACTTACTCGCACGCCGGAGGTGGTTCGCAGGGTCCAACCCCTACGCAATCACTTAACGTAGTGTCTTTGTATTTCTTATTTTCAGGTTAAGAACAAGCTTGGCGCAATCTCAACACCCCATTATTCCTTTGATCACCATCGAAGGCTTGGTTGACGAATATTTGTTCAATCATATATATTAGTTAAGCTAGTATATACATGCTACATGATCACTAGGATACATGTTACATACATATATACATTTACATTATTTACATTTTAAATCTTAAAATGGAAATATATACATGACATCATGGCATACATCATTTAGAAATCTTGTAGATTTAGAAAGATATTTTGGAAAGATCTTAAAGCAATGTAGTTGACTTTGTAAGATCTTGGTTAGATATGGAAAGATATTTGGGAGATTTTCTGTCAGGGACTTGCGGAACCAAATCATATAAAGGACGGATCCCTTTATTTGGTTCCGCCAAATCCGCGGGGTAAAATTCCTGTTGGCTATAAATAGCAGCCCATTGTTTACCCATTGTTCATCCCACTTGAACACACATTCCCTCTACCCTTTGCATACATTTAGATCATTAGTAAACCATGTAGAAACACACATTAATCACCCTTTTTATAATGATCATAATGTTACTAACTTTCATTATGTTGTAAGCATATACTCGTAATGATCCTGTGAAGCAACCTCAGAGATCGTGAGTCATCATCTTAGCATACTTCCTGATCCACCAAGAAGGTTAGGAGATCTTGAAGTCATCATCCACCAAAGCATTCCAACATATAAAGATTCAAGGGCACTTGACATCCTCAATGATTGAAGACTTCTTATTCAAGAAGTTCATGTAGATTCCACATGCATATATGAAGATCCATCACAACAAGTTTAGGGAGCTTGTGATCTTCATCCATTGAAGGCTTCCTTTCAATGGAAGTTCATTTAGATTAGTCATTCATATCCATGATACACTTATGTCATGGATCATCATTGTAAACACCAAACTAGATTAGGTGGTTTATGTGTTTGTGCCATAAAACACAAGGTTTCTATGTTGGGCCATAAAACATAGCGGGAGTGGTTGTACCCTTGTAAAGAACTCGACATCTAGCTTAGTGTCGGAAAAAGTATAAGCGACGACGGGAGTGGTTGTACCCTTGTAAAGAACTCGACATCTAGCTTAGTGTCGGAAATTGTATAGGCGACGTTAGGTTGGTTCTACCTCGAACTAGAACCCGGTATTTAGCTTTGTACCGGAAAAAGTGTAAGCGACGATTGTAAGGTTTTCTCCGCCAAGAAGGGAGTTTGTTGATCTAGTGAAGTAACTCTCGAGTTGGGTACTCGGGGAGTGGAGTAGGGCGGAGAGGAGCTCCGTGACCGAACCACTATAAATCATCGTGTTTGGTTTGCTCTTTCTTTTACTTATCTCTTTACTTTTATGTTTGCATAATATGATTGCTTGTGTTGTGATTAGTTGATAATACTTGTGTGATAACATGCTTTAGTTTATGTTTGTCATAAACTACAACAAACATCTTTCATATTAGAACAAGCCAAATTGGAAATTTGATACAACAGGTTTTAAGTTTTTTAAAACGGGAACGTATTCACCCCCCCGAGCCTCGTGGCTCTTATTTTCAAAACAAATGGTTTTTAAAATAGAGTACGATCCATGTATCAAATTATCATTGAAGCGGAATATAATATGAAAAACGAGCGGGGTAGCCCTCGCGTTGCTATGGGAGTACTGTGCAATTGTTAGTATATAGACCATTTGGCGGAGGTTTTTTTTTTTTTTTTTTTTTTTTGGCATTAAACGTCCAAAAAAGATAAACAAAATAACTATCAATATAAAGCTTTAGTCGAGTAGTTAAAAAAAAAAAGAGCAAATCATCATAACTTGTTAAATGGTCTCATCAAACAGATGTTAATGAAAACATGTCTAAAGTCGCATCACTAAAACATGAGGCTAACACTGAAGCGTTAAAGGTACTAATCTTATCAATCACCTGCTGATTTTCATTTTGTACGTAATGTATCAGTAATTCCTTTTTGATTTCAACTCCAGAACCTTCAGCTTGCATTCATCATTCGCTGCTGTTCCAGAAGCCGTGTTAGCCTAATCAAACAAACGCCTCATTAAGGAAAAAAAAAAAAAAACTTCAGTTTGCATTCATTATACATTTTATGTATTGTCAAACTGTAGTTTGTAGCTAACTATATATCATAGAAAAGTAGGCCTAATCCAGAAACCACAGGTTAAACATAACATTGGATATCCGTTTTCCACATGGCCTAAAAAATGGTTCACCCGTGCAATTTAAATAGCAGAAAATACATGAAACATACTTTGAATCGATCACACTAATTCCAATAAACTTTATCTAAATGCAGATATGGGTATTCAAAGGATATAAAGTTGACCTCTTCTAAATGCAGATATGTAATGCCTCTGATTCTCCAAATGCGAAAACATGACCTGTGAATATAGATAAGGAAATAAATGATAATAAGAACCTGTACGTGTTGAAAGAATCTTGTAAAGGACAACTTAAGTAAAAAAAAAGCGACAATCTTCTTACCATATTGTGAAATTGACAATTCATGAATGGTTGTTCCGGACTGCAATTTTTAAAAACGTTTGTTAAAAGAGTCTAGTTTGAGAATCAGGATTGATATAAAAAAAGATAAGCCGGTACCTTAACAGAAAAATAAGCCTACACATTCGGCTTGCTTTTAAAAGTTAGTTTCCAAAAGTATGACTAAGTTGGATAATATCTCTGTACCATGCTTTGTATTTGGTGTAATCAAGACTTTTTGTCCCTACAAAATAATTTTAGCATGTTAAATAAAGCCACAACAACAATATTATGCATGATGTATCCAATAACAGTATTCTATTACATTTATCTTCTGCTCATGATGCCGGTGTGTGAACACCCGTTCTTCTACACCCGATCTTATTTCTCCAGTTTCAAATCCCGAAAGAATTATCCGTCGAGGTCGACGTCTTGATTTTCAAGACGAAGGAGAGATGGATATTGATACAAACAATGATGAGGCAGCTCCCGATCTCCGAAAGATGGAGGAGTTGTGCCAACCGACTATGGACGAACGGGGTGGCCCAATTGCCCCCGTTAATATCCAAGCTGCAGATTTTGGACTTAAACATCACATGATCCAACAAGTCCAAACTTTTTGCCAATTTCACGGATTGCCGGGTGAAGATGCAAACAAACATATTGATAAATTCCTTACCATCACCCAGAGCATGAAACAAAATGGGGTCACCGATGACGCCCTTCGTCTATATCTCTTCCCTTATTCTTTGACGCATCATGCCACCGCATGGTTTGATCGTCTTCCCAAGAATTCAATTCATAGTTTCGATGAAATGACTTCAAAATTCTTGGCAAAATATTTTCCACCATCGATGGTGACAAAGTTGAGAAATGACATAAGCAACTTCCGTCAGCTTCCCGATGAATCATTATTTGAGGCATGGGAACGCTATAAGCTTTCGATTGATCGGTGTCCAAACCATAACATGTTATTAGTCACCATTATAGACACGTTCTATAATGGCTTAACATTGAGACACCGTGACACGATTAATGCTGCAGCTGGTGGTACTTTTATGAAAAAACGACCACAAGAATGCTATGATCTAATCGAGAACATGTCCACCCATCATAATCATTGGGATTCCTCTGCCGAGAGGAATGAGTCAGCCAAATCCACCACTACTTCTTCTTCTTCTACCTCCGAGATGGCTTCACTCACTAAAAGGATGGATGATTTGTCCACTGCTGTCTTGAGAATACATCAATCTCAGATACCAAACAACAACAATCATCAAGTAAATGTTGTTAATCAAAGTTGTGAAACATGTGGTGGTCCTCACCCATATTCCGAGTGCCCAGCCACCAGTGGCAACACTCAAGAGAGCGTTTATGCTGCTTCGGGATCCTATAATCAGGGAGGTAACGGTTACCAACCCCAAGGAGACCGTAATCTTCTCAGCTACCGTTCTAACAATTTTATTGGACCACCTGGTTTCAATCCTCAAAATCAAAATGGACAAAACCGAAATGCCCCATTTAACCAAAATCAAAGTCGGATAAACCAAGGTTTCCAAAATCAAGGTAGTCACCAAGGTTTTCAAAACCAAGGGAATTTCAACCAAAACCAAGGTTTTCAACACCAAGGAAATCAAATCCGAGGTCAAAATCAGGGGAATGTTCAAAACCGAGGGCAAAATTTCAATCAAAACCAAGGTTTTAACCAAAATCAGACGTCCTCGGATGAATTTAAGCAATTCATGAAATCCCAAGAAGAACTCAATCGATTGATGGTTAGCCAAATGGCTGAGATCAAGAAATCTTTAAATGATCGACCCTCAGGCTCAGGAACTCTTCCTAGCAACACGATCGCTAATCCGAGGGGCGATGTGAAGGCGATCACAACAAGAAGTGGTAAGAAAGTTAATGGACCCCCGATTCCTACTGCCTCTCCGGTGAGGGAAATGGAACGAGAGACTGAGGTAACTAAGGACAAGGAACAAACTGCTAGCCCACAAGCTACAGCACCAGTCCCACCTCCAATCCCACCAACTCCAATTCCGGAACCTGAAGTTCTGAAGACAAATCCTAAGCCTTCAATTCCATATCCTTCTAGGCTTAATAATCAAAGGCTCCATGAGAAAACTAACACCCAAATGATAAAATTTTTGGAAATTTTCCAGAAATTACACTTCGATATTAGTTTTGCTGATGCCTTGCTGTATATGCCGAAATTCGCTTCTCAATTCAAGAGTCTTTTAAGCAACAAGGAGAAATTGTTTGAATTAACAAAAACCCCTTTAAATGAGAATTGCTCAGCTGTGCTCCTTAAGAAACTTCCAGAAAAATTAGGAGACCCTGGTAAATTTCTTATCCCATGTGATTTCCCGGGAATGGTTGAATGCTACGCCTTGGCCGATCTCGGTGCTAGCATCAATTTAATGCCTCTTTCCGTCTGGAAAAAGCTTTCACTCCCGGAACTTACTCCCACAAGGATGACTCTTGAATTGGCGGACCGCACTGTTACTATTCCTAAAGGCGTTGCTGAAGACGTTTTTGTCAAAGTAGGAAAGTTTCATTTCCCCGCCGATTTTGTAGTTGTGGATTTCGAATGCGATCCCCGAGTACCTCTCATTCTCGGGAGATCCTTTTTAAGGACCGGGCGTGCTTTGATTGATGTTTATGGCGAAGAAATAACACTTCGGGTTGATAATGAGGCTGTGACCTTCAATCTTGATCGAACTTTCAAATACTCCTCCAACCACGACTCTAATGCAGTTAATCGAATTGACTTTATTGACATTGCTTCGGAGGAGTATTCTCAAGAAGTTCTTGGATTCTCCAATAATTCTTCGAGTGGTGATCCCACTCCTTCTTCTCAACCTATTCTTTTCGACTCTTCCCCTTCTCTCACTCCGTTTGAGGGAGGTAATTTCTTCTTTGAAGAGGTCGAGGACTTTCTTGCTATTGAAACACCAACTTCACCGGAAGTTGATGATTCTTATCTTGATCCGGAGGAAGATATTCTTTTGCTTGAAAAATTGTTGAATGAAGATCCGTCACCTTCTCTCCCTCCGAAGGAACTTAAACATGAAGAAATCAAAGAGATTAAGCCGTCTAATCCTCCGGAGCTCGAGCTCAAGGATTTACCTCCTCATCTGGAATACGCTTTCTTAAAAGATAACGACAAATTTCCTATCATTATTTCTAAAGATCTTAAAGATGAGGAGAAGACCCAACTTCTTGATGTGCTAAAAAAGCACAAGAGTGCCATCGCTTGGCAGCTCTCTGACATAAAGGGTATTGACCCTAGATTCTGTACTCATAAGATCTTAATGGAGGATGATTTCAAACCCACCGTGCAACAACAAAGAAGGGTAAACCCAAAAATTCACGAGGTTATCAAGAATGAAGTTCTTAAACTTCTTGATGCCGGAATGATTTACCCTATCTCCGATAGCCCGTGGGTTAGTCCTGTCCATTGTGTTCCCAAAAAGGGGGGTATGACCGTCATTGAAAACGAAGAAAATGAGTTGATTCCCACACGTCTCGTCACTGGATGGAGAGTGTGCATTGACTATCGAAAACTCAATGATGCTACCCGAAAAGACCATTTTCCGCTTCCTTTTATGGATCAAATGCTTGAACGTTTAGCGGGAAATGAGTTCTATTGTTTTCTCGATGGCTTTTCCGGGTATTTCCAAATCCCGATTGATCCACAAGATCAGGAAAAGACCACATTCACTTGCCCTTATGGTACGTTTGCCTACCGACGTATGCCTTTCGGTTTATGCAACGCTCCGGGCACGTTCCAAAGGTGCATGATTGCCATTTTCCATGACATGATCGAGAAAACAATGGAAGTGTTTATGGATGATTTTTCGGTTTATGGAAATTCTTTCTCATCGTGCCTCTCCCATTTAGACAAAATGTTAAAACGGTGTGAAGACACCAATCTTGTTCTAAATTGGGAGAAGTGCCACTTCATGGTCAAAGAGGGCATTGTCCTCGGCCATAAGATTTCCAGTGCCGGGATTGAGGTAGATCAAGCTAAAGTCGATGTTATCGCTAAGCTACCTCATCCCACCACCGTCAAAGGAATTCGAAGTTTCCTTGGTCATGCCGGGTTCTACCGTCGATTTATTCAAGATTTTTCTAAAATCGCCCGGCCTCTGACCCATCTTCTTGAAAAAGATGCTCCATTCTTCTTCTCTCCCGAATGCATTGAAGCATTCGAAATTCTTAAAAAGAAGCTAACTGAAGCACCGATCTTAGTTGCCCCCGATTGGGACTTGCCATTCGAGCTCATGTGCGATGCGAGTGATTATGCTATTGGGGCAGTCCTGGGGCAACGAAAATCTAAGTACTTTCAGCCGATACACTATGCTAGCAAAACGATGACCGATGCTCAATCTCATTACAGCACTACTGAGAAAGAGTTATTGGCCGTTGTCTATGCTTTTGAGAAATTTAGACCATATCTTGTCTTATCAAAGACCATAGTGTATACGGATCATTCGGCTCTAAAATATCTCCTTGCTAAGCAAGATGCTAAGCCGAGATTGCTTCGGTGGGTTCTCCTGCTCCAAGAATTTGATGTTATAATTCGTGATAAAAAAGGAGCAGAGAATCTCGCCGCCGATCATTTGTCCAGATTAGAGAACCCTCATCAAGGTGTTCTCGAGAAAAAGGAAATTACTGAAACATTTCCTCTCGAGACACTTGGGATGGTTTCATTAAAGGATGATCCTAGTACCCCATGGTTTGCCGACTTTGCAAATTACCATGCGGGGAATTTTGTTGTGAAAGGGATGTCGTCCCAACAAAAGAAGAAATTCTTCAAAGATGTTAAGCATTACTTTTGGGATGACCCCTACTTGTTTAAAGTTTGTGCGGATCAAGTCATCCGGCGGTGTGTTCACGGCCAAGAAGCCGTTGATATTCTTAAGGCTTGCCACAATGGACCCACCGGGGGACATCATGGCCCGAACTACACCGCCAAGAAAGTCTTTGATTCCGGTTTCTTTTGGCCAACTATCTACCGTGATGCCCACGATTTGGTAAAGTCATGTGACTCTTGCCAACGTCAAGGAAAAACCTCGCAAAAAGACGAAATGCCACAAAATGCAATTCAAGTCTGCGAGATCTTTGACGTATGGGGCATCGATTTTATGGGGCCATTCCCGTCTTCGCAAGGGAACAAATATATCCTCGTGGCCCTCGATTACTTGTCTAAATGGATTGAAGCAAAAGCACTCCCCACCAACGACGCCCGAGTAGTTTGTAAATTTTTGAAATCTCTCTTTGCTCGGTTTGGAACTCCCCGTGCTATCATTAGTGATCGCGGTACGCACTTTTGCAATGACCAATTTGCAAAGGTCATGCTTAAGTACGGTATCACTCACCGTCTTTCTACCGCGTATCACCCGCAAACAAGCGGTCAAGTCGAGGTTTCCAATCGTGGATTGAAACGTATCTTGGAGAGAACTGTTGGTGAAAATCGGGCCTCATGGGCCGATAAATTAGATGATGCTTTATGGGCTTTCCGTACTGCATACAAAACACCCATTGGGTGTACTCCTTACAAGCTAGTGTACGGAAAAGCATGCCATCTGCCCATTGAGCTCGAACATAAGGCCTATTGGGCCTTAAAACATGCAAATTTTGACCTCAAAACCGCGGGTGATCACCGAAAGCTTCAAATGAATGAATTAAACGAGCTTAGGGATCAAGCCTACGAGAACTCTTTAATCTACAAAGAGAAGACGAAGAGGATTCATGACTCCAAAATCAAAAACCGCGTTTTCAACGTTGGAGATCGAGTCCTCCTCTTCCATTCACCGTTGCTCAAGTTTTTCCTTATGGCACCATCGAGTTATCTCAAACCGATGGACCAAACTTCAAGGTGAACGGTCATAGGTTGAAGCATTACTTTGGAGGGGACATACCACCCATGGTTGTCCCGGATCTCCAAACTTTCCCCATGGACCAATGAATTCGGGGTCGAGTCAAGCTAGTGACTCGGTTAACAAAAACATTAGCATTACATGGGTAAACGCCCATGTTTCTGACTTCTTTCTATTTTCTGACACTAAGTGTGGGGGGAATCCCACTGTGCTGTGCTTTTGTGTGTTGTTTGCTCTTGTTTGCAGGTTTCCCTTGGATTGTGATGATTGCCGCGCCTGTTTTCAATCCAGCCGCCCAATATCCTATCCTTTTGCTAACGATTATCTAGGGATATCTTTTTAATCCTGTTTATGAAAATAGAGATTTCTTTCACACACTTGGCTATTAGTATTACCTTTTTACGTTCTAAGTCTCGGCATAATAGCCGGCACTTTGAATATTGAGGGCAATATTCAATTCTAAGTGTGGGGGGAATTCTCGCGAATTTTGTCATATTGTACCTTCTAGTGCCCTAGTACCCCCGTTTTGGCCAAAAATTTTAAATTTTTTTCGTTTTTAGATAAGAAATTGCAATAAAAAAGAAGTGTTTAGTCTTGATTAGGTTAGAACAAAGGGAATCCCGACTCTGCCAGAGTGTTGATCTGGCTGCTTCCTTAACGATTAGACTAAGGTTTTACGATATGTGCAAATGAAAATGCTAAACATAGAACAGTTGGTTTTTCTTTAGAGCTTATATAAGTAATCTATGGCTTTTCCTCCCAGGAGATAACTAATCTGACTTAATTAGTGCTTATTTTCAAAATTTTGAACACACTAAATCATTTTTATATACGATTTTGAAAAATACTAGTTCAAAGATCTATTTAAACTTCGGAACAAGCATATGTCATAATAATGCAAAATGAAAGTGAGACGTTGCTTGAAAGTTGCAAAAAGTTAAGTAATAAATAAATGTGCTAAAAAGCTAAGGTTCAAGATCGGCCCTTGGATCCTTATTTCCGGAAGGCGTTTAGGTCTTGGCTACCCTCTTACACCGGCCCTTGGACCCTTAATTCTGAAAGGCGTTAAGGTCTTGGAACTCTCCGTTGTAACGGCCCTTGGATCCTTTATTCCAGGAAGGTGTAAGGTCTTGGTTCCCGTGAAACTCCGTTAGTTTATGTTGCACAAGTAAAAAAAAAAAAATGAAATGATGAAAAATGATGAAAAAAATGAAAAGAAAAAATATAATAAAATGGAATGATATTGCAAAATGCAATTAATTTTGAAGCTTGCTTGTTGTAAATTTTAAATCTATCTTTCAACTAGTATTAGTCAAAGTTTTATAAAAACGTCGATTTTTGTTATCAAAATTTTGAAAATCAAGCACAGTCACCTAAACTTGAATAAAATATGGGAGTGAAAAGTTAAGTCTCGGCTGACATAGATTATTAGTATAAGTAGTGTTAGCATTTTACAAAAGCATTTGCACATTGAGTTTAAGTTTAGTTGGAAGTATAAAAAAGAGGATGACGATTACAATTCCCTGGAGACACCCATTTTGTGTGAATCCCGTTCCATGATACCATTTTTGGAAATCAAGCATGTTATATATTTTGTTTTAATTTAAATTTCTTGCATATAATAAAAAGTCAAAACGGGGTATGCTTGGTATTCTTTTGATCCTTTCATTACTTTATATGATCGGATTGCTAGGGACTAGCAATAGCTTAGTGTGGGGGATTGATGAGTGTGTAAATACTCATCATTTTATACCCATTTTAGACCATAAAAATACTGAAAACAACAAAATATACCAAATTATACTGCATATATCCTTGGTTTGTGTTTTTATGTGTTTCAGGTACAAAAGGATTGAAACCAGGGCAAAAACGAGCAAAAACGAGCACGAGATTGGAATATCATCAAAAGCCGATGCCGGGAAAGGAATTTATGAGTTTGGTCCGGGATATTGCTTAAATTATCAAAGTCAACCCTCAAGAATGTCAACTTGTCAAGATTGGCCCTTGGAAGTAATTTTGCAAAAATGACAAATTTGGTCCTTAGAATTTCAGAAATGGCAGTTTTAGTCCCTTAACTTAAAAACCAATTCACTAAATCCTAACTCAAAACACCACAACCCATTTCCAGTCCAATCCTTAACCCAGCTACAACCCAACCCTTTTATTCCTTAACCCAGCCCACACCAAATAAACCCAAGCCCAAATAAAATAAAAACCCAAACCCGTCCCTTTGTATTAGCTAACCCAGGTTTGACCCTCAGTCAAACCTTTCTCCTTCCCCACTTGCCCGCCAAAACCATGTTCTCTGCAAAACCACCATCACCTCACCCCCCTCCTACTACACTCCACCTAACAAGCCAAAAGCAATTAATGCTTCGTTCCTATTTCAAGTTATCAGAGATAGTGGATTTTCCACTATCTCCATTTTGGCGCCAAAATGGATTTAAAGGGCTGAGATTGATTTTCTCCAATCCAAGGGTTCAGAAGTGATCAGAGGTTGAAGACAAGATGTTCCCAGATATTATTAGTATAAATAGGGTCGTTTGTAAGCTTATAAAACTATCTAGTTAATTATCAGTAGTCGTTTTTATTACTTAGTCATTTTATTTTGTAATTTCCAATTCTCAGTTGTTAATTCAAGTTAATTTCAGTTAAAGTATTCTAAATTCAAGCAACTTTGTATTAAATTTCAGTTATAATAAATTTCAAGTTTTTGTTCAAATCGAATTAAGCTCAAGTACTGTTAAGTTATCATCACAAGCCTCAACACCCTTGCTATAAGCTTATACAAGCTTATCATAGCTTGTTGTAAGCTTATATTAGTTACAAACAGTTCTAATTGTGAAGTATCCAAGAAAGGTCAAAAAAAGTCAACCTGAGCTCACAATAAGCAGCTTTGGATGATAAGCTGCTCATGGAAGAGCTTATGGGGTTTCTAGCTTGTTGTTAGCAAGCTAGGTGTGTTACTGACCATTAGTTCCATTTTACATAGCCTCACAAGTTGTAAGCAATTTTCTAGATTTCTGCATTATTTTCTATAAGTACTGTTCAATAGCTTATTTATAGCTTATCTTAGTTGTATTCTACTTATAAGTACTCTAGTATTGCTTTTTGTCTGAATTATCATTTTAAAATAGCCCTTGTCTTTATTTTGCTTAAAAACTCTAAAAAAGCCAAAATTATGCTAAACCTAGAGACTACTTAAATTAGTGCTATTTCCTGTTAAAAAGTTGCTCTTTATAGTATTCGCTAACTTGGTTTAACTATAAAGAGCAACTTTTTAACAGGAAATAGCACTAATTTAAGTAGTCTCTAGGTTTAGCATAATTTTGGCTTTTTTAGAGTTTTTAAGCAAAATAAAGACAAGGGCTATTTTAAAATGATAATTCAGACAAAAAGCAATACTAGAGTACTTATAAGTAGAATACAACTAAGATAAGCTATAAATAAGCTATTGAACAGTACTTATAGAAAATAATGCAGAAATCTAGAAAATTGCTTACAACTTGTGAGGCTATGTAAAATGGAACTAATGGTCAGTAACACACCTAGCTTGTTAACAACAAGCTAGAAACCCCATAAGCTCTTCCATGAGCAGCTTATCATCCAAAGCTGCTTATTGTGAGCTCAGGTTGACTTTTTTTGACCTTTCTTGGATACTTCACAATTAGAACTGTTTGTAACTAATATAAGCTTACAACAAGCTATGATAAGCTTGTATAAGCTTATAGCAAGGGTGTTGAGGCTTGTGATGATAACTTAACAGTACTTGAGCTTAATTCGATTTGAACAAAAACTTGAAATTTATTATAACTGAAATTTAATACAAAGTTGCTTGAATTTAGAATACTTTAACTGAAATTAACTTGAATTAACAACTGAGAATTGGAAATTACAAAATAAAGTGACTAAGTAATAAAAACGACTATTGATAATTAATTAGATAGTTTTATAAGCTTACAAACGACCCTATTTATACTAATAATATCTGGGAACATCTTGTCTTCAACCTCTGATCACTTCTGAACCCTTGGATTGGAGAAAATCAATCTCAGCCCTTTAAATCCATTTTGGCGCCAAAATGGAGATAGTGGAAAATCCACTATCTCTGATAACTTGAAATAGGAACGAAGCATTAATTGCTTTTGGCTTGTTAGGTGGAGTGTAGTAGGAGGGGGGTGAGGTGATGGTGGTTTTGCAGAGAACATGGTTTTGGCGGGCAAGTGGGGAAGGAGAAAGGTTTGACTGAGGGTCAAACCTGGGTTAGCTAATACAAAGGGACGGGTTTGGGTTTTTATTTTATTTGGGCTTGGGTTTATTTGGTGTGGGCTGGGTTAAGGAATAAAAGGGTTGGGTTGTAGCTGGGTTAAGGATTGGACTGGAAATGGGTTGTGGTGTTTTGAGTTAGGATTTAGTGAATTGGTTTTTAAGTTAAGGGACTA
Source organism: Artemisia tridentata subsp. tridentata (assembly GCA_021014915.2). Classification (NCBI taxonomy): domain Eukaryota; kingdom Viridiplantae; phylum Streptophyta; class Magnoliopsida; order Asterales; family Asteraceae; genus Artemisia; species Artemisia tridentata. The sequence goes on along the minus strand of CP139509.1, from coordinate 110,059,057 downwards.
AAACTGCCATTTCTGAAATTCTAAGGACCAAATTTGTCATTTTTGCAAAATTACTTCCAAGGGCCAATCTTGACAAGTTGACATTCTTGAGGGTTGACTTTGATAATTTAAGCAATATCCCGGACCAAACTCATAAATTCCTTTCCCGGCATCGGCTTTTGATGATATTCCAATCTCGTGCTCGTTTTTGCTCGTTTTTGCCCTGGTTTCAATCCTTTTGTACCTGAAACACATAAAAACACAAACCAAGGATATATGCAGTATAATTTGGTATATTTTGTTGTTTTCAGTATTTTTATGGTCTAAAATGGGTATAAAATGATGAGTATTTACACACTCATCAATCCCCCACACTAAGATATTGCTAGTCCCTAGCAATCCGATCATATAAAGTAATGAAAGGATCAAAAGAATACCAAGCATACCCCGTTTTGACTTTTTATTATATGCAAGAAATTTAAATTAAAACAAAATATATAACATGCTTGATTTCCAAAAATGGTATCATGGAACGGGATTCACACAAAATGGGTGTCTCCAGGGAATTGTAATCGTCATCCTCTTTTTTATACTTCCAACTAAACTTAAACTCAATGTGCAAATGCTTTTGTAAAATGCTAACACTACTTATACTAATAATCTATGTCAGCCGAGACTTAACTTTTCACTCCCATATTTTATTCAAGTTTAGGTGACTGTGCTTGATTTTCAAAATTTTGATAACAAAAATCGACGTTTTTATAAAACTTTGACTAATACTAGTTGAAAGATAGATTTAAAATTTACAAAAAGCAAGCTTCAAAATTAATTGCATTTTGCAATATCATTCCATTTTATTATATTTTTTCTTTTCATTTTTGAACAGTCCTTACTTGGCTTGCTAGTCTAAGTTTCCCCATTTTTCTTTGATTTTTTAGAAAAGCTTATAGTAGCTTTTTAGAGGCTTGAAAAAGACAAAATTTTCCCTGCACCAAGGGCATAACAGCAGACCTCAGTAGAATTTTTTCTTAATTGATTTGATCAAGTGCTTATTTCTGTGTTATTGTTGCTTTTTCATTTTCCATCTTAGCTTAATATTGGTTGCTTAGCTTGTTTCAGTTCCATATTAGCTTAATAATAGCTTTTCAGCCTTTTAGCAAAAAGCCTTGGGCTTAATTTTTTTTTAGCTACTAATCAACCAACTTTGGCTTATTTCTGAGCTTTCTACTGGTTTTAAAAATAAGCTGTCTTTATTAAAGTTGTTTATTTTCCTTAACTTGTTAAGTAGCAATAAGAAAAACCAAAAAAATAAATAGATAACAAAAAGAGGTTGCCCAGGTTCGAACCTGGGACCTCTTGATCAAACACACAACACCATCACCAACTGCCCTAGGGTCTTTATCAGTCATAACCTTGCTCCCTTTTTTATTTAACCTTGTTTTTCTAATTTAAGCTTATTTCTCCATTTTGCTTATTATCAGCTTATTAGAATAAGCTGATACCTTGTTAATATTTTTCCTAGGTCTGTCATGTCATTGAGTAATATTAGAAAAAGTTTCAGAATTTTTAGAATAGTTTTAGTATTTTTAATTTATTTTTCTTTTACATTTAGTTTTTAATTTATAATAAAAAATATAAAAATCAGAAAAATATAAATCTTTTTTCTAAAATTTTCTTTTGTCATTTATAACTTAGGAAAAATAATTTGGCACTTGTAGGATTTATTTTTATAGATTTCACTTTTTAGCCCGTTTTAATAATTCCCGTAACGCGTTTTTAATATAATTTGTTTAGATTTTAATTTTCCTTGAGAATTTGTTTCTCAATTAGAATAAACAAAAAATTCCTTATCCCACTCATCAGTCACTCTAATTCCAAACCTTAAACGGTTGTTCATTCACACCTCGCTGGGACACGACCCGGGTAATCACTTACCTGGTATCACAAATATCACAAACGTGAGTTTTTGCAAGTTAGCATTTTTTCTAAAGGGTTGATTTGTCTTTATTCACGTGTATCCGTCTGATATTATTTATATATACACTTTAGCACGGATCAATGTTAAATAAAGCCACAACAACAATATTATGCATGATGTATCCAATAACAGTATTCTATTACATTTATCTTCTGCTCATGATGCCGGTGTGATTTGCAACAAACAAAAGATGGATGTGAGTCAATAAAAGATAGGCGTGTCTCATGTTTGGGTCACGTTTCAGCTCGTAATCTTAGTGTTATTAATATAAAAGAGTAAAATCACTAAAGAATATCGAGTATTCTACTCAGATGCTTTAATCTCATACTGGTAAAGACATTTTCTAATAGCAATATCAAAAGGTTGGCCCAAGGGTGCATACCAGGAAAGTTTTTTTATGCAAGCACTGAAAAAAAGCAATTGTACTTACACAATACCACTACCCAAAGCATATATTTTCTATATAATTTTACTGTCTCGCCAATACTTTTTCTATATATATTTTAGTTATATGATTATTCCATTGTAAAGTTTGAGAAACAGGATAGATATAATTAAAGAAAATGTCGTACCTTAACGTAGAACACTTTCATGTTAAAAAGAGTCTTGGTGTCATATTTTTTTTTGTCTGGCCAACTCTGTATAAAGTTACAGAAAGTCATTCGAGAAGATGTTACTGGTAACGCCACTGCATTCTAGTGTTGTTGATGGCTTTGCAGCCCATTATCTCTTCTGTAAGGCTGAACATGCAGTTAAAAATCAATAAGTAAATTTTTTTAATACTTATAAAGAAATGGGCGTAAAAAGTAATATTACATGTCCTGTCATTCTAGGCCATGGAACCTCATGAAAGGCCTTGTGAGCAGCTGAAGCTGCATGTTTGATATCTTGTGAATCACCTTCAGCCATGTTGGCCATCACTTCTCCTGTCCATGAGGCACATGTAAAAGATCCAAGTAGTGTGGTGGTAGAACCACAAGACAAAAATCGTCAACAGAACCACGATCCTGAAAATCAAAAGACATGCTGACTGTAAGTAAAAAAATTGTTGTCACTGATGGAAGTGTTGTTGGCGCAATGGATAAACTTACATATATTAACAAATGATGTAGTATAATCCTATATTCTCATATAAAAATGTTCCAGGTCATCATGACCTTACTCGTTTGCACACAATGTAGGTTTGACCCATAATCCAACAACCTTGAACTACGTGCTACCCCAAATAACTGAGCTTATCTGCTTTTCAACAATAAAAAATGCCCGTAAGCCAATCAAATTTGTAACCCAAATACGCCCTTAATTTGATGATAGATAGGTTAGGCTACAAACAGATTACATGTTTTAGTTATATTCAATTGTAAGTACCTTTTTGCCATCCGTTAAACTCAGCCCTAGCTTTCGCCTCACTTGCTTTGTACCCTTTTTCCGCCTTCTGTTTAGCCCAGGTATACATGTATATATATGAAGGAGGTGTTTTGGATAAGATTAGATGTTATCGAAAATCATGAATCTCAAGAGATTCTGATTGTTACATTATTTTGTTTAGAAGATTGATCTAACCCTTGTCATTTACCTTAACCATTTCATCCGTGACTGTTCTTGAAAACGACCCGAACTAACCATACTCATTTCAACGCATTACCTTACCCAACCTGCCATTTTTACACTGACCTGGTGTTGTCTGTCTATTCACCTGTATAACAAAAAATTATGCAAAGCTAAATCCATAAGCACAAAATGTGGATATCGTTTGCAATCTGAGAGGTTGGGACAAACCTTTTATGGCTATCCTATACTAATTTGCAATCTGAGGCTACAATTTTTATAGTTTGCAATTGCAAACTATATACTTGCCTCACAATACACATATTTGCACGTAATTATTTGGTCTCTGCAACGTCTGAACTGAAACTATTAAATTAAAGAACTAAATTCGATAAAATAGCTTGAATTAATTACCTGTAGACCATTGTTCAATACTTTGTTATTTTTCTTCCAACTTTGTAATCTATCATGCCCCTTTGCTTTTGAAAATTTTCCCACTTTCCTGTCCTTGAGCGAGTCAGCAAGAAATTGACTCTAGTAAGGCAACAGACCATACAGAAAAATCAAATTGTATGCACACAATTATCAGTTACAACAAACTATTAATACGAACAAAAATGGGCAGATCACATACCTCTCTATCCGACTTTGACTACTCAATACAAAGAACCGGGCTACTATCGCAAGCCAATCCAGAATCGCATGTTCTTCGACGGACGCATACAATTTGGATAGTCCAGATCGCTGCCAATTATTATGGTATCCCCACCTATTGTTGTTGGCCTGCACAACAATGAATAATCATTACCTGATGCTTAAGCGACTACCAATACAGAAAATTTCACTTCAAAATATGTTCAAGCGCGCCTAGTCTACATATTGTGTTATCGAACTATCGATGAATCACCGAGTTCCTGCTGGTGAGAGTAGCATGAATTTTATTTAGCTTGTAACCCTTTATGCTTAAAATGAGAATATGCAATACGGCCACAAAGTTTTGGCACCTAAGCCCATGCCTTTTGTTATTTCTTTATAATTACTCTAGCGACATCAGATTGCAAACGGATATTGGAAACAATAGTGGGTTTAAAACAGTAAAAGTACATGAGATAAGAGAAAGTTGGCTGACCAAGCAAAAAGGATCCCGATTGCACGAAAACAACCTAAGTCAATCAGAATACACATACAAAAGCAAACACACTATACCTTTAAATCAATTTCACTCGCCGCCTGTACAAAAGCGTAGCTCTCAGCAGCAGCTTCTGTAGCCACATCAGCAGGCGTTTTGATCACGGGAGTAATCTCATAATAATAAGAACCGATAATTGGTGCCAGTTTCCCATTCACCACATCTGTATATCATTAAAATATATAATAACCATTCAAGTGAACCTATTAACAATAATAATCAAAGAATACCTACTTAAGGAATGTTTGGATTACCTTATTTTTTGGGCTTATGAGGACATACCTGATATTTCTTATATCCAAGGCCAAATATTCGTTGAACCTAAATCATCAGTTAGAAGGTTGTAGCCTGCAAGAGAGCACAAATATTACACAAACGCTAAAATGGACCTGTTATTACTAAATATGGCCATAAGCCAGCCAAATAAGTTAAACCAAACACCCTTGTAATGTTAAATATGGTGTAATCCTAGATACCCACTTGATTCTAGTGACAACGCTTACACGCTTATTGAAGGCTTAGTTAGAGCAGGGATGCCTTTATTCAGCTCACAATATTTTCTTTCACATATTTTATCTAGTTACGGTCACTCGTTGCTAAACCAACGCGCTAAACCAAGACAATAAACCGACCGACTGAACCCACCCTTTGTATCCCCTGAACCCACCCACTGAACAAACCCATTGGGCCAACCACACTGGCACAACCCACTGAAGCAACCTCATGAAATAACCGACTGACCTAAGCCTCTAAGAACAAAACAAAGCAAGAAAATTATTAAAAACCAAAAAACCACCAATTCAGTATCCCGAACTTTAAAAATAAATAATTTACTAACCATCTTCAAGCAAACAAACAAAACATAGCAAGAAAATTAAGCAAAACAAAATAAAAATATGAAATTGATTATGAATATTAAAAGTAGATCTTACCAAAAAAAAATAGCAAGCACCGGATGTTATAATCTTCAACCTGCAAACAACAACAAAAACACAAAAAAAAAAAAAAATACTAACACTTAATAAAATACCCGAATTAAACAATAAATATAACAAAGTGAATTAAAGAAAAAACCAAATTCAAAATTGTTTTTTTCTTCTTCGCTTAAAAAATTAAAAGTTAACTAACCATTAATGATATTGAAACTGAATGCTTTGATCTTGAAACTGAATATTTGGTTGCCCCGTGATTTTTCCACCTATCGATCTTGCTTTAGATGATCAGTGTATTTTTGTTGAGCCGATCATTTGTGGGTGTGTGTATGTTTTGTGGGTTCCGGAGGGATCTGGAATATGTGGGAGAGGAGAGGAGGTTTATAACACAATTTTTTATAAAACGAAAAAAAATTACCTATTGTTTGTTTTTTGTTTTTTTTCCTTCGCTTCTTTTTTGGGATATGAAAGCTGATTCAAACGCCACCTCTGCCTCTCATCGAATCTAAGAAATCGATCCTTCTTTGTGGGTTTCATCGAATCGCATGAAAAAGATTGTGTGTGTGTGAACGGTGTTTTTCGATCAGCAATCTTGATTCGAAACCGTGTTTTGGATGTGCCGGTTGGTTTTGTATATGGGTTAGATGAGTACGGTGTGTTTACTTTGTGGAAGATAAGATGTGTGTCTGTGTGTGTGTGTTTTTCTGTCAAGATGAATGGGGGAAGGAAGGTTCTAGCAAATGGCCAGTTTATGCTATAGTTGGGGTTTAGATATATATATTTTATATTATGCATGAACAGTGGTAATAACAGTGCAGTACAAATCTTAGGAACATTGTTTACTGTTATTACAACTGTTACGAACAATCTTTTGAAGCAACCCCACATGCTATAGTTGGGGTTTAGATATATATATTTTATATTATGCAGGAACAGTGGTAATAACAGTGCAGTACAAATCTTAGGAACATTGTTTACTGTTATTACAAGTTTACAACTGTTACGAACAATCCTTTGAAGCAACCCAACTCCTGGGGTTTAGATATATATATATAATGTTTCGCTAATTATACTTAGAAATTTTGTTATTAAATGTTACTTTGTATACAAGCTTGAAGATTTCCTTGAAAAATAAAAGAAAAGATTTCCCAAAAGAATTAAGTGTCAAATTATGTACTTAAAGCTAATTTATGAAAAATACGGTTTTGAAAGGAGTGTTTGGGATAACTATAAATTTAGTTGAAAAATCACCTCCGTAATGTTTAGATAAGTCACATAAGTAGAAATGTTGTTAAATATGTGTAATATATGTTTAATATTAAGTCTAGCAAGTCCTACACGTTTTCTTTATGTCAAAATACGAGTTTAGGAGAATTTGTCACAGAGACCCACGGAACCCTTTGTTACAAAGGGCGGAACCCTCAAAAAGGTTCCGTGAGATCCGTGTGTCTCTGTTCATCAGCTTTTGCAAACTTCAAAAAATCATAACTAATTAACCGTAAGTCCGTAGGAGTCGTGCCACCTACCATTTTCAAGGGAATTGAGTCTACTTTCATTTAAAAATAATCTCATGTCCTAAATCTAAATTGAAGAAGGTAAAACAAATCAAATACTACAACCTGTTCAAAATATTAAGTTTCATTTTGACATAGTAACTTAAACTTTTGAGTCGGGCAATGTAAGTTGGTATCCTTTGAACATTGATATGATTTCTTTTGAAACTAAAGAATTTGGTTTATATAAAGGAAACAAATCAAGCTTGGTATATATCGTCATATTTAAACACAAAGTGACGAAAATTATATTTTTTTTATGCTATGTGACTACTTGTTCTAGTTGTTTACATACATGTTGTTTGCTTGTTGATAGGTGTGATTGTACTTATTTATTTGTAATACATAAGTGTCTTGCCATGATACTTATTTGCTTGTTTATCAATTGCTTGTTTTATGCATAATAGGACATTTACTAGATATTGTGCAATAAGTTGATAAACTATGTTTGTTTCACTTATAGACTTAGATATTTTTGTTTGCATATGTTATGTGAAAACCTTTCATAACCTACTTAGGAATGTGAACTAACTAGTGTCTTGAAAAATATTGTCTTGCACAAACTTTAGCTTAAGTGTTAAAATGTGTAAACATGTAGTATCTTTGAAAAAGGTGTTTGGTTCATTTGCTTCTAATCATGATGTTTAATGTATTTGTCTTGTCATAGGATAGAAACTTATCTTTGAATGATCATGTGAACTAACCATGTCAATGCAGGACGATAACATTTTGATGTTATCAAGTTTCCGTGTTTAAGCCACTGTTTGGCTTAACATCCATTTATGGTAAGTTATTATCATCAGATTAATCTATGTGCAAACGTGTGTTAGAACCTGTGTTTTTGGTTTTAATCAATCACAAATAAGTAGTTGCATATGTTTTAGGACAATCTTCGGGAATTGAACGGGTATCGGGGATTTTGACATGTCCTCTGTTAAGAATTTCCATATGGCGAAAATGGCGGAACCAAATTTATGGTTCCGTCTGTTGAGATATTTGGCTCCGCCTAAAATCAACTCACGGATTCTGCGAAACCAAAAACTGGGCTCCGCCTTTGTTATAACTTGGTTCCGCCAGAACTAACAGCTAGTTTTTCAAATTTTTGTTTAATCCCTCACTTGAGATCACTCACTTGTATCACTAGGATTATGTTCACTGATGTTCACTCAAATTAGGATTAGGACATCTCACTTGCAACTATAGGATAATCATCTCTAACCATACTTTCAAATTTCACAAAAAGGATCCAAGATACCTTTCTCCGTAAAGGAATCCAGAAATTTGTTCCTTGCAGTCCGTAGACCACTGATCATTTATGATCATTACACACATTCAATGCATCCATCTGTCCTTTACTTGTCCATTAACTTAATTTGTAAATTGACAATTCCCTAACTAATCCAGACTCACTGTTGGCAAAAATATCATAGATCACAAGTTTTACTTATGACTATAGATATTGTCTTGCATCCACATATGTTACCTTACTTGGCTAACATGTCATCCTTCAAGACGATTAAGATTTACATCGATTCATAACTCACACTTAAGTTATAGATGTATTATCAAGTCTTGCTATCCTTGAATGCTATTAAATCTAAACAAAGTAGGATTGACAACTTAAAGTATTTCATCCGAAATATTCAAGTAAATTTGACTTACAATCGTAGTCATTAAAAGTCACATCCGAAAGAATCAACACTCAAGTATTTTAACAACATATGTTGAAACACTTATCCTATCACCCAAGTACACTTGTACTTTCACCATCACCCCATCACATTCACATCTGTGATATGTCTCAGGCCCTAAGCCTCAAATCACATCACCCACTAGTCGTACCAACCAAAGGATCACAAGAATTAGTCTTCGTTGTCTTCAACATCTATGAAAACCTAAGTACTCCCATAGCACAACAAACCCCTCAACTCCACAATTCTTACCATCATTTGAATCCATTGAGTGTATTGCTCAAAAAGCCCTTTGTCCAAACACTCATATCAAATCAAGTGTGTGACCGGATCTAAACACACGGATTGTGTTGAAGATACTTTGAGTATATACTTAGTAGCACGCGGAATTTACTACCAAGTACTTAGAAGATTTAGTGTTTGGTGATTGTATGAATGTAACAGTAAGTATACTAACACACAGTTTAACCAAATGATTAGCTTCAATATATTACGAGTGATCTTGGAATATCACAAGAATTAAAATGAAATCGTGAAGCTCTATCAATAATGCATGTACATAAAACTTAACATAGGATCTCCTTTTATAGGACAAGGAGTCCTTTACAAGTAAACCATCTATCGTATAAATCTATATTAATAAGATATACCTTACATGTTTTCCATGTATATCTTCACACGTCTTTCATCTTTATCTTATAAAAAGTACTAACTTCTTGTTCCAACAGTACTAACTGGCTTAGTATTGATAGTGTATTCTTGAATGATCTTTAGCAGTACTAATTTATGCATGAGCAGTACCAACTGTTAGTTTAATTCCCAACAATCCTCCCCTAAACTTATGATTTCTGTGCAAATCAATAAGTTTCTTGAATTAAACTCCAATGTTGATGATGGGGTGGATTCTTTCAGTGATGGGGTGGATTCTTTCAAACACTTATCTTCAATCTTGAATCACTCACTTGAGAATTTTCTTCACATATAAGCTTTTGAAGAAACCATAACAGTAAGCACTCCAATATAAACTTCAATCTTTTCTTCATCTTGAATTGATTTCCTCCCCTGAGTTACATAATCATCTGTAACAGCAACTGAACAAACTTTGAAAAAACTTGAATTCCTCCCCTGTTTGGAAGAATCTTCACCATCACATTAACTGGAACATATGACATTCGAGCTCAGCTACCAATATGACAATATGTACAAGTTTCCATCAATTCAGCTGTGTAGTTTCAAACTGCTCTCAACACTTCCAGATGTGTAACCTTCTGAGAGAGGTAAATCATAGAGCATAAACTCAGTATGAAACCAAGTTTGAACCATCAGTACAAACTAGTTGAAACTAGCAGTACAAACTGTTTAGCAAAAATTTTCAGAGATTAGGATAAACTCAATGTGGAGATGAAAACATTTTTGTCCACTTATAGTTTTTAGCAAACTATTAGCTATCAACGGATTTGATATGTCTTTACCAATAGCCGTTTGCTTTGGACTAGGCAACTCTTTACACTTAGATATGGTGAGTTGATGACCATCCAGTTTTTGGTAAACTGTCAACCATGAACGGATTTGATTAGTCTTTACCAGAAACCGTTTGATCTGGACTAGTTGGTTCTTATGTGGATTAGACATGGTGAACCAATTACCATTTGTTGTGTGACAAGCTTTCACACCTGACATTTCAAACCACCATACTTTCCAAAGCACAATCCACAATAAAATACTTTCTTAACCTGAAATGTTAGTCCAAAACCAAAGAAAACACAATACACAATATTTTCTTTTTAACAGTTATCACAAATGACTAACAAATTCCATAAGCAGGACTGAAAAATAATCAAGCAGTACAAATTATACAAATAGCACAACTAGCAGTACAAAAACAAAAACACTTAGACATTAATCTTTTGAAGGATTAAGCATTCCAATACCTGTTACCAAGTACTGAAACCTTCCTACATCAAAACCTTTTGTTAATAAATCAGCAAAGTTGTCATCAGTGTGAATTTTGACAATCTGAACTAACTTCTTTTCAGCACAGTCTCTTATAAAATGATGTCTAATTTCAATGTGTTTAGTTTTTGAATGTTGAACAGGATTCTTAATGATACACATTGTACTGCTATTGTCTATATGTATAATTGTATTTAAGAAATTGTACCCATAATCAAGCATCTGATTTTGAATCCAGAGAACCTGAGCACAACAACTTGCCGCTGCTACATATTCTGCTTCAGTAGTAGAAGTAGCCACCATAGTCTGCTTTTTACACTGCCAAGAGATCAATCTACAACCCAAGAATTGACAACCACCTGTTGTAGATTTTCTATCCATGCTAGCACCAGCATAATCAGAATCTGAGAATGCTACCAGATCAAATGCAGACTCTTTTGGATACCATAGACCTAAATTAGGTTGATCTTTAAGGTATCTAAAGATTCTCTTAACAGCTGTTAGATGAGACACCTTAGGATTGACTTGAAATCTTGCACAAGCACAAACTGCAAACATAATGTCAGGCCTGGATGATGTGAGATACATCAAAGACCCAATCATAGATCTATACATGTGCACATCCACATCTTCACCACTGTGATCTTTTAATAACAAATGTGTCTCCTTATCAACAGGTGTACTAGCAACTTTGGCATCTGTGAATTGGAATTTCCTCAAAATTTCACCAACATATTTATCCTGAGAGATAAATATTCCATCTGACTTCTGCTGTACTTGAAGTCCTAGAAAGAAAGTAAGCTCTCCCATAGAGCTCATCTGAAACTGATCTTTCATAAGCTTTTCAAACTCTTTACACATTTCCTTCTTTGTAGAACCAAAGATGATATCATCTACATAAACTTGAACCAGTAGTATATCACCCTTGTTCTTCTTGATAAACAAAGTTTGATCAATTTTACCCCTATGGAACCCATTCTTCAACAGATAAGTAGCAAGAGTCCCATACCAAGCTCTTGGAGCTTGATGCAATCCATAAAGGGCTTTAACCACCTTATAAACTTTGTCAGGATGGTCTGGGTCTATAAAACCTGGAGGTTGAGAAACATAGACCTCCTCATCAATAGTACCATACAGAAAGGCACTCTTCACATCCATTTGATAGACCATAAAACCCATAAAGGAAGCATAAGCAAGAAATAGCCTTATTGCTTCAATCCTGGAAACAGGAGCAAAAACCTCCTCATAATCAATTCCTTCCTTCTGAGTATAGCCTTGAGCAACCAATCTTGCTTTGTTCTTTATTACAATGCCCCTTTCATCCTTCTTGTTCCTGAATACCCACTTAGTAACAATCACTCTCATTCCCTTTGGTAGATCAACCAGAACCTAAACTTTCTGAATTTTGAATTGAAGCAGTTCTTCTTGCATTGCCTCAACCCAACTTGATTCTTCTAAAGCATTTAGCACATTCTTGGGTTCTATCTGAGATAGGAAACATACAAACATACACTCATGCTCATCTTCATGATGTTTTTCCTCATAAACAACACTGAGAAAGCCATGATGATCTGGATCTTGAATCTGCCTTCTAGTCTTTACTCCAGATTGTACATCTCCAATGACATTGGTAAGTGGATGATTTATGTGAACTATTGTTTGGGGAGTAGAAGGAGCCTCATAGGTGATAGGCATATTGTGCAGACCATCTCCAAAGAAATCAAAATCATCAACTTGAGGAGCAGTATTAACTGGTGAATCAATATTAGATTGACTTGGTCCAGCAGTATCAACATTTGGCTCAGCAGTACTAACTCCATTTGTACTGCTCTCAGGAATTTCTGCTTCTTTACCATTCTGTCCACTAGAGTCATCAACAATCTTCTCCTTAGCAGCATCACTGGATGATGGAACATCATCAATCTTTGAAGAAGAAGTATTTAATGGACTTTCTTCCATGATTGGCATCAAGACATATTCTTCATCAGAATCTTCATCACCTGCATGATCATTAGTATTTGTACCTGTAACAGGCACATAATTCATAGAATCTGACAGCATATCAAGATCAAACAGCCAATCAGGACCACCACCTGCAACATTAGGAATATTCTCCTGAAATTCTATGTGCAAATTCTCCTCAACATGTTTGGTGCTTTTATTGTACACCCTAAAAGCCTTACTGTGCAGAGAATAACCAACAAAGAAACCCTCATCAGATTTCCCATCAAACTTTCCTAGTTGGTCTTTGGTATTCAAGATAGTGACATGGCAACCAAAAGGTCTCATAAAGCCTAAGGCAGGGGTTCTACCTCTAAAAAGCTCATAAGGAGTCTTATTGTAAGGTTGCACTACCAGAACCCTATTCTGAACATAACAAGCAGTGCTAACTGCTTCAGCCCAAAATGAAATAGGCAACTTAGAGTCTGCTAACATTGTTCTAGCAGCCTCTATTAAGGTCCTATTTTTCCTTTCAGCTACTCCATTTTGCTGGGGGGTTCTAGCCACACTAAATTCCCTCTTAATACCTTTTTCTCTGCAAAACTCATCCATAACCCTATTCTTAAATTCTGTTCCATTATCACATCTGATTATTTTGACTTTCTTATCAGCTAGGTTTTCTACCTCAACAATAAACGACTTAAGGATTTCACTAGTCTCATCCTTAGTTCTCAGAAAGAAAACCCAAGAAAACCTGGAATAATCATCAGTAATAACCAAACAATATCTTTTAAAATTCAAGCTATTCACAGAAGTAGGACCAAATAAGTCCATATGCAGCATATATAAAGCTTGAGAATTTGAGTTATGAACCTTGGGCTTACAAGAGGCTCTGTGTTGTTTACCTTTAAGGCAAGAAACACAGGTTTGGTCATTTTGAAAGTTCTTATTTGGTAAACCTCTTACCAATCCATTTTTAGCAATTTTGTTAATGGTTTTAAAATTAACATGACCAAGCCTTCTATGCCACAACATTGATTCTTCTAATGTGGCTTTTGCAACAAGGCAAGTAAGATTTTCTTTAGGAACAAGGTTGTTCATCTCAATACTGTATGTATTACCCTTTCTGGGGATTTTAAACAAAACTTGATTTTCATCAGGCAGCTTGAAATCAGGAGAAAGAATAAGGCAGTCAGTATCAGTAAAAAGAACCTTATTCTTTTTATCACATATCTGTGACACACTAAAGAGGTTGTACTTTAACTCTGGTACAAAATACACATTCTCAAAATCAACATTACCAGTTTTAATTACACCTTTACCAGTAATCCTTCCTCCAACACCACCTCCAAAGATAACAGGTCCTCCATCCAGAGCAATGAAGTCTGAAAGGTATGACATGTTACCAGTCATGTGCTTGGAACATCCACATTCTGAGTAGCCTCTGTCTTCTTCACCATTTGAAGGATGTTCCTGCACATAAAATAAAGGTTTTAGTGCCTTTTGGGGACGTAAACCATCACTGGCTTGGATCTGCCTTGTGCATCAATATGAGAAAATTTATTGAAAGTCATTGATGCACCATTGGGTTTGGTAGTTTTTCTAACCCAATGTGCTGAGGCCTTGACAGCATTGCCCCATTTACCCTTAACATCATTAAAATTCCTAGCAGTAGGAACTGCTGACCTAGCAGTTGGAACTGCTGGCCTAGCAGTTGGAACTGCTGGTTTAACTTTAGGCACCAATTTTTGATTACTCAAAGATGTTTTCTGATAAAAGGGCCTTTTAACTGTTTGTGCATGATTTGAAAGTGGTTTTGCACTTGTAACAGTTTGTCTATTATTGAACCATTTGTTTGGTCTAGCAGTTGGAACTGCTGGTCTAACAGTTGAAACTGCTTTGATGCCAGACCTTAACATAACTGCTCTGGGTGACATTTTATGATTCACATTAGGGTCAGTCAACCTTGTTGGACTATTTTGAGTTACCCTAGCATTGTTATTCCTATTCACCCTTGAATTCCAAAAACCCTCTTTTTCCATGGGTTTGAGTCACAATAAGCAGCCAAATGGTCAAAAATTCCACAAAAAAAGCATACTTTCCTAATCATAACAAACTCATCATCCAATTGCTTAGATTTTGAGTGGTTCCAATTCCTCTGATTATCTTTAGAAACTGGTGATCTGTTTTTAGTTCTATACATCTCAGCATATTTGACATTTTTCCTAACTGGTTTTATGTTTTCAGTTTTAACCACCTTAGGAGCATGTTTAACTTCTACCTTAACAACATTAGGTTTGACCTTAACCTTATCATCCTCATCATCAGATGTCCAGTCTTCTATGGTTGGTGCATCTGAGTTCCTACCAGAAGACATCTTTTCCTCAGAGAGAGATTTATCACTTGCACTAACATAAGAATCCTCAGCCTTAACAAATTTAACAGGATTCTCACTAATTTTAGTACCATATCCAGGAAAATCCATATCCTTAAACTCTTCTAAACCTGTATGAGCCAAATCAATTCTTGGAGGGACAAACATTCCTCTATTTGGGGGTGCAACAGACTTGTAACCTAAACCAGATTTAGCTTTATTAAGTATTTGACTCTCTACTATTTTCTGTACCCCTTTTGATGTGTACTCTAGAGTGTCAACACTTAACTTTATATTTTCTTTTTCTTTCTTAAGTGTCTCTAGTTCATATACAAGTCCACTCATCTTGTCATCTTTCAGTTGCAAATCTCTCTTTAACACAGCTATATCATCATTAAAGTTAGACTCATTCTTTCTATAAAAATCAAGTTGTTCTTCCAAAACAGCTAGTCCTCTTTTATGATTAGACAGACTAAAATTCACTTGATTAAATTCTACTCTAAGATCATCATACTTTTTCTTAAGAGTTTCATAATCTTTTAAAGCATGACAAGTGTTTGAGCATTTTTGAACTATATGTACCTCAGAGTCTGAAAAGGCCATCAATGCAATGTTGGCTGGTTCCACTTCCTCTTCCATAAAGCTCCAATCAAAACCAGCTCCATCCACGGCAACCATTGCCTTTGAGGAAGAAGTTTCTTCCACATTCACTGTCCTCCTATTCTGACTCTTGTTTCCATTCCCATTGCTCTGTTGTCTGGGACTTCTACATTCCCTGGCAAAGTGCCCCATCTTGTGACAATTATAGCACTCCACCTTGGACTTATCATACCCAGCTACATCTCTTCCATTGAAGGTAATCTTGTTCCCAGTTCTTTGATAATACTTCTTAGCCCTAATACTTATCAAGGCTAACTGCCACTTTAAATCCATAGCTTCCAAATCATCTTCAGCAATCTGAAAAAGATCTTCATTGAAGATTTGAGACCCACCAGATTGTTTTGACACAAATGCATATATGGTCTCTTCAGTCAAGCCAGCAGTACTAGTTTTTACACTAGCAGTGCTAACTGTAGGGCTAGCAGTACCAACTGCTTCAACATCATCAGAACTGTTATTGTTGGAAGATGATAAGAATGCTGTGTTTCCAGAACTAGAACTAGTGCTTCCTCCTTTCTTCACCTTTTGTTCAACAATCTTGAGATTGTTGTACAATTCATTCAGTGACATCTTTTCCAGTTCTGGCTTATTGCTCCAGACAACCACATAGGTGTTCCACTCAGCAGGTAGACTATTGAGAAACTTCATATTGAGATCTTCTTGTGGAATCACAATTTTTAGAACATTTAGCTGGCTGACAATCTTTTGAAGTCTATTAAAGATATGATCAAGTGATTAAGAGTTTGAGGCACTAAAGTTCTCATAACTCTGCTTAAGTAGGGTTTTCTGTGCCTTCTTGGTGGCTTCATTGCCACCAAATCTCTCCACAACTGCTTCAAAAAGTGTCTTAGCAGTCTCATAGTGGCTAAAGTTTAACACTTGATCATTAGGAATTGCCATGAGTAACAAATTCCTAGCCTTCTGATCATTCTTCTTTTTGACTCTCTCATCGTTTGTGACTGGCTCAGTGTTGAGCTTTGTGGTCTTGGAACCATCCGCACATGTTTCCTCAGAAGTAGTTGGTTTGAAGGAATCACCATTGATTATGATATCCCATAATGCATAGTCTTGCACCATGAAATATTGCTCTATTATGAGCCGCCATAGATCGTATTCATTCTGTTTCAGCATGGGGAGTTTAGCAAGGATTGAGGTTTGAGGTGTCTCCATGTCCATCTTCTTGGTTGCAAGAGAGTAAGTACTTCTGGATCTTCTAAATCAAAGTATCAGAAACCTGGCTCTGATACCACTTGACCGGATCTAAACACACGGATTGTGTTGAAGATACTTTGAGTATATACTTAGTAGCACGCGAAATTTACTACCAAGTACTTAGAAGATTTAGTGTTTGGTGATTGTATGAATGTAACAATAAGTATACTAACATACAGTTTAACCAAACGATTAGCTTCAATATATTACGAGTGATCTTGGAATATCACAAGAATTACAATGAAATCGTGAAGCTCTATCAATAATGCATGTACATAAAACTTAACCTAGGATCTCCTTTTATAGGACAAGGAGTCCTTTACAAGTAAACCATCTACCGTATAAATCTATATTAATAAGATATACATTACATCTTTTCCATATATATCTTCACATGACTTTCATCTTTATCTTATAAACAGTACTAACTTCTTGTTCCAACAATACTAACTGGCTTAGTACTGATAGTGTATTCTTGAACGATCTTCAGCAGTACTAATTTATGCATGAGCAGTACCAACTGTTAGTTTAATTCCCAACAGTGTGCGTTAAACAAATTCAACCATACTTTATCACACATAGGATTAGAACCTTCACCATCAAATGAGCATGATGCTTACATTCAATGTTTATCATTGTTCACTAGGTTTAAGTAGTACAACTATCACAAGTTATCAAATTATTGGTAATACTTTGTCATTAAACTTCTGCGTAAGTTTCAAATCAATATTTTAACAACATATGTTAAAATACAAATTTCAAAGACAACCTCATCCCAAGTGAAAATGAATCTTGAGGAGTATACATAAGAAACTCAAGTGAATTCCTCTTGTCTTCATCCAGTAAATGTAGGATAGGTCGATACAACTCAAACTCTTTGAGTTCATATCTTTATTTAGGAAAACATGATGCCTAAGAAATCGTGCGTTTAGTATCTTGTTAAAAGGATAATGTATATCCTATGCATCATTCTCTCCTTGCAATATGAACGGTTATGTTACAAAAGATTTCATTACACCTCATTGGGTAAATGATCTTAAACAAACATCTGCAAGTTCTGTGAACTAGAGCTTCCCCATCATCGTGTCATACTTGTTTTCATAAGCATGATAATCTTACTTGTTGAAAGATACTTTATGTATCTATCTCCTTTCAAGTATATGTCATAACCAAGCCTTGCTCAAATCTTGCGCACACACAAGATCTGTTAAAGTTGGTAACTTTACTTAGATTCTTGTTCCAAAGAACTTTCTTGAGAACGTTCTCAATTTAACATATTCCATTATCACACGCAAACACATTTCTTGGTCTTAGACGATCAAATCACTTTCATAACACATACTCAACATAAAAGATGTTATCCATTAGATCATGCTATAACCTTAGATTCCAAACACAAGATTAAAATATGTTAACACATATTCTCGTGTAAAACATGACATTTTCATCACCTTAGTTTTAATAGATATAGTTGAGTCTCATTAAGTCATGTCTTGGTGAATTATCACCTTTTTATACTTCGATAGGCAAAAATAGGAATTCCTATCTTTCAGGCATGAGAATGACTACTGGAGAATTTATTGCACTAGAAACTCAATTTAACCTAACGGTTAAATTGCTTCCAGCAGAGAAGTTGGGTATGTGGAATCACCCGTAAAAATGGTAGTGTTTAGCCTGAATTGAGCACCACTAGTAATAGTCTCATATTCATTCTCCAACTTGAAAAATCTGTATTCCTATACTTGCCTAAAGTAAGTATTAAAATAAGATAATTTATCTTGTCTTAGGAATATTAATCAATCAAGTAGTAGATGTGATTTTTCTTAGTAAAATCACTTGCATTACACATATATGTGTTGATTACATGTTATGTGTTTGATATGTTTAAATGTCTTGACGTTATCATGATAATTATTTGATTGATAGTCAAATGTGTAAACCTTCGAAAGGTTTTGTCGACATGCTTATATATGTTTCATGCTACTAGATGTTAACATGATTTGCATGATACTTGTTATATGATATTTCTCAAGATTAACATGGTTGTTGTTAACTCACGATATGTCATTGTTAATACAAGGTGTTAGATAGCTCCTGTCTTTAGTTGACATTCATTAAGTCTTTTCGTAGGATAGTCTAAATGATGCATGCTTCCTAAATGTCATAATGATTTGCATGAATCTGTAGTCTCACTTCTCAGTCACAATATTTGTTTGCCATGTGTGCACTTTGTCAAAGTGGTTTTGGTATGATGAACATTTAGAAGTCATTCTATTTTACACAAAGATTATTGTGTTAATTAATGGGTAAGTATGCTTAAGTGACCAAGCCTAACTTCAAAACAATTTCACAATGTAGTATCTTAAACAATGTCATGCTATGATTATTTGTCTTGATGCTATGTGGTAACTTTTAGTCTAGTAGTCAAATATGGTGTTTTGTTTAACATCTTTGTCTTATAGGTTGATAACAAATTATTTGTTATCCTACTTTGTTATGCTTATTTTGCATAATTGATACTTAGATTAGTATTATGATTATGGGATCCTTTCACTTGCATATAGTGTTTAAAGCTAATAGGATTAAGCTTTAGAGGTTTGAAATTTGTGTTTGGGTATCTTTCAATATACCTCTCTCCAAATCGTATTGTTGCTTCCGCTTTCCTAACAACATTTCCATCATCTTTTAAGTTAACAAAACACACCTCCCATAAGGAAACCATATACCTCATCATGCGATCATCTCGCATTGATAGAGAAGAGCTACGTAACTTCAAGGATGAAGTTCTTTGTATGCTAACCAACATCAGCAAAAACATTGCTAACATTCATCGTCATTCCTCATTCGATAAATCACACATTATGTTGGATGTCCACCGATTAAGGGGGAGAGAAATTCATTCACATAATTGTCTTTTCGCATTAAAGAACATGTAGTCATGTTTCTTACATCCCCAAATACCGACATGTAGGTTCAAACCATTCAGTTAAAACCAGTTCACAAAACCACAAGTTACTCAAACCTTCTTAGCTCAACATCACAGTACATCGTCAAGTGAAAAACACATCATGTGTTTGACAAACCTCTTAAATGAGAAGCATTAAGTCTCATTAGACTTTGACTAGGATTAGTGAAACCAAATCAGTAGCTATAAGTAAATAGACCTTAGCTTGAACCTTCGTTTGATCAAAAAATGACAAAATGTGACCAAATCAACTCTGGTCTCACGGCACCCTTCGATAAGAAGGACGGAACCAAAAATTTGGTTCCGCCCAATCCGCGGGTACCTGGTCAGCTTTTAACCATTCAGAAATCAAACAACCTTCTCGTAACCAACGAGTCTAGGATTTTCACCTTAATCTCACAACTTAATTGTCTAGAACATCTTCAGTGTCTAGAACACCATCATAGGATCTCATCCTTTTCATTCTTGATACATATCAAGCACGTCATTGTCAGTGCAAACAGAACCATCACTCTCAACACGTTGGTCCAACCAACACTCTCATCATATGATGTCATTTTCATCCGCATATAGGTGTCTAGTATTTTTTAATTGTTGCATATGGAATTTCAATTCCTAAGTGATCATTGTCGTCACTTCCTCTTATTTCCATTCGAGAATTTAATATGGCACGATTCATCATCTTTGGTAGATGATAATATCATAACCTTAACCATCTTCAACACTCTTATAGCATTTGCTATACATTAGAGTTTCTGAATTCATTGCTTTCATTATAACCACCACCTTCCATTACCTCTTTCACTAATCATCAACCCCATGGATTAGCGAAAAACCTACTTGCATCAACCTTTAGTTATCACTAGTAAACTAACACCAACACTAGCATCACTCACTTTAACTCCACTTCATATCCTCCTCATAGGCATTGTTTTGTAGAATTTTATCATATTATATTCTTGTGTTTGTAATTCTTATTAGAAGATTACACACTTTATAACATGGTTTACTAGATAATCACAATATCACAATTGGTATGACATGGTTTGCCAAATAATCATAAGTTCTCTGACTTAAGTTGCTTGTGATTAGATTATTGATATGTTGCATCATATTTTTCTTTGAGATAAAATATATTGCACTAACCATTTCATTGTAGGTTCATCAACATATACACTCGATTGTATATAGCATACTCATCTAAGGATGAAGTTTGCATCGATTAAATGTCGTCTTTTATTGTAGGTGCTTCTTAACGTCCTCAAACCAGGAGGAATATCTATCAAGCACTATTATTGCATCGTCTATACATTTGGTCGTATATGACACATATGTCTTAAGACATAATCTCTATTGTGCTAATTTTTGTTTTGTAGGTTTATCTTGACGCTCTAAAGTAAGGGGGAGCTTTCGTCAAGCAATAATAGAATACATCATATACACGCATTGTTGTATATCACATACTCTAACCTTTATTTTGTAGGATTCTTCATCCTTGGATCATATATGTTGGTACCCTAGCAACGGGGAGTATTGATCAAGGGGGAGCATATCATGTACTAATACTTGTTTTGTAGCATTCATAATCCTTACATCATATACGTTGGTACCCTAGCAATGGGGAGTATTGATTAAGGGGGAGCTACAGTCAAGGGGGAGCATGCTCGCATTCTTAAGAATTCTCATTCTTCGACACACTTTTGTGTTTCGACAAAAAGGAGAAGATAGTCCAACATGGCTTATCCATGTGTATCGTTGGCTATATGCATTTCATTCATCATGCATTTTTCATATATCTTTTTATGTTGCACACCACTAACCTTGATGTAGGTTAAGGATCTAAATTTGATCCATGGATCCGCTAACAACCTAGGGGACGCAACAACCATAGGAGATTGGAGTAGTCTATTTAACTTCACTAGGGATGATGCAAGCTCGCCATTTTGGGGAGAAATTAAGTTAACTCCAAGGACACACCCTTTTTGTTTCAACAAAAGGGGGAGAAAGGTGTAAACGGAGAAAGTAATAGGGGAGAAGAGTATAAACGGAGAAGATAATGTAAAGGTAGTACGGACACAAGTAACTTTTTGCATTTTACTTTCTATCACGTTTACATATTTTTTCATCATCAAAAAGGGGGAGATTGTTAGTGCAAGCAGTCTCGTTGGGGAGATTGTTAGTGCAAGCAATCTCGTTTGTTTTGATTGATGACAAACATATAACTTGATACATAACGTAAAATGTACAAGTTACTTGTAATCTTATTTTGTCTCAACATAAATCCAACACCTCTCGAGTCCTCGTATGATACAACACAGGTTCGTACATGTTTGTTATGTGGCATTATGATCAAACCCTTAACAAACCATTTAGAATGTTTAAAATACAGTTAGGTCATTAAGTATTTTAAAAGATTAATCATTCTACTTAGAACCTCATTTTACACCTTTGCATAAACAAGTATTTTTACTTGTACATCATGTTTCCTAAGTTTAATATGATAAGTACACTTTAGGTGTCAAACTAACATGATAAATCTTGGTAAACATATATTAGTTAAGCTAGTATATACATGCTACATGATCACTAGGATACATGTTACATACATATATACATTTACATTATTTACATTTTAAATCTTAAAATAGAAATATATACATGACATCATGGCATACATCATTTAGAAATCTTGTAGATTTAGAAAGATATTTTGGAAAGATCTTGAAGCAATGTAGTTGACTTTGTAAGATCTTGGTTAGATATGGAAAAATATTTGGGAGATTTTCTGTCAGGGACTCGTGGAACCAAATCATATAAAGGACGGATCCCTTTATTTGGTTCCGCCAAATCCGCGGGGTAAAATTCCTGTTGGCTATAAATAGCAGCCCATTGTTTACCCATTGTTCATCCCACTTGAACACACATTCCCTCTACCCTTTGCATACATTTAGATCATTAGTAAACCATGTAGAAACACACATTAATCACCCTTTTCATAATGATCATAATGTTACTAACTTTCATTATGTTGTAAGCATATACTCGTAATGATCCTGTGAAGCAACCTCAGAGATCGTGAGTCATCATCTTAGCATACTTCCTGATCCACCAAGAAGGTTAGGAGATCTTGAAGTCATCATCCACCAAAGCATTCCAACATATGAAGATTCAAGGGCACTTGACATCCTCAATGATTGAAGACTTCTTATTCAAGAAGTTCATGTAGATTCCACATGCATATATGAAGATCCATCACAACAAGTTTAGGGAGCTTGTGATCTTTATCCATTGAAGGCTTCCTTTCAATGGAAGTTCATTTAGATTAGTCATTCATATCCATGATACACTTATGCCATGGATCATCATTTTAAACACCAAACTAGATTAGGTGGTTTATGTGTTTGTGCCATAAAACACAAGGTTTCTATGTTGGGCCATAAAACATAGCGGGATTGGTTGTACCCTTGTAAAGAACTCGACATCTAGCTTAGTGTCGGAAAAAGTATAAGCGACGACGGGAGTGGTTGTACCCTTGTAAAGAACTCGACATCTAGCTTAGTGTCGGAAATTGTATAGGCGACGTTAGGTTGGTTCTACCTCGAACTAGAACCCGGTATTTAGCTTTGTACCGGAAAAAGTGTAAGCGACGATTGTAAGGTTTTCTCCGCCGAGAAGGGAGCTTGTTGATCTAGTGAAGTAACTCTCGAGTTGGGTACTCGGGGAGTGGAGTAGGGCGGAGAGGAGCTCCGTGACCGAACCACTATAAATCATCGTGTTCGGTTTGCGCTTTCTTTTACTTATCTCTTTACTTTTATGTTTGCATAATATGATTGCTTGTGTTGTGATTAGTTGATAATACTTGTGTGACAACATGCTTTAGTTTATGCTAGTCATAAACTACAACAAACATCTTTCATATTAGAACAAGCCAAATTGGAAATTTGATACAACAAGCTTTAAGTTTTTTAAACCGGGAACGTATTCACCCCCTCTACGTTTTTCACAAATTGCAACGATTGCTTAATTGTAGTATATCACCTGTGATACAACAATTGTAATGATTGCTTATTGGTAGTATATCACCTGTGATACAACAGTTGTAATGATTGCTTGTTGGTAGTATATCACCCGTGATATTTGATTATGTATACTTATTCAGTTTATATATCACGTATGATATTAAAAAACAATGAACTATTCATACACTAACATGGTATATATTTTATGCAGATTTGAATATAATACTGAGAACTATCAAGAATAAAAGAAGCAAAAAAGCAGGGGTTGAAGGTGATAGGAAAAAGACATTCGCAAAAAAACGACCAAGTCAAACTGAAGAAGTAAACAAAGAAATAACATCATCACTGACAACACTAACAACACCAAGCAAATTAACAAAATCCGCTGCTAGACGTTTAAGCTTAGAAAACACACCAAGAACAAAAACAGAAACAGAAACACCACCAACAAATACTGAAGAAACATCTGTGATATCACCTGTGATATAACAGGATCTACAACCACCAACACCACCAACAGTAACTGTTGAACTGACAACAGAGACTGCATATAAGAAAGCAAAGATGGTTGTTGAAAAAGAAGAAGAGGAATGAAGAAGAAGAAGAGGCTGCAAATTAAAAAGAATGAAGTGGGAAATAAGACAAAAGGAGGGGATGCTCATAAAGCTGGCAAGAAGAAAGTTGTAGAAAATAAAAAGACAAACGCATCAATTAGTAATTTTATTTTGCTACTTAAATTGTAATTTTCTCTTGCTACTTAAATTGTAAACAATGGTAATTTCTATTAAGTTGTAAACAATGTTTTTGGTTTATCTGAATATAACCTTCTTTTGGTAATTTTATTAGAGTATCACAAGTGATATTAATGAAAAGTTAGTTAAAAATACCGTTGACTTCATGAAGAAAACTATGAAAATAAAAACTTGACATATTCTCAAAATCAAACAAGAATAGGATTAATTAAGCATTGCTTTTGAGTAACATAACGATTCGGCAAAAAAAAGGTCAACATATATATCAATTAAAGAATAATATCACAAGTGATACATGTCAGAAACAAGTAAAAACAAGTAAACACATAAATGATGTAAACATTTCATCATTTTCATGCTTTATCACAAGTGATAAAATGACAAATATTCCATAAACTCACAAAGACCTCATAAAAATTAATTCCAACTATTTATCACAAGAGATACATAACTTCTAATTTATGACAAAGACGGGGCTTAGAACCAGGAAGCTCAGCTGCAATTGCTTTTCGCATAGCACCATCTTGACCAGTTACAATGATATTCGGATAACGCACAAAAGCTTTCTTGAATGCTTGGAGTAACCATACATAAGATTCAGTAGTTTCATTCTTAAGCAGACCAGAACCAACAGTAACACACCTCCTGTGATTGTAAATTGCAGTAAAAGGAACAAAAACCATCATGTACCTGGAAAGAGAAATATCTCAGGTGATAATATATACAAAATGTACAAAAAATAATGAAATATCACAGGAGATATTACAAATTAAAAAGCATACTTGTTTGTTTTGTATGTGGCATAAAAAGAGACGATATCACCAAACTATTTGTGATTGCAATTTGCAAAAAAAAAGGCTCCATCAAACGAAAGAATCAACAACAACTGCAGTTGTGGTTCAAAAAAGCACAACAGCTCCACAAACAAATTGAAGAAGCTCAAACAACTTTGATATCGCCTGTGATATCACCTGTGATATCATAAGATCCTCCATTACCACAACTGATTCAACAAATAAAAGAAAGCTGACACACCTGTGATATCACATTTGATATCACCTGTGATGCAACTGAGAAACCAGGAAATACAGAAAAGCAAAAAGGAGAAAAGCGTAACCTCAAGTACAACACACTGGGTCTTCTTATCTTCTGCAATTAACTAAAGTACATGATTCCAAATAGGGTTTAAGTTGTAATCAACAACCTCTCTTTTGAACTTTTCAAGTGGCCGAATATATGCAATCACATAAAGATCAGACTTCCCAATCATTTCCATGTTTTTCAAATTATTTGCCTTCACGATTGTTAAGGCAAGCAGTCCTTGTGGCTTAAGCTCTAGGTCACTGCGCAATTATCGAACAGTACATCAAATTTGCATCACCTCAGATATAAAGTGATGGAGAATGCAAAATACAAAACGTACTAAAATAATTCCAAAAGAGGTGTGCGACTGACGGCAGTGTGGGTGCAACGGCAATGATCAAACGGGACACTATGATTAGGTGAAGTGTGTGTGGGTGATGGCGGGAAACAGTTGTGGTTAGCTCAGTGATAATGGTGAACTGATTTTTGGAGGGAACATGTTGAGAGGAAAACACACTAAGTGTGTGTGTAAAAATGACGATGAATGAAAAAAAGAAAAGAAAAATAACTTTATATAGTAAATGGTAACTAGGTTTAATTAAACTAAATCTTAGATTAATCTCCACCATTAGATCAAACTAAATGGATGGTGAGGATTTGTCCCTCAGTAAGCACCAAAATAAGAGTAAGCAAATGAACTTTTCTCTTCTTAGATTGTTTTTTATTTGGTAGACAATAAATTTGAGAGCTATGAACTGAAGTATGTTATTGGTAAATTAAATCTAGAGAAAAATCCCAGATTAGTACAAAAATCCTTTAGTGGTCCATGACTTGGTCACCACTTGCACCAATTTTCCATTTTGGTCATGCTCGACTGATCAGCTGCTCGACTCCACCCATTTTTTGACACATGTCCAATGCAAGTACAAAAATTAGGTAAAGATATTTTCTTGTTTTTTACAAGATTACAAAAATACCCGTATGCTTTATTAATTATTTTTTAATGTACTTGTAAGTTATGATTTACTACAAGTACTTTGTCCATTAATATTTGTTCTTTGTATATTATGCATCATAACTTGTACCTTCACGAGTCCATCACCACCACAATCATCACTGCTCGATTGCACAACCACCCCTGGTCAACTACTCAATCACCACTGCTCAACTGCTCAACCACCACTGCTCACCAGTCCATCACCACCACCATTATCACTGCTCGACTACACAACCACCCATGCTCAACCACCACTGCTTGACCACCACCCACTGCTCGACCACCATTAAAATTGCTCGACCACCACTACTCGACCAAACACCTCCAAACCGACACCACAACCACCACATTGTTAACTACTTAATTTACCAACAAACAATTACATTAAAAAATTACTCAAACTTTATAACATATTTTACATAAACTTTGTAACAACAACTATATAAATTTTATAATAAATTTACACAAACTTTATATAAAATTACAACAAATTTATACAGATTCACGTATATGCAGATTTCAGTAAATTGGAGTTCAATTCATGTCCTGCTTGTGCCAAAGAGAGGAGCTGTTACAAGGAAAACGAACACCATTAGACTTTAGTAAGAATGTTAATATTGCAAAAAGAAGAGAAACCGGACATACTTGCATAGCAATGATGAACTCTTTAAATCCTAGATATCCTTGACGCTTGGAATATGCAATTGCCCAAAACTACAAAAAAAAAGTAGAAAAAGCATTATCAAAAAACATAATATAGAACTACGAAAGTTGTATAATAGTAATATTTGGGGGAAATAAACCAGAACATTCATCCATCCAAATTTGACGACACCATTAATAGATTGCGGTAACCAACATGTTTTAGTTATGGTACCTTTTGAAAGAAAATGACACTGACAATTAACTATATTATATCCCAACTTCAACATATGTTCACGCTATACACAAAGTTACGCCACGTGTGAAGAACTCCTGCTGGTGTAACATGTTTACCTTAGACTGGTCCACACATGATCATCTTGGCCAGATCTGTAAATCCGGAGTCGCCGGATTGAGTTGCCGGAGAGTCACTGGAACTGGGTAGTGGTGGATAAAATATTTGAGGTGATAATGTAAGAAAAATGGGTGAGGTGGTAAATATAAATTGGGTTAGTTGTTAGAGATAAGATATGTGTGGTGGTGAGTTAAGTAGGGTAGATAAGTTTAATTAATAAAGCATAAGGGTATTTTTTTAATCTTTAAAAAACAAGAAAATATCTTCGCCTAATTTTTGTACTTGCATTGGACACGTGTCAATAAATTAATGAGTGGAATCGATCAGTTGAGCAGTCGAGCGTGACCAAAATAGAAAAAGGTTGACATTGGTGACCAAGTCATGGACCACTCAAGGATTTTTGTACTAATTTGGGAATTTTCTCTTAAATCTAAGGGGCACTTTCATAAATTAAGCAAACTACATGGACTATTATATAACTTATTCCTTAATTTCTAATTTTTATAGACACCACAATACGCCTATATATACAAGACATACCCTCCCAAAAAACCAAAACCGTTACACAAATGGACGACCAAATCATAGGCACAACCAAACCCTCTTCCACGACAACAAATGGCAGCAGCGTGGGACAACAAACGTTAGAAACAAACAAATCAGAGAGACATGTTTGGTTAATGAAATGTCCTATGATTGTTTCTCGTTCACTTTCACAACAACAGCCATTGTTGGAGTCTTCTTCTTCTGGTCCTCCTGTTGGTGCTAAAGTTATCGTCGCGGTTGATCCTCTTCTTCCGCATAATGATTACTCGTCTACTCAGGTGTGTTTTTGGATAATGTATAAAACCCTACAGAGGTTAAGTTTAGTTAGGTTTTTTTTTATGGTATTTAAAATTTAAGAGGAAACATGTGTATTAAATGTATGTTGTTTAGTTTTAAACTAGTATGTTATTGATTAAAAAGGATGGGATTTCATTGTTTAAGTTAACCTGGGACGGCGAGTCTTTGACTTATATATATGCGACCTATAACTAATTGTTTCCGACCCTTTCGTGGTCACTGGTCACCCTAAATGTGTACCTCGTGAGGTTTAAACCCTAGAGCGCTTGTGATGACATGAGTTGCCTAACCACTAGGCCACTCTGGTGTACCTAGTAAGTCATTGATTAATTCCGGTAAATGGTAATATCTTCTTGTGGTGTGAGATGCTCCTTGAACAAAACTTGTGGATTCAACTCCAGCCCGGGACACGTGTGGTGTATTTGTACTGTATATAGTGAGATCGTATGATACTTTATGGTTGTAAAAAAAAGTAAAAATTGAGGAATATCGACTTTGTATTAATTTATGCATGCTACATTTAAATAGGTGCATTGAAAGGACTAGGAAACATTATTTATAATGAGATGGTGAAACTTATAGATGAACTTGTTTGTAAGCACGACACTCTTATTAGTTTGGCAGAAACTTAATTACGAGTGTATAATGCCAAAACATAGCTTGCTTTAAGGATTTCTATAATTTATGGCGTTTCGTTTAAGGTCATTAATTAAGTTCTTTGTTAGTGGGTAAGGATGAAATAAAAAGGCCCAAATCGAGCCTAAAAAGGGGGAGTTGTGATGAACAAATGAAAACGAGCGGGACTTCCAATTTTGATAAATTAAGTTTTTAGGCATTTATTATGTCGATGAACATAAGTTTTACACATTAAAAACAAAGTATTTTTTTGTTTGATGAATAAACGTTTAAATTTTTTTCCATCAAAAGTGTGGTCCATTTTACTTTTGCTCATCAAAACTCCCCTTTTTTTGGCTTTCTACGATACCGAGCTTGTTACAGGATCCTTACCCTTTTAGATAACTTCTTCATGATGATTTGTTGTAATTCCTTCTTTATATGTTCAAACCTGATAGCACTTTTAGTTTTTGGATCAGTAATCGTGAACCCTGTTTGACTGCTAGACTAGAGCTCGTGGTTTGTGAGGGCAAGGTGGTTGATTGTAGATTACGAGTGCATGGATATGTTTAATATGACGATATGAATTACATGTGGTGATGAAAGTGAGTTTGGCTTGTTTAGAGGTTGTAATGCGTGTTAGTTGGATCTTGCCTTCGGCTATGTTTTATTGATTTAACCTTGTAATTGAACTGAAAGGGCAACATAATAAAATTTCCGGTTAAAGTAAGAAAGGATAATACTGGTTTTCCTTTTCCCAACGTAGTTATTATTGTCTATATGTCCTTCCGATTTACGTGATACATACTTTGTATGATCAGTTTACGATGGAGCTAAATGGAACTGAATCTGGGATGGTACCCAAATGTTACTCTATGGACATGTCAACGGATTTTATTCCAATGTCTGTATTTTCAGAGTCTAAGCAAGGTGAGCATCATCTGCGGTATATTTTGTGTTATTAAATTTAACATGTCATGGGTCAACTTCTATTTGAAAGAAAACATTTGTTGATTCCCATATGGCATGAGTCACTTTTGGTAATTTTCCTTGTTGCCTAAGACTTGTTTTAGGACAGAAGTGGTAATGCAGCACTTCTCTATTGCAGGAAGGCTTTCCGCTGAAGGGAAAATATATCATAAATTTGATATGAAACCTCATAAAGCAAACATGGAGGAGTACAGGCAGCTTTGTCGTGAAAGAACAAACAAGTATATGACTAAAACTCGACAGATCAAGGTCTCTTTGATTCTCCTAAATCAAAGAAGTATATGACTAAAACACCTTTTTTAAAATTAGGTAACAGATCAAAACGGGTCAGGCTGATCACAAACACATTTTTGTCTTTCTTTTCTTGAATTTCATAAATATAGTCTGCTTTAAATATGATTGCATTGTCAATACTAAGTACTCTTGGGGTGAATTTTTCCCCGTTTATACCGTTTTCATTTTAGCTAATTTTTAAAGTTTATCCATTTGACCCGTTAGAGGCAACGTATAACCCAATTGACCCATTTATAAATGGGTCTAAATTGCTATATGAACTTGGTATCATTAATTGGTTTCTTATTGTTCAGGTTATTGACAATGATAGTGGTGCACATATGAGGCCGATGCCCGGTGACTATACCATAAATTCCCCCTTACAGACTGTAATCGATGCTTCCTATTCTCAGTTTTGATTATCATGCGCATTACTGTTCTAGATTTTTTTATTGGACTTTTATATAGTCGACTCATGTATTCATGGTTGTATTATCTTAAAAAGAACCATATGTCGTCAATCATTTAACAGGAAAGGAAGAAAGCTCCGGTTAAAGGATCAGACACAAAAAGAACCAGACGGGATCGTGGAGAGATGGAACACATCATGTTTAAATTATTTGAAAGACAACCAAATTGGACCTTAAAGCAGCTTATTTCTGAGACTGATCAACCTGAAGTATGTCACTTTTTCCTTTACTTTTTTCTAAAATAAATCAACTTGCAAAATCACTATTATCGTAACTGTTTAATTATCAGAGTCGAATGTGATTTACTTTTTCAAAAACATATTTGGATTTTCATTGCAAAATGATAATCGCTCTTTTAAATTGCAAAAGTGAAGAGTGCACTCTAAAAAATTGAGTGGTGCTGGACAAAAGAAAATCAAGTTTGACGGTGTTGGGTACAAGAACAATTGTTAGCATGTAACATTAAAACATTTTTCTATATCTTTATTATCTGTACATTGACAAAAAACAATAGATAGTCCACCACTACTGATTTCACAACAGATGCTTTGTTGATCCCCTAAAATTTTCATTTTGGTTCACGAGCTTCAATTTGAATATTAAAAGTTAATTCAGACATTGGTTCAAATTGATTCAAGTTCCTTTAAAATGCTGTGCACAACTGACGAAAAATCATCAAATTATGTGTTTGTTTTCAGCAATTTCTGAAAGATTTGCTTAAAGATCTGTGCATCTACAACAACAAAGGACCGAACCAAGGAACTTACGAGCTCAAACCGGAATACAAGAGATCGACAGAGGGACAAGAACCGTCATCAAAATAGCTAATTTAGATGTCATGAGCAGTGTCATGAATCCAACCCTTTTGAGTAGATGTCTTTTATTTTCCCCTTCTAGTGATTTGGATTTTTGTTGCACCCAGACCATCATTTGTGCGGAAATATTAAAAAAATCCACTTTACAACAATGTTTTTGGTAGAAATATGTTCTTTTTGTTGCATTAAACCTACCATGATTTGTTTTTTTTTGTACTCTATGATTTCTCAGGTTTCCAAAATCTTGCAAATTACAGTCTCATCTTGGCATTCTTACTTAAATGTGGGTCAAAATATTTAAGATGCTTTTTCATTCAATATGTCAAAGCCAGAACAACCAAGTTTAGTGTACAGATGAGTAACCAACCTAGAATGGTTATATCGTTCAAAACCCTAAACAGTTAAGATTACAGGTTCGTAGAAACACAATTGATTGAAAAACAAGTAATGCTATATTCCTTATCAATTAACCATGTTTTTGTTTCTTTTTTTGCTAGCTAGCATTAACCGCTAGCTACATCTCAAACACGAATTTTGTAGTGTCTTAAATGCCTAGTTTCGATTTTTTTTTTTTTTTTTCCTCGTATGCAACTCTAAATTTGTAAAAATGTCAAATCAAATTGTGAATGATTCTAGTTTGTTGGTGGTTAGTATAGATATCAGTCATATTGCATGTAACTGATCGATGATACATAGATTCACGAGTCCAGGTGGTGAAAATAATGGTATCAGCTTGTATAGTTGGACATAAGTTATTTGTCACTCGCAATAATGGACATAGGATCTTTAATTTTGTATGAAACACCATTACAAAGGGAAAACATACAATCACGTACAAACTAATTATGACTGGTTCAAGCTGATCATGACATCAACCAACATGCAAAAGGCTTTTATTAATTTTTGCTCCTTCTAAATATTGTAAATTTTGTTGAAATTCTTATTGAAGTAGAAATGGTGAAACTGTGGGAATAAGAACTTGATAAAAAAGAAAGCCTTAATGAACTTTGGTTCTGTTATGGATGTATAGCTTCTTTGCATACTCCGTCAACAATGGATTTCGCGCATGGTTCAGCCTCCATTGCGGGGAAAAATGTATCAAGATCCTGACATAAATGTGTCACCAAACACAGCCAAAATGTAGCTTTCTTTCTATTAGTAACGGTAAGAGTTTAAATGGAAATTTTTATTTTTATTTTAAACTAGCTTATAGACCCGTGGCATCCACGGGATTTTAGAGGGTTTTTGTGCAAGAAAAGGTAAGTACGTGAATATAGTGAGAAAGAACAACGAACGTAAGCGCTATAATATTTTCTTTTAACCGAAAAATAAGTTATAAGTGACTCAAAGTATGAAATACAATGCTTATAAATATCTGTCTAATAAACGTTGATTGCCTCTTGATCTCGAATATGTTTGTCTTGAGAAACAAAACCATGTGGTGAACATTCTAACATTTGCAGAAAATGTGCATTCCGTGAACACATAATAAGTAAAAAAGAAACGTAAGTAAAAGATTTTTGGGATTTCTAATAAGTGAAAATAAGAAAAATGCCACAAAACATGTAATTTCTATATTGTACATACCTAATAAGTAAAAAAGAAACGTAAGTAAAAGATTTTATCCAAACATTATCGGGACACCAACTTTGAGCTTAAATTAAATTGCATGTGATTACATTGTATATCAAAAAATCAAACTACCTTAAGTCATTGTGTTTAAAAAATAAAAGTTTTAAAATATCAAATTGTATACTTGAAAGAGCGAACTTTTGTTGTTCTGTTGAAAAACATAATAATAACTTTTTTTTTAAATGTTTGTATAAACAATATTTAGAGAATACATAAACCTTTATAAGTTTTTGGGTAAATAGTTTCAAACACATCTCATAATCATATGTAGTGTAGCGCGAGTAGAAACTTTTCAACTCAATTATAAAAATCAATTTAAATAAGCAATATAATTATTAAAAATAAAAATAAATACAACAACATTATATCTTAGTCTATTAATTCTTTTAATAAATAAACAAAGTAGATGCAACTTCCAAATAAATTCAAGTAACAAATCATTTGTACTGAAACATATTGAGACTTGAGGTATGTAAAAGAGCTACAATGCAAAATGAACAGTTAATAATAGTTCATTTGATAACTCCTGTAGCTGCAGCTAAATCAACATCATCATGGATGATATCTAACACAGTTTCTAAATGTCCTTGATTTATCTCTTATTTTTTCCAACAGAGGATGGCTCTTCTGAAACATTTTAACAAAAAAAAGGTAAATGAAAAATGTTAGTCAGCTTATCAGATGCATATTTCAGTCCTTGCTAAAAAGAGAATACCTCAATCCAAGGCTTTTTTATGGCCGACGTCACAGTGCACTACAACTCTCAAGCCTCCAAATAATTTACTAACACGGTCATTATCACTGTAGCAGATGATATGAAATCTAAAGACATAGGACTCATACGACGTTTCGGTTTCCTTGATGAATACTAAATTTTGTCATGGTACCAACGCAACACCAACTGCAGATAGTGACCCGTTGCCTGGTGCGGATCCTGCAAAGCTATCAAAGTATCAATCATACCAACAACTGAGCCAATCTTACCCGACCTTCAAATACTTAATATCTTAGTCTATTAATTACCCGAACTTCAAAGATTTAATGAATTTTACCCGTTAGAGATAAAATACAAACCAAATCGACCCGTACATAATAATCATTGGGAAACATCAAAATTTGATTAAAAAATCCCGTTGATATCCTATTACAGTCACGATTTGTAATGCCGGCTTAATACTTAGAGATGATATCGCACCTTTCTAAGTTAAATATGTTAAATACTTAAACATGATATGTTAAATACTGCACTAAAGTAAATACTTACAGATGAAGTCAAATAATTGTTGTCGAGGTCCATTAAAAAATTGTTCTCGAGTGTCGAATGTGTATAATAACTCGATCCGGCAAGTCTAAGCGACCTAATTAGCTCGCTTTAGCACTTTTAACCGCGTTAATTGGAATTTACCTTAAAAAATGGTTATTTATAATACTAAACATGTCAAAGTTATTGATGTTAACCACAATGTTATTCATAAATTTTATCAACATCATTCAAAAAAACATCTTTCTTTAGTTTTTTGTTTCAAACTTCTCATACCACTTAGAACTACTTTCTATCTATGTCTTCCGCAAACGCAACAATCAAATAACTATAATCCAAAGAGAATGCTTGCTTGGACTTCTAAGGTCAAACATAATACTAAGCAATTAATATTCATATGTTGTTGATTATAAAATTTAACATTAAACCTTTCCACGATATCTAAAATATCTTATAGTCTGTCATCTACAAATATTTTATGATTGTTTTTTATTAAGAAGTATTTAGGATTGTTTTTTTATGACATCTTAAAGATTTACATTCTTACCCGTATAGATACTAATAAAAACAATGGGCACACTTATTAACCAATTTAGACGCCCATAATCTTTCCTTTTCACAACTATCCACATTTTTTTACCATTTTACTTGTTAAACACCAATCATTATAAATAAAAAAATGAGATATATATTGTGAAACCAACCCGTAATTGAGATGGTGCAGGGTTGGTATACTTAAAAATAGAAACCATCCTAAATCAAATATTAAGCCAACGGGTTAACATTGCTATGGAATTCTAGCTGATTTCAAACACCGAAATACACTAAGTTAACAAAGTGTTTGACGTACCAAATATACTTACCTATAATTTTGGAGAAAACCCAGCAATTATGATAATTAATTGATTCTAAAAAGGAAAACTTTTGCTACAGCCCAACTGGACCCGTACTAAGCACTCACATGTTTATGTTCGAACCGTATTTTACATGTTCCCAACCCGTCCAACCCACATATCCTGCGACCTGTTACTGTAATCTGAAAGTATATCTCATCATTAGATAACTAACAATATGAAAAAAGAGTAACTTATACCCATAATATTTAGTCGTCCTCTTGTTCCTCGACTGAGGAACCTGTGAATAATAAGACAGAAGACTAACTTATCATTTAGATCATTGTGTACGAATCGTAAACAACGATAACATGACATCATGATATGATAACTAATCCAAACCAAGACCAAGGATTTAATGAATATCAATACTTTTACCAGACCGATTGTAAAAGGCGTGTGTACTGTTTAAAAAAGTAAGTACGTGAATAAAGTAAGAAAGAACGACGAACGTAAACGCTATGAAATTTTCTTGTAACGGAACAATAAGTTATAAGTGACTGAAAGTATAAAATACAATGCTTGTAAATATCTGTGTAAATAAATGTTCATTGCCTCGTGATCTCCAATATGTTTGTCTTGAGAAGCAAATGTATGTAGTGACCATTGTAACACTTCAACAAAAGGTCCATTACGTGAACACCTAATAAGCATAAAAAAAAATGTAAGTAAAAGAAGTTTGGGATTTATAATAAGTGCAAATAATAAAAATGCCACAAAAGATGTAATATGTATACTGTACATACCTATTGACCGTTTGATCATAGACCTTGAAGAACTTTCTTTATATACCACATATAGTAGTTTTTGATAGGTTACCGCATATAGTAGTTTTTGATAGCCGCCGCCACCAATCACTAATTTCCCCGATCATCATCCTCTCCGGCGGGATCAAACGCCATCAATCCTTTATCCTTTTGGCGATCTGAATGGAATATCATAGGTGGGACACTATAGTTGGGACGTCATAGGTGGTACATCCTTGTGGTGGGACACCAGAGGCGGGACAACAAAAGTGGGACACCATAGGTAGGACATTTAATCACCTTTTTCGTTGGGGTTGATCTTTCTGGGTTTTCGGTATGAGTTGGTTTAGATCCAAGGAAGTTGGTTTTGATGTCTATATACTTTATCTTTAATTGATTCGAACTGTTCTTCAGATTGTTTTTTTTTTTTTTTAGTTTGTTCTTTTGGGTTTTATTTGGATTTATGTTGATCTCCCTTCAATCCAATTGGTTTCATCTGTGATTTGATTTTATTCTGCTTTTGGTCTGTGTTCGTCTCATATTTTGGTCGTTTTCATGGGGAGATCTTATTCTATGGAGGACGATGTGGCTCGTATTGCTAAATCTGTGTTCGTAACTAATTTCCCCAATTCGTTTGGATCTCGCGACCTTTGGAATCTTTGTCAGGCTTATGGTAAGGTCGTGGACGTTTTCATTCCTTATCGTAAATCTAAATCTGGCAAACAGTATGCGTTCATTCGTTTCATCAGGGTAGATAATATTGATAGGCTGATTGGTAACTTATGTACCCTTTGGGTGGGTAGACTTCATCTTCATGCAAATGCTGTGCGATATGAACGACCGAGAAAAACGGTTCCAAAATCCAATGGAACTCCTCATCCTTCTCAGCCACGTGATTTTTCTTATGCTAATGTGGTTAATAATGTCAAAACTCCTAATAGTTTTTCTATTCTTGATGAGCCGACCTTAGTGCTCGATGATAGTTGTGGTAATGATGCTGATCTTTCGAGACATGTTTTCGGTAAAGTCAAAGATTTTAATTCAATCAATACTTTGAAACTGATTCTTGATAAAGAGGGGTTTGATGATATTAATCTTTCGTATTTGGGAGGTCTATGGGTAATGATTGAATTGCACAACGTGGAGGCACGGACCAACTTCTTATTACACTCTGGAGTCAGATCTTGGTTCCATGAACTCGTGGCTGCTTATGCTGATTTCATTAGTACGGAACGTATTGTGTGGGTAGATGTTGAAGGGGTTCCAATGAGCGCCTGGTCTTCTGACACGTTTTCTAGAATTGGGAATAAATGGGGACAGGTCATGGATATTGAAGAGGCTACGGGGTCGTCTTTCTCTCGTAAGCGTTTGTGCATTAAAACCAGTTTGGCGAATAACATTCTGGAATCGTTTAAGATCATTTTTAAAGGCAAAACTTTTAGGGTTCGTGCCAAGGAGCTGTTCACATGGTCTCCTAGTTTTTCTGATTTCAACAAGACCGAATATTCATCGGATGAGGAACCTCAGGCTGGGGATAATACTAAACCTGGTATGCCTTTACATGGTGATGAAAGTGATGAAGAGGCGGTTTCTGAAACCCTCTTTGAGTCTGGTTCCTCATCGCAAAATGATGTTGGTGTAAATGATCAAAATGAGGATTTAATTAATGATGGTAAGGCACAAGACGTGATTCAAAAGTCAGATGACCCGTTCGAAATCTATGACATTCTCAATAGACCGCCTGTTAGTAATGCCGTCCCAGATCCCTCCTTGTCACATCCTCCAGGCTTTACACCTAAGCAGCCTAATTCTGAGACTCCAGTTAAGAATTCTTGTGCAATGGAGGAGTCACCCTTACTTCAGAAGGATGCATCGCGAGCTGATGTAGCTAAAGATATTGGAATTAATGTCAGTGAATCCGTAAGTGAATTCTCTTCTAATATTCCCACTCGCATCAACCCTCATGGAGGTTCTATGTTAGATATGTTGGATGATATTATCAAGGTTGGACAATCAATGGGTTATGTGATGGAAGGTTGTTCCAAAGATTTTGAACGCATTATTAGTTTAAAAGGAGTTGATGAGGGTTTTCTATGAAGATCCTTTCTCTCAACGTTCAAGGTCTAGGCCACAAGACCAAAAAAGAGTGGATCAAGGAGTTGAATTTTAAACATAGGATTAATTTCTTAGCTATTCAGGAGACGAAGTTGGAGTGCATTTCTGATATGGATGTAAAGTTTATGTGGGGTAATTCTAATTTTCAATATGTTACTAGTGACTCTCTAGGTAATTTTGGCGGTATATTATGTGTTTGGGAACAATCTGTTTTTCAGAAGATTGGAGCTTCGGTTTCGGATAATTTTATTGCAGTGTATGGGACTTGGCTTCCTACAAGTACTAAGATTCTCATAATTGTGATATATGCTCCTCAATCTTATACCCTCAAACGCACGCTCTGGGAGTATATTTCTTCCTTGATTAATCGTTGGGATGGTGAGACTATTGTGATGGGGGACTTTAATGCGGTTCGTACCGAAGATGAACGTTTTGGATCAGTCTTTAATGTGCTTTGTGCACGTAATTTCAACCAATTTATATCGTCTTCAGGCCTAATTGATGTTAAGATGGAGGGGTATTCGTTTACTTGGTCTCTTCCGTCAGCCTCGAAAATGAGTAAGTTGGATCGGTTTTTAATTACTAATGGTATTCTCTCGGTGTTTCCCTCCTTGTCAGCTGTTTGTATGGACCGTCACTTATCTGATCATAGACCGATTGTGCTTAAAGAAGTTTCTTCTGATTATGGCCCGACGCCTTTCCGTATATATCATTCTTGGTTTTCTTATGAGGGTTTTGACGCGATGGTGACTCAGGCGTGGCATTCTTTTTCTCACAATGATTCTAATAAACTCATTTGTTTTAAGAAGAAGCTTCAAGATCTGAAAAAAATTATTCGTGGTTGCATTTATCAGCAGAATCTGTCAAAGAAGGAGATGAAAGCTTCGTTATTGAAGCAGATGGTTGATATTGATAAACAGTTGGACATTGGTGTCAAAACAGATGAGATGCTTTTGAATCGATTGGAGGCTTCTCGGAGGTTACATAATCTTAATTAGTCAGATCTAAATGATGCGGCTCAAAAGGCCAAAGTTAAGTGGGCTATCGAAGGGGACGAAAATTCTAAATTTTTTCATGGGGTTATTAACAAAAAGCGTGCGCAGCTCGCTATTCGGGGTGTTTTTAATAATGGGACTTGGTGTACAGATCCGAATACGGTCAAAGAGTCGTTCGTCTCTCATTTTGCTTCCCGTTTTAAGCAGCCTATTTCTTCTCGTTTTAAACTTAATATGATGTTCAATAATCGGCTTACGGTTGACCAGGTCGGGGATTTGGACAGATTCGTGTCCTTTGATGAGATCAAAGCTGTTGTTTGGGACTGTGGTGCAAACAAATCCCCAGGCCCTGATGGATTTACATTCGAATTTTTTAATCATTTTTGGGATCTTATTGGTTCGGATTTATGTGCAGCGGTTCAACATTTTTTTGAGACAGGTTTGTTCCCTCGGGGCTGTAATTCTTCGTTCATAGCATTAATTCCTAAAGTGCCAGACGCCAAATTTGTTTCGGATTTTAGACCTATCAGCTTAATTGGAAGTATTTATAAAGTTATTACTAAGGTTCTCGCAAACAGGCTTGGCACTGTTATTGCGGACCTAGTATCTAACACACAGTCAGCGTTTATCAAGAACCGGCAAATCCTTGATGGTCCGTTCATTCTTAATGAGATTATTTCTTGGTGCAAACGGAAGAAGAAACAATCTTTAATTTTTAAGGTAGACTTTGCTAAGGCGTATGATTCCGTTAGATGGGACTTTCTTTTAGAGGTGCTTCACGCGTTTGGTTTTGGTCCTAGATGGTGCTCTTGGATCAAAGGTATTTTTTCTTCTAACATGGCCTCGATTCTTATTAATGGCAGCCCTACTAGAGAGTTCCCTATATCTTGTGGCCTTAAAGAAGGAGATCCTTTGGCGCCTTTGCTTTTTATTTTGGTTATGGAGTCGCTTCACCTTTCGGTATCTAGGGCGGTTAATGATGGTCTTTTCACCGGCCTTCATCTTCAAGATCAATTGACGCTATCTCATCTATTTTATGCAGATGATGTTATTTTCTTAGGGGAATGGTCCGATGCTAATTTGTCTAATCTTATTAAAATTCTCAAATGCTTTCATCTCGCTTCAGGTTTAAAGATTAATATTCAAAAGAGTCAACTGATGGGTGTAGGTGTTTCCGAGGAGCTTGTGCGTCATGGTGCCTCCTCTATTGGTTGTGCAGAATTCGTGTGGGTGATGGTTCTAAGACCAAGTTTTGGTTAGACCCTTGGATATCCGATATGGCTCTTTGTGATCGGTTTCCTCGTGTGTTTGCTTTAGAGTCTGCCAAGGAGGTTTTGGTTGTTGACAAGATGGGTGCTCCTTCGTTTTGCACTTCTTTTCGTAGGCAGATTTGAGATGAGGCCGAGAATCAGCAATGGACAGACCTTATATCCACTCTCAATCCTATTAGATTGTCTCCTTCCTATGACAGATGGGTGTGTGACTTAAATGGTGAAGGTATGTTTCGCGTTAAAGATATTCGGTTGGTCCTCGATGATATATACCTCCCTACGACGAGTGATGCTACTCGTTGGGTGAAATGTGTTCCTATTAAAGTTAACGTGTTTGCTTGGCGAGCTCGTCGTGATCGGCTCCCTACTCGGCTTAATCTTAGTAAAAGAGGTATGTCTGTTAACTCCATTGTTTGTCCAGTCTGTGATTCGGCTATAGAAGACGCTCATCACTTATTTTTTGGCTGTTCTTTGGTTAAAGACCTTTCGGGTATGATATGTCGTTTGTGGAATATTCCTTGGACCGAGTTAGTTTCTTTTTCAGAATGGGATTCTTGGTTTCTTTCGCTCCGGCTGTCGTCCACTCTTAA
Source organism: Artemisia tridentata subsp. tridentata (assembly GCA_021014915.2). Classification (NCBI taxonomy): domain Eukaryota; kingdom Viridiplantae; phylum Streptophyta; class Magnoliopsida; order Asterales; family Asteraceae; genus Artemisia; species Artemisia tridentata. The sequence continues at coordinate 110,017,725 of CP139509.1, read as the reverse complement.
ATCCTTATTGGAGGGCGTGTTCATCACAGCTTGGTGGTTAATATGGTCGTTTCGGAATAGGCTCTTATTTGATGATTCTCCTCCAAGGCAGTCTCGGATTTTTGATGATGTGGTTTCTTTTTCTTATAATTGGTGTGCTAATCGATGTTCTAGAGTTATCTCTAAGGAGTTTTGGTTTAAGAACCCTTATTTAATTTCTTTGTAATGTTTCTAGCACCTTGCTAGTTTTTATAAAAGTTGCCGTTCAAAAAAAAAAAAAAAAAACCGTTTTTGCTTTTGACACTTGAAAAAACCACGATACAATCCTACTTTTGAAAGCGATTGCCATTGGCTCTTGCTTATTGTCATCGCGAATGACACCGAAATGGGATAAACCTTTGATCAATATGTCAATAACTTTGCCTAGGTTATCGATATGGCATCTTCTCATTGTAATAAAGCATTTCATTGACTTTATAAAACTATAATAAGGAATCTACAATGTCACCACTTTACCTCTTCCACCTTTTTATTACCGAACCAAAGCTAAGAGTATGAAGCCTAATTATTTATTCCGTAACAAAAAAAAAGAGTGATAATCAAAATAAGACCAACAAAAATAAGCATCTGTAAATACAATTATATTTGAGTAACAGGGACAATACCTAACAAAATTTACAAATCACAAAACACATTACACATTGTTTACAGACTTGATGAAAAACCATGATATAGACATGCCTTGAAACAAAGTGACAACCACTAACCAAACTAAGAACAAATTACTAAATGTCATAAATACAATTATATTTGAGTAACAGGGGCAGTACCTAACATAAATTACAAATCCCAAAACACATTACACATTGTTTACAGACTCGATGAAAAAACCATGGTATAGACATGCCTTGAAACAAAGTGACAACCACTAACCAAACTAAGAACAAATTACTAAATGTCATATATAAAATCACCTCAACAACAATCCTCCAAAAAGACTTGATCATCTGCATCCTATAATCGCCAAAAAATAATTCTTCATGCATCATATTCTCTTGTATGTACAAAAGTGTCGCACCAAGTATAACCTCATGCCCAAGCCCCTCATTCTAATATCCAACATGAGGAAAACTTGATCAGCACAAAACATGGAAACTAAAACCTTTATAAGTGTAAATTTGTGTAAAAAAAAAAAAAAAAAAAAAAAAAAAAAAAAAAAAAAAAAGAGAGAGAGAGCATAAAAATGGCTTTGTGAGAACATGATGTGCGTGTTGGTCAATTTTTGAAAAATGCAAACTACTTTAACAACAAAGTTTCGAATTCTGGAGATGTTAGGCAGCCAAATAATATGCAAGTGAGATGAAAAAAGAAGAATTAGTGCTCAAGTAAAATCTGCATCAAATAACATATGCATGAGGTCTTGAAAGTTTCTAGCAATAGCCAAGAAGTTCACCGGTGTCCCATCATGTAACATGAAGACTAATAAGAGACAAAATTACATTCTCCAAACTAACAAAACATGGTTTATTATTAATCTTTTATGCCAATGGAGAATCTTCTACACCTTTTTTACAATCTATGGTGCATTCTTTGACATAAAAATGTTAATAATTAAAATGATCAAAAACATTTATTACATAAGAAGTTTCATAAGAATCTCCTCTTTTTTCAGAAAATTGGGGATTATTATCCTTCATTCTAGGGGGAAAAAGAATTGATAGTTTCTAACATGTTGATTTATAAGCAAACTGACCCATGATAAGCTACTTGCCTACTCAATAGTCAACGTAGTAATAACGATATGCACAAGTGCTTTAACTGATGAGAAATGGGCCAGAATATATAAAGATGTCCACACACCATAGATGTACTCAAATCATGTTTCGCAACAATTCATTTTATTGGAACCAAATTTGACATACCCGGATGCAGTACTTAGTTTAAAATTTTTCTGTCTTATTATATATATATATATACTAAAGGGCATGAACGTTACTGTAGCGGAACATTGTATTGACGATAAGATAATTCCCAAAAAAACACCATCTTAATCTCATAGGCTCACTATTTTGAGGCTTTGTGTTACTGCATGAACAAATCTAATATATATAAATGATTTAAAGTTGCACCATTTGCAGATGAGTTTTCATATTAACAGCCTATAAGATTAGAAAACCCTTGAACATCAATTTATTGACTATATATAAATCAAGACATCACTACAAAATTCTTCAATTTCTTAGGTCACAGTTTCTAAGATCTTATTATAGCGAGTATTCTAAGGTTGAATGTGGGCCACATTTAATACCAGTAACCTTGTTTGATGTTACGATAAATACTATGTGAAAACTAATAAATAGATTCTGTGAAAAGTCAAGATCATTAACCTTTGTTTAATGTTCGGACAACAACAAACCGAAGTATTGGCTTAGAAGAACTTGAGCTGTAGGATACTGATTGTAGGGTGAGGGTTTCAAAAATAACCATCTCGGCTCTGTGGTGGAGAAAATCTTCCAAATAGTCATAAAATGGACGGTCCCCAGTTTTGATTTTCATGTTTTACTCCCAACTAACCTGAAGAACATGTTAATTTTATAAGTTTTTGGGTTTTGATGTTCATATTTTACTCCCTACTAACCTCAAGAACATGTTAATTTTATAAGTGATTGGGTAATTCAAATCTTTCCCTGAAGCAACAAAGCTACTTTTACAAATAAAAAAACCGATTTTCATGAAAAGAAATATCGCAAAAAATAGAAGTACCTGGATGGTGTAACGTATCAGCAAGCATTAGACCAAAGAAGTTCAGATGGCTTTCTAAAGAGAACATACATCTCTTTCAAAATTACTCTCAGCTTCAAAAATGGCAACACCTACAGAGGACCCGGAAGACATATGTGTAACCTTTTGGGCTCGATAATGAGTTTTACCTCTGTTTTGCTATGCTGAAGGTGAAGGACCTGAAGCAAGACATGATCCTTGGAACCGACTAACTGAAACTAATGAGTCAGGTTCAGCCTGAGGGTAATCAGATGGTAATCACATCGTAAATTTCACACCCGCTGAAATCCTTGAACATATGATAAAGTAAATATAAGAAATATAAGTCTTATAATACTTATAAAGATACAACTTTGTACCTCCATTGTTATCAATCCCTCGCATTCCAAGTGAGTTCACAGCGGATTAAAATAAAAAAAAAAAGTAGACAAAAAAGTGTACTAAAAAGCTCATAGCTTCCAAAACCACTTTAATTCAAAAGTTGTAAAATCATGGTGAAATCATCAACTATTTTCAAAACTTTAAAAAATGTTGTTAAATTGTTTTTATTTATCTGCATAAACTAATATGCTCATCGATTAGCACCCAAAGGTACCTATTCATCTGAACAAAAAATCCCATTTGCATATTAGTATTCGTACAGGGGCGTTTGGATATGTGTTTAAAAGTTATTACATGATTAAATAATGAGAATCAGATAATCGACTATAAGATAGGCTACTAATGTCGAAGATCAATCTTTGAGTGTATGGAAAGTTCTAATTATTCAAAAGAATATATTTGTGGAAAAATAAAGTTGTACTCACTGGTGAAATTAGAGCATCAATCTCAAATTAGTCTTACTCAAGTTTTAATTAGTACTCAACATGTTATATCAGTTTTTTCAAAGAACAACAACGTAGCAAGTTGTCATACTTGAAATAATATAAGCCAAAAAGGAAGAAGAAAAAAAGGTACATCTTCTATATCCCCCTGTTTGTCTATAATAACAGCAAGGGCCGAATTGTTGCATTCCCAATTCTTCAAAATCTTCTAAGATATCTAAAGATCTCTAAATGATGTATGCCATGATGTCATGAACATATTTCCATTTTAAGAATTAAAATGTAAATAATGTAAATGTATATATGCATGTCCTATGTATATACTAGCTTAACTAATATATGTTTACCAATATGTATCATGTTAGTTTGACACCTAAAGTGTACTTATCGTATTAATTTTAGGAAACATGATGTACAAGTAAAAATACTTGTTTATGCAAAGGTGTAAAATGAGGTTCTAAGTAGAATGGTTAACTTTTTAAAATACTTAATGACCTAACCGTATTTTAAACATTCTAAATGGTTTGTTAAGGGTTTGATCATAATGTCACATAACAAACATGTACGAACCTGTGATCATAATGCCACATAACAAACATGTACGAACCTGTGTTGTATCATACAAGGACTCGAGAGGTGTTGAATGTATGTTGAGACAAGATATGGTTACAAGTAACTTGTACATTTTACGTTATGTATCAAGTTACATGTTTGTCATCAATCAAAACAAACGAGACTGCTTGCACTAACAATCTCCCCAACGAGACTGTTTGCACTAACAATCTCCCCCTTTTTGATGATGACAAAATATGTAAACGTGATAGAAAGTAAAATGCAAAAAGTTACTTGTGTCCGTACTTACTTACTTTCTCCTTGTGTCCGTTTCTCCGTTTACACCTTTCTCCCTCTTTTGTCGAAACAAAAAGGGTGTGTCCTTGGAGTTAACTTCATTTCTCCCCAAAATGGTGAGCTTGCATCATCCCTAGTGAAGTTAAATAAACTACTCCAATCTCCTATGGTTGTTGCGTCCCTTAGGTTGTTAGCGGATCCATGGATCAAATTTAGATCCTTAACCTACATCAAGGTTAGTGTTGTGCAACATAAAAAATATATGAAAAATGCATGATGAATGAAATGCGCATAGCAAACGATACACGTCGGTAAGCTATGTTGGACTATCTCCTCCTTTTAGTCGAAACACAAAAGTGTGTCGAAGAATGAGAATTCTTAAGAATGCGAGCATGCTCCCCCTTGACTGTAGCTCCCCCTTAATCAATACTCCCCGTTGCTAGGGTACCAACGTATATGATGTAAGGATTATGAATGCTACAAAACAAAGATTAGTACATGATATGCTCCCCCTTGATCAATACTCCCCGTTGCTAGGGTACCAACGTATATGATCCAAGGATAAGAAATGCTACAAAATAAAGGTTAGTATGTGATATACAACGATGCGTGTGTATGATGCATTCTAACAATGCTTGACAAAAACTCCCCCTTGCTCTAGGGCGTCAAGATAAACCTACAATGAAATGGTTAGTGCAATATATTTTATCTCAAAGAAAAATATGATGCAACATATCAATAATCTAATCACAAGCAACTTAAGTCAGAGAACTATGATTATTTGGCAAATCATGTCATACCAATTGTGATACCAATTGTGATTATCTAGTAAACCATGTTATAAATTGTGTAATCTTCTAATAAGAATTACAATCACAAGAATATAATATGATAAAATCCTACAAAACAATGCCTATGAGGAGGATATGAGTGATCCTAGTGTTGGTGTTAGTTTACTAGTGATAACTTAATTGATAACTAAAGATTGATGCAAGTAAGTTTTTCGCTAATCCATGGGGTTGATGATTAGTGAAAGAGGTGATGGAAGGTGGTGGTTATAATCAATGCAATGAATTCAGAAACTCTAATGTATAGCAAATGCTATAAGAGTATTGAAGACGGTTAAGGTTATGATATTATCATCTACCAAAGATGATGAGTCGTGCCATAATAAATGCTCGAATGGAATTAAGAGGAAGTGAAGACAATGATCACTTAGGAATAAAAATTCCATATGCAACTATTAGAAATACTGGATACCTATATGAGGATGAAAATGTCATCATATGATGAGAGAGTATTAGTTGGACCAACGTGTTGACACTGGTGGTTTTGATATATCGTTTGCACTAACAATGACGTGCTTGATATGTATCAAGAATGAAAAGGATGAGATCCTATGATGGTGTTCTAGACAATGTAGGTGTTCTAGACAATGAAGTTGTTCTAGATAATGAATATGTGAAGGTAAGTCCTAGACTCGTTGGTTGTGAGAAGGTTGTCTGTTTTGAATGGTTAAAAACTGAACCAGGTACCCGCGGATTGGGCGAAACCAAATTTTTGGTTCCGTCCGTCTTATCAAAGGGTACCGTGAAACCAGAGTTGATTTGGACATGTTTTGTCGTTTTTGATCAAACGAGGGTTCAAACTAAGGTCTATTCACTTATAACTATGGATTTGGTTTCACTAATCCTAGTCAAAGTCTAAGGAGACTTAAATCTTTTCGTTTAAGAGGTTTGTCAAACACATGATGTGTTTTTCACTTGACGAGATATTGGTGCAAAACTGTGATGTTGAGCTAATAAGGTTTGAAACACTTTGTGATTTTGTGAACTGATTTAACTAAGTGGTGTGAACCTATGTGTCGGTATGTGTGAGTGTTATTTAATACAAATAGACAATTATGTGAATGAATTTCTCTCCCCCTTAATCGGTGGACATCCATCATAATGTGTGATGTTAAGAATGACGAAGCAAGTTAATGAAAGTGATGAGCTTAGTAATATTTTTGCGGATGTTGGTTAGCATACAAAGTACTTCATCCTCGAAGTTATGTAGCTCTTCTCTATCAATGCAAGATGATTGCACGACGAGGCATGTGGTTTCCTTATGGAAGGTGTATTGTTATAACTAAAGGATGATGGAGATGTTGTTAGGAAAGCGAAAACAACAATACGATTTGGAGAGAGGTATGTTGAAAGATACCCAAACACAAATTTCAAACCTCTAAAACTTAATCCTATTATCTTTTGAAGCTATATGCAAGAAAATGGATCTCATAAACATATTACTAATCAAAGTAGCAATAATGGGACAATAATTATGCAAAATAAGCATAACAAAGAGAAATAACAAATAATTTGTTATCAATCTACAAGACAAAAGTCTTAATGACAAAAGATGTGAATATCATAGAAATCATAGCATCTTATGTAAACAAAAACAAATATTCATCTACTAGACAAAAAGCTACCACATGGCATCAAAACAAATAATCATATTGCAAGATAGCATGACATTGTTTTAGATACTACATTGTGAAATTGTTTTGAAGTTAGGCTTAGTCACTTAAGCATACTTATCCATTAATTAACACAATGATCTATGTGTAAAATAAAATGACTTCTAAATGTTCATCATACCAAAATCACTTAGACAAAGTGCACACATGACAAACAAATAGTGTGACAAAGTTACAAAAGAAATAAGACGACGGATTCATTGCAAACAATTTTTAACATTTTGGAAGCATGCATCATTTAGACTATCCTATGAAAAAGTTCAATGAATGTCAACTAAAGAAAAGAGCTAACTAACACCATGTATTAAAAATGACATATCGTAAGTTAACAAGAACCATGTTAATCTTGTGAAATATCATATAACAAGTATCATGCGAATCATGTTAACATCTAGTAGCATGAAACATATATAAGCATGGAGACAAAACCTTTCAAAGGTTTACACATATGACTATCAATCAAATAATTATCATGGTAACATCAAGACACTTAAACATATCAAACACATAACATGTAATCAACACATATATATGTAATGCAAGAAAAATCACATCTACTACTTGATTGATTAATATTCCTAAGACAAGATAATTCACCAATACATGACTTAATGAAACTCAACTAAAACTAAAATGTCATGATATACACGAGAATTTGACAAATATATGTCAACAGATTTTAATCTTTGTGTTTGGAATCTAAGGTTGAATGATCTAAAGGGTGACATCTTTTATGTTGAGTTTAAGTATGTGTTATGCAAGTGATTTGATCATCTAAGACCAAAAGATGTGTGATAATGGAATATGTTAAGAACGTTCTCAAGAAAGTTCTTTAGAACAAGTATCTAAATAAAGTTACCAACTTTAATAGATCTTGTGTATGCTTCGGAGATGTGGATGTGCATAAGATTTGACCAAGGTTTGGTCTTGAAGGGAAATAGATACATAAAGTATCTTTCAACATATAAGATTATCTCTTGGGATAATGTTATCATGTTTGAGAGAGATGTGCTAGTTCATAGAACTTGCAGATGTTTGTTTAAGATCATTTAGCCAATGAGGTGTGATTAAATTTCTTGTAACACAGCCTTTCATGTTGCAAGGAAAGAATGATGCATAGGATATATGTTATCCTTTTAACAAGATGAAAACTAAACACATAATGTTTTTTCGAAACATCATGTTTTCCTAAATGAAGATATGAACCCAAAGTGTTTGAATTGGATAGACTTATCCTAAATAAACTAGGTTTCAATATTATGATAACTAGATGATGACAAGATAAACCTACTTGAGTTTCTTATGTATACTCCTCAAGATTCATTGTCATTTGGGATGTATGAGGTTGTCTTTTTGCATTTTAACATATGTTGTTAAAATATTGATTTAAGGTTTAACGAGACATATGCAGAAGCTTGGTGACAAAGTATTACCAATACTTTGATTACTTGTGAAAGTGGTCCTAGTTGAAATTGATAATGAGTGTGAGCATCATGCTCATTTGATGGTGAAGGTTCTAATCCTATAGGTGATAAAATATGGTTGAGTTGATTCAACATGCATTTGATGAGTGTTTGGACAAAGGGCTTTTTGAGCAATGCACTTAATGGTATGAATTATGGTATTGTAGGGGTTTGTTGAAAACAACAAGGATGGAGACTAATTTTTGTGATCCATTGGTTGGTATAGCTAGTGGGTGATTTGAAGCTTAAGGCCTGAGATATATCACAGAAGTGAATGTGATGGGATGATGGTGAAAGTACAAGTGTACTTAGGTTACATGAATGTTGAAGATGACAAGAATGGATACTGATTCTCGTGGTTTACTAGTAGATGAAGTGCTAAGTTATGTTTGTGACATCTAAGGGCTGAAATGTGATGGGTTAATGAAAGAACACATGTTCTAGTTATGATGGGATGCGTGTTTTAACATACATTGTTAAAATATTTGATTGTTTCGGATATGACTTTTAATGACTACAATCGTAAGTCAGATATACTTGAATATTTTGGACGAAATACTTAAGTTGTCAATCCTACTTTGAGAAGAGGATAACAAGACTTGATAATTACATCTATAACTTAAGTGTGAGCTATGACTTGATGTAAATTGTCTTGAAGGATGACATGTTAACCAAGTAAGGCAACATATGTGGATACAGGACAATATCTATAGTTATCAGTTGGACTTGAAACCTATGATATTTTTGCCAACAGTGAGTTCGGATTAGTTTGGAAGTTGTCAATTTACAAATCAAGCTAATAGATGAGTAAAGGACAAGAGGATGCAGTGAATGTGTGTAATGATCACAAATACTCCATGAAAGTGTACCTTGGAGCATTTTCATGAAATTTGAAACTATGATTGGATATGATTATCCTATTGGTGTGAGTGAGATGTCCTAATCCTAATATGAGTGAATCATCAAAAAAAATCCTAGTGATGAAAGTGAGTGATCTTGAGTGAGGAATTTAAACGAAAATTTGAAAATCAAACTGTTTGTTCTGGCGGATCCAAGTTAAAACAAAGGCGGATCCCAGATTTTGGTTCCGCGGAATCCATAGAGTGAAGATTGGCGGAGCCAAAGTGCTCAACAGACGAAACCCATAACTTGGTTCCGCCATATCCGCCATTCAGAAGTACTAATTCTAACAGAGAGCATGTCATAATTTTCGTTACCCGTTCAAATCCCGAAAATTGTCCTAAACCATATGTAACTACTTATTGGTGATTGATTAAAAGAAAAAACACATATTCTAACACACGTTTGCATATAGATCAATCAAATGATAATAACTTACCATAAATGGATGTTAAGCCAAACAGTGGCTTAATCACGGAAACTTGACAACATCAAAATGTTATCATCCTGCATTGTTATGTTAGTTCACATAAAAGTATAATACCAACATAATATCCTAATAACACAACAAGTCATCACATCATTGTTTGAAATTTTCTTATACCAAACACTCTTTCACAGATACTACATGTTTACACATTTTAACACTTGAGATTAAGTGAAGGTTTGTGCAAGACAATACATTATAAGACACTAAACTAGTTTCACTCAGTTCACATTTCTAAGTAAGTTATGCAAAGTTTTCACATAACATATGCAAACAAAAATATCTAAGTCTATAAGTGAAACAAACACAGTTTATCAACTTATTGCACAAGATCTAGCAAAAGTCCTATTGTGCATCAAACAAGCAAATAATTGTCATGGCAAAACACTTATGTATTACCTATCAACAAATGCAATCACAATTACCAACAGGCAAATAACATGTATGCAAATAGCTTAGAACAGATAGTCACATAGCATAGCATAAATGAAAAGATACTTTTCGTCATTTTGTGTTTAAACATGACGATGTACATCAAGCTTGATTTGTTTCCTTTATATTACCAAATTCTTTAATTTCAAAAGAAATCATATCTATGTACAAAGGATACCAATTTACATTGCCCAACTCAAAAGTTTAAGTTACTGTGTCAAAATGAAACTTACTATTTTGAACAGGTTGTAGTATTTGATTTGTTTTACCTACTTCAATTTAGATTTAGGACATGAGATTATTTTTAAATGAAAGTAGACTTAATTCCCTTCAAAATGATAGGTGGCGCGACTTCTACGGATTTACGGTTAATTAGTTATGAATTTTTGAAGTTTGTAAAACCTGATGAACAGAGATACACAGATTTCACGGATCCTTTTTGAGGGATCCGCCCTTTGTAACAAAGGGATCCGTGGGTGTCTGTGACAAATTCTCCTAAACTCGTATTTTGACATAAAGAAAACGTGTAGGACTTGCTAGACTTAATATTAAACATATATTACACATATTTAACAACATTTCGACTTATGTGACTTATCTAAACATTTACGTAGGTGATTTCTCAACTAAATTAATAGTTATCCCAAACACTCCCTTAAAACCCGTGTTTTTCGTAAATTAGCTTTACGCACACAATTTGACACTCAATCCTTTTAAGAAATCTTTTCTTTTATTTTTCAAGGATATCTTCAAGCTTGGATACAAAGTAACATCTAACAACAAAATTTCTAAGTATACTTTGCGAAACATTTTTCATATTATATTCTGCTTCAATGGTAATTTGATACATGGATCGTACTCCATTTTAAAAACCATTTGTTTTGAAAATGAGAGCCACGTGGCTTTGATACCAATTGTGAAAACGTAGAGGGGGGGGGGGTTGAATACGTTTCCGTTTTAAATACTTAAAACTTGTTGTATCAAATTTCCAATTTGGCTTGTTCTAATATGAAAGATGTCTGTTGTAGTTTATGTCTAGCATAAACTAAAGTATGTTGTCACACAAGTATTATCAACTAATCACAACACAAGCAATCGCATAATGCAAACATAAAAGTAAAGAGATAAGTAAAAGAAAGCGCAAACCGAACACGATGATTTATAGTGGTTCGGTCACGGAGCTCCTCTCCGCCCTACTCCACTCCCCGAGTACCCAACTCGAGAGTTACTTCACTAGATCAACAAGCTCCCTTCTCGGCGAAGAAAACCTTACATACGTCACTTACACTTTTCCCGACACTAAGCTAGATGTCGAGCTCTTTACAAGGGTTCAACCACTCCCATCGTCGCTTATACAATTTTCAAAACTAAGCTAGATGTCGAGTTCTTTACAAGGGTACAACCATTCCCATTATGTTTTATGGCCCAACATAGAAACCTTGTGTTTTATGGCAAAAACACATAAACCACCTAATCTAGTATGAATAGATTGTGATGCAACAATGATCCATGACATAGGTGTATCATGGATATGAATGACTATTCTAAATGAACTTCCATTTAAAAGAAGCCTTCAATGGATGAAGATCACAAGCTCCCTAAACTTGTTGTGATGGATCTTCATATATGTATGTGAAATCTACATGAACTTTTTGAATAAGAAGTCTTCAATCATTGAGGATGTCAAGTGCCCTTGAATCTTCATATGTTGGAATGATATGGTGAATAATGACTTCAAGATCTTCTAACCTTCTTGGTGGATCAGGAAGTATGCTATGCTTGTGATGGATGATGTCTCATGATCTTAAGCTTGCTTCACAGGATCATTAACAGTGTATGCTTTCAACATAATGAAAGTTAGTAACATTATGATCATTATGTAAAGGGTGATTAATGTATGAATCTACATGGCTACTGATCTAAGTGTATGCAAAGGGTAAAGGGAATGTGTGTTCTAGTTGAATTAAAACTATGGGTAAACAATGGGCTACTATTTATAGGAAAACAGTTTGTACATGCCACGGATTTGGCGGATCCAAATAAAGGGATCCGCCCTTTATGCAGTTTGGTTCCGCCGGGACCTGGCAGCTAATATCTTAACAAATCTTTCCATATCATTCCATATCATGTTAAGTCATGTCAAGATCTTGCAAAGTCAACTTTGTAACTTAAAGATCTTTCCAAAATATCACCTAAATCAAATCTTACATGAAATCTATCCAAGATCTTTCCAAAATCAAATCTTACATAAAATCTATCCAATATCTTTCCTAAGATTTATTGAGTGAAGATCTAAGTAATATATTCATATGATCTTCAAAATCTTCTAAGATATCTAAAGATCTCTAAATGATGTATGCCATGAAGATATTTCCATTTTAAGAATTAAAATGTAAATAATGTAAATGTATATATGCATGTTCTATGTATATACTAGCTTAACTAATATATGTTTACCAATATGTATCATGTTAGTTTGACACCTAAAGTGTACTTATCCTATTAATTTTAGGAAACATGATGTACAAGTAAAAATACTTGTTTATGCAAAGGTGTAAAATGAGGTTCTAAGTAGAATGGTTAACTTTTTAAAATACTTAATGACCTAACCGTATTTTAAACATTCTAAATGGTTTGTTAAGGGTTTGATCATAATGCCACATAACAAACATGTACGAACCTGTGTTGTATCATACGAGGACTCGAGAGGTGTTGAATGTATGTTGAGGCAAGATATGATTACAAGTAACTTGTACATTTTACGTTATGTATCAAGTTACATGTTTGTCATCAATCAAAACAAACGAGACTGCTTGCACTAACAATCTCCCCAACGAGACTGTTTGCACTAACATCATGGATTGTGGGTGGTAAAAGGGTAATCATTTAACGTGTATGAGAGTGTGTTGGGTTGGATTATGAATTGGGCCTGGTTTGGGCCTCGTTAAAAAGGTATACGAGAAAGGAGGTCGAGATTTCATAGGTGTGTGTTTGAGAACGTGTGTGTGTAACGAGGGTATGTTCGTGTGTGAGTTTTCGAGTGGTTTTAAACATATGTACGACTGGTCTATAAGGGTATAAGGCATGGAAATGGTTTAGCTAAGTCTTGGGTCGTATGGGCTTGTTTAGTGTCGTTAAAAGTATACCGAATATGTGAAGGTGTTTGTTGAGTTGCGGTGTCTTGGCATATTTCATTTGTACGAAGATTTGAAAATAGTTTTCGAATTCAATTTCAGTAATAAAGAGTCTTAAAACTTAAAGTTACACTTTAAACCTTAAACTTTGATAATTTACACATTTAACCCTAAACTTTGCTAAAATGACACTTTAAACCCTAAACTATGATATTTCTTATATTAAACATTTAAGTTTATTTAATTATCACCTGTAAACCCTAAGTTGAGAACGTGATTACTAATAAGCAATAAATCCGTTATGACATTAAATAAGCTAATAAGTATATTATGAACCCTAATCCGTGTAAATTCATTGAAGAAGGCGTGACTCTTGTATGACAAATGGTAATTTTCACATTGTTAATTAATAATAAATGAGTATTTATTATTTTTTAGCTGAGCATTTCTATGCGCGTTTGCATGTTTCTGAGTATTTTTGAGCATTTTTTGGAGCTGTCCCGCATACTGTAGCTTACAGTCACTGCAGAAAAAGTTTATTTTTTTTAGTAAACATAAATTATTCCATTCCTGATAGTTATTGACAAGTTTCGTAATTAACTGAGAGCTTTCTCACATTTTACTGAAAAGCAACCGCACACGCGTACCGACAGCACAATATATATGGTAGCAGTCAAATAAATATATTTTTGAGTCAGTAATAATATTTTATTACATTTCTAACAAAAACATGGATAAAAACTTTATTTTGCATATACGTGTCCAAAAACATCAAACCGGGACTTTACGGTAACATTTAAGCTTAAACCGACACACGATACACCAACGAGGAGTAAAAATAATTTTCCCTCCCCCTCTCTCTTGTCCATACCAGGCCAAATAACACTCCCCCTCTATGGGACAGAATTTTGAGCACTAACCTAATATTTATCTTATAAATATCATGATATTACCCTAATTAGCATACTACATTTTCACATACTTCTCTTATCACCAAAACATTACTTAGATCATTTTTTCCTATTCTCCCTCAAAACTCATGGCTCACACTAAGGAATCAAGATCGACAAAATTTCTTTGAAGTTCAAGTTAACTGGGGTGTACATTTAAGAGTTTCGGGTTAATTAGAACATGTTTTGGGTAAAATTTGTGCAATTTGGGTGTGTTCTTGAGCTACCTACAACTCGACATTCTTAAAGCTTTGTGAGCTCTCATCAAAACACTTTCAATCTTGTTCATATCATGTTCATATGTCGTTTAATCATGTTACCAAGTGTTAAATGTGTATATTTTGTTAAAATGAAAAAGTTAGGGCTTGATTATATATATATATATATATATATATATATATATATATATATATATATATATATATATATATATATATATGTGTGTGTGTGTGTGTGTGTGTGTGTGTGTGTGTGTGTGTGTGTGCTCGAATTTTTTTGATGTCATTATATAAATTAGAGTATTTCTTGCTTGTGTGGTAAATCTTGTTGTATGTGGTACTAATTTGATGATACAAATGTGATTTGTGTTAATTACGCGAGTTTAAGACAATATATACACTTTTATGGATATATACATGAATCGGCTAAAAGAAAAATACAAAACTATTGGGGTTTTGAAAAACATAAAATTTTGGCTCAAGTGGTGAAATGGTGGATGATGAGTGCCTATTTACTCATCATTTTATACCCATATAAGACACAAAAATGACCAAAAAACACCCAAATAGACCAATTATTGTTGCAAATATTCGTGGTTTGTGTTTTTATGTGTTTCAGGTACAAAAGGATTGAAAACGAGGCAAAAAGGGTCAAAACCGAGCACGAGATTGGAAAGAGTTCAAAAGCCGAGGCCGGGGAAGAAATTTACCAAAGTGGATCATAATTATGCTCAATTTATCAAGATTGGTCCTTGGAAGTATTTTTCAGAATTGACATAAATGGTCCCTTAATTTTCAAATTTGGCAAAATGGTAAATCAAGGGCTGAGATTAATCCATGTAAATCCAAGGGATGGAAAGTGTTTAGAGATGAAGATATTGAAGATCCCAGCTTATTTTTAGTATAAATAGGACTTTTTGTAAGCCTTTAAAGGCATATAGTTTTTAGTAATAGTCGTATTTTTAGTTAAAATGCTTAATTAGTATAAATTGAAGTCTTCTGTATCAATTCAAGTTTGTTTAAGTTCATTTATCTTTAAATTACTCAGCATTGTACTATTTTCCTAAGTTAATGATATTTCAAGTTTTTAAAGTCCTCTGTCAATCCGAATTAAGTTAAATTGATATTGAAAAAGCTTGATTACAGTTTATATAAGCTCATATAAGCTTATTATAGCTTCTTGTGAGTTTATTCTTGCTTAATTCAGTTCTATTCCAAGATTTCCAAAAAAAAAAAGTCAAAGAAAGTCAACCAAGAATCTAGCTTAAAGTGGTGATTTCCTAGTGTAAAACACCAAAACAGCCAGTTTAAGGGGTGTTTGGATCAGCAGCTTAAATGGGTCAAACGGGTCAGCACTGTTCACATGCCATTTGGTAAGTTTTAATCTTGATTAAGTTTAGCCTATTTAAGTTGTTAGTAGGAGTAAGTAGCCTGTTTTTAGAGATTTATAGAATTTAAATTCATTTAGTGCATTGATGAAGGCTGCACTGTTCTAATAAGCTTGGTATAAGCTTATGCTTAAGAAGCCCTAATTATTGGTATTTCAAGGATCCATTTAGTCTAGAATGAGTAGTGATATAGTCCCTTAAGGCCTTGGTTAATGATTAGCCAAAATCAGTCCAAGTTAGATAATAGCATACTTCAATTCTCAGTTTTTCCAATTTGCAGCCCATTTTGTGGATTTTTAATTTGTTCAATTTCAGTTGTTATAAGCTGAATTTTTGCACAGATATATTTGGCTGGCTTATCTAGCTATTACTATTTTTTTTAGATTTTTAAGATTTTATTTGGAGTGCTTTTTCATGGCTTAAAAACCCACTATTTTCCCTTGCACCATGGCTTGTATCAGCAGACTCTATTGCTTAATATTGTTCAATCAGTGCTTAATTGCTTTGGATTATTGCTTATTCTTAGATTATTGGTTAACTTAGATTGTGATTAATTAGAATCAGCTTTTTCAATTTTAACTTAGCTTAAAATTAGCTTAATCAGCCATTTCACTCCAAGCCTTAGCTTATTCCCTCAAAAAGTCCACTGATCAGCCCTTGTGGCTTATTTCTGGGCTATTTGTAGCTTTTCAATAAAAGTCATAGTTATAAGAAATGCTTATCTTAATGTGCTTATCAAGTTTGTAAAGAAAAAAGGAAAAAAAATAGATTAGCAAAAAGGCTGAGGCAGGATTCGAACCTTAGACCTCAGCCTACCCAAGCCTCAACACAACACACAATCACCAACTGCCCTAGGGTCTTTCTCTGGGTATAACTTGCACAATTTAATCCTTAACCTCTCTTTTCAGTTTTGCTTATTTGCTCATTTTAGCTTAATAACTGTTGATCCACATAAGCAGTTATCCCCATTTTATTTTTCCTAGATTTAGTTCATCAATTAGGACTTTCCTGTGTTTTTTCATAATTTTCTATTTCCATTTAGTATTTTTAATTCATTTTTATTTTAAATTTAGTTTTTAATTCGTATTTAATTAAATATTAATCAGAAAAATATAATTCTTTTTTTTTTTTTTTAATTTTCTTTTATTAATTAGAACTTAGGAAAATTATTTTGACATTTCTAGGATTAGAATTCCATCGTTTTGACGTTTAGGATCGGGTTTTCCCGGTTTAAACGCGTGTTTTAGTTTTCTTTACGTTTTTAGCTACACATTCTTTAGATTATCGATTTCCTTGATTATTAAAGTCTTTTTTAGTTTATGTTCACATATCTTAGCTTAGAAATCCAAAATCTCATTATTTTTACTATTCACAACACACAATCACGATCCGAATCACAAATTCCATTCAAACCTTCGTTGGAGAAAACGACCCGGAGTTACACATACTTCACTTGTGAATCCTTGGAAAAAAATACGTGTTGATTCCTTCGAATCAAATTTTTGGCGCCGCTGCCGGGGAAGGCTTGAAGTGAATTTTCAATTCTCGTTTGTCGATGCGTGTTTTAAAGACCCTTCACTCGAGAAGTTATCGTTTTCTCTCGTAAATAATTTCTTATAAAAGCCCAAAAAGATTTGCATTTAATTCTTTTTATGTCTTCATCTTGCCATCATGGTTGTGAATGGTGTGGTGGACCTCCAAATGGTGGAAATTGCCCCGGTTGTAGCATTGTAAATTCGGGAAACGGGTTTGTCGATGACCAAAATCCCTACAATGAAACAACCAATTTCCTTAACCAACCTCCACACCATGAGATGGAAACATATTCTTTTGAATATTGTGGAAGTTTTCCTCATCCGGAATTTGATTGTCGAACGGGAGACATGCTTGTCTATGAGCACGACCCTTATAACAATCAGACATCATCCGGATTTGACCAACATTCACAAGACACAGCCCCTCATCACCCTTTTCAAAGCGAGTTAACTAGAGCTGAATTGATTACTAAAATGATTATTGCTCAAAATCAACTCAACATGAACTTTCAAGTTGAAATAAAAGGTCTTAGGGAGATGATTCTTAGAAAACAAGATCCTCCCATTGACTTATTATACTCAGAAGAGAGTGATGAGGAGGAAGAAGAGAACTCAGAGATCCATCCACTTGTTGAAAACCCTTCAGATACCTTTTTAATGGGGGACAAGGAAGTCGAAATCAATCCTCTTAAGGAAATTGATGACCTTGTTCCAATCCCAATGGTATCCGAGGAACCTTGCGATCTTCCAGATTCTACTTCCCACACATTCGATATGACTATCACAAATCCTTTATTTGATTTTGATTCTGAATTTACTCTAATCTCAGATAATCAAATCTTTGAAAGTGTTGAGTCAGATACGGAGACAATAATGGACGAGGTGCAAATTTCTAGCATACAAAGTACAGCACATGTCCCACCTCCGTATATCCTTCCAGAGCCCAAGCTCAAAGACGTTCTTCATAAAAGTGATTCTCTTCTTGAGGAGTTCGCCGATGAACTCGCTCACATTGATCCTATCCCATCGGGGGATGATGATAAAAACTTCGATTTGGAGTCAGATCTGAGAGAATTGGAATTTTTGATAAGTCATGATCCGTCTACTAATTGTGCCTCTCGTCTGGGGGAGTTCGCCGATGAACTCTCTCACATCATATCTCCGCCAGAGTATTATTACTCTAAGGACTCGGAGGGAGACGTGATCTATAGTGAGCAGTTGCTTATTAAAGACACAATCCCGAACCTCCATCCTGAGGTGCTTTTAGATCATGGCTTTAAAAGCTTAAATGACAAATCTGATAATGATGACGATTATATCATAATTGTTATCGGGATCTTTCTACCTTTCTTCACATATAAGGTAGCTTGTCCTTTCCTTCACTCGTTCGGGAGTGAAGACACCATTTTTGACCCCGGCATCTCAATTTATCATTCTTTTGAGCCGGATGTATTTCATCGGAGTGGAACTTTCAAGAACTTCAATGTTTATCCAAACATTTCGAATGAAAGTCCGATGGAGATTTTCTCTTCCACATGCTTCCCTATGGACCAATGAATTCGGGGTCGAGTCAAGCTAGTGACTCGGTTAACAAAAACATTAGCATTTCATGGGTGACAACCCATGTTTCTGACTTCTTTCTATTTTCTGACACTAAGTGTGGGGGAATTCCTCTACTGTGCTTTGTTTTGTGTGTTGTTTGCTCTTGTTTGCAGGTTTCCCTTAGATCGTGATGATTGATGCGCCTGTTTTCAATCCAGCCGCCCAATATCCGATCTTTTTGCTAACGATTATCTAGGGATATCTTTTTAATCCTGTTTGTGAAAATAGAGAATTCTTTCACACACTTGGCTATTAGTATTACCTTTTTACGTTCTAAGTGTCGGCATAATAGCCGGTACTTTGAATATTGAGGGCAATATTCAATTCTAAGTGTGGGGGGAATTCTCGCGAATTTTGTCACTTATGTACCTTCTAGTGCCCTAGTACCCCCGTTTTGGCCAGAATTTTAAATTTTTTTTCGTTTTTAAAATAAAAAATTGCATGAAAAAGAAGTGCTTTGCACCAAAAAAAAGAAAGAAAAAAAGTGTTTAGTCCTGATTAGGTTAGAACATAGGGAATCCCGACTCTGCCAGAGTGTTGATCTGGCTGCTTCCTTAACGATTAGACTAAGGTTTTACGATTTGTGCAAATGAAAATGCTAAGCGTAGAGTAGTTGGTTCTCTTTAGAGCTTATACAAGTAATCTATGACTTTTTCTCCCAGAAGCTCTTAATCTGACTAAAGTACGTGCTGTTTTCAAACGTTTGAACGTTAAAATCATGTTGTTATGCAAAACAAATTTTTATACAATGTTGATATAGAGTCCGAGTTCAACTTTTTATTTTAATTTTTGAGAAAGCATATATATAATTAAAAAAAAAAAAAAAAAAAAAAAAAAAAAAAGTGAAAAAATGAAAAAGAAAAAAAATAATAAGAAAATGGAATGATATTGCAAAATAAGAAAATGGAATGATATTGCAAAATGCAATAAGTTTTGATGTTGCAAAAATAAAGAAGTATGTGTTGTATACATGTAGGAAAATGGCTTTCTCTTAAGTTTAAATCGGAAGTTGAACTTGGATTCGTCAATTTTGTCATAAAGGTTAAACGGTAATTTAGTAGATTATTGATTTCAAAGACCCCGAAAGGTCCGGTACTATTCTCTGTGAGGTGTCAAAAGCCTGGTCACCTAAAACCAACTGGTTTAGGATGTGCCGAGAAGAAAGCCGTTACATGGAGTGATCTCACCTTTGAGTCTCTAATCTCTAAATGATCGTTTGATTGCTATTTATTTAAGTATTTAATACTAGCTTAGTGGGAATATCCAAAATCTTTGAAATCGAAATTCCACTGATTCCGGTACTATTCTCTGTGGGGTGTCAAAAGCCTGGTCACCTAAAACCAACTGGTTTGGGATGTGCCGAGAAGAAAGCCGCTACATGGAAAAGGCCCTTTTCGATCCTTAGATTTTCGAGGTTCCCGGTAAAATAGTATTTGACTTAAACAAGTAACAACCATAATAAATGTTGATTTTTGCGGTCAAAATTTTGAAAATGAGCACAGTCACCTAACTTGAATAAATTGTGGGAGTGAAAAGTTAAGTTTCGGCTTACATAGATTATTAGTATAAGTAGTGTTAGCATTTTACAAAAACATTTGCACATTGAGTTTAAGCTTAGTTGGGAGTATAAGAAAGGAGGATGACGATTACAATTCCCTGGAGACACCCATTTTGTGTGAATCCCGTTCCATGATACCATTTTTAGGAAATCAAGCATGTTATCTATTTTTGTTTTAGTTTAAATTTCTCGCATTTAATAAAAAATCGAAACGGGTATGCTTAGTATTCTTTTGATCCTTTCATTACTTTATATGATCGGATTGCTAGGGACTAGCAATTGATAGTGTGGGGGGATGATGAGTGCCTATTTACTCATCATTTTATACCCATATAAGACACAAAAATGACCAAAAACACCCAAATAGACCAATTATTGTTGCAAATATTCGTGGTTTGTGTTTTTATGTGTTTCAGGTACAAAAGGATTGAAAACGAGGCAAAAAGGGTCAAACCGAGCACGAGATTGGAAAGAGTTCAAAAGCCGAGGCCGGGGAAGAAATTTACCAAAGTGGATCATAATTATGCTCAATTTATCAAGATTGGTCCTTGGAAGTATTTTTCAGAATTGACATAAATGGTCCCTTAATTTTCAAATTTGGCAAAAGTGATCCCTAAACTTTAACCTAATTCTAATCCTTAAACCTAAACCTTAACCCTTTTACCCTAAACTAAAACCTAATCCAATCTAATCCTATCACCAGCCCAACACACAAACCAAAACCCAATCCTTATAAACCCGTCCAACCCAACCATACCCTTTTATTTAGCTAAAACCAGGTCAACACACAGTCAGCCCTTCTTCTTTCCCGCTTTCTCTATTCCCCAGACAACCATGTCTCCCATGCTTCCCAGACAAGACAACAATGTCCCCTTACTTTCTCTGCTACACTCCATCTCCCCCCCCTTCTAGCTCCAGACAAGTACATCTTCACGTAATGCAATGCTTCGCTGGAAATCCACTTAGCCCAATTTTCCTGCCAAAATGGTAAATCAAGGGCTGAGATTAATCCATGTAAATCCAAGGGATGGAAAGTGTTTAGAGATGAAGATATTGAAGATCCCAGCTTATTTTTAGTATAAATAGGACTTTTTGTAAGCCTTTAAAGGCATATAGTTTTTAGTAATAGTCGTATTTTTAGTTAAAATGCTTAATTAGTATAAATTGAAGTCTTCTGTATCAATTCAAGTTTGTTTAAGTTCATTTATCTTTAAATTACTCAGCATTGTACTATTTTCCTAAGTTAATGATATTTCAAGTTTTTAAAGTCCTCTGTCAATCCGAATTAAGTTAAATTGGTATTGAAAAAGCTTGATTACAGTTTATATAAGCTCATATAAGCTTATTATAGCTTCTTGTGAGTTTATTCTTGCTTAATTCAGTTCTATTCCAAGATTTCCAAAAAAAAAAAGTCAAAGAAAGTCAACCAAGAATCTAGCTTAAAGTGGTGATTTCCTAGTGTAAAACACCAAAACAGCCAGTTTAAGGGGTGTTTGGATCAGCAGCTTAAATGGGTCAAACGGGTCAGCACTGTTCACATGCCATTTGGTAAGTTTTAATCTTGATTAAGTTTAGCCTATTTAAGTTGTTAGTAGGAGTAATTAGCCTGTTTTTAGAGATTTATAGAATTTAAATTCATTTAGTGCATTGATGAAGGCTGCACTGTTCTAATAAGCTTGGTATAAGCTTATGCTTAAGAAGCCCTAATTATTGGTATTTCTAGGATCCATTTAGTCTAGAATGAGTAGTGATATAGTCCCTTAAGGCCTTGGTTAATGATTAGCCAAAATCAGTCCAAGTTAGATAATAGCAGACTTCAATTCTCAGTTTTTCCAATTTGCAGCCCATTTTGTGGATTTTTAATTTGTTCAATTTCAGTTGTTATAAGCTGAATTTTTGCACAGATATATTTGGCTGGCTTATCTAGCTATTACTATTTTTTTTAGATTTTTAAGATTTTATTTGGAGTGCTTTTTCATGGCTTAAAAACCCACTATTTTCCCTTGCACCATGGCTTGTATCAGCAGACTCTATTGCTTAATATTGTTCAATCAGTGCTTAATTGCTTTGGATTATTGCTTATTCTTAGATTATTGGTTAACTTAGATTGTGATTAATTAGAATCAGCTTTTTCAGTTTTAACTTAGCTTAAAATTAGCTTAATCAGCCATTTCACTCCAAGCCTTAGCTTATTCCCTCAAAAAGTCCACTGATCAGCCCTTGTGGCTTATTTCTGGGCTATTTGTAGCTTTTCAATAAAATTCATAGTTATAAGAAATGCTTATCTTAATGTGCTTATCAAGTTTGTAAAGAAAAAAGGAAAAAAAATAGATTAGCAAATAGGCTGAGGCAGGATTCGAACCTTAGACCTCAGCCTACCCATGCCTCAACACAACACACAATCACCAACTGCCCTAGGGTCTTTCTCTGGGTATAACTTGCACAATTTAATCCTTAACCTCTCTTTTTAGTTTTGCTTATTTGCTCATTTTAGCTTAATAACTGCTTATCCACATAAGCAGTTATCCCCATTTTATTTTTCCTAGATTTAGTTCATCAATTAGGACTTTCTTGTATTTTTTTCATAATTTTCCATTTCCATTTAGTATTTTTAATTCATTTTTCTTTTAAATTAAGTTTTTAATTCGTATTTAATTAAATATTAATCAGAAAAATATAATTCTTTTTTTTTTTAATTTTATTTTATTAATTAGAACTTAGGAAAATTATTTTGACATTTCTAGGATTAGAATTCCATCATTTTGACGTTTAGGCTCGGGTTTTCCCGGTTTAAACGCGTGTTTTAGTTTTCTTTACGTTTTTAGCTACGCATTCTTTAGATTATCAATTTCCTTGATTATTAAAGTCGTTTTTAGTTTATGTTCACATATCTTAGCTTAGAAATCCAAAATCTCATTATTTTTACTATTCACGACACGCAATCACGATCCGAATCACAAATTCCATTCAAACCTTCGTTGGGGATAACGACCCGGAGTTACACATACTTCACTTGTGAATCCTTGGAAAAAAATAAGTGTTGATTCCTTCGAATCAAATTTTTGGCGCCGCTGCCGGGGAAGGCTTGAAGTGAATTTTCAATTCTCGTTTGTCGATGCGTGTTTTGAAGACCCTTCTCTCGAGAAGTTATCGTTTTCTCTCGTAAATATTTTCTTATAAAAGTCCAAAAAGATTTGCATTTAATTCTTTTTATGTCTTCATCTTGTCATCATGGTTGTGAATGGTGTGGGGGACCTCCAAATGGTGGAAATTGCCCCGGTTGTAGCATTGTAAATTCGGGAAACGGGTTTGTCGATGACCAAAATCCCTACAATGAAACAACCAATTTCCTTAACCAACCTCCACACCATGAGATGGAAACATATTCTTTTGAATATTGTGGAAGTTTTCCTCATCCGGAATTTGATTGTCGAACGGGAGACATGCTTGTCTATGAGCACGACCCTTATAACAATCAGACATCATCCGGATTTGACCAACATTCACAAGACACAGTCTCTCATCAGCCTCTTCAAAGCGAGTTAACTAGAGCTGAATTGATTACTAAAATGATTATTGCTCAAAATCAACTCAAAATGAACTTTCAAGTTGAAATAAAAGGTCTTAGGGAGATGATTCTTAGAAAACAAGATCCTCCCATTGACTTATTATACTCAGAAGAGAGTGATGAGGAGGAAGAAGAGAACTCAGAGATCCATCCACTTGTTGAAAACCCTTCAGATACCTTTTTAATGGGGGACAAGTGTTACACCCGTATCCCGATAAGGTACTAGTTATGTAAATATTATGTATTGTATATTATGAGTCTTGTGTTAGGAGTTAGCTAAATAAATTATGTGAGGGCATATTTGTAGCAACCGCGAAATTTCCAGGTCCTTACTTAACATTTAAAGCTCAAAATAATTTATTTTAGAAGTTACATATTCCCCTTGCGTATAACTGGTAACTAAACTGCACGAATTGAGAGAATGATACCACACGCGTACCGACGCTAGATTAGTAATGGTTCAAATTTTTAATTCATATTCGGAGTCAATAAAATTCACTCTGTTTCAATTAATAGAAACGTCCCCTGAATTATATTTTTCGTACTCACGACAAACCCGAAAATCTCAGCAAAACACGGGATACACTTAAACCTATTAATTTAACACCTACCTTTATTTAAAAACCTAACACTAACTTTTAATTAAATCTACCTTTACCTTTTTATTATATTTATACAAAAAATAAAAATAAATTAAAACACTCTTATCCTCATAAAACCCACTTCTTCTGCTCCTCTCTCTCTCTCCTTCTGCTACGCTGCTTCTTCCCCACCATCTAAAAACCAGGCCTGGCCTAAACAATGACCACGAAACAACAAAAATCGTCCCTAGCATCGCAGACCTGATCCCCTTTGTCTAACCCTCGAAGTCAACTAATCAAACAAGATAAAGATGGAAGAGTGAGGACGATTCTTGCTTCAAATGGCTAAACCCCATCTGAATATGAAGAAAGATGATTAGCTCTTATCGTTTTTATTCCCTTCTTATCCCCCCGATCGGTCCACAGGCAACCACATCTCAAAGACTTCACTCAAATCGAAGGGTTATTGTGGAGGGTTGCTTGCTTGGTTTCGGATTCGGATTCCTCTTGATTTCCTTGGCTCTTCTCACTGCTCGTAACTAGTGTAAAGGTTTAAATCTTTTATCATCTTTAAATCTTGAACTGATGTTGTTGATAATTATTCGAATAGATGTATTTCTTTTCTTTCTTGATTTATGTTATAATATGGTGATGTGTTGTTATGTTAATGCCGTATGGTGTGGTTAAACTTGAAAACCAAAAATCTAAAACTCAAATCGAAACTAGTATTGGCTCTAAGAATGGAAGTGTATGTTGTAAAAATGTGGCGTTCGAATTTTAGTTATTTTCTTTTGGTCGGATTATAAGCACTTTGGAGCTAGGATAAAAGAAAAATGTGTGTTTGCGTTATACTTGATTTGTTGTGTTCATATTCGAAGTATGTATGCTCGGAAGGTTTTTGAACTTAGGTTCGAATAGAGTTGTACCGATGCTCAAAAATCTGTGCTTGTGTTTGAGTTTTGATTTGGCTTAAGCTTGAATTGGTTGGTATTTAGACTCAAATTCGGTTGTGTTTGTACTGGTGTTCCACTCTTGCGGGTGTTTTGTGTTGCCTTTGAACTCGGATTGAATTGTGTTGTGTTTGTTCCGGTATTCGGTTTTGCTTATCTTCATACTCGAATCGTGGCTTAAGTTTGCGGATTATAGGCCATTTTGGTATAACATGTAACCGGTGGGAGTGTTAGTCTTGCTTGTTTTCTTTTTAGGTCGACTGTCTTGGTGTTGGATCCAAGAGAACACACCCACGAAGGGTGTGTTGGGTGGGTGTCGCGAATTCAAGTATAACGAGTAGTCGTGTGTTGCGTATAACACCCACAAAGGGTGTTTGTTTGCTCCGTCAAAAAGGATTCCCAAGAACCTTCTAAATGAGAACACCATTTTTCGAAAATGAGAGTCAAGTTCCCCATGAAACCATGTCACTCGTACCGGTTTAAACTATCATGAGTCGTGTTCTATTCGAGTCCGAAAAGAAGCTCATAACCCGCGTTAAAATTTGCTTTAGTCTCAAATGTATTACTGGAAATTGTTCTATGAAACTGAATTTAGTTCCCACTTTGGGCCAAGCCTTAACCAAACACCTCTTTATCTTATCCTGGCGTTGCTAGTTTACTTTGGTTGTTCACTAAATTAGGTTTTTGGTTGGGCCGCAGCCCACCAAATAGCCTGCCATATTTCAATCTTTCTTTTATCTTCCAAAGCAGCCCAAACCCACTAGTTAAAAGTGTAAGATCTGTCAATCATTTATAGCCCACTCGAGTCAAATAAAAATTGGGCCACAGCCCACTCTCGACACGAGATTGTGTTATGTACTCGGTTCATATAAAAGCCGTCGTCACAAATCATCAAATTAATATAACACGACCGTTTCACATTTTATACTCCACTACCCTCTTATCGGTTGTTACACTACGAGAAATCTCGCAATATATATTCATAAATCTCAAACAACGCAACATATATAAGTAAAATTGGCATAATGTTTTATATAAATAATCAAGGTGATTTTTTTCTCTCTATTCAAACGACTAGAAAGTCTTTATGTATTCAACAACTATAAAAACTAAGACTAGCCATGTAAAAATTTAAAATCGTTCATTTACTCGAGTACGTATAAAATTTGGAATGTTTTATCAAAACTCATAATAGATTTTTAAATTATGAAATGATTGTTTTAACGTAAATCTTATAACATTTGTTAACACAAGGATTATCTATTATCAAAACAATTCTTTTATAAATGCTAAATATACATAGACATATATATACACACACACACCGTCTCCTCTATTTTCTCATACTTATGCGTACTTTGTAATATATGTACTCATCAGACTATAACGTTTTTCCACATGCCGTTAACGTCTTATATTTGATATTACTTTTTCCGTACATAGTCTTTTAGACACCGTCAAACTGGAGACTTATTTGTCCTGATGTACACTGAAGCACTTCCAAGAGCCAATACTTTCAAATGATTTAGAAAACTGTTTTAAACTTAAATGCTGCCACACCAGTAACAATAACATAAAATCTTTAAATCTTTTAGATTTCACTAAATTTCATAAATTCCTAAACTCAATCCGTGAACTAAATCATGCCTTACTAATCTAGGTCGCGTGTTGGTGCCGAACACTATCTGAATTGTTGTGTTATCTGACTGCTATTTACCAAGGTGAGTTCTCGTAGCCCCATTTTCATTATGTTTTCCTTGGGGGAAAATGGTACTCAAATGACATTTTAACTGTTTTTCATGCTGTGATTATACTGTTTTCATGATTTTGGACATTATGTGTGTTGATACAATTATGTGCTACAATTTGTTTGACTGTGTGTACATTGATGCGCAACTGTTAACTCTTTCGAGAGCCGAAACAATTGATAGATCTATCGGGGTAGCTCCCCTCTGTGTGTACTGTTTGTGGTTCCAACATTGTGACAGGTTCAGTTGGCGCGACATTATTTGGTTTCGACATTGTTTGGTTTCGACATGTGCTTATAATTGTTTATCATGCTCACTTTTGTCCTACACTATGACATCACAGCTCAGCGGTTTCACTTTTAAACCTACGAGCTCACCAACATTATGTTGACGTTTTCGAGTACCATTTTCAGGTGTTATTGAAGCTGCTTAGAAGGTTTAGTATTGACTGGCTTAGCAAGACTTAAGACAAGACCCTCCCGGGTTATATCTCGTGGAGTTGCATTTGGATATTCCCTAGTGATGTTGTTTAACTTTGACACTTATGCATATCTTGGATGTTGTACTTATCCCGGTTGTGGGAGTTTGTGACTATTATCTATTGTATGTTATGCACGTAGTGTTTCTCTGTTGTGACACCTTGTGTTCTTAACTATGAAGTCATACCCCGTAAATGTCATTCCGCTGCGCCATTTTTGGGGTTAGCTAAATAAATTATGTGACAATATTAGAAAGAATAGAACTAGAAGGGCTAAGATTGCCAATTGGGCAAAGTTTAGTTATTAAATATCTATGCCTAGCAAACTTGAGAAAAATCCAGGACTTTCTTTTGGTCTCTTGTGAAGACCGGTTATAAGAGGAAGAAAAGGAGGGAACTCCATTGTCATTTTCAAGCTATCTTGATCATCTTCAAGTGATTCCAAGACACTAGGAAGTCTTAATTTGCATTTCCCATCCCAAGTAAGTGCTTTCCCTAAAATTATAAATTAGGGTTCTTGATATGAGAATTAGTATAGAGGTTATGGATTGATGGTATATCATGGTAATGTTGAAATTAGCCCTAATTTGAGATGAATGTGATATAGGAAGCAAATAGGAAGTGGGAAGCCATTGCTAGTAAAGTGGTATTGGAGAATCAAGGTAAGTACATTGGTTATAACATGTCTTTGTTAGCTTTATCATATTTTGGTATGATAATGGTTTATGTGTTAGTTTTATCATGTTTGTTTACATGATAATGTGAAGGATAGGGTATAGGGTGCGTTAGCTAGTATGGATCCATCACTAGATTTAGTTTAGTTAGTCGTTGGGCTAACTATGGGAAGAAGTTCAACCTTATGGGTTGATTGTGTTAAGGTCGACTATGTCGGCGTGAGGTAAGTGCCCCTATATCGCTAGCTTAACTAGTGGTTAGACTAGTTATGGTTATGTTATGATTTTATATCATACATTGTTAGCTTGTTATTGCCATGTACTTACTAAGCGTTTCGCTTACGTGTTTAGTTGTGATGTTTTTCTTTATAGGTACCGAAGGATCTAGCAAAGGTAAAGAAAAGATTTAAGTGATTATGTAGTAGAAGTTCATACTAGAAGAAGTTGTAGTAGAAGACCGTTCTTTTGGACCAAGCATATTGAAGTTGGAAGCCCCCGACGTGTCTTTTCGTGTTTTGGGTATATTTCCTTTCATATGGTCATTTTGTCATTTAGCGGTCTTGTCGTCGTTCATGATCATTGTTTAAGTTGGGTCGTTGGACAAGTTTATGTAAATGTCAAGAAGTCCTTTGTTATGTGAATATGGTAGTAATTAGAAGGGTGTTTGGCATTTAGCCAAACTCACCCATTTTGGGAAGTTACGGGTCAAGACTTTGTACTAACAACTTTGCAATATATTAGAAATGTCAAGTCATGAATGAGTTTAAAGGGTTATGTAGTGAATAAGGGTTATGGGTAAAAAGTGTGTAGTTGAAATGGTATTTAAGGGGGTGTTTGGTATAAACGGGTTCTCACCCATTTTGGAAGGCTACGGGTCAAAATCTTCTAGTAACAACTTTGTAAGATATTAGGAATGTCAAGTTATGTATGTGTTATAATGGTCATGTTGTGGTTAAGTGTTATGGGTGATTTGGTGTCAAAATATTGGGTGTTTTGCTGTCAAAAACTGCAGTTTTGTTCTTGATGACCACCTTGACGCCGTCACCCTTTAAACACCAAAAATTCTCTGGCCTATCAAGGCTTAACAGTTTTGTTCATGATGGCCTTCTTGACGGCGTCCCCTTTTAATTGTCCAAAAACTTTCTGGCCCGTCAAGGTCTGACGGCGTCACCATTTTTCTGACGGCGTCACGTTTATCAGGGCAGTTTTCGAAAAATCATATCTTTTAATCCGTAAGTCGAAATGGGTCGTATGACCTATCGTTTTGAAGCTATTTGAGTCTACTTTCATCTAAAAATAGCCTCAATGGCTGAATGTGTACTGATTTTTGTCAGCTCGTAAAAGAGTAACCGGATGTCGGTTTCTGGGTGTGTTTTTGCGAGAAATTTTCACGTTTTTGGTCGTTTTTGGTCACGGGGCGTTACAACTTGGTATCAGAGCTTCGGTCTAAGAGATTTAGGATTTCCCCTTAGGATTTCCTAGACTTAGGCCTTGTGTAGACGCGGCTAGTATCGGTGTTTGTTATTTGTGTATTGTTTGGGTGATTTCGAGAACACATATGTTAAGTATTTTTATGACTACGCCTGGCCACCGTAGTGATAAAAATATGATACATATGTGAGATTGAAATCATTTAGGCTATACATGGATGATAAACTCTAGGGTGGTTAGTATGAGAATGGATATGTTATTCATGTATTGACTATGTATATGACTTTGCTTAATAATGTGAATTGCTAAATTTCAGTATAGTAGAAAAGATGGCGACGATTCAGAATAAGGAGGTGTTGAGAGCGACCTTTTCCCGCCATGATAGTGATGAACATAATGATGGACCTTCTAATAGTAACACGTCAATGTCAATGCCGGAAAACCTTAATCCTAGAAGTGTTATGAGAGTTGAGTTGAAAGAATTGGATACTTTGGTAGCGGATAAAGTGGAAAGGGCCATCGAGAAGGCTATGCCCTTTTATGTTAGCAAAACCACTGAGAACTTGCGAAAGATACTTCAGGAGGAGAATGAGAAACTCAAGAATAGTGGGGAGTTAGTGAGTGATTCAAATGCTAGACCCAGAGTAGGAAAGGGAGAAATCTACTTATCGTGACTTCACTGCTTGTGCTCCACCTACATTCGCGGGATCTCTTGATCCGTTAGAGAGCTCTAGATGGATTACCGATATATAAGGGGCTTTTCGTGCGAGTCGTTGTGTAGGAGAGGATAAGGTGAACTTTGCTACTAATTACCTTCGTGAGCGAGCTAAAATATGGTGGGAGGGCAAGGCAAATGAGAAGAGTAGTGCTTGGAGAGAGTCGCGCATGTGGGATCAATTCAAGGAGATGTTCATGAAAGAGTATGCTTCTGTGGAGGAAATTGATAAAATAAGAGAAGTTTTTCATAACCTTGTGCAAATTGATGAATCGGTGAATGAGTTGTGGGGAAAGTTTTGTGATATGGTGCAATATTGCCCGGAGTATCTCGACAATGAAAAGCTTAAGGTTGATAAATTTCAGAGGATGCTCAAAGATGAAATTCGTAATATAGTATCGCCTTTCAAGGGTACCACCATGGATGATCTTCTAAGCAGAGCGCGTAATCAGGAAGCGGATTTGGATAGGATGAAGGATAAGGAAAAGAAGGAGATGAAAAGAAAGCTAGAACAACCGACAACACTTGGTAAGCGGGGCAAATTTGATGCCACAAAGAAGGACAATACGGGAAAGTTTCCATCTCCGTGTAGTAGGTGCGGAAAGAACCATGTGGGAGAATGTAAGTCCGGAATGAAGGGGTGTTTTAAATGCGGGGATCCTAGTCATATTAGGAAGAATTGCCCTAAGCTTTTGGTGATATGTTATGGGTGCAATGAAGAAGGACATAAGGTAAACGAATGTCCTAAAGCTAATCTTAAGCAAGCGAAGTCGTTTAACTGGATCGAGGGAGAAAAGGTTGATGTTCCAAAACCTCAAGCTTGTGTTTACCCGATGAGTGCCAAAGAAGCAAAGTTAGATTCCGATGTTGTCTCAGGTATAATCCTCGTTAATTCCAACCCGCTTGTGTTTTGTATGTTTAAGGCATAAGTGTGTCCTTAGTATTTTATAGTTTTAGTAAGGAATTGTCCACTTCCCTAGATGAATTTTCGACTCCCGTAGAAGTTGAAATTGTCGATAGTAAAGTTGTTATAGTGTCTAGCGTGTATCGTAATGTAGAGATAGAGATCGATGAGAGTGTTTTTTAAGATTGATCTATTTCTCATAATGCTAGAAAAGTATCGACGATGTTCCGATTGTAAATGAATTCCGTGATGTATTCCCGGAAGATTTGCCGGGTATTCCTCCCGATAGACAAGTTGAGTTCCGTATTGATCTTGTTCCGGGTGCGACTCCTATTGCCAAAACTCCTTATCGTCTTGCTCCGTCCGAAATGAAGGAGTTAATGAGTCAACTCCAAGAGTTACTTGACAAGGGTTTTATTCGCCCAAGTAGCTCACCATGGGGAGCTCCGATTTTGTTCGTTAAAAAGAAAGACGGTAGTATGCGGATGTGCATTGATTACCGTGAATTGAACAAAGTCACGGTGAAAAATGTATACCCATTGCCAAGAATAGATGATCTATTTGATCAGCTTCAAGGTGCGAAGTGGTTTTCAAAGATTGATCTCCGTTCGGGTTATCATCAACTGAAGGTTCGAGAGGAGGATATTCCTAAGACAGCCTTTAGGACCCGATATGGACATTACGAGTTTACAGTTATGCCTTTTGGTCTCACGAACGCTCCTGCGGTTTTCATGGATCTCATGAACCGTGTATGTAGACCGATGTTGGATAAATTCGTTATGGTGTTCATCGATGATATTCTTATCTATTCTAAGAGTAAGGAAGAACATGAGCTACACCTTCGAGAAATTCTTGAAACGTTGAGAAAAGAAAGATTGTACGCTAAATTCTCGAAATGTGAATTTTGGTTGCAAGAAGTTCAGTTCCTTGGTCATGTTATTAATCCCGATGGTATTAAAGTTGATCCGTCAAAAGTCGAAGCCGTGATGAATTGACAACCCATGTTTCTGACTTCTTTCTATTTTCTGACACTAAGTGTGGGGGAATTCCTCTACTGTGCTTTGTTTTGTGTGTTGTTTGCTCTTGTTTGCAGGTTTCCCTTAGATCGTGATGATTGATGCGCCTGTTTTCAATCCAGCCGCCCAATATCCGATCTTTTTGCTAACGATTATCTAGGGATATCTTTTTAATCCTGTTTGTGAAAATAGAGAATTCTTTCACACACTTGGCTATTAGTATTACCTTTTTACGTTCTAAGTGTCGGCATAATAGCCGGTACTTTGAATATTGAGGGCAATATTCAATTCTAAGTGTGGGGGGGAATTCTCGCGAATTTTGTCACTTATGTACCTTCTAGTGCCCTAGTACCCCCGTTTTGGCCAGAATTTTAAATTTTTTTTCGTTTTTAAAATAAAAAATTGCATGAAAAAGAAGTGCTTTGCACCAAAAAAAAAAAAAAGAAAAAAAGTGTTTAGTCCTGATTAGGTTAGAACATAGGGAATCCCGACTCTGCCAGAGTGTTGATCTGGCTGCTTCCTTAACGATTAGACTAAGGTTTTACGATTTATGCAAATGAAAATGCTAAGCGTAGAGTAGTTGGTTCTCTTTAGAGCTTATACAAGTAATCTATGACTTTTTCTCCTAGAAGCTCTTAATCTGACTAAAGTACGTGCTGTTTTCAAACGTTTGAACGTTAAAATCATGTTGTTATGCAAAACAAATTTTTATACAATGTTGATATAGAGTCCGAGTTCAACTTTTTATTTTAATTTTTGAGAAAGCATATATATATAAAAATAATAATAATAATAATAAAAAAAAAATGAAAAAATGAAAAAAATGAAAAAGAAAAAAAAATAATAAGAAAATGGAATGATATTGCAAAATGCAATAAGTTTTGATGTTGCAAAAATAAAGAAGTATGTGTTGTATAAATGTAGGAAAATGGCTTTCTCTTAAGTTTAAATCGGAAGTTAAACTTGGATTCGTCAATTTTGTCATAAAGGTTAAACGGTAATTTAGTAGATTATTGATTTCAAAGACCCCGAAAGCTCCGGTATTATTCTCTGTGAGGTGTCAAAAGCTTGGTCACCTAAAACCAACTGGTTTGGGATGTGCCGAGAAGAAAGCCGTTACATGGAGTGATCTCACCTTTGAGTCTCTAATCTCTAAATGATCGTTTGATTGCTATTTATTTAAGTATTTAATACTAGCTTAGTGGGAATATCCAAAATCTTTGAAATCGAAATTCCGCTGATTCCGGTACTATTCTCTGTGGGGTGTCAAAAGCCTGGTCACCTAAAACCAACTGGTTTGGAATGTGCCGAGAAGAAAGCCGCTACATGGAAAAGGCCCTTTTCGATCCTTAGATTTTCGAGGTTCCCGGTAAAATAGTATTTGACTTAAACAAGTAACAACCATAATAAATGTTGATTTTTGCGGTCAAAATTTTGAAAATGAGCACAGTCACCTAACTTGAATAAATTGTGGGAGTGAAAAGTTAAGTTTCGGCTTACATAGATTATTAGTATAAGTAGTGTTAGCATTTTACAAAAACATTTGCACATTGAGTTTAAGCTTAGTTGCTCATTTTAGCTTAATAACTGCTTATCCACATAAGCAGTTATCCCCATTTTATTTTTCCTAGATTTAGTTCATCAATTAGGACTTTCCTGTATTTTTTCATAATTTTCCATTTCCATTTAGTATTTTTAATTCATTTTTCTTTTAAATTTAGTTTTTAATTCGTATTTAATTAAATATTAATCAGAAAAATATAATTCTTTTTTTCTTAAATTTTCTTTTATTAATTAGAATTTAGGAAAATTATTTTGACATTTCTAGGATTAGAATTCCATCGTTTTGACGTTTAGGCTCGGGTTTTCCCGGTTTAAACGCGTGTTTTAGTTTTCTTTACGTTTTTAGCTACGCATTCTTTAGATTATCGATTTCCTTGATTATTAAAGTCGTTTTTAGTTTATGTTCACATATCTTAGCTTAGAAATCCAAAATCTCATTATTTTCACTATTCACGACACGCAATCACGATCCAAATCACAAATTCCATTCAAACCTTCGTTGGGGAAAACGACCCGGAGTTACACATACTTCACTTGTGAATCCTTGGAAAAAAATACGCGTTGATTCCTTCGAATCAGTGGAATTTATGCTTAAAAACTTATTATTGATAACTTATTGAATTAGCCTTAATTAATTGTGGTTAACTAGTAAAAACACCAATTTTGGTCAAATGGTACCTTTTTTTTGTGGTCGAATGGTATGTATTTTGACCAAGTTTGAATTTTTAGCTTAATAACTTATTTATAAGTACTTAATTGGTTTAATAAAAATTTGTTACGTAACTAATAAACACTAATAGGAAAAATGGGTTAAGTTAATATTTTGGGCCATGTGGTGATTCGGTGACTGTTGGGCCGAGCCCAATAAGAAACCCAACACCTTTGACTTTTTGACCAAACATGATAACGAACGTGTTAAATTGATTTTTAGAAACGTAACGGTATATATATCGTGACTTAAAAAGGCTAAATGGTTTTTGGCTAAAAATTGGACAATTGGGTTAAAAGGGATTTTCGGCCCAATGAGTATGTCGGGTGACAAGATAAAGAGTTTTGAAATATTTTTCGATCCACTATAAATATTTTTACTTAACGATACGATATATATAAGTTAAAACTATTTTGGACTTGTTTTGGGACGCGTTAGTCTCATAAAAGGTAATAAATGGAATTTTGGCCAAATCTTTATAAATGTTGACTTTTGAAGGTATATTGACTAAACATTAACTTTGTATCGAAATCTATTATTAATAAGTAAACGTGACGATAACAATATTTATAACGATAAATATACTTACAACGACTAAAATATATATTACGGACAAATTTTACACATATAGTTAACGAAGCGAGTAATTCGAGGAAATTGCAACACATAAGAAAATGGAAACGTTTGAATAAACGAATGGGTCATGCCCAATTTTCCTAAAATTCCAACACTTAGAGTATTTTTTATAAGAATACTTACACTTGTTTAATTTTCTAAATACTTAACATTTATTTCAAATCTCTTATAATTAAAATTATATTATAAATAATAAATAATATTTATAATATAATATTCCTCCACTAACACTATTATTTTATTAATTTCTCAAAATCTATTTAATTAATTATAACCCTAATTAATTAAATACATAATTACTACACTTTACCTTATATATATATATATATATATATATATATATATATATATATATATATATATATATATATATATATATATATATATATATATATATATATATATATATATATATATTACTTAAGAAATTTAACGATGAATACTAGCACGGATGTTCCTTCACACGTATTCCCACTGTACACTTTCACCATGAGCCACCACCAAGAGTTACATACGATAAATCATTTTGAAATATACTTTACCACACAGCAAGCAAGAAATACACGAGCACTGGTCACACGTAAACTTTTCAATTTAAGTAAAGACATATAAGACACGAATATTTCGCTAAGACTTACCATACTGATTTAGGTTGCGTGTCGGAGCGGTTGCACTGTTTTGTTGATTGATTAGCAGGTTGCTATTATTTTAAGGTGAGTTTATAGCCCCATATTTTTATACGTTTTGTTTATTAAACCTTGGGGTGAAAAACATGCAAAACTGTTTTCATGGACCAAAAATGGATTTTGTTTTTATACACACTTGTATGCAGAAACCTAAGTTTAGCTGAATCCCATTGCGCCCACTATCATCAATCGTCAATTCCCTCTGGGAAACCGTGTGATATAAATAGATCTATTGGGGATGACACCCCCGTTCGGTTGGCTCGGCATAGTCAATGCGAATGTATACCATATGAAATTAGTCCGAGTGTCTGGGGATTAACACTTGCGGGCACCCTTTATTTGCTAATGCCAGCTTGGCATGCTGCTTTGTCTAGTTCGGTTAGATGAGGCTTAGTGTTTGCATAGCGGGATAGTGTGTTATTGCTGAATTGTTTTCTGAATATTGCTATGGTCCATATGTGCTTAATTATTTTAAACCTACGAACTCACTAGCGTTAGCTGACTTTTAGCATGTTTTTCTCAGGAAACTGAGGTGTGTTTACTAAAGGCAGGGCATGGAATGGTCATAATAATTGATGAAAATGTTTTTATTATTGCGTTAACTCTGAAAATTTAGACCGCTTTGTTAAATGGGCTACATTTTATTTGAAATGAATTTTATGTAAGACAATATGACTTTGGATATGTAATGAATTTTAAAACGGATTTTTAATCCGTTCTCTATATCTTGTGTTGTGATTATCGATTTAGTATCACCCAAGGTGTATGCTTCCGTAATATCTTAATTTTGGGGGTGTTACATCTTGTTCTTGTGATCATTTCAGTTCTATTTTCGTTCATTTGCTAAGGTACAGATATTCTGTCCTTTTTCAGTAAGGGCATCCATTGGTATGGCTATCCGTTATTACTATTGATATTCGTTCTGTTATCTGATTGCTATCCGTTTTGATATTCGATTTGCTATCTCATTCTGATATTCGTTGGTTATCCGTTTGATATGATTCAGTTCAGTATTTGATATGATATGCTTCAGCTCAGTATTTGATATGATTGATTTGATATGATATGCTTCAGTTCAGTATTTGATATGATTGATTTGATACGATTATGATTATGATTGATCTCGTGTTGCCCAACTTCTGTATCTGTATTCCTAGCTATGGAGGTACCATGGCCATGTCATTGAGGCACCGGTGGCATGACACTTTCTATGGAGGTGTGATTGATCTACGGCGTTCCCTTCTGTTCTGTTATGATATTTGTGCACATTGGCCATTATGATATGTGTATATACCTGTCATGAGCAGGTGTATATATATATGATTTGTTTTGCAGGGGGCGTATGGATGCATCCTAGGGAATCTGTATTTGTATCTGGTGATTGGTTGGTGTGTGTTCCTACACCCCCATCACATTTTGGTACATTGGAGTCTGCAGCTCCTTGTACAACTTTGGAATTGACGGTATATGATTTGTGATATGATTGTGATATGATTATTTGGCCTATTCATGTATCATGCTTAGGCGGTTGGGCAATGCACTCCGATCCTATATTGATTGATATTTGTTATGCACTCTGATTCAGTATCTGATTCATATTCGTTTTGTATTCTGTTTCATCTGACATTTTCTCAGCAGGCTCTTTCCCTTTCTTTGATTTGACATAATTTGATCCGTATTCGTTTTGATTATCTTATTATCAGTTATTGTTTATATCTGTCCACTGAGCGTTAGCTCAGCCGCATTTCTTTTCTCTACGGCAGGTAATAAACAGGGATTCTGGGGAAGAGTGTGAGAGTAGAAGCTTAGAAGACCTACCATAGACTATTCTCATATGATGGATTTATTTCTTTTCAAACTTAGTATTTGGATTTTATTTCCTTTGTAGACATTGTTGGATTTCTGTTATGACCTTTGTTGTCATGTGTTTTCATGACTTTGGATTATTTATTTAAGACTTCCGCTTTGCGTTTATGTTCTGATTTGTCACCATAAAAACGGATAAAAACGGATGAAAACGTTTATAAACTTATGAAAACGTATAAAAACAGACGAAAACGTATAAAAATGAATGAAAGTGGATAAAGACGGATAAAAACGTAATAAAACCGGGCGAAAACGTATAAAACAGACAAAAACGCATAAAAATGGATAAAAACGTATGAAAACGGACAAAAACGTATAAAAACGGATGAAAACGGATAAAAAAACATATAAATACGTAAGAAAACCAGACGAAAACTTATAAACCGGGATGAAAACAGACAAAACGCATAAAAAACGGATAAAAACATATGAAAACTTATAAAAACGGATGAAAACGTATAAAGACAGATAAAAAAGTATGAAAACGTAAGAAAACCGGACGAAAACGTATAAAACCGGATGAAAACGTATAAAAACAGACAAAAACGCATAAAAACAAATAAAAATAGATAAAAACGTATGAAAATGGATGAAACGTATAAAGCGGATAAAAACGGATGAAAACGTATAAAAATGGACGAAAACGTATGAAAACTATTATTTATTAATGGCTAAATAAATAATAAAAAGAGTAAATTACACCGTTGGTCCTTATGGTTAGGAAAAGACTGAAATACCCTCGAGTGGATGAGGTATAACGACCGTTAGTGATGCCAGTTAGAGTGAGGGACTAACGATACATAACGTTTCGCAGTTAAGGATGGACGGTGCATTTTTTTCGGTCAAAGGACAAAACTTGTCAGTCAACGCATACCACAAGGACGAATGGTGTAGTTTTTCCTGCCAGTTACATGCCTTATTAAACACTTTATTAGTTTTAGAGTAAACTACACAATTCGTCCTTGTGGTATGCGTTGACCTACAAGTTTCGTCCTTTGACCGAAAAAAATGCACGTCCATCCTTAACTGCGAAACGTTATATATCGTTAGTCCCTCACTCTAACTGGCATCACTAACGGTCGTTATACCTCATCCACTCGAGGGTATTTCAGTCTTTTCCCAACCATAAGGACCAACGGTGTAATTTACTCTTTTTATTATTTATTTAACCATTAATAAATAATAGTTTTCATATGTTTTTATTTGTTTTTGTCCGTTTTTATACGTTTTTATCCGTTTTACACGTTTTCGTCTATTTTCATACGTTTTTATCCATTTTTATTTGTTTTTGTCTGTTTTTATACGTTTTCATCCGGTTTTATACATTTTCGTCCGGTTATCTTACGTTTTCATACTTTTTTATCCGACTTTATACGTTTTCATCCGTTTTTATAAGATTTCATATGTTTTTATCTGTTTTTATGCGTTTTTATCTGTTTCATCCCGGTTTATAAGTTTTCGTCTGGTTTTCTTACGTATTCATACGTTTTTTATTCGTTTTCATCCGTTTTTATACTTTTTTGTCCGTTTTTATCCATTTTTATGCGTTTTTATCTGTTTTATACGTTTTCGTCCGGTTTTCTTACGTTTTTATCCGTCTTTATCCACTTTCATTCGTTTTTATACGTTTTCATAAGTTTATATACGTTTTCATCCATTTTTATATATTTCCTCCGGTTTTCTTACGTTTTCCTACGTTTTTATCCGTCTTTAGCCGCTTTCATCCGTTTTTATACGTTTTTTTTCCGTTTTTATACGTTTTCATACGTTTTTATGCGTTTTTAATACGTTTTTATGCGTTTTTGTCCATTTCAATACGTTTTGTCTGTTTTTATCCGTATTTATCTGTTTTCATTCGTTTTATACGTTTTCGTCCGTTTTTATGCATTTTTGTCTGTTTTTATACGTTTTATCTGTTTTTATACGGTTTTATCCGTTTTATACGTTTTCGTCCGTTTTTATTCTCCTTCGGATGAAAAATTTTACTCTAGATAATATATATATATATATATATATATATATATATATATATATATATATATATATATATATATAAATGTATAAAAATAGACGAAAACGTATAAAAACAGACGAAAACGTATAAAAATAGACGAAAACGTATAAAAACGGACAAAAACGCATAAAAACGGATGAAAACGTATAAAAATGGAACAAAAACAGACAAAAGCATATAAAAACGGATGAAAACATATAAAAACGAACAAAAACGCATAAAAAGGGTAAAAAAACGTATGAAAATGTAAGAAAAGTGGACGAAAGCGTATAAAAACGGAAGAAAACGTGTAGAAATGGACAAAAACGTATAAAAATGGATAAATACCGATAAAAACGCATAAAAACGTATGAAAACGAATAAAAACGTAAGAAAAACGGACGGAAGCGTATAAAATGGATGAAAAGTATAAATACGTACAAAAACGTATAAAAACAAATGAAAACGCATAAAACGTATTAAAAATGGATAAAACATATAAAACCGGACGAAAACGTACAGAAACGGATAAAGACGGATAAAAACGTATGAAAATGTAAGAAAACGGGACGAAAACGTATAAAACAGGATGAAAACGTATAAAAACGGACAAAAACAAATAAAAACGGATAAAAACATACGAAAATGGACGAAAACATATAAAAAACAGATGAAAACGTATAAAAACGGACGAAAACATATAAAAACGAACGAAAACCATTATTTATTACGAGTAATAGTTAAATAAATAATAAAATGAGTAAATTACACCGTTGGTCCTTATGGGTGGGAAAAGACTGAAATACCCTCGAGTGGATGAGGTATAACGACCGTTAGTGATGCCAGTTAGAGTGAGGGACTAACGATACATAACGTTTCACAGTTAAGGATGGACGGTGCATTTTTTTCGATCAAAGAACGAAACTTGTCGGTCAACGCATACCACAAGGACGAATGGTGAATGGTGTAGTTTACTCATATATTTATCATGGTCATATAACGCATGCATCTAGAACATATAAATATTCAACTTAAAATAAGCATTTTCCAATATAAAAAAGTGTCAAATATAGGCAGAAAATAAGCATTTTCCAATATAAAAAAGTGTCAAATATAGGCAGCAACAACTCAACAAGAACAAGTCTTTGTCGTTATTTAAAAAGTATCAAAGCAACCCCATGCATATTTGTTCAGCCACCTTCCTTTGACCAAGTATTCGGTCAGAAAATGTCAAAGTCAAACAAGTGCGTGTGTTAAACATGCTATTATTAATGCATGTTTCTTGCCTTTACTAATTCTCATTCATTCATCATTTTTTTGGTTCTTGATCAAATATAAAATTTATTTTCATTGGTTTATTTGTTGATTCATCTGTGAGTATCATCATCATCTTGTTAAGGTATGAATGAATTATGTTTTAAGCTTTAGATTGATTTATTAAGGGGTTGTTGGACTATAACTGCTTATATGCTTATTGTGTTTTGACACAACAAATGAGTAGTTTTTGGGGTGTTTCATGGTTAGGATTACTTTATCTAAACAGCTTATATGATATATGATTACTTTAAGCAACTTAAAATTGCTTATTCAGATGGACTTATCTGAAAAACCCAACAGCCTGATTAAAAATTGCTTATTCAAATAGACTTATTTCAAAATGCCAACGTAAAATTGCTTATTTACTGATTCTGTTATTTTAAGTCACGTGGCAGAATTGTACCTATATTGTTGTTTTATGCGTTGTTCGTTAGTAATATTAGCCGGCTAACGAATATAATGTTGATTAGTATTTGGTTTGGGCGATCAAAATTGTCTTAGACAGTAGGCTATTTGCTTTGTTAATTCAACCTTACAACTTTTGATAAACAAAAGAAAGAGATTTATCTTTGCGATTGCTTAGAGTTAGTTCTTTAGTTGTTTCCATTCTAGCTCCAAGTTTCTTGATTATCTGCAACATTATTCATGTCAATTTGTTATTTTCAGGTGCTTACTTTTTAGTTTTAGATAAATTGTGTCAGTCTTTGAAAATTTGGAAACTAGTTTAGTTTGATGCCTGTTTGAAGTTAAAGTTTGTAATACAATGTTCTTCAACTACGAAGGTCAAACTTCTACTCGCTAACATTATAGTTATAACATGTTACTCGTATTTTATAATTTTAACACCATTTTATTTTTGCTATTTTAGAAATTGATGTATATTTTGATGAAAGTTAGCATAATTGTATCACTTTATGAAATCAAAAAACAGTTCATCAGCTTTGACTTTCTAAGTCCAAATATCATAACAAATTAACAACCTGTCCGCTATACATAATATTTGTAGTATTTTAGACATATTTGTTATTTGAATGGATTAAGTTAATCTATAAGGTGTGAATCTGTGATGAAGGATCCTATTTTCAGTTTCTCGGTCTCTTACTTATGTAGAGTTTTTCTCTTTGCAGATCAACTACGCGTCTAGAAATGAATTCTTTATGCAGACACATGGATGATGCATCGTCAAATTCTCAACCAGACATTGTTAGCTGCCCTTTTTTGCGTAACATTAATGAGCCAACTAATTTCTCATTTTCTTCATCCGTGCCTATCCCATTGCCGGTAAGTTACCTTTTATGTTTACAAATAAGAACACTAGTTATCAAGAATCAGTTGGCACGTATAAAATAGCCTTTTAGAAAATATACTCATGATTTCATTTTCTTTGTGTAGGTCCAGGGAACCAAGGGTCCTATATTTGAGGATGGTCCCAATTTTGATACGGCGTTTAGGCTTTTCCATGGACAAAATGGTGTAGTTCCGCTTTCTGATCCATCATTATCACATATTCCTCAGAGGGTGAGGTCTGAACCAGCCGCACAACAGTTCCATCCTTTAGCAGCTAGGGCGGCTACTATCAGTCTCTCGGGTTTTGGTGGGCCTTTTGGTTTTGATGCATTCAGTGAGATGTTCAAAAATCATCAAAGAAAACATAAGCCATCCAAGAAAGACTCTTCACAGGTACACTAGTTAGTTAAATGTCCAAAAATACCCTTTTATAGTAGCAAACTAAATAAATAGCCGGTTGTTTGGATTTAAATTTTGGAACTGAGTTGTTCTTTGATGTTTGGATAGACATTTTCTGCTTCTGAGATAATCTAGGGGTCAAATAATGAAGTAGACTTTGACCTCAAATTTCAGAATATGCAATACTTATTCATAAACATGTCCTCTTTGGTCATTTCATGTATAGATTAATTCAATAATCAAAATTCGTTAAACACCTAAACATTGGGTGATTATTACTTTAAACAACACAAACACATCGAAACACTATTTTCTACAACATGTTTACATCCAAACAACTTTCCCCTAAAGCGAAATAATCACACATCCATAAAAAAGAAAAGTTCTAACGGGATCTATTATAATTTTTTTATTACAGAAAAGAGACTCTAATCATGAAGCAATGGGCGAAGAATGGCTACAAAACGGGAAATGCCCAATGGCCAAATCTTATAGATCAGTAACTAACATCCTACCGATTATATCCAAAGCGATTAAACTACCATCAGGCATAAACTATAGATGCCCACCAGTAATCGTGGCAGCTAGAGCAGCTATAGCCAAAACCGCATTTGCAAAGAATCTGAGGCCCCAACCTTTGCCTGCAAAAGTACTCGTAATTGGTGCCATGGGCATGGCAGCTAATGTCCCACTTGGAATATGGAGGGAACATACTAAAAAGTTTTCACCTTCTTGGTTTGCAGCGGTCCATGCAGCTGTGCCATTTATAGCTATGCTTAGGAAGTCGGTCCTGATGCCTAAATCAGCTATGGCTTTTACTATAGCAGCTTCGATTTTGGGCCAGGTGATTGGGTCTAGAGCTGAACGATACCGCCTAAAGGCAGCTGCTGCTGGGTCCAGTTTAGGAGTTACAGGTGGAATTTGTGGTGAGGTGGTTGAGTGGGAACCCGCATCTCTGCTGGTTGTTAGGCCAGTTTCTTGAGGTTTTGTATGTGTATATTTGTTACACATTTAGGAATATCGATTCTTGTGTGTATTGTATTATAGTTTACAAGTGAAGTGATTGCTGTACCTCCTTGAAAATGAAAATTGAAAAGGGAAGTTGATAAAAATTTAAAGAAATCAAATAATAATGACATATTTAAAAATTGTCGTTTTTATGTCACTGTAATGAAAACAATTTAAAGAAATCAAATAATAATGACATATTTAAAAATTGTCGTTTTTAGCATCAGATGATGGATGCGTGCTTTAAAATAAGACTCCTG
Source organism: Artemisia tridentata subsp. tridentata (assembly GCA_021014915.2). Classification (NCBI taxonomy): domain Eukaryota; kingdom Viridiplantae; phylum Streptophyta; class Magnoliopsida; order Asterales; family Asteraceae; genus Artemisia; species Artemisia tridentata. The sequence goes on along the minus strand of CP139509.1, from coordinate 109,973,315 downwards.
TGCAACTACCGTACATCTCGGAACAATCGTTCATGCCTTGTTCATAATTGTTACTTCCAATCTTCAAACATGAGTTCATTGATTTGGTTGATGCCAATATCTGAGTAAGGCTCGATGGGTCGATCATCTTCCTCTAAAGTAGGATCAGGAAACTCAGGATCTTTGCTGTTTTCGTCTGCAAAAAAATATGGAAAGGATTTATACAAGGCTCTAAACAATAACACGTATTTATAAAATTGGTTGGCCTGCAGAACCTAAGGTCTTCCCAGGTCGAATTCATCTCATTATGATTTATTATTATTATTTTCATTAGAACAAAACTAACTTGCTTTCCTGTAGAAAGTATATTTCCGACACACTCAATGACTCAAGTAGGAACTCAAGCCGAGTTAAGTTACAATTATTTGAGCTTAAGTCAGATTGTAATGATCTCAATCGAGTAGAGGGAACTCAAGCTGCTTACTGCTTTAATCTATAAATGGCATAATGGGCGTGGTGGGTAATTGGTCAACTGGATTTAGGCCAGAACAAAATTTATAACGCAGCTCAAGAGGGACCTATAGGTTTTTCAGTTCCACTTGCTTAGAGCAATACTCTCTACTTAGTATTAAAAGGAGTAGCAAGTATACAATCCCTTTTCTCAAACATTACTGCATTAAAAGGAAAAGAAACTTACCAAATATCGACTTCAGGGATGCCGGAGGTGGAGTTGCCATAAAGTTGAGGCTGATGTAGAATACAAAGATTGTTGCAACTGTCACAATGACGTAACATGGAAGTGCCAACGCCCAGTACCTGAAAGAGAAAATAAACTACACACATATTAGATTGCATAAAGATTACTGTTAGGTATTACTATGTGTTATCTAATGGGAATCACTGATTCATGTGACTGTTCTCTTTCTGAGTAATACGGAGAGTTAGGAAATCTTGTCTACATATTAGATCTGCAGCCGGTGTGGCTTACTCGTGGCTCGTCGTGGTCCTACGTGGACGTTAACCGTGGCTCGCCGCCACACCGGGTGAGATGCTCGTGGCTCGCCGTTGGATGCTTCCTCGTCTGCACGAGGAGGTAAGTTTTCTGACAAGTGGGCCACTTTCCTTTTCCTCACCTTGTTCTTCAGGTATTAACGCAATTGACCCACCACCTTCTTCGCCGGAAAAACCTTCTGGGCCGGAGTTTCATTCCTCAGTTGATTTGATTGGATCGGTTTTAAATAAAAATAACGATTTGGGTTTCATATTTTTTTCAGTTTGGGTTTCATATTTTTTTCGCCGGAAAAACCTTCGTGTTTGCTGGAGTCTTCATTCGCCGGAGTTTGGGGGTTGGTGGCCGGAATGGCGCCGGAAAAGTCTTCTGCATTGTGACATCTAAGAAATAACAATTTTTGTTTGTTTGTGTGTTTATATATTTGTTTGTTTACTATTTACCTTTTAAATGGAATATTTAAGTTTAGTTGCAAATACAGGTTTTTGTTATGAGTTTGACTAGTTCATGTTGATAGAATCGTTATTTCTTCTGCCTTGTGAAATCTGTAAGAAACTACAACCCATTGCCGGAGATGGTTGCCGGAAATGTGGGATATAAATTAAAGAAATAAAAATAAAAATAGATAGTGGTGAGCTCGAATGAGTAGTTTGTGGCTTGTTGTTGTAAGGGGTTGTTGTTGTGGTTTGCTGTGGTGACGTGGCACCCCGTGGGGCCGGAATGAGGAGCAAAAACTGCTCATGACACCTAATGCTCTAAGTTATGCATAAAATACGGTAAGGGTTGTGTGGAAGAGGCATTTTGGTTATTTTTTACTCAAACATGTCAAATAAAAGATATAGAGTAAACTACACCATTCGTCTTTGTGGTATGCGTTGACCGACACATTTCGTCCTTTGATCAAAAAAATTGCACCGTTCGTCCTTAATTGTGAAACGTTATGTATCGTTAGTCCCTCACTCTAACTGGCATCACTAACGGTCGTTATACCTCATCCACTCAAGGGTATTTCAGTCTTTTCCCAACCATAAGGACCAATGGTGCAATTTACTCTTTTTATACGTTTTCGTCCATTTTTCACGTTTTCATCAGTATTTTCACGTTTTCGTCCGTATTTACATGTTTTCGTTCGTATGTACACGTTTTCATCCGTATTTACACGTTTTCGTCGTATGTACACATTTTCATCTATTTTTACACGTTTTCATCCGTATTTACACCTTTTTGTTCATTTTTACACGTTTTCATCCGTATTTACACGTTTACATTCATATTTACACGTTTTCATCCGTTTTTACACGTTTTCATCCGTACTTACACGTTTTCGTCCGTTTTTCACGTTTTCGTCCGTATTTTCACGTTTTCGTCCGTATTTACACGTTTTTGTCCGTTTTTACACGTTTTCATCCGTATTTACACGTTTTCGTCCGTATTTACACGTTTTCGTCATTTTTTACACATTTTCATCCGTATCTACACGTTTTTGTCCGTATTTGCATGTTTTTGTCCGTTTTTACAAGTTTTCATCCGTATTTACATGTTTTCGTCCGTATTTACACGTTTTCGTCATTTTTTACACATTTTCATCCGTATCTACACGTTTTGTCCGTATTTACACGTTTTCGTCCGTTTTTACACGTTTTCATCCGTATTTACACGTTTTCTTCGTTTTTACACGTTTACATTCACATTTACTTTTTACACGTTTTCATTCCGTTTTTACACGTTTTTTTTACGTTTCCCTATTTACAGTTTTCGTCCGTTTTCACGTTTTCGTCCATTTTTTCACGTTTTCATCGTATTTACACGTTTTCGTTACGTTTTTCATTCTTTGTTTTACACGTTTTCACGTTTTTACACGTTTTTCGTATTTACATGTTTTCATCCGTATTTACACGTTTTCGTCCTATTTTACACATTTTCGTCGTTTTTACACGTTTTTCGTCCGTTTTTTACACGTTTTCTCCGTTTTTACACGTTTTCGTCCGATTTTACGTTTTCATTTTAATTACAAACGTTAAAGTACGATAAACTGTAAATCGGATAATTTAACATGTTTCAATACGTTTTACATATTTATCAGATTTAAACGTGTAAATCGGTCGAAAACATGTTAATTATGGATAAACGTGTAAAAAGGACGAAAACATGTAAAATACGATCGAAAATTTAAACGATTTATACGGATAAAACGTGTAAAAAACAAAAGTCGAAATAACGGACGAAAACGTGTAAATACGGACGAAAACGTGTAAAAACGGACGAAAACATGTAAATACGGATGAAAACTTGTAAATACGGAAAAAACGTGTAAAACAAAAACGTGAAACGATGAAAACGTGTAAATACGGACGAAAACGTGTAAAAACGGATGAAAACGTGTAAAAATACGGACGAAAACGTGTAAATACGGACGAAAACGTGTAAAAACTGAACGAAAAACATGTAAATACGGATGAAAACGTGTAAAAACGGACGAAAAACGTGTAAAACGGACAAAAACGTGTAATACGGATGAAAACGTGTAAAAAGTGACGAAAACGTGTAAATACGGACGAAAAATGTAAAACGGATGAAAACGTGTAAATACGGACAAAAACGTGTAAATACGGATGAAAAGTGTAAAAAGAGAAAACGTGTAAATACGGACGAAAACATGTAAATACGGATGAAAACGTGTAAATACGGACGAAAACGTGAAAATACGGACGAAAACGTGAAAAAAACGGACGAAAACGTGTAAGTACGGATGAAAACGTGTAAAAACGGATGAAAACGTGTAAATATGAATGTAAACGTGTAAAAACGAATAAAACGTGTAAATACGGATGAAAACGTGTAAAAATGAACTAAAAGGTGTAAATACGGATGAAAATGTGTAAAAATGGATGAAAACGTGTACATACGGACGAAAACGTGTAAATACGGATGAAAACGTGTACATACGGACGAAAACATGTAAATACGGACGAAAACGTGAAAATACGGACGAAAACGTGAAAAGACGGATGAAAACGTGAAAAATGGACGAAAACGTATAAAAAGAGTAAATTGCACCATTGGTCCTTATGGTTAAATAAATAATAAAAAGGGTAAATTGCACCATTGGTCCTTATGGTTGGGAAAAGACTGAAATACCCTCGAGTGGATGAGGTATAACGACCGTTAGTGATGCCAGTTAGAGTGAGGGACTAACGATACATAACGTTTCGCAATTAAGGACGAACGGTGCAATTTTTTTGGTCAAAGGACGAAATGTGTCGGTCAACGCATACCACAAGGACGAATGGTGTAGTTTACTCAAAGATATATATAAAAGAAAGGGTTTTGGCCGTACAATAGCTACGTACTTTTCGAAATGTCCCGTTTTGATACGTGTACTATTTTTCGTTCTACTTAATGTAGCGTACTTTCACGTTTTGTACCATTTTGCACACAAGTTTAACTGCAACCGGCCAAACTTTTTTAAAACCGGCTAAAAGTCCAACATGGCTACAAGATAGAAAAATAATATAGATCTATCACTTCTCCCTTAGAGCAGCCGGTATGGTACTCGTTCTTCTTCGCCATGCTGAGGTGGCATCCTCGCCGTCGACCGCCGTGACACCGCCCCTTCTCGTCGTATCTCGCCGTCCAAGCAAAACTCATGTAGACGGCGAGCTCTTTTTCCTGACAATTCGAACGTTTATGCTTTGTTTATTGGATATATTAAATTGAAAACGGTAATATTACCGTTTAATAATCAAACCGTTTGTCCTTTTTTTTTTTTTTTTTTTTTATTATTATTATTATTTTTTAACTTCACAAACCAACCACTATATATATACCAACATACACTTTATATATACCAACACACACTTATCAAATAAACTGTAACTCAAAACAATCATGTCGCAAAATCCAAACGAACATATGTATTTCACGAACCTCCTCGCCTCGAATCCATACGCGGGTTCGTCAAACCCATCTACTCCCTCATCACAAAACTCTAACTCGCCATCGCCACAAATGCCTCCGTATGGGACGCAATTGCCTCCCGAGGCGATTTACCAAAATCAACAATTTGCGTTTCAAGGATTCGCAAATTACCCACAACGTCCAGTTTCCCAATCTCAACCACAGTTTTTTAACCCCTCGCAACCTTCATCATTTCCGACACCACCATCTGAACCTCAGTTCAAAGTACCTACGGACCGTGAACCGTCCAAAGCACGCGGGAAAAAAACAATGGCAAAAAAATCCAAAAAAGTCGTGAGTTTGGACGATGATTATGACCTTGAGGCGGTGGCGCAAGTTTCGAAGAGAAACTGGTCGAGGGACGAAGAGAAGCTGCTTGCGGAAATTTGGATTGAAATTTCGCAAGACAAGGATATCGGAAATGACCGTTCCGATGAATTCTTTTGGAACCAGATTCTCGAGATGTTCAACGATCAATCTGGCCGTGAACCTCGTTCAAAAAATATGATCACCGGTAAATGGACACGGCTTAACAGTGATTGCCAAAAATTCAACGCTGTCTACAAACATTTGCAGCGTCGAAGCGGTGAAAACGACGGCGATCATCTGGAGAATGCAAAGGAAAATTTCGAACATCGCTTTGCCGGGAGAAAGTTCGCATATGTTCACGTGTGGGATATTTTGAAAAAGTATCCCAAATGGGATGCCGAGGATCCCATTGACATTTCATGTCTCGAGGATATTTTTGGTCCTGACAGACGTCCTCGTCCCGACGACGCCTACAAAGCGCGGGCTGCAAAGAAACAGAAGTCGACTTCAACATCGAGCGCGGCGAGCTCGGGTGGGAGTCAAACGAGTTCTTATTCGGGCCAATTGTCCGAAAAATATTCTCAAAAAGCGGACGTTCAAATATCCGCGTACGAGACGAGGAGGGAGAAGGATCGGAGGACGTTAGAGATGGAGGAGATGAGGTTTCTGATGATAGATCCCGACCAAACCACACCGGCCAAAGCCGCTATCATTCGCCAGAGACAAAAAGAAATCATGAAAAAATATCAAGTCAACGACGACGACGAAGACGAGGATTAAATTTATGTTTAGTACGTGTTATTAGTATTTGTTGTATCGTTATTTTTAATTCCCGTATCGTTTTTTTTTTTTTTCTTATCGTAACTTTATTATTAGTATGTGTTTAAATTTGTTGTAATGTATTTTTATTTTAATGAAATTAATTTAGTTTATTTGGGTATTTGAAAAAAAAAATGATAGTGGTGGGGCCCAAATGAGTAAGTTGTGGTATGTTATGGGAAGGGGGAGTTGTTAGTTGTGGTTTGTTGTGCTGACGTAACACCTGTGGGGCCCGAATGAGTAACTTGGGCTATGTCATGACACCTCCTGGTCTTATCACTCCAATACAAACCAGTTACTCCATGAATTATATCCATCCTTATAACTCCAGTATAACATACGAATCAAACACCTTATCCCTCCAACTAAGCAGCTACTCAAATAAATCACCCTTATATCACCTATCACAAACCAACTCGTTTCTTTATAAATCTCAATCAACAACCAAGAACCGTGGCACATTTATCTCTTCAAGATCTCCAAGAGGTCTCTGGTAGGTTTTGTTTATCGTTTCATCTTCCATTTTTTTTCAAGATCAGTCATGGCCTCATGGGTTTGTTTGTATAGATCTGTAAAGATCTTTAATATCTGTTAATTAACAATCTGAGTTCTTTCTTTTTCGTTTATTACTTATGAAACTGAGTTGCGAGTTTGTGGGTTTCTGTTGACTGATGTGTAGTGACGATGGGTTATGACTTAGGATAGATTGGGTTTGTTGAAGGTTGATTGTAATTTATGTGTTTGACTTTTGTTTAATATTTCTGTTGAAGGTTGATTGTATGGGTTATGACTTAGGATAGATTGGGTGGTTGCATTCTTGCTCATGCTCCAGGATCAGTTTCATTCAGAGTTTCATGGCCAAGTACCAAAATGCTAGACCGATGGTAGTTCTTCCTAGGGGTATCTTAGAAACATGGAAAAAAGAGTTCAAAAGGTGGGAAGTTGAACCCATCAAATTGTTCGACTTATATTCGGTGAAAGTTTATGTCAGAGTTTCATAGTTGGAAGTGCTAAAACAATGGGTCAACACAAGAAGCATATTATTTCTGGGGTACCAACAATTTGCCTCGATAGTGTGTGACACTAAGACAGACCCGGTTCCAGTTCGTTGCTAGGAGATATTATTACAACAACCTTCACTTCTTATACTTGATGAAGGTCACACCCCAAGAAACTCAGACACAAACATCCTCACCTCTCTTGCGAAGGTCCAGACCCCTAGGAAGGTGGTTCTTTCAGGAACCCTCTATCAAAATAACGTGAAAAAGGTATTCAATATTTTCTATGAGGTTGTGGAAAATACGTTGGCGAAAGATGATAATCCTAAAAGGAAGGCATTGGTGATAAAGGATCTTAGGGAGATGACCAGTAAGGTTTTGCATTATTATAAAGGAGATTTCTTAGATGAGCTACCCAGACTAGTGGAAATCTCACATGTCAAGAAAACGTGGCAATGGTGCTATCAGTTTCGGTAAAACAAGTTTGTATGTGCAAAACGGTACAAAACATGAAAGTACGCTACATTAAGTGGAACGAAAAATAGTACGCGTACCAAAATGGGACATTTCGAAAAGTACGTAGCTATTGTACGGCCAAAACCCTAAAAGAAATGGGTCTAATAGGTGGAAAGTCAACATTCACACATCCTAAACGACTTTATTCAAAGATTTAGAATGTTCGTGTAATTATATATTATTTCTGAAATGAGACCGGTGTTCCAAAATGGCTGTTAATGTCCTGGTGGGTTCGCCCCTTCTCCTGCTTGAAGTTGTTGTTGGTTGTATTTCTTTCCCAACTCTTAATAAAATTTGCAGCTCTAAATTTTTATTTTTTAATCATATTTATTGCATTAGACTTGCTAAATAATTATAACGCACAAAAAGTGTATTCAGGCGATCCGACTCGACCTGTTTCAACCATCCTGCTACGCCTTTAGTTTAGGGTGTAACACTTAGGACTCAGGTTTCTGCACGTAATTAGGCATTGGATCACTCACAACCTCGCAATGAACAATATACACCTAAAGAGAATAACTTATTTCTTGAAAAAAAATTATACCTGGAGAAGAATAATACCTTTAATGGGAATAAAAAACAACTAACAATAACCTAGGAGTAGTAGATTAAGGTAGCTAAAGAAAATCCAGAAGCAAAGATTTACAGAAGTCATGCAGACTTAGGTGTCATTTGTTTTTTCCCAATAAGCATTTTTTTTCTCTTTCCACTTCTTTTGTCTACAGGAGGGCAGAGGTTTCTGTTTTTTTTTTGCAGACATAAGTGCTTCTTTTCACTTTTTTCCTCTTCTAAATTTCAGACATTATCTTTCACTTCTTAACTCTTCTTTCACAAACCCTATAACTCTTTCTCAATATCCATTTTTATACGTTTTCGTCGGTTTCTATACGTTTTCGTCCGTTTTTAAACATTTTCTACCTTTTTTTTTGCGTTTTCATAAAAAAGCAGACGAAAACTTAGAAAAACGGCCGAAAACCTAAAAAAAAAGACGAAAACGTAAAAAACAGACAAAAACGTACCAAAACGTAAAAAACGGACGAAAACGTGAAAAAACGGACGAGAATATAAAAAACGGATGAAAAAGTAAAAACTTAGACGAAAACGTAAAAAAACGGAAGAAAACGTAAAAAACATACGAAAACGTAAAAAACAGACAGAAACGTAAAAAGACGGACGAGAACCTAAAAAACAGAAGAAAACGTAAAAAAATAGTCGAAAACATAAAATAAAGGTTGAAAAACGAACGAAAACGTAAAAAACAGACGAAAACGTAAAAAACGGACGAAAACATAAAAAAACAGATGAAAACTTAAAAAAACGGATGAAAACGTAAAAAATAGATGAAAACGTAAAAAACGGTTGAAAACGTAAAAAAAACCGTACTAAAACATAAAAAAACGGACGAAAACATAAAAAAACGTACGAAAACGTATAAAACGGTTGATAACGTTTTAAACGGACGAAAACCTGTCTTTGATACTACGTATTTTAAGCGATTGCTTGTTTCGCACTCAACATTTTAATATCATTTAGAAAAGAATTTATATTCTCAAATGACAAAACAATAGTTAAAAAAAAGGGAAAAAAAATAAAATGAAAAAAGTACTTTAATAACACAAAAAATAAACAGTCTTCTATCATGCAGATGAAGACTTTAGATGTGCCATTTCTTCTGCAGATATAATTCACAGATGAAAAAGAAAAAAATCTGAAACAAATGACACCTTACTTGCCAGGATGATAGATTACATCCACTCCTATGCCAAATATTTCCATCTCATGCCACACATCAACTTTTGTACCAGAATCGAACTAATTTTAGAGTAATTTTTAATAGTTGATAGTTAACTAGATGATTAAAAGTTGATGTGTGGCATGAGTTGGAAATATTTAGTTTAGTTATCCAGTCATGAGTTGGAAATAGTTGCTTGGTTTCTTGCTTGGACATAATGGCAGCAAATAAAAGACAGAGTAATAATGACAATGATAACTGAGGAGATCATGGTTAAATGAAGAGGAAAAAAATGAAGATAATTCTAAAAGATGTTAAGGGATGGTTTAAATAGTGAAACATCTAACTCAGTACTTGCAAGGTGAACATTACAATTGGGTGTACTTGCAAGGTGTACATTACAATTGAGTTGTTCGCGTTTTTTTTTTTTTTTTTTTTTTTTTTTTTTTTTTTTATGTTTACTTTAAGACCTAAATATTTTATATTTTAGTATGACTTACTTTAGTATGACTTAATATTTTAGTATGACTATTGTTGATGCATAATCTGGCGCGGACTGATTCAACGACTCTCCTGGGCCGTTAGTTGTCTTCTCGAGCCCTATTAGACCTGTTCAACAAAGAACCCGTTAGGAGTGGACCCGAGGCCGTAGCCCCGGGATCCACCTCCGACGGTCAAGTTAGTCATCGGTGCGATATAGCGTAGATGAGTGTTAGGTTTAGGGTAACCTGTTATAATCTGATGAAGAAGGGGATCCTAGCCTTGTATTTATAAGGCATGGATTAGGGTTTAGCGTAGAGTGGGCCGCTGTCACCCGGGCCTGGCCCATTGTCTGGCCCAGTCCAGGCTATGCGTCCACAAGCCCCCCAAGTTTAGTATGCGCATGACCTGAGTGCGGATGCTAAACTTAAGTCCTGTTCGTGGCCGCGTAGGCCCAACCAACTATGACGGCGTGACCATAACGCGCAGCCCAAATGCGACAGTGCGCACTGGGTCTGTGGTGCAGTGCGTGATGACCATGTTGGCGCGTCCTTGTTGGCGCGAATTTGTAGGCACGACCTTTATTGTGATTGTCTCACAATGGTGAAGGTGGATTCCGTATGCTGCATCCTGGGTAAGGGCGTGCCTTTGTACCAGTAGCGGTGCAGCATGATGCGACAGAAGACGTGCTTCTGTGGCAGAGGTGCGCGCTGTGCGCGACAAAGATGTGCGCTGTGCGCAGACAAGGTGCGAACATTACATTCGTCTTTACAACCGACAGAGGACGTCTCCCCTGCGGCAATAGGGTGCGAATATTTAAATCCGTCTTTGTACCGGGCTTGCAATACCTCTTACGTACGATCTGCTTCCAAATATACCTGCGTGATGCGTACTCACACAGTGCGTATCCTGGTAGCCCCCCAAGTTTGGTGGTGCTACTCGTGTAGGAGCATTAAACTTAAGTAATCCAAATCACCTATCGTGAGGTTTTACAAAATTCATAAAAGAAGTAGCACGTAGCTAATCTGCAAAACGCAGTGCGCTCATGGCGCACCTTCCCAGATCTGATGGAGTGCCTATTTGTGTGCCAACTTTGGCGCAAAAGGATGCGGAGACATTAGCTCTGGGTTGAGGCGTGCTCATAGCTTTTAGTTATCTTTTCCTTTTGCCTGCTTTGCTTATAATAGATTTAACGTTTTGTAGCACTTGTGCACGTTGAATCTACCTTATGTATAAACTTGTCGTTCATAATAAAGTTGTTTATATCGATTGGTATCGAATATGATTGTACTTAGTTATATATCTTGAAAAAGATACCTAAGAATCAGAACATGTGTAAGACTTGTTGTCTTGTTGTGAAAACATAACATGACCACGGCTTTTTGTCCAGTGCGCTCATAGCGATTGACTAGCATCGTGGTTTTTGTTCGTGCGCTCATAGCGATTGTCCATTGCGAAGATGTCAAACGCGAGCAGGTTTATCGTGACTGCGTTGTTCGCGGCTAAAAGATGTGCGCGAATTAATTCGCGTCTAAAAGATAAAGCAGGTCCGATCCTGTGGACTTAGTGCGCTTTATGGTAAAATCGTGTTTACCAAGTTTAAAAGATTTATGTAAAATCTTAAAGATATTTAAAATATATTGCAAGATTTACTTGTTGTAAATCTACCATATATTAATATTATCGAATATTAATGAGATAATATAAGATATTGCGAGATTTACTTGTTGTAAATCTGTACATGGGTATACAGCGTACTGTAAATACCGTTTTTTAAGGAGTCAAGAGTCTTGAATCCTAAATTGCTAAACGTGCACAGTGTGCATTGTTGCGCATCCGTCGTGGGATGCGCATCGAACTTACTCCAACGTCTTGAGAGTAAGGTGTTTAACAAGGACACGTGGTCCGATGTTGATGGGTTTGCAACCCTCTTACTCAACGAGTCATTTATTAGGTTTACTCATCCTTTTACCATCGTGGGTTTTTAATTAGTGCATGCACGCCTTGTCGGCACGCCACGTAGGCGAAATATACGCCATGTAGGCAAAAAATAACAGCAATATTGAGACATAAATAATATGTTAACAATAAAGTAAAGTGTGTCGCGGAGTTAGCTAGGAAACCGCGACATTTAATTTGCGGCTAAAAGATAAAGTAGGTCCGATCGTGCGGATTATAGATAAACAATTAAACAACCCTTCGGATAATATATAATAAGAATTAAACTATAGTATTCTCGTAAAGGATAAACATTTGTTTCAGATTCAATTGTTACTTTTGGTGACACGTGCGTACGTATCGATTCATGCTCAGTGGCATAAAAATAAATGTTGGATCAACATATAATTGACTAATATATTGTTACCTCAACATGTGATCATGTGAATCAATCAATGAAGTACAAATCGACAAACAATGTTGTTTACCGGTAAGAGCACGACACTTGTTGTTGTCATGTCCCACGGATGGCGCCAACTTGTTGATACATAATCTGGCGCGGACTGATTCAACGACTCTCCTGGGCCGTTAGTCGTCTTCTCGAGCCCTATTAGACCTATTCAACAAAGAACCCGTTAGGAGTGGACCCGAGGCCGTAGCCCCGGGATCCACCTCCGACGGTCAAGTTAGTCATCGGTGCGATATAGCGTATATGAGTGTTAGGTTTAGGGTAACCTGTTAGGTCGTAGTGAATAAGGAGATCCTAGCCTTGTATTTATAAGGCATGGATAGCGTAGAGTGGGCCGCTGTCACCCGGGCCTGGCCCATTGTCTGGCCCAGTCCAGGCTATGCGTCTACAACTATACTCCAATGGGTAAAGGCATCTTCGATACTCTTTCCGTCTCAAAATTATTGTTAGAAAACAAAAATCACAAAGTTTAATAAAAGTGGGACAATTTTAATTTTCAACCTCTCAAATAAAATATATTCGTTCACTAAATTCTTTTTTACTAATTGTTTTGAGATATCCGTAAAAGGAAATATGAACTATAATTCTGAGACAGAGACACTAATATATTTTAGTATGACTTGCAAGGTGAACATTACAATTGGGTTGTTCGGATTTTTTTATTTTATTTATTATTATTATTATTATTATTATTATTATTATTATTATTATTATTATTATTATTTGTTTATGTTTATGGTCTTCAAGACCTTAAGGCTAACCACAGTGGACCGAAAAATATCGGTCGAGTTAATTGGGTGACCGATTTCAATTTCGGTCGGGGCCATTGTGTCACATGGGTTACATATCATTCGAGGTTCAAAAAAAAAAAAAAAAAAAAAAAAAAAAACAATCGGTCTAATTTACGACCGATTCTATACACACATATACATTCAAAAAATCTATCCGTTTCCTATTTAATAATAATAATACTAATAAATAAATAAATACAAACTTTTTTTAAAAAAACTTTACCACTTTGCAACCTTATAAATACCAACCTCAAACACACTTCTAAACACACAATTCAAACAACTTCTTATCCATATTCACCATGTCAAAAAAAATAATAAAAAAATACTCCCACATCAAAAGACCGACGATCCCGACTACCCCAAAATGCCCCGAATTTGAATTTCTCGCCGGAAAACAACTTCGAATTAACCGGCATAACACCACTACAAAATCGGGGTATTCGCTTTCGTGCACCCGCTTTTGAATATACTTCACGACTACCACAACCGAATCAAAATCAAAACCCGTTTTACGTTAATCGTCCATATGTCAATCCATCTCGTCCTAATATGGATTATCACCAAGAACCAAGTGGGTCGTCGTATCGTCCTAACATGGATTTCTTACATTCTTTCCAACCGTATCAAGATTATTCCCCGCTTCGTAGTGCTAATCTTGAAATGGATTTGAAGGATTATATGGCCGACTATCTGACTCAACAATACTCGACCTAAAACTATCCGAGTCAAGATGCTTCGATGGGGCAAGGTTCGGGTCACGGTTCGTACCATGGTTCTATGCCTGTTGAAGACGATGACGATGTCGAAGAGACGTCACCCATCAAACCAAAGAAGCCTTCGCGACGTGCTACAAAGCCAAAGGACAAAGGCAAAAAGCCCGAACTGGCCAAAAAGAACGAACCATGGACAAAGGCGGAAGAGATCGCGCTTTGTAGAGCTTGGGTTTATATTTCGGAAAATTCCGAGAGAGGAAACGCTATAAACAGACACCGCTTTTGGGAGGAGGTGATAGCGTACTTTGAAAATGAAACTGGTTCACAAAGAACGTACGACTCGATCACGACCAAATGGAAGAATAGGATTCGTAGTAGGGTTGGGAATTTTTGTGCTACTATGGATAATATCAAGGATAATCATGGAAGTGGTGAGAATGATGCAGACGATAAAGAAAAAGCTCTTAGAGAATACCGTGCGATTTACGGCCATAATTTTAATTTGGAGGATTATTGGAAAATTTTAAGGCATCATGATGCTTGGAAGAAGGAGGTGCCTGCTTTCAGATCGAATAGTCGGAAGATAACAAAGGGTTCTACAACTACCTCGAGGTCAACACAAGGTCCCTTGAATTTTCAAGACGTGGATGATTCTGATGATGAGGAAGAGACTAGAGAATCACGACCATTAGGTCGTGACGCATCCAGGAAAAAATAATCCTCCTCCTCTCGTGATCCACCATCATCATGGACAAATTCGCTAGCCAAGACCTTTTTCAAGTTCAAGCCGTCGAAACCAGGAAAAAAGAAGGATATTGAAGAGTCGTATGTTAGGTTCAAGGAACAAGAGCTAGCGATGAAAAAAGAGAAAATTGAACTCCAACGAAAGCAAGTGGAAATCATGGATATCACAAAACGGGAGCAAGACTTAATTTTCTACAATTCAGCAATCGACCCAAATTTGCCCGAACGACAACAAAATGAACTTTTGCAGCTTAATGCAGCAATCAAGGCACGCTACAACTTAGATTACTAGTTTAAGTTTTTAATAAGCATTGTAATGTTTAAGTTTTTAATTTAGTATTGTAATGTTTTTATTTTTAATTAATTTTAAATTTGTTGTTTAAGATATTTGAATTAAGAAAAAAAAAAAAAAAAAAAAAGTCAGTCACCACTGTGGCAACTTGGTCATGTCTGATCACCGGAGAGAAAAAATTGATGTGGCAGCTGGTGACCCAGGTCATCACTGTACATAGCCTAATATTTTAGTATGACTTACTTTAGTATGACTTAATATTTTAGTATGACTAATCTCCGATGGGTAAAGGCATCTCCAATAATATATTTTAGTATGACTTACAAGGTGGACATTACAATCGGGTTGTTCGGATTTTTTTTTTTTTTTTTTTTTGTTTACTTTACGGTCTTCAAGACTTAATATTTTAGTTATTTAGTACTAGTATGACTTAATATTTTAGTTTTTCCTCGTTAAGACTAATCTCCAATGGGGTAAAAGGCATCTACAATAATATAATCTTGGAAATAGAAAAGTAGAGCGATACGGTATCGGTCCAATTGTGCCACGCATTTAGATCATAAAAAATTGTATTAGTTTGTCAAATTCGGTAGAACAAGAAAACAAATGTTGTAGTCTTCTTAAACATACTAAAACCAATGTTGTCAAGATCGCGATCTCACGTGCGATCTCACGTGAGATCGTTTTTGTTTTTTCAAGATTGAGATCGTAGCATTGGATTGAGATCCTACGATCTTACCAATTTGTCATATTTTGTAAATAAAGGATAAACAAGTCAAACTGATTTACATTTCTACTCAACGTCAAAGAAAAATTGAACTATTAAACACTTTTAGACTTTTAGTTTACACTTTTACTATATCAAGTAACTATCAGGGGATTCAAGGCTCTTGTAATTGTAACAATAAAAGGTAATTTACATTATAGATTTAAAGTATCAAGAAAAAACATCAATTACCTGTAAGAAATTTTTTGCTTCGGGAAGAAGACCAGTAGTTTGTTAATTGGAATTTTGATTTGGGGAAAGTAGAAAATTAGGCATAAACTATAATCTATTTAGAAAATGATACGTCACTGGTTTACTTATTAGACATTAGTAAAACTTTTTTTTTTTAGCCTAAGCAAGTGAGATGGACTTAAAAAAAAAAAAAAAAAAAAAAAAACTCAGATCGAGTGACGATCTTACGAGTTTACGTGCGATTCCACGATCTTACATACGATCTCACCCCAGATGCGATCATACATCGATACTACACGATCTTAGCTTGTAAACACGTAATATCGTACGATCTTACGAGTTTACTTGCGATCTTGACAGCCTTGAGTAAAACTAAAACCCCCTCGCATCTTACTTTTCATGTGTCTACCATTTCGCCCATTGCTAAGTCTTAAGTAGTTGCTTTTGTTGATCCTAACTGATAACGCGCTATACTTCATGAATATAGTACTCTTATTAAGAATGAAACATGAAACTTGGATTCTTGTGCTACGACCACCTGATGCAAACATTGTTCGTTATATGTGATTGTTTAAGCAAAAGTATTTTTTGGTTGGATCCTTTAGCAGATACAATGCTCACGTTGTTGCTAGTGGTTGCACTCAACAAATTGGCGTTGACTGTGATGAGACGTTTAGTCCGGTTGTTAAACCATCTACTATTTACACTGTGCTAAGTTTAAGGGTTTCTAGCCATTTGTTTGTTGATCAACTCGATGTCAAGAATGCCTTTATCTATAGACAATTATAGAGACAGACATATGCACCGGCTAATTCCTGGTTTCAGGGATCTGCAACGTCCCAATCATTAGCTTGCAAGTCCAAGTCCTCTGTATCCACGAGAATTTTTCCTAAATCCTCTTTCGAACGATCCAAACTTACACCTCCTAACCAACCAGCGGTGAAAGACAAGCTGAAAGAAACCGCTAAGCTGGTTTTATATTCATGACTGTCAAGGAGCCGACGTACAACATCCGGAACAAGTTCCAACACAACATTCAGTTTCATCATTTCATTTTGACCAAGTGTTATGGCCAAATCCTCTTTTTCCTTCCTCAAAGTTGCATTATCAGCCTGTTCCTCGGACATCAAACCATTCTTCTTCCCCAACTCTTCTTCTAGTTGCCTAATCCGCTCAACCTGACCCTCTGAGACTTTTCTCCACTCTTCCTTCTCTTGTTCCAACTCCTTAACCCGGTCACTTAGACCTGTTTCCCTTGCGGCATAGGCTGAGTGCTCCACTTCCAATGACTTGAACTTGGTAGATAAATTACCATAAATCCGGAACTCTTTGGGTTTTCTCACAAACTTGATGGGCCCGATACAAATCAGCATATTCTTGGCTCAAGGTCTTGAACGTAACAACATTTCAGATTGGGCCAAAACTATAACAACCGGGAATTTTTCATTAACTTTTATCATTAAACTTGAACGTTTTATCCAAATCGCGTAAAATTTTAAACTTTACGTATAACAGTTGGGTTATCCCGTTTATAATAAGAACCACTTTTAACATTTTATAACAAACTAAGACTAATATTTAGTTTACTAATAATTATTTAAATGACCATTTTCAGTTCAATTCACTGTTTTCAAATAACTAGCGTTTTACGCATTCAAACTTACGTTTTAAGTATTTTAAACTTAACTAATCCTAGATTACGCTTAGTCTACATGTTTTACATATTTTAATTACCTTAAATAAATATTTTACAAGTTATACTTTTAATTTTCCATTTTATGAAAACTTTGCACGTTTTGCGTTTTTAGCTTATACCCGCACCACCTTTGCACCTTAGCCTTATCATATTCTTACACTTAGCAAGATAAATATCCTAATCATATCATAATATACCTCATGGGACACTTTTCCCATGAGTGCATCGCCATTAGACACATCTTGAACACATGTCCTAACCAAATTGCATGTAGTCTATATACAAAACTACACTAAACACTTCATAATTCTTTCATTTAACACTTAGATAAAATCTCACACTCATTTCCCTTCCCTATCTTGTTGTTGTTGTACCTCAACCAACACCAAGACCATATCACCACTTGATATTTTGCTAGTTTATTCCATCTCTAGTTGAAAGTGATTGTTCCATAGTTAGTTTCCTTGGTTCATTTCACTATCAAACAACACCATAATCTCATCTTTTATTGGGTAATTTTTGGAAGATTTGGAAAGAGTTTTGCTTGGGTATAAATTAGTTTGATCAAGGATTTACAAGGTCTTGCATGTGTTTGTAATAGCTTGATCAAGGGTTTTAAGGGTTTGATTTTACCTTGGAAGCTTTGGGTAAAAGTTTGGTTTGGTGATTTCTAGTTAGTTGTTCTTGTTCATTGTTCTTGATCTCATTTTTCACCATCAAAACCTTGTTGCATCTAAGGGGTTTTCTCGGCTTATTCGTCATTTTACTTACGCATTTGCTATCATCGTTGCATACGGTGAGTTTATGCCCCCACTTTTACTTGTTTTGATCTACTTTTAGGGTGAGAATGCATGCTCGTTTTACTTAAATATTTACGTATCACCCTAGTTATCACTATTGTCGTTACAAATCTTTACAATCTTGAACCATTTGTTGAGCTAACAGACTTGGTATAATCTTGATCTACCGGACCAAATGAAATGTTCACATTACCGAATGAACTGGTCACGTAACCGAATGAACTGGTCACGTAACCGAATGAACTGGTAACATGAACGAATGAATTTGTCACATAACCGAATGAACCGGTCAAACAAACTCTAAATTCTTGTGGTCCGCACTTAATATTTGTACTTATCATCATGAATTTATATGTGGACCTAAGATGTTACAAGTCTTGTATGGGCGGGACTTGTAATAGGATTAGGTTGACATATACTTATCATGAGGACTTACTTAAAAAGGTTTTCATCTTACTTATATTAAACCTATGAACTCATCAACCTTTGTGTTGACACTTTTAACATGTATTTTCTCAGGTCTGTAAGGCGATAACTTGCGTTTGAAGCATTTAGGTCGCATGACATGTTTTGAAGACTTGATGCATTCATATTTACCATTTGATGAAGTTTTGAAAATGTTTATGTACTTTATTGCTTTGGGACCTCTTGTTGTAACTCTGATTGATTTATCGAATGGTAACTTTTAAAATGTCTCATTTAGAGGGCATTTTTTGTGACTTGAACTTTTTACTATGAAGTAACACCCCAATGACATTATCTTTCGCTGCGATAATTTGGGGGTGTTACAAAAACCCCTCGCCCAAGCCCTAACTAAGCTTTGTGAAGAGCTCGGTCTTCCTTGAGGGCTCTCATCGCCTCGCGCACAGCTAGAGTAGCCAAGTGCATCAGCAAGTCACGGCAGACTTGGGGACTGGTGGCTCGGGTACTTTGTTTCACAGACCATCGGGGAGCAAAATATTCATCCGGGAAATGCTCGTCTTCCTTTCCCTCATCCTTTTCATCTTCCATAGCAACCCCTTTACCTCGGCTAGATGAACGATGAGAATTATCTCCGAAACAAGCAAGGATATGTTAGTAATAAGAAGAAAGTTATATAAATACAAGAAAATCTAGGTTAAAAACACCCACCTTGCCGAAAAACCGAACCTAGAATAAACCGAAACTTAATGGTTTCTAAAAAGCGAAAACCGAATATTTTCGGTTCGGTTTTGTTTTAGCAAAAAACCGAGCCAAACTGAACCATGCTCACCCTTATGAAATGTGTTGATGTGAAAAATAAGGGGTTTTTTGAATTAGGTTTACTTAGGTGTATTTTGTTTTCTTTTCCAAAAAAGTTATATATTAAATCAAAAAATTTATTGATGAATAGTTTGTTACAATTTGGTCCGATTGCTAAACAATAATACGTAAATAAACTCATGGATTAGTGGACTAACTAGTTCAATTTAGAAAAATCCGAGTTGTGAATGAAAATTTACATTAAACGGCAAAAATCCATCTGATTTCGTGACACCCGAAATCCTCCCGGTCCGCCCCTAATAGTATTATCATAAACTATTCCCAATTTGACAAACTAGGATAATTGGTGATAATTGTGCTTACTTATTGATGGTTGGCATTATATAGTCGGCATTAAAGATGAACATGTTAAAAATAAGGGGCTGTTTGGAATTAGGTTTAGTTTGGTGAATGGTTTTTTTAATAAAAAAAGAATTACTGTACATATTAAATAAAAAGTTTGTTACAATTTGGTCCGATTGCTAAACTCTACGATAATGTGATACAGTAATATAAACTGATGGAACGGTTCATTTGTTACAAATCCATCCGTGTATGTTAAAGATTCATTCATCCAACGGTTCACAGTTCAAACAAACAGTTCCCAAACACCGTGATGGCAGTTTCGTTTGGTGAGGCTTGGGCTGAGTTCAACGACGGTCTTACTTACCGTGACATTCTCCGGTCACATGATTCCGGTTCTTTCTTTTTTCTCTAAAATCTTAAAAACATGTTGTAATTATATAACTTTTTTTTTTTTTTTTTTTTTTTTTTTTTTTTTTTTTTTTTTTTTTTTTTATAAAAAAATTTGTGGGTGGTGCAGGTTCAAGTTTGATCAAATTCTACTCAACCAAACATCATACTTCAGCTCCTTTATTAGGGTAACTTACTAACTTAACATCTTAATAATATGATTATTATTGTTATTCATGTATGTATCATAGGGGTTTTAATTATTTAGAGGGTGTTTGATTAGCTTATTTTTAATAAGCCCAAATTTTCTCCCTTATTTTGAGACTTGTTTAAGCTCACAGTTATCATACTAATTGGGGCTTATTTGAATTTGCAAAAGATTTATGGCTTAGCTTGTCAGTGCATAAGCTCATAAGCTATCATTAAGCTTATGAGTTTTCGAAATCAAATAAGTCTGATAAATAATTGTAATTGATGAAAGGTAGGAATTTATGCGGATGATAGCCTATATTTAGTTCTTGCATTATTATTGGAAATGTAGTTGTTGTGTAGAATGGATGCTAGTAATACTTGCCCAAAGCTAATTTCTGATTGTTTTTTTGACTATTTATGAACTTTAAATAGGCTGGTGATATAAATGATCTATGTAATAGTACGGAAGTATATAGATATATATATATATATATATATATATATATATATATATATATATATATATATATATATATATATATATATATATATATATAAGATGGAGATGTTATACAGGGTGTTTGGTAACACGAATACAAAAGGAAAGGCTAAGATCAAACCATAGGGTGATCCAGCGTGAAAAATCTTATTTATCTTCAACCTTAAATTAAAGTAGGCCCAGCATAAATACTTCATAATATGGTATAGATAAGCTAATTGTGTTTGTGTGTCGGTTATTCATAATTTCATAGTGCTAAAAATGGAACAGTTGGTTGCAGAGGATCGAAAATGGTCAGGTTAGTATCTAGAAAGTGCTGTTTAAATCTGACTCATGACCGAGTATCAAAGATAGAGTGTTTCTTGGAGTGACGGTTTTTGTGGCTTGCAGATAACAGTCGATGGTAAAGTTGTAACTGATCCAGATACTGTTCTCAGGTTATCCTAATTGCTAACCATTGATGGATATATTGTTTCATTTTATACAATCGAAATGGGACATTAGCATTTGACACTCATTGCATTTGTTAGGACTGGTTCAGAACTAGTATATCACAGACTTCCGTGGAAAGAACCATATGCACCGCACATGCTCGAGGTTTTATTTGAAGATGATCATTTGGTACTCGTTCAATACTCAGCATTTTTGTATAACTAATATTGTAATTGATGTTATTTAGTAGCATCGGTTTATATGTTTTCTTTTTGTATTATGCTCAGATTGCTTTAAATAAACCGTCTGGTTTGCAAGTTTTGCCTGGAGGACTATTTCAGCAACGAACTGTACTGACACAGCTTCAATGGCGTATAAAGAATCAGGAATTATGTCCAGTTCCTGTTCATCGGCTTGGAAGAGGCACATCAGGTAACTTTTTGTTGTAGCCATTTTAACTGTACTGTAAACAATAATTGAATCTGGATAACATATGCTCATTTCTATTTGTTTTCGTACTTCTCGACAGGAATTTTACTCTGTGCAAAGACAAAGCTTGCAAAAACATGGCTTGCAGCACTTTTTGCTGACAAAACATCAGCAGTGGCTAACAGGTGACGGAAGAAAAATATTCGTTATCTAAGAGCTCACACAAATTTGTGTGCTTGGTGACTTTGGTCATATTGGAGTCTTGCTAATAAGAAATCCCTTTGTGTGCAGAAAAGTTGACAATGAAATCAACAAGGTCGGAAAAATGTCAAAGATATACAGGGCACTAGCATCTGGAATTGTAAATGAGGATGAGGTGAAGCTTTTATGGCATATCTGTTCCGTTTAGCTCCTTTTCTGTTTTAACATTTTTTTTAATCTTAAACATTCATGTTTTACCATTTCTCTTGAGTCGTATTATTACAACATAATTGCATAAACATGTTGCAGGTTGTCATTGATCAGGCAATTGGCACATTGAAGTATCCTGGAGTCGCTAAAGGATTATATGTTGCTTCTCCTTCAGGTTTCTCACTTCACAACCACATGTTGGTTGATAAAATTTTCGTTTGGTATACTAAAGTCATGATATCTTAGTTTTTATTCGTTCACATGTGCAAATTTTCGTAAAACAAGCGTGGATTTGGTTTGCATCTTTGATATATTTTATTTATTGTCATAATACATGTGAGATTGTTGAGGTCAAGTGTTCAGGGAAAATTAATCAATTTGATGAATTCTATTTTGATGCAGGGAAACCAGCATTAAGCAGAGTTCATGTTCTGAAGAGAGATGTACAAAAAAACTTGACAGTTGTCCAGGTGTGATGATTTATAGATTATTGTTGGTCACAATTTATTTGACTGAAATTATCTGGACAGAAAACGTGGATTTGACCTTAATTGATTAAACAAAGTGCGGCTATATCAACAGGGTAGTTAGAACCTTTTAAACACTTACTTTTATTGGCATTAACCTTATGCCTGGGTACTTGTGTTATATATGCCCATTCAGGACAATTGTCAGCGATTTATAACTTATTGTATTTTTATCTAGGCTTATGAGTTTTGTGGCAATTTGAGCAGGTGGAGATTCAATCTGGTAGGCCACACCAAATTCGAATTCACCTTTCTTTCATCGGACATCCTTTGATAGGTACACTTTAGAAGCTTCACACGTATTCTGTCTTTATTTTGGAGTGAAATGACTCAGCCTGTAGAGTACATCCCTTAGTCACCAATAAATTATATGAACATGAAAAGTAATTAACATTTTTAAAGATTTGAGGTGCTTAACAGTGCCCGTAAGCTCATTTTGGATGGTATATATTAATTATTGGTTCTTCACGTGTCATCTTGGCAGGTGATCCACTTTATGTTACTGGCGGGAAACCACAGTGCTCTGTTCCTGAAACTGTAGATGAGACATTTGCGGAAGATGGGTAACACACTTGTCCTAAGCTTGATTTTTATCGAGAATTACGGAGTGTATTATCTTTGTTTTTCTTATATGCAAGTAAGGGAATCAGTTAAACTTTTACAAAAATCAGTGCATCTAATAATTGTTATTATTTGACCTTTTTATTAGAGGGTATCACAGGCCTGCAAATCCTGTTCCGGGAGACTCTGGGTACTACTTGCATGCTCATCAATTAGTTCTTTGTCATCCAATGACAAATGAGGTATGTATTTGAAAGTATGCTTAAATTCATATGTACTTGATTGAGCTACAGCATTGTAGCTAAATACTTAATTGGCTATTGTTTTAACAGTTAACTAAAAACTACAAACATACTTATGAAAATGCACAATAAATGATCAGACTGGCAGGAAACAATGACCATGTCTAAAGGTGGCAAAATGGGTGGGTTGGGCACTTGGACAAATGGGTTATTATAAGTGCTATAACATGTTGGATCAGGTTGGGTTGATCCGCAGCCATTCTTTTTATAAAGTTTTGAAGAATTAAAGTCATAGTTATAAAAACAAGCTATTTAAGAGGTTAGCATTTACAAATTCCAAGTGACCGTTCAACCCTCTAAATTGAACTTTTATGTAAAAATATCGAATCTATAGGTTTCCAAAGGTAAAATTATCAGGTATGTTTCTCTAGAACCAAAAATTTCTCATTACTAAAAATTAATCTGTTCGATGCTCAAAAGTCCGAACAAGCTAATTTATCTATTAATTAAAATTTAAGTACATCATAACTAGAATTATTCATGCCTGATACCATGGTCAAGGAAAATGAATAGATGTTACGAACTGTAAACTATTTATATCTTCAATCATAAAACTTCATATATTGCTAACATGTATGAATACTTTGATTAACAGACTTGCTTCGTTGCAGATGTTTAAAATAACGGCGCCCTTGCCACCCGTCTTCGTAAGTCACAAGTCAGGAGACACAAGCTAGACAGAAGGTATCAAGCAGGTCTTGTTGCTCTCATCCCTGTCAATTGTTAAGTCCTAATTTTCGACATTGACTTGATCAAATTTTTCGAGTAGTTGTATCATGTTAGCCCGTGTTAACGAGGAATCTGTTTGAAAATGTTGGATTCTGGATGGTAAAACCCGCATACTAAAGATCTTGAAAACATGAGATCCAAAGGTAACTTGTCAAAGTTTATGATACTCAGTGGTGTAATGACCAACTAAATTAAGTTTAATCTAGTTATAGTGCCTGAATAACTTACAAATATTTTTCATTAGTTATTGTTTACATTTTTTTATCTATTTTTATTTTATTAATATTTTTTTATTATTTTTTTAATATAAAGTGTATTGTGGCGAAAGTTGGGCTCGTGAGGAATAGCTACTGTAATGTAGAAGTGATGCTTAATTGGATATGAGTTTATGTGACATCACTAGCCAATACTAATATTTATTGGTAATAAGGAAACGCTACAAATCCAAAATAAACTTAAATAAAGTTTTTGTAAACAAGATACAAAACAAGAAAGATCAATTCCTCTGGAGAACACCAACTTACCTTGAAATCAACCGAATTCGAATGACAATTAGGATTTGATCACTTCAACATTCTTTTCCTTCAAACCCTTAACCAATAGCTTGTAGAAGTTCTTTTTGTCTTTGAATGGCCCATCTTTTATATACCTTCATGTAACTTGGATGGCAAATTGTAAAAAAGGCTTCAAAAAATGTGGAGAACTCTGAACTGAACTCCCACAACCTTTCGTTTGGACAAATTTTTAGCGATAGTTGTAGAACGTTCATAGCAGGAAATTCGACCCTTTTCTTCATATCATCAACATTGATGTTCACTGGCACTATGGTTTTAGAAGTCATATCTGTTATTTTGATATCAAACTTGCTAGGTAAATCGAGTGTTTCTCTTATCTTAAGAAGGGAATATCAATGGGATACAACTGGTTCAATTTAAGCTTAATCTGCTCTGGAGCAATGATTGGAAACAAGAGACAAGGGACTTCTTTGCCAACGTAACAGAAATATAATAATTTTGGAGCATAAACTTGTATCTGGAGTTGCCCGTTTTCTGGGAAATTTAGGATTAATCTTTTTTGGTGAATCACTTGTGAAGTTGTGATAGAAAAGCTGTTGTGACTCCAACGCAATATGTCAATTTTAATTTCTGGCACATGTATTTAACATTAATGTTTGTTTGTACCACACAAAGCTAATCGATACGAGTTCAACAAATGACACATCTATAACTAATGCAACACCTATGTTTGTACAACCAGAACGTTGACATTACTTAGGAAGTTAAAAGTAGCTTATTTGATGCTCAAAAATCAGAAGTGGATGTAATGTAGTGATCAAGTATTATGTAAGTAAATCGTAACTTAACATAATTGATAATCATGTCCAAAATACCAAAACCGTACGAAAAATATGAATTGAGATCCTCTCAAGTTAAAGGGTTGAACAAACACCTTCAACGAGTCAAGTATGACTTAAATGCTATTTTCAAGAAAAAAAAGTAGGAGATGGATCAACCGTGGCTTTTTGGAATGATGTTCGAATTGGGTCTTCTAATTTTAAAAAATAAAAATTTTTAATAAAAAAATTCCAAGACTTTTCTCACTCGAAACCTCTAAGGATTGCACTGTTGAAATCAGGTTCTCGCTAGGGGTGTTCACGGATCGGGTAATATCCACAGTAACCGAAAACCGAAACTAAACCGAACCGAAAAAACTAAACCGAATTCATAACCGAACCGAATTGGTCATAACCGAACCGAACCGAACTAAATATTCGGTTATCGGTTTGGATATAGTTTTGGCAATGCGAACCGAAAACCAAATTCTTATAAATATATATTTTTTCTATGTATTTATATGATTTTTTTTTACTAAAACTCTTTAGTATAAATATAACATTTTTCTATGTATTTATATGAGAAAAAATAAAAAATTACTAAAACTCTTTTTTAGTATAAATATATCATTATTTAAGCTTGAAAAAAAATTGTGCTAAAAATATATATAATTAAATGAAAAAATAATTAAGATTATGTAATTCGGGTTATTCGGTTCGGTTTTCGGTTATAGGGGTTCGGTTTTCGGTTATTCGGTTCGGTTGAATCAAATTTGAATTCGGTTCGGTTCGGTTTTCGGTTTGACCAAAATTTTTTTTTTAAGCGAACTAACAGAATAACCCGATAACCGAACCGATGAACACCCCTACTTCTGGCCTACTAGTACTGATGGTCCATGTTTCTCATAACTGGTCTGGATGTGGAGGAGGTCCATTATAAATGGGCTGGAAAGGGAACAATTTATGGGGTGTTTGATAACCTTTGAATTGTACGATTCAGGGGTAAAAATCTGGATCGGTCAGTGGCTACTTGTTTGATATAAGAAATAAGTGACGCTGAATCAATCTTGAAGTTCAGAATGGTTCAGGCCTCAAAGCATGCAAAGTTATTCAGTGGTCCCATGTTACTACTATTTTATCCTTTCTTTTTTTCTTTTTTTTTTTTTTTTTTTTTTTTCCTCATTTACTCCAAAAGTTAAACTGGTATCTTTAAATGATGTTAACATACGTTTTTTTTAGCAAAGATGTTGACATACGTTGAAAACTTTATTTTTATAGCTCAAATCCACAAACACTATATATGCAAATTATTGTTTAGTATTTGATTGAACTCATGTTAATATTTAACATTTTTTTCTTTGACGAACTAAATTTTTTTTAATTTTACACATTTATTAGTTAGTTAAAAATTTTATTTTCCATTAAATGCGTTGAAGGATAAAATGGTAATTTTAAATCATTCAGAGTGTTAGTCAGAATAGTATTCAAACGTTCATTTTGATTCAGAACAAAACTCATTCAGGATCTTTGAACCATCCAGGACTTTTGATTCACTCAGCACTAAATCAAAATTTTCTTATCAAACAGCCCCTAAAATGATCTTTTGGGCCTGCTAGTACGACGTGGGCGTACGCACGAGTAATAAAGTTAGTATATAATATTTAAATAAAAAATTAACTGATGAATAGTTTGTTGCAATTTGGTCCGATTACGATAATGTCATGCAGTAATTGAGTAAATATAATACCGTACGTAAATAAACTCATAGAACGGTTCATTTGTTACAATCCCCATCCGTGTCGTTAAAAGATGTTGAATTTAGAAATCATAACAATTATAAAACTAAGTTCCTATAACACCAAAGCACGTAGCGGAAGCAAGATCGAATATTTAACATGTAAATTGATTAACCGAATAATAAATGGTTACATACCTTATGATCCTAGCAAAACAAGGATCTAATCTTCTCTTCACTTCTTCTTGATCAACAATAGGATTAACGTGAAACCCCTTACCGTTTTGTTTCACAATCCAAGATGGAATAACTAAAGTAAGTTATTACCGAGGTCTTGTACACACGTACTATAACCAACTAACGTTAGATGCTAGTGTAAAGACACAAATTAAACCAAAACTATTTTTGTTTAATAAAAGCAAATCGACCCACCCTATAAAAGAGGTGATCGACTGGTTTTAAGAACAAGAGAGGAGAGAAAACAAATAAGGGTTATAGCATGTATGCACTAGGTCAAAACTAATAACCCTTCAATTGTATTTATAGGCAAAACCTAACTTGGAGCATAAGTTGGGAAGTTTGGATCGACAAGGGTTGTAAACCCTTAGCCCAAACCGGCCACCCCATTGAATGGGGTTTCTAGATCCTTCTTTAGCTCCAAATTTCACCTACGGTCCTCCCTTTATTCCATAACGGTCGTTAGTCAATTCCGTTAATTACATAACGTCCGTTAGTTATCATTTCGTGTCCTAAATAATTAAATATATATCACGGTAATATATATTAATTATTTCCGTTAGTCATTCATACGTAAAGTGTGCAATCTCAAGGTCCCGGGTTCGATTCTAGTCATACACGTTTTAATATTTTTCCATAACTCTAACAGCTCCCACTTGGAAATCTATTAAAAGTGTAATTGACATTGGTTAGCGTCTAGCAACACGCCAATGCCCCTAGTACAACTCGGGTGGTGGTCTCCTGTGTTAGGAATATAAATATTCAGATGAAGGCTCGGTCACCCCGAGCATCTAATTAGCATTTATATAGCTCGTAGGCTTATTTATATTAGCTTAGCATTATTAGTATTAGTATTAATAGTATTAGTCGTATTTATATTTGTGGAGTGGGTCGGGGTTTTCCCCACTGTCAGCTCACTCCACAGCCCACTAGGGGCACCAATATTAGTTAGTATATAAACCCCTTCCCACACTTGGGAAGGGTTGGAACTCTTGTCACATTTTTCACCTACTAATCTAATACACACAAGTTTTCCCTTTCATCTCTCTAGCTTCTCTCTAACATCTCTCTAACTCTTCCACCATGGATCTAATCTTCCATGAACCAAGACCACCCGAATCATCCACAATAATCAACATGTTTCGATCCTACAATTGGTACCAGAGCCAAGGTTGTTAGTTGTGTTGATTTTTGTGGTTCGACTCACCCTTTTAAACTGTTATTTGAAACTGTTTCCAGGTTGTGATATTTGGTTGACTATTGTGGTTAGTATATTGTGGTTATGCTGTTTTTTTTTAACAATTTTCACATCAGGAAATTCTTTTTGGCTTATGTGATATTTCTGTCCAAATATGGTCCAAACAGTCTGTTATGATTTCCATTTCACAAATCTGCTTATTTGGTATCTCTGTCCAAGTTATCAGTTTTTTTTTGTCTCATCTTTAGAGATTTTTTTTTTGGTTGAACACATATTTGGTTGAACAACACATGAAAAAGTTGTCAATAGGTACAACACATATCTGGGTGAACATTGTTCTTAGTGGCGTTTTGATGAAAAAGAAATCCCAGATCCGGTTCTTCTGGGAAAATACGAAAATGTAAGCTCGGTTTTGAAGGTTGTTCTTGGATGCGGTTTGTGTCAAATGATGGTGTTCATTGATGCGGTTTGTGTTTTATGGGATTGGTGTTTGGCTGGTAGCCTAAAGTGGTATAAAGACAAAATTGGGTGATAGTGACAGCGTTGACTGGTCAAAAATGCGGTTTGTCTGTATGATTATGAATGCTGTTTGTCTAGTAATCACGAGCGCGGTTTGTCTGTTTAACCACGAACGCGGTTTGCCTTTATGCTCACGAACGCGGTTTGACTGTATAATCACGTACGCGGTTTGTCTGTATGCTCACGAACTCGGTTTGTCTATAATTTCATCTATGCGTTTTGTCTGTCACAGTCAAACCAAAACAACTAACAGCAACTATAACAGCAACTATGACTCAAGGGTTTGCTTTTTAATATCAAAATGAAAAAAAAAGGACATGAATTTTTGACCAGTCATAACCAAACTTAATCACAGACTCTTTGAACCTCAGTCATAACCAATCCAAAACAAAACCATCCCATTCACAACATCAAACGACACAACATCTAATCTAAACCCCAATCGACACTTCATATCTCAACTATGACTCGAAGAGAATAAGTAATGAATATCAAGTGATCTCAGTTTCTTTCATTTCGCATAACTCAAAGTATTATCAAACCTTTAAAGGTCGATCAAATCGAAAGAAAGATAATCATCATAGATTTGTGATGAGTTTATACTCATTTTCTTTTATCCGAATAAATCTTCAAGAAAAGGTCAATAACATTTTTTTGTTATCACCTTTCTTGCTATTCGGTTCAATAAATACAACAACATCATTGATCTATTGAAGCTATTATGGAAGCATTGCTTCGTTTATATCCGAAGTTAAAAGATAGACATATAACAATTATGTTATTGTCTATCTTTGATTCGATTCAATGTAACACAAACAAAACAAATAACCTACCGTGACCCTCCAAAAGATCTTGAAATCTTTAATTGCTTTCTTGACTCGATTGGTGTTGAAACTTTCATCTAGGTATCGGTGTGGTTATGCCTGCGTTTGTATTTAATTCGGATTAAACATGTGAGATTCGATTGATAGATGATGATGATGTGATGAGATTCTTGAAGGTGAGTTGATACTGAGATGAGTTTTAAGAATAAGGGATTAGGGTTTGACCTATGTGTAAAGTGGGAGTTAAATACCGGATAATCAGGGTTAAGAGAGAAATGGATTGGGTCTTATGATTGGTTGAATGGGCTGTGTTATCTTGAATGGTGACATTGGGATGATTTATCATATAACTTGGGCTAAATTGACACTCGAATGGCTGTTGGGCTGAATTTTGGGATACGTCATATGTATGAGCCACAAGTTTGAATCGTGAACCAGGCGTGCAAGTTTTTTTTAACCGATTCTTATATCAAACTTGGAGCTTGAACAACTATTATCAAATTTTCTTAAATTCAATAAGTGTAAATTTGGTGAAATTGTTGGCGAAAAAGGTCGGTATGGTTGGATCCACAAAATTACACGAGTTGTAAGTTTGTCACGGCTGGTAATTTAGGTATATGAAGGTCGACGAGATTACAGAGTTGTAAGTTTGTCAGCATTGTGGATGCCTATGATTTGAGTGAGCCTGCAATTTAATTTTTGCGACTTGAGTTACAGTTGACAACTTGCGATTTGATTAATTGCGGTTCGTCAAGGTGCGTTTTGACTTGTTACGACTTGACTAATTGCAATTTGACCAATTGCGATTTGACGTTGCAAGTTAACACTTGCGATTTGACTTATTGCAATTTGGTTGATTGCGATTTGACTTGTTGCGATTTGTCAAACTGCGACTTGACTCGCTGCAATGTGATCAAGTTGAGACTTGACTTCTTTGACTTGAATTTTGAAGATTAGCATTGCAACTCACTCTTAGGTGTTCTTGTTAATTTCACGGTTTCTCTTGTTGATTTTAGAAAATCCCGCGAAAGATTCGATTTCTCGGTTTAAATCTCAAGAGCTGTAAAATCCCGTGAAATTAATTTGCACACGTAGGCTGGACTTGGATTTAGACATAATAAAACTTAAGGGGTTTGACTATTATTTTCGGGATAAGTTTGTGCTTCGAGATCAGCAGGAATTGGGAAATTATGGTGACTTGGTTGGTTTGTTAATTCACGGGTTGGTGTACTTAGTGTCACAAACAATCTCGGGGTGGATGGATGCACGATGTTTGATGACCCTTGCTCAAGCGTATTTAAGGTGATTGGACCTGGATGTTCAAGAAGTGGATATATACAATAAAGGATGGAAGGTTGGGTATATATCACTACCTATATTTAAAGGAGTTACGTTGTTGTGCTCAATATAGGTTCTAAATCACAATTTGCAATTTAAGGTGATTAGACTTGGATGTTCACGAAGTGGATATATACAATTAAGGATGGAAGGTTGGGTATATATCACTACCTATATTTAAAGGAGTTACGTTGTTGTGCTCAATATAGGTTCTACATCACAAATTAAGTGCAAGTATAAGTCGCGAACTTGTCCTTTATCAAGCTTCATCAAGTGATTGTTGTTTCTCAAGCTTCTAATGGGATTGTTGTTCAAGATCTTCTAAAGAGGTAGTCAGGCTTAAAGACAAGAGGTGATTTGTTTGGAGACATGTTTTAACCTTTTACTCACTTTAAAGTCATATGCATTTCATCAAGCGGTTTTGGCATATTACGAGCTTCAATGAATTGTTAATCTACTAAACCATTGATGATGAGGAAAGCAAGGGGTTACTACAAGAGAGTCTTAATCACCATCTTCGTTGCAGTAGTTTCATTTGTCTCTTTCCATGTTTTGTGCCTGTCAAATTCACAACCATCACGGACTCTCAACTTTGGCAAAAAGGTCATTTCATGTCCTTTTTGAGGGGGAGAATTATCGCAAGTTTCCTAGAAGTTCCGTCTCTAGCGATGTGAATTTTAGCGGTTCCGGTTACAGCGGGTCAGATCGTATCGGTTCAGTCTCCAGCGGTTTGAATCTTAGCAGTTTCGGTTACAGCGGGTCAGATCGTAGCGATTCAGGATTCAGTGATTCAGTCTCCAGCAGTTTGAATATTAGCGGTTCCAGTTTCAGTGGTTTAGCTTTCAGTGGTTTGGGTCTTAGCAATTTGCCTAAGATTTCAGCAGTTTGATACTTACTGTTGTGCAGTTTGTTCTTGAATTTACTTCTCAGATGAATCTCAAGAACTGTAAAATCCTGTACACAGTACGACAACTATTCCATGCACTGCACCTGATAACATCCAAGTAGCTGGGTCAGACAGCTTTGTTTGATAGGACTGACTATGAGTCATGGGCACTTCTAAGAATTAGCGCATGTTTCTTCTCTTTTTGGCTAGTCAACAGCACAAGATGATCACGAAGTTAATCAGGTATTCTTTATTTGTGATTGAAGTTGAATTTCACGAAGGCGTCTACTTATTTTATCTTGAAGTCGGGGTTGGTTGGATGCATGACCTTCAATGATAACTTGCTCGTGCGTAAAAATTTAAGTTGAAGACTTGGGTTATCTAGTTACCAGCAGTCGGGGTAACTATCACTTAAGAGTTATTGGAGTACTCAGTGTCACACGTCAATGACGATGTCGATAATCGCAAGAGGTGTTAATGTCTCATACTTTGGTTGGGTATTGAGCACTTAGAGATTTGCTTGGAGCATTAATTCTCTACACCGTTCTTCCAACATTAGTGCAAGCTTAAGTAACAAATTTGGGGACTTCTTCTTCAGTTTTCAGTATTGGTATATCGGGTTTCCTTCATCAAGTGGTCACTAATCTGTGTACAAGGTTGATTAGTTGGACAAAGGTTTTAAAAGTTGTGATGTGATCTGTAATTCTCACAAGATATTCTTAACCCAAATTGATGTTCACCAAAACCAAATCAGTCATGCCACATTCAATCTGTTACTGTCTCACGGTTTCTTCTTGGTTTTGTAAATTCCCGAGAAAGAACTTATTTCTTGGTTTAAATCATAGATTTGTAAAATCCCGTGATGATGGACTATGCGCTCTTAACCATGATCGGGTTAAAACCATTATCAAAGTTCAGTCGATACATCATAAAGGGCTAGATTTGGGCATTAACCACAAGACGTGACTACGGAGTTAATTCATTATTATTTATTTGAAGCTGAAGTGAAATTTCATGGGTGCGTGTACTTAGTATCTGAAGATATCGGGGAGGTTGGATGAAGATTCTTCGAGATCCTTGTTCGAGCTTTCAATACAATGACGAGGACTTGGATATCTAGTTATTTTGTCTTTCTCTCTATTACAAAATAACTATCACTTTAAGGAGTCACGTTGTAGTGCTCAGTGTCACACGAAGATGTGGATATCCAAGAGGTGATGTACGTCTTATACTTGATGGTTGGTTGGTTGAAGAGTATAGAGTACTTAGGGATTCGATGTTGCACGAAGTCTCTACACCGCTCTTTGTCACGCATTAGTACAAGTTTAAGTCACAAGTTCGGGTTATATTACTTCAGTATCAAGTTCATCATATTGGGTTTTCTCCATCAGTGGTCACGACATCAAGCCGACAGAATGATAATGGGGTTGGTAACGAGTTAGATGAGAGAAGAAGTAAAGAGAGAGTTATGACGTCTGTACACATCAGTGCAGGCCTCGCTCTTCATCAAATGACGTCTGTACACATCAGTGCAGGCCTCGCTCTTCATCATAATGACGTCTGAATACCTCAGTTCAGGCCTCGTTCCTCAAAGAAAAGAAAGGTGTACGCTTCAGTGCGCTTTATCTTTGGAAGAAGAGAAATCTTCTTATTTATGGCCATTCTCATCAACAAGATTCATGCTCTTTCCGTGCTTATTCAGTCTTCAAGTGGATCGGCGCATATTGGAGTATATTCTTATTCACGTATTCAACCAAAAATTGCAGTTGACAGGCATATGCAATTTTTGAGGGGGGGAAAGGGTGAATAAACAACATGTTAGTCTTCAAGAACCGTCAAGTGGAGCTACTTACCGTTGATGGTATTCATATTCACTAGTTCAATCATCAAAAATTGCAGTTGGCAGGCATATGCAATTTTTGAGGGGGGGAAAGGGTGAATATTAATCTACATGTTAGTTGATGATTGAGAAATGGTCATACGACTCCTGAATACGTCAGTTCAGGAGTCGTGCAAACCATGGTTCTCCAACACTACTTCTTCCGTCTATCAAGGTGTTGAAGAACATGGTCATGGAATGCTAATCGACATAGTCTCACGGGTTGGTTCAATCAGCAACAATGGGTTTCTAGTCAATGCTTCATGTATACGTCATTAGGCTACATGTACACATCATGATGATGATTCCGATTAATCGTAACCATCATGGGGGAGAGAAATGTGTACACCAAGGACGCACAACAGGTTCACTTGATCGGGCTTAATCATTTACTTTGGTGTTATACTAAAGACTGAAGAAGGTCGAGTCGTCAGTCTACTCTACATTCTCTGTTGGGAGTTATCATCTCATGTGTATGCTGCGGGCTGATGGGTTACATGTAAGGTTACTGGAAGGCATTTGGTGAGATAAAGATGATTGGTATTCTGTTCCTCCACATTGGGCAATCTTGAAGAAGGTCGAGTCTACAGTCTTCTCCACAGTCAAAACATGTTGAGTTCTTTTCTTACAACTTGATATTTAACTTAATCCCATGACAGTTCTTGTTTGATGAGTTGTGGAGTTAAGTTAGGTTCAAGTTGTTCCGTAGTTTAAGGTTAGGTCCAACTTGATTTTAACATAATCTCATGACAGTTCTTGTTTGATGAGTTGTGAGGTTAAGCTGAAATCAAGTTGTTACTGGGCTTAAATTTGTGGTTTAGCTTAACCTCATGACAGTTCTTGTTTGATGAGTTGTGGGGTTAAGCTAGATTTCAGTTGAGGCTCAACTTAAACTACCGAAAAGATGCCTAAGGTTTTTGACGGCGTCACTCTAGGACGGGAGTGTTAGAAGATTAAAGACGGCATGCATTTGGTTATCAAAAGACTTCTTCATATTTCGGGCGTTCATCCAAAGTCTTCTTCCTATTATGGGTGTTCATCAGAAAGGTTGTCAGATTGGGGGAGAGCACTAATTCGGGGAGAGTGAAAAGCCAGAATCATTCCCTGATTGAAAGTGCTCACATTGCTCTTCAGTAAGTCAAGTGATGAATGCGAAGAAGATTCAGAATGCTGAGGAGTAATGGTTTCTGGTTCGTATCCTTGTATATATTTTGCTTCTTACATTCGTTTTCATATTTTATACCATTTTTGTAAATAGATATATAGAAATCTTGCTAATTGTAAATAGAGAAACTTAAAATCAGAAAAACCCATAAAAATTGAAAAATTAGAAAATACCAAAAATAGTTTCACCTAGGCATGTCTTCTGTTTATCGATAACATTTACGGACTTAGAAATGTCATTCAATAATGGCACGGGTCTTTAAATGAAGCTCGAGCAGAAGTTAAAATGGAGGATTAAAACATGTCTAAATGGCTTGCTATTACTTTAGATAGCAACCCGCGCTTCATACTGGGGAAAGCACGTCGCCAAAAAGACGGCTGTTCCTCCAACTGGGTGATGTTCACCTGGGCATGGATTACTTCATATCCATGTTTCCTGATTTGATGTACGTTTCAGTGCATCATTTCTTGTAAAAGAAGAGAAATCTTCTTAGTATAACAAATAGTTTTCATTCTATGATTCTTCTGAAAATTATTTGTGAGACACTTGGTGAATATGTGTTGTATGAAATTTGTTTATACTTGGATTATGCATAAAATTTGTCACTCAATCAATGACTACAAAACCTCATGACAGTTCTTGTTTGATGAGTTGTGGGGTTAAGCTTGATTTTAGTTGAGGCTCAACTAGAATACGGGTCATTGATTGAGGGGGAGAGTGAATTCAAATTTTATATCATCAAACGGGTTTCTTGATTAATTCATGACTTTTAGAAAAGGTTTTGCAGTTAATGGGGTATTAGTTGAAGAGGATATTGCTTAAATATATCAAATGACCAAGTGTGTTAGTTGCTAGAAAGTTTAGGACATTATGTGCAATTTGCTTGTAGTATCCTAGCTTCATATAACTAGAAGGTTCATTTGTATCTTTTTGGAATCCTCGTTTAATCCCCTAGATACATTAAAACTCAAAATCTGAAAGAAGTTAGAAAACCCGATGTGTTTGATGTTTTTGAATACTCCAATGACATTTGTATGATCTAAATGAATGAGTTTCAAATGTTGTTTGACTCTTGTTAGTCGATTGCTGATTAATTGTTGTTGATATTGTGCATATGTTCTCAGGATTCGCTTAGGTATATAGCTATCATGATAGAATCATGTTCCTAAGATCCTGAGTTGAATATTGAAATCTGTGTGAATTGCCATGTTCATGATTGCTAATTGCTCTGCATGCTAGATAGTGGTTTGACGTAGTTCCTGATTATGGTTTTGATTATAAGATGAACTTGGTATTATAATGTGGCAAGCTGCTGAAGGGTAGCTATTAAGGAATAGTGTATCTGTATGTATGTATATCTGTGTTGATATTCTTATGCAGATTCCATAGCCAAAATGAATGTACCAGTTCCCATTCTAACCATTTGATCAGACGTTCAAACTCTATTGATTGGCTCGGAATTCACCACGACAACAACATCGGCAGCAACAACAACAACAACACCGTCATCACCACCACCACCTTCAGTGAAACAAAGCAATATTTGTTCAGATCTCGCCAAGTGGGGATCTACAATACTTGGACGTTCGTGTTGGTGGATGGATAATCGATGTTGACCAATGACTCCTTCAGAAGAAGCGGATGATCACATCATCTGTGCAAAAAGGTCAATATCATTCGTGTCATTAACAATCACTTTGTGCAAAATTAGAAGCAGTGAATCTCCCTCTTAGATTAAGGGGGAGCATAGTATGTTCCATTATCAGAATACATTAAAATTGGACACATTTTCTCCCACATTTTTCTAACTTATTTAAATCATTTGGGATCACAAATCTCAAATGGTTTGAAATTTTTGATCGGGGGAGATAATGTGATTTAAATATGAAATCTGATAAAATGTGATGATTTGAACATATATGCAAGCTCTCCCGTATGTGTTAAACCATTTTATATATCAATGCACATATTGAGGGGGAGCAAAATGTTTTGAATGTGAAAGTAAGCTCTCCAGTAAGTGCTAATCTCTTTTGTATACCAATGCACTTATTGAGGGGGAGCAAAGGATTTGGCATGCATCTTATGTGAGCAAGGCTCAGACTTCACCAAAGAATTGACGATAGCTAAAGTCAGTAGTCGAAAGGACATGTCCTGGACGGGTAATAATTTCAAGCCAGTTTATCTGGTGATGTAAGCGTGTCTCGCAAAGGACGTGTCTGAGTAGAATGTACCGATTTCGAGCGACTTTCCTTGAATGTGATCTGGACGGGTAATAATTTCAAGCTAGTTTACTAGTGATGTAAGCGTGTCTCGCGATGATCATGTTCTTGGAAAATCAATCAATTCAAAAAGTGTGAGCTCTACCTAACATGTGCAAATTTATAAAACAATCAACCGAGCACATGTTGAGGGGGAGCATTTGAAATATATAAAACTCTCAAGTGTTTGCAAAAATGTGTTTCAAAATCATGAACACTTTGAGAGATTTTTCAAAGATTTGGTTTGGCAATCGTGGATGAATACCAGAGACCGACCATTTTAATTAATGCATGGAGTTATAAGGATGGTTAGGTTAGGCTCAAGTTCCCACGATCCCGCCAGAGCCGGAGGGATCTACCCAGGGACAATCCACTAATTAGTGTAGAAGTCCTTAGGTATGATTAAAAAGGAGAAAAGTGTGATTAAGGGAAGAGTGCCGACTAAGATGGAGCTAGTACTGGAACAAACCCAACAAGGTACTAGTAATGAAGTCTCGGTAAGCACTGAAGGGGTTGAAGAATGAAAAAGAATTGTAAAGATAAAGGGTGAAAAGAAATAGCCCTCCTTACAACTTAGGCAGAAACCGGGTCAATACGTATGCTGTCAGAATCACTTAGTTGATTGCTGGCATTGAAGACAAAGTATCATGGACCCAGTGATACGCTGCACAACCCTCCCTAGCCACTCAAGGTCCCTCAAAGGATTCTTGTTTCAATTGTCACGGAGTTCAATACATTCCTATCGTCTCTCTCACTCCGAGTTAGATGATATTGAATAGGTGGCAGTCCTCTCCAGCCTCCGCTCACTAAATCAAAACGCACTATAGAGTCTAGAGCCACGAGATGCATAATAAGATCTCATAGGGACACAAATTATTTCTACACTGGTTGTTCAACATTAAAGACACCAGTTGTAAACTTATGAGTCCTACGCAGATCTTAGCAATCTGCCAGAACATTCATGAGGGAATTTACAAATGTAATTCTCAATGATTGAATGGAAATTCCTGCCAGGGTCAACATCAAGTAGCCCTGAAAGCAGGTCACTTCGGTAATTCTTTATGGATTACGCTTAGTGGTCACGGCGGTTTCTAACGGTCTACAGTCGTGGAGTGATCTCCAGCGACTCACCTAATCGTTGATGTGCTACGGTTCGATCTTAAAAAGCCCTCTGTGGGTTTTCAATTAGGAACGGTCTTGGTAAGGATTAGAGAGAGTTTTCACACTATGCTGTTAACAATCTCGAAGTCCGAACCTGTAAGTACCGGACGTTTTATTGCTAACTGTCGTATGCAGGAACATCTGGCGGTTGATGCTGATTGCTGTTGCAGCTGTTTGCGGTTGTAGCTGATTGAGGTTGCAGCTGAATGCGGTTGTAGCTGGTTGCAGAAAAGATGCCAATCCTCTACCACATGTTCACACTACATTATCATTATAACTCAAGAATGTCATGATCAACATAAAAGACCTTTAACACGGCTTCTGCAAACTCTGATGCTAAAGATCATGACACCAAATAGTGTGAGCATGTCGGCTCAAAGATTTACACATCACGTGGAGACATACTACTGAAAGATGGCTTGAAGACACATGCTGGATGATATTTTTCGAAGAATACACAAAATCATCCAAGACAAAGGAAAGGCCATCAAAAGTTCACTGCTGAAAGCACAAAGATACAAGACTTTGAAGAATCAAAGACTACGAGCTATAAAGACAAGTTCAGAAGAAAGAATGCTAGAATTCAAATTATTATTTCCGGGGTGACCTCCCTTAGGGGGAGATTGTTAGGAATATAAATATTCAGATGAAGGCTCGGTCACCCCGAGCATCTAATTAGCATTTATATAGCTCGTAGGCTTATTTATATTAGCTTAGTATTATTAGTATTAGTATTAATAGTATTAGTCGTATTTATATTTGTGGAGTGGGTCGGGGCTTTCCCCACTGTCAGCTCACTCCACAGCCCACTAGGGGCACCAATATTAGTTAGTATATAAACCCCTTCCCACACTTGGGAAGGGTTGGAACTCTTGTCACATTTTTCACCTACTAATCTAATACACACAAGTTTTCCCTTTCATCTCTCTAGCTTCTCTCTAACATCTCTCTAACTCTTCCACCATGGATCTAATCTTCCATGAACCAAGACCACCCGAATCATCCACAATAATCAACATGTTTCGATCCTACATCCTGGAAAAACCACTTGATGATTAATCATCATACTTATCCTTTTGTTTCTAATACTACATTAATAAAGATATGGATCTTAGTCATTCTTTATTAATAATTATGTTTCTCATTGCTATGATTAAACAAGATTACCAAATCATCTGAACATATTCAGGGGAGATCTTGGGCGTGCGCACGCAAACATCTTGTCAACCCTACGAGGGGCTCAGCAGTATTAAACTTCAAATAAATTTGAAGGAAAAATTCTATCTTGACTACGAGCATAACTCATGCACTTCGCAACACTTCCGAATACAATCCTTATAGCTACCAGTTACGTATAGCGTTAAATTGAATCACAGAAATGCACTACATGCATGACAGTTATCTGGCATCTCAAGTC
Organism: Artemisia tridentata subsp. tridentata; assembly: GCA_021014915.2. Lineage (NCBI taxonomy): Eukaryota > Viridiplantae > Streptophyta > Magnoliopsida > Asterales > Asteraceae > Artemisia > Artemisia tridentata. The sequence goes on along the minus strand of CP139509.1, from coordinate 109,933,106 downwards.
TGAGGATAACTATATACACATGATTTACTTGATGACAAGATCCATAAAGTAAACTCATGAAGTTGGGATAAGTCCTATATTCAATTTATCCATTATTGAATATCATGTGAAATTGGCATGTCAACGCATCAATATACTTTTAAGTATATTATACCAATACTCATATTTGCCTTAATTTAATGACATTCCCATACCATTAATCGACAACGGACAATTTAGAATAACATAAGTTATTCACGGATTTAAACATGCAAATATAGGATACAATCTATTATTAATGAAAACAAACGTACTAAGTACTTTAATTCATTGTAAATAATAATTGCTTAACATCCCTTATCCAAATACTAAATAGATCAACGCATGATAATTCCCATTAATGAATTATGCCTCAAGTCATGTCAAACATATTTGTTGACAAGGTATAAATCAACTAATTTTGATCTATCGGAATTTGAGAATACTTATTTCAAGAATTCAATTAATGAAGTTCTAGTATGTGTGCATTCATCTACCTAGATATTGCCACATAATATTTCATAATATGCATGACATCCTCAACCACGAATTTATGACAATTAAACTACTAAACCTTTTATAGTTTAAAGTATTCTAATTCTTTAATGTATAATGCAACTATGCTTATAGTTAAGCATAACTAGTACACATGGCCATTAACAAGGATGAACTCCCACCATGACTAGTATTGAGTGTCGTCTCAATTTTATTAGCATCATTGTATGCAAACAACAATATGCTCTTTAAAACTCCGTAAACTTTTAATATCCATCGTGTAATGTTTGATACCTTCAAATCTTTCAAGATTTGTCAACTATATCAATTACGCAACAATTTGCCATATGGTTTATACTTAGAATTTAGGAGCAACTCCAGGCTGAGGATGTTAATTCTAAATTCAACCATATCCATTACACTTAGTTATCTAATAACTTCCAATTAGATATTAATGTTGTCAAATAATCTTTCATCAAGCATGATACAACAAACAACATGATGTACATGAAAAATCCTTATGTCAACCTTAGATTTATTCATGTCATATCTTTTCAAAGATATGTATCTATCTAGACTTTCTAATAGTATAATCATGCTTATTAGAATCAATTATTTTACCGCTTATGTTTATAACAATAAACATATATTACAAGGTTGTAAGTTTATTTTCTAACTTTCCAAGTGAAGTTTCATTCCAAACTAAGACTTAACATTTAATGTTAATGGAATGTTACTTCCTATATGTTATACTACATATATTAAATAAGAAAATAAATATAACACTCTCACTAGCTTTCAAGAATATTAAGAAATATCTTATTTTAATTATAAATCAAAACTTATATTTAATAACTAAACATAAGTATATCTCCTAGATGCATACATTAATCCATTCATAAATGACTGCACTTTGTATACATCCAAAGATTATTTGAATTCAAATACTCCTTTCAATTACTTACCGTCCTCGCACAAGTAATTACTCAAGAAAGAGTTTTGATATTCCATTGTTAATTTCATATAAATGAAACTAATAATGACAATCATAATCTTTATGTATTTAACATTTTTAGAAAGAATATTCAATCACAGTTAATTGCTTAAGTGTGATTAATAATCTTTCGATACATTAAATATGTATACAAAATTTGTCCATATGATTTCTACACAAGAATTTAAATCTCTAGGATTTTCTTTCCCTCTGTAGAAACTCATCTTCATTCTATAGTTTAACTATAGAGTTCAAGATCAACTACGTTTCCAAAACTAGTTATCTTCCTGGACTGCATCTATGCATTCATAGTATGAGTAATTTGCCAAATTCAATATTTGCAATTTATCTTAAAGATCAACTCATAATCCTCAACATATTATCCAAATATTTGAGATATCCTTGCAGATCTATGAATAAGAATTCCATCATCTTGAGATTTAACATTAACATGTTTAATCCACATTATGACTTTGCTAGTGTATTTTAGAATATTATGTATCTTGTAATTTTATCTTATCAAGACAAAATCTCCCACTTGCCTTTTGCTATTTATAGATAATTTGTAAATACTTAGCAACTAGAGCAACACAAAATTGTTCTCTTTTTGGACATTACAAATACATATTGACATTTCCTTACATTAATTTGTTAATAACCTACTCAAAAGCAGTTTAACAAATTCCGAACTTCAATTTTAAGACTTAATGTGATTCATCACATTCCATAATAAATGGTGTCTTATTAATCTTCTAGGATGGAGTCTTATTGAGTATATATAACCTATACTCAATATTCTAACCTTGATAGGTTTAGGAAGATAAGAAAATATAGTTATCTTAATCAAACAATATAACAAGAGTTTGATTTTTCTAACTGAACATACCATAAACATTATGTATTTCATTAGGATTAATATTGTAAGTCAATCTTACAATATGTAAGATAAATATATTTCGTTTTGGCTTACCTATTCACCAACTAAATCAAGTTAATGGTATAATAGACTTTCCAAGCTCATTGCATGCAATATAACATAAGTACTTTTAAATCAAGTCACTTCATGTCCATGTCTTAATAAGAAGACATAAACTGTTATAATCCAAATATACGTTATAAATCATTGATCAACTCAATGACTCAATGACTTCTTGTATATGTCTTTTAAAAAACATAACAAGTTAACGTCTTACTTTATTTATAAGTCTTATAGCAATAAATGACTTCATATTTATATCTTTACAATAAAATATAAACATGTATAACTAAAGTAATCATGAACACCACAATTTGGTTTCAATAGTAATTTCAAGTTAATTTATTACTTCATATATTTATGACATTCCTAGAATACATAAATATTCAAATTTGAAGTAGTATTAGATTACTTCATTTATTTATGTCATTGCAATAATACATAAATATTTAGTTTGAAGTAGTCTTATTATCATATTGACACTTGTTCTAATAATTATCTAATTTTAGAAACTTGCAAATTAACATAGTTTCATTACATCAGCTGAGGCTGCTAGTAATGAAAGTATGTAATTTACCTTGTCATTAATATCTATGTCAAGTTTTCACTTACGCTAGATATTAACTCCAAGTGTTCTATTAATCAGATTCCATTGTGTTGTTGCTTGCACACCATAAAGATTTCTCCCACTTGTGCATGGAACAACATCATGTATCAGATAAACAACACGTCAATCGTTTTTTTATGTGATCAATATGATTGTGTCATAGATATGAGTAGCTATAGAACCACCTTGTCTAGTAAGGAAACGCACATGACTATCCTTAATACCACAAGTGTCTATAATTGGAAAGTAATTATCTCAAGAGATTCTAGAGATAATCCGGGTTACTACCAAGATATCAAAGCTTGTAGCTCCCACTGAATTACAGATCATTACATTAACTCATTATTCAGTAATTACAACACTATGCTCCCACTGGATTTGACAACATTATAAGTGTTTCATAACCAGTAAAAACAAATAGTGTGCTATTTACTTTCCTACACCTTTGAGGAATCCCATACGTAACAATTACTTAGGTACTCAAAAAAATGTATTCTACTTTGTAAATGATGGAATATCCATCATTGCAATTAACTTAGAAATAATTGGGCATGCAATTTCTTCCTTATTTGACTACCATCCCCACAATGGTATGTAGCATCTTTAATTGGTCAAAGCACAACAACTAGACAAATCATTCTAGTTTGCCTTTTACCAATTTGCGGTAACTAGTCTAGCTTCTAATTAACTCATAAAACTTGCAATTTTCTTAACAATTAAAAATTTGCCATGAGTTATTTCTTAGAATTTAGACAATTCTAATTTTTCCTATTATACATTTCTCATTCATGAAAAGGAATAGGGTTAAGTCTCACTCTTCTCAAAGAAAGTAGACTAGATTTATTCTTTTAGTAAAGTTGACTCTAGCCTAAATCCCTACGGGTGTAGATCATCTTTCCACTAAAAGAATGCCCCACGTTTACGGTTTTAACGTTGCATTAATACATTAAAAGAATTTACAAAATTCAATTTTAGTATTTTCGATAATACAATTTTTCAAGAAAATTAAACACCCATGGTAAATAACATTTAACCATTTAATTTTCACTGAAAACTAGGATCCAAATTGACATAGTTTCATCACATCAGCTTTGACTGCTAGCAATGAAAGTACTCAATAAGGTACGAGTCGAACTCAATTGCCAATCTTAAATTGCAATTCCTAGAATTATGGGATTTACATATTTTGCCAACCTCAGTTGTAAATGTAAGCATGTTTTATCCCCATCTTTATGCCTTGACATAGTTTCATTACATCAGCTTTGGCTGCTAGTAATGAAAGTACTCAATTAAGTTAACCAACTTAAGAAACTGCAAATTTCCATAGTTTCATCACATCAGCTTTGGCTGCTAGTAATGAAAGTATGTAATTTACCCTTTGATTACCATCCTTTGATCATCACATCAGCTTTGGCTGCTAGTAATGAAGGTATGTAATCTCAGGTGTTTCCGTTTCATTGGATGACATATAACTTAAATTAAGGGTATTTATTTTGATGTGTGTAATCAAAAATATGTACAAAGATGTCATGCATTTATCTTGTATCATATGTTTCATTTAAAAAACTTTTACTCATTCGTTACTTTACTAAGCTCAAATCAACAAAGTTTTAATTGATGGCGTTGAGAAACTTACAACTTTGCCTTAAGATGCTTCGTACATATAATGGTTGTACTTGGTAAGTCTAATTTTGACGCACAAGCGGGCGGAGAGACAAAATGGAGTCTCTTTAAGGCCACAATTTAATGCGAAACCAACCTTAAAGCAACCTTATAGTTTGTCAACAATTAGGTCCGCCTTTCGACCATTTTTTTACAGTTGCATCAATCAATTAAAAGTTTAAGATTTTTAAAGCTTAAAAATTTTATGTTGTAAATTATAAAATTGCTAGTCTCGCCTGGGAGCAAATTACCGTGCGAAGCGAACCACTGTCGGCACATAAGACTTGGCAATATATAATTTACCACATCAAGGTTTCATAGTTATTAGGTCAATTTATTTTCTATTCGAAAAATTACCCTCTTATTGCTTACAATTCAATAATTTAAACAAAAAAGACAAGTAATTTAATAAAAATAAATAAAAACATAATAACACATATGATCTTAACCATTAAATCATATAGCCACATGCAAACCTTTTGATAAATCCTATTAATAATCTATATGTGAATTATCATGTATATAATTACTACGACTCCCATTGGTTTTCGAGCGCATTATACCCAATGGACCACAGGCACCAACAAGTTGGTCGCGTAAGCCTTAATAATTAGATACCACGTTGCACATAATTGATTCATTAATTTAATAATTAGGTTTATCCTAATTTTAGATTTATCTAAAACATGTAGCACATAAAACAAACCCTAATCCATGAATACCTTGCATGAAGCATCATGGATTAATACAGGAACGTAACCCTTATTCATATAAACACATAAACATACATGTACTAATTTAGGGTTACAAAACTAACTTTTTATTAAAAGAGGGTCGAAACCCCCCCCCCTAAATTATGATTCGATTTATTTTATGTAGAAAAACCTAAAACAAATCGACATACATGTAAATCCAAATCAAGATTTGATTTTTATTATACGTTTCGGTAATTACAATTACATGTTAAACCGCTCTTGATGCCACTGTTGAATTTAGAAATCATAACAATCATAAAACTAAGTTCCTATAACACCAAAGCACGTAGCGGAAGCAAGATCGAATATTTAACATGTAAATTGATTAACCGAATAATAAATGGTTACGTACCTTATGATCCTAGCAAAACAAGGATCTAATCTTCTCTTCACTTCTTCTTGATCAACAATAGGATTAACGTGAAACCCCTTACCGTTTTGTTTCACAATCCAAGATGGAATAACTAAAGTAAGTTATTACCAAGGTCTTGTACACACGTACTATAACCAACTAACGTTAGATGCTAGTGTAAAGACACAAATTAAACCAAAACTATTTTTGTTTAATAAAAGCAAATCGACCCACCCTATAAAAGAGGTGATCGACTGGTTTTAAGAACAAGAGAGGAGAGAAAACAAATTAAGGGTTATAGCATGTATGCACTAGGTCAAAACTAATAACCCTTCAATTGTATTTATAGGCAAAACCTAACTTGGAGCATAAGTTGGGAAGTTTGGATCGACAAGGGTTGTAAACCCTTAGCCCAAACCGGCCACCCCATTGAATGGGGTTTCTAGATCCTTCTTTAGCTCCAAATTTCACCTACGGTCCTCCCTTTATTACCTAACGGTCGTTAGTCAATTCCGTTAATTACATAACGTCCGTTAGTTATCATTTCGTGTCCTAAATAATTAAATATATATCACGATAATATATATTAATTATTTTCGTTAGTCATTCATACGTAAAATGTGCAATCCCAAGGTCCCGGGTTTGATTCTAGTCATACACGTTTTAATATTTTTCCATAACTCTAACAAAAGATTCATTCATCCAACGGTTCAGGAGACGTGGTGAGTCCCAGTCAGCTACTTTACTCTCCAGTTCAAAAATGAACCGGTTATAAAGTTGAACCGTTTCATCCAAAGACTGATATAAACAAACAAACAAACAGTTTCGGTCACATGATTCCGGATCTTTTTTCTTTATCTTATTAAAACATGTATTTATTTATATACTAGTAACTTTTTTATTTTAATTTTTATATAAATTTTTTTTGGTGCTGTTGGCATATGTGTCCGAACGGCTATCTTGTCCGGCCGTCCGGACGACATGGAGTCATCCGGTTAATTACCGGATGAAACCTAATTCATCTGGCCAATATAACTGTGAGTAATAGGACAGGTGGCATCACCCTTTGGACAGATGGCAGCAGCAGATAAATCGCCGCCATCCCAGGATTTACGGGATTATGTCTGCGACATGTTTCCGTAAAATCCGCTGACGCCATTTCAGGTACTGTAGCCGGGTAGTATAAATACCCAGCTCATTTACTACTCTCAACCAACTTTTAACTACCCACATTTACTCTCAATTACTGTTTAAGTCTTTCGGATTATCCAATACTTACTTTCACGCCGGAGCTTGGTCCTCGGATAACACCCAGGGCGAGCCTAACGCGTGCTTCTCTGTGTGCAGCTATCCGGAAGACCTTTAGAAGCCGAAGAGATTGATTCACCCGTCTTTCGGAAGAACCTTCGTCTAGTTTGTCCGAAAGACCTCATTTGTTTGTCTGAAGTGTTTACGGAAAATTACTTCAACAAATTGACGCCATTCGTGGGACCTACTATTCGATCTGCCCGAAGTTCAGAATGGCTGGTCCTACACTACAAACAAAAAATAACCATATAAACAAAGGGAAGATCATTAATATGGTCCGAAGTCCAATGGCCGTAGGAAAATAGAAAATAACAGACATAGAAGAGGATTGGATGAATGCCCAAATCAGCTTCCCGCCCATCCTTCCGGGGGATGTGTCGGACGAGCCTTTAATAGTTGAGGCCGAGGTGGAAGGCTACACAATACGAAGGGTTTATGTGGACCAAGGTGCCTCGGTGGAAGTAATGTATGAACATTGTTTTGAGCACTTATGCCCCTCCATCAAGGCCCGACTGAAAGAAACCAATACGCCTTTAGTAGGATTCGCAGGGGAATCCATTAAGCCGTTGGGGAAGGTGGAACTGGAAGTTAGTTTCGGAAGTCAAGGTTTGTTCCATAAAACTATGATGAAATTCGCTGTAATAAGATCCCCCTCTCCGTACAACATCATATTAGGGCGTTCCGGGCTAAAGAAGCTACGAGCAATCCCATCAACCATTCACTCGATGATGAAATTCCCCACTCCGAGAGGCATAGCGACATTGGTCACTCGGTCGGTCATAATATCAGAATGCCGTAAATAGGAAGAAAAACAGATGGTCGAAAGGGAGGCAAAGAATGAACCTCAGAACGCTGAAGCCACAGGAGAATTGTCTGGAAAGATAGAGGAAGTAATGGTACATCCGGCATACGCGGATCAACTAGTAACCATCGGAGGGAACTTCTCCCCGGAATGCAGAAGACAGTTGATTACGCTGCTCAAAAACAGTCAAGATGTATTCGCTTGGGAGCCTGCGGACATGACGGGAATACCTCGGCGAGTTACAGAACACATGCTGAACGTGAATGTCCAAGACTGACCGGTGACGCAAAAGAAAAGAACCTTTTCGGCGGAAAAGAACCAAGCCATAACCAAAGAAGTATAGGAGTGGGTGAAAGCGGGAATAGTTCGGCTGGTGCGATACCCTACATGGATTTCCAACCCGGTATTAGTAAAGAAATCCGACGGTAGTTGGAGGATGTGTATCGACTTCAAGAACCTCAACTCATCTTGTCGAAAGGATTATTACCCGTTACCGGAAATTGATTGGAAGATAGAATCGGTCATAGGATTTCGGTATAAATGTTTCTTAGATGCTTATAAGGGATACCATCAGGTGCAAATGGCAAAGGAGGATGAAGAAAAGACGGCTTTCTATACTGAACATGGAACGTATTGTTATACCAAAATGCCGTTCGGATTAAAAAATGCTGGAGCTACGTATCAACGGTTAGTAGATTCATCCTTTCAATCGCAGATTGGAAGAAATCTTGAGGCGTATGTAGACGACATGGTGATAAAGAGCAAGACTGAGAAAGAGTTTTTGGCCGACATAGCTGAGACGTTTGACAATCTCCGAAGGATCAATATGAAGCTGAATCCGAAGAAATGCTCTTTCGGAGTGGAAGAAGGGAAGTTCCTTGGGTATATGTTAACATCCGAAGAGATAAGGGCAAATCCGAAGAAAACTCGGGCTATCGCGGATATGCAATCCCCAAAATCGCTCAAAGAAATGCAAAGTTTAAGCGGCAAACTAGCAGCTCTAAACCGTTTCTTATCCAGGTCGGCCGAAAGAGTGCTTTCATTTTTTGACACGCTGAAAAACATCACAAAGGAAAATTAGGACGAATACCGTTGGACGGAACAGGCCGAATCAGCGTTTCAAGAAATGAGAAAAATGATCCTTGAGCTTCCTAACCTGACAACCCCAAAATCGAAGGAAGACCTGTATGTGTACCTAGCAGCATCAAGGGAAGCAATGAGCGGAGTGCTTTTGGTGGAAAGGGACGGGAGACAAACCCCATTACATTACGTCAGCCGAACGCTACCTGAGGCCGAGAAGAATTACGCTCCGGTTGAAAAACTAGCCTTGGCTTTGCTACACCTGTCAAGGAGACTTAGGAGATATTTCGAGGCCCACTCGATAAAAATCATCACTGACCAACCCATCAAGCAGATACTGAACAAGGCGGAGGCGTCCGGGAGACTAGCCAAGTATGCTGTGGAACTAGGAGCCTACAACATCACATATGTGCCCTGAAATGCGATTAAGGGAAAGGTCCTAGCAGACTTCATAACGAAAATACCGCTGATCACACCCGACCAGGTTTTGAAGGAAGAGGGCGAGGAGATATGAAATATCTCTAGTCAGGAACAATGGGTGTTGTATACCGATGGAGCGTCGAGCAAATCAGGTGCTGGAGCAGGTTTGGTATTGATCAGCCCCGACCAAACAGAATACACCTACGCCATCCGGCTGAACTTCAAAAGCACCAACAATGAAGTAGAATATGAAGCCTTACTGGCAGGTTTGAGAATCGCTCGAAGAATGAAGGTCCAGGCATTAGAAGTCAGGGTGGATTCCAATTTGGTGTCAAGCCAGATTAATGGAGATTTCGTGGCATACAAAGGCAGCATGATACGATACCTGGCCAAAGCCAAAGAATGTATTACATGCTTTGACCAGTTCAAAATCCGGAACATTCCGACAGCACAAAATCAGAAGGCAGATATACTTAGTAAGTTGGAATCCGTGGCGTTCGACCATCTAACGAAAGAAATCTTGGTAGAAGTCTTAGAGAAACCATCGACGGAAGAAGAAGTAGTCAACGCCATTGTGGAAGAAGAGGAAGAAAACTGGATGACCCCGATCATTCGGTGTAAGCAGGAAGGCATTTGGCCGGAAGATCAAAACGAGGCTCGGGCTCTCCGAATGAAAGTAAACCAGTATACTCTAGTGGACGATGTGCTTTTCAAAAAATCTTACTTGGGCCCAATGTTAAGGTGTGTCGGACCACTCCAGGCTAATTACATCATCCGGGAGGTGCACGAAGGAGCATGTGGGATGCACTACGGGCCGCGATCCATGGTGGAAAAGCTAATGCGACAGGGGTATTACTGGCCAACCATGCACCGGGACACCAGAGAAGTAATTCAGAAATGTGATTCTTGTCAAATACACGCACCCGTTCCGAGGCTCCCAAAAACCGTGATGACCTCGATCATGGCTCCATGACCCTTCTACTAATGGGGCATGGACGTGCTGGGACCTCTGCCAGAAGCTCCAAGGAAAATCAAGTTTGTTATTGTAGCAATCGACTATTTCACTAAATAGATGGAGGCTAAGCCGTTGGTCCGAACGACCGGTAAAGAGGTCAAAAAGTTTGTCTGGGAGAACATAGTATGCAGGTTCGGCCTACCGAGGGTAATTATCACAAACAATGGGAGCAACTTCATTCATGACCCTTTCAAAAGTTGGTGCGAGCGGTTGAATATCACCCAGATAAACACTGCTGTGGCCCATGCTCAAGCTAATGGGTTAGTAGAAAGGGCAAACAAGAGTCTTATGAAGGGGTTCAAATCGAGACTTGGCAGTGAGAGAGTTGGATGGGTAGATGAGTTACCGAATGTCTTGTGGGCACACCGTACTTCTCTGAAGACAAGCAATGGAGAAACACCATTCAGCCTCACGTACGGAAGTGAAGCGGTCATCCCGGCGGAAATAGGAATGCCAACCTTTCGGACTATGGTAACGGAAGAAAAGGAAAACGACGAGGGAATCTGCCTAAACCTCAATCTTCTCCAGGAGCGAAGGGAGATGGCTGCAATCCGGGAGGCAAAATACAAGAAGAAAGTAGAACAATATTACAACCGAAGGGTTCGCGCCGAGTCATTCAAGGTAAGTGTAAAACCTCAGATAGCTCTCTTGAGATGAAATGTCGTTACAATACATAGTTATTTCATTTCAGTTATAACTTATTTCTACTATAACTAACGTAAAAAATGAAAATACCTTCACAACCAAAGGTAGGCGATTTTGTGTACCGAAGGAATGAGGCAAGCAGGGTCGAAAATCAAGGAAAGCTAGGACCCAATTGGGAAGGACCGTACCGGGTCGTGGAAGCGTACCAGACTGGATCATACAAATTGGAGACGATGGAGGAAAAAGAAGTGCCACGAACATGGCATGCCGTTAACCTTAGAAAGTGTTTTTTGTAAATGTATGACTCATATATCTAATGTAATGTCCGAAAGTACTTGATTGACTATTTGAATGACAAATGCAGCTATCCCACAGTTGAAGGGGAGCAATTCTCTCTACGTATCATGTTCCTACATTACTTATTACATTCTGAACATAAGCCGAAAATGACCCCTCCGAGAGGCTCGCGACCTCTGGAGATCAGTGGTCAATGTTCAAAGATGGTTCATACCCAAAAAGGGGTTGCCATGGTAAAAAGGCCGAATGGCACCCAAAAAGGGGTCGCCGCATCATTATGGCAAAAGGCCGAATGGCACCCAAAAAGGGGTCGCCGCATCATTGTGGCAAAAAGGCCGAATGACACCCAAAAAAGGGGTCGCCGCATCATTATGGCAAAAAGGCCGAATGACACCCAAAACGGGGTCGCCGCATCATTATGGCAAAAAGGCCGAATGGTACCCAAAAAGGGGTCGCCACATCACTATGGCAAAAAGGCCGAACGGTACCCAGAAAGGGATCACCGCACGAGTATGACAAGCAGGCGTGCAGGTAATATAATACATACACAAAAAAAGAAAAAGAGGGAGGAATTTTATAATTAACGAAGTAACTGGCATAAGACAATTTCCAAAGATATACAAAATAGCATTCATGTCACGCAATTTATAAGTTGTTACATTTATCCGAACCATTGACTGTTCATGAACCTAATCTAACAGCCCCAAGGCCTTACATTTTCAATGATTGTTGCCAAAGTAACAAGGATTTAAAAAGCTTCGCATAACATCCGGAGTGGCATGAATCCGTAGTTAAAACGGAGACACCCAGATATTACAAACAAACAACTTGCCTAAGGAGCAGAGGCGTCCTCTTCGGCAACCGAACCATCAACAGAAGGCCCTTCGGTCACAGGAGTGGGGTCAGGGAATAGGTTCAGTATTTCCGCGAGAGGCTTATAGGAGGCGTCGCTTACCTTCTGGACATAAGGATACTCCGCAGTGAATAGCCCATCATACAAAGGTTGGAACTTGGCTTCAGCTTCCATGTCCAAGTTATCAACATCTGCTAGAACCCTGGCCAAATCCTCCGACGAACGGTCCAGGCTGACACCATCCAAGAACCCTGATTGGGAAGACAAACTGAAAGGAGCGACCAAATGTTGTTTATACTCGTGACTGTTCAGAAGCCGACGAACCATTTCCAGAATGAAATCTTTTACCACTTTGAACCGTTCTATTTCCGTTTCGCCCAGCTTGACAGCCAGGTCTTTCCTTTCCTGATGGAGCTCAGAGTTCTCCCTCTCTTCCGCACTTAGTTTATCCTTGACCCCATTCAGTTCAGCCTCCAAGGCCTTGATCCGCTTCGCGAAAACCCTCTTCCCTTTATCTCTCTCCTTCTCCAGCTCGGAGATGCGACCCTTGAGATCTGATTCTTTAACCATACAGCTAGCATGCTTATGCCTCAATTTTTTGAGCTCCTCCGCCTCTTGGGCCGCATTCCCGCACTTTTCATGAGTTCGGTACAATTGCTTGTACTCCTTAAGGAGGGACTCAAATCAGAATAGGATATCCGATTGAGTCGTGGCCCCTCGACCCAACAACATCCATGCCATCCGAGTAGCCTCTACATCACTCATGCTTTCCAGATAAGACTCCTCTCGGGGTGTAGGCAAATTCAACATTAAATCTTTGCAGACGTTCCAGCTATCCAAACGGTCATCTTTCCTGATCGACCACTCCGGAACAAACAATGCTTCCAGATCATCATCAACTATGACCTTAACCTTGCCACGGCCAGAAGCAGCAACAGAGGGACCTCCTGAAAGAAGAATAAAAAGCATGACTGTTATAGGCGAATATATATATATATATATATATATATATATATATATATATATATATATATATATATATATATATATATATATATATATATATATATATAAAAAACAGGAAACACATCCGAATTGCTTACCGATATCAGCAGTTCCAGATGCAGATTCCCCACCCTCCGGTTCTCTTCTAATTTCATTCGAGCGCAATGACCGAATGGGGTCTGGGTTGGGAATGGCCTCCGAAGAGTCATGGTCTAGATCCACCACAGGGACATCTTCTGTCGGCCTACTTCGCTTGGTCGGACGGGTAGCCCCGCTACCTCCCTCACCGCGCTGAACGCGCACCCTTGTCATGCTAACCCCCACTCCCCTCTGGGCCTTCAAAGCTTCCCAGGTGGCGGCTTGCCCTTGCTTCTTGCGCTTGGCCTACATCACTCTCTCATCGGCCACCTCGACTTTCTTCTGCTCAGCCGACTTCTCAGGGATATCAGCATTTGACGGGGCGGGGGCGGTCACATGTAACTCGTGAGACTCACCCTCACGGTATTCATCTCCCTTGACCATAAAAGCACCCTTGCGGATCTGGGGCTTGATCAGATACTCGGACATTGCTACAGCTGCGGAAGGTGAGAATGCAAAACAGTTAGAAATAAACATGTATAAATACATCAACACAAAAAGAAGGGGGCAAAGGCAAAGGCTGTAAGGCCATACCTTTTCCCTTGGCATCCCTAAGCGCCGCCCAGAAACCAGGATGCTCCCAGTGTGAAGTCAGCCCTACGGCATAAAGGAAACCTCGGGGAATCGGAATGAGATCGATCACATTCGCAGATAGTTTTTCGGCATCTTCAACATTAAACTCACCTCTCGGAAAGGGGTCCGAGATTTCAGAGTCATGATGCCTCCAAGGCATAGCAAACGGAATAGCCCGCCTGTCTATCAGAAAAAAATTATGTTTTCATCCTTTCAGACCGGTCAAAATCTCCTTGAAACAAACCCTCTTCTCCTTGCCGCTCCTCTTCTCAAAAGAGAACCAGTGACCTTGCTTGCTTAACTTATAAAAGGCTCGGAATAGAGAAGTGGTGAGGGTAACATCCAAACTGCGGCTGTATACCTCAAAAAGAGTCGCACGGTGCAAACCCAACGGAACCAACTGAGAAATATGTACCTTATAATATTTAATAACGTCCAACAAAAAAGTGGAGAAGGGTACGCTAAGACCGCCCTCATACAAATACTCTAGATACAAACCAATAGCATCATCCGGCAACTCATCCATCGTCATATTCTGTGGAGGTAGCCTCGGATGCAGATCTTCGGGTATACCGAACTCCATTGTCACCATATACACAGCCCCTTCGTCCATTCGAGAGGTATATTTTTGAATATCGAATTTGGGTAGAAATCCCCCAACCTCCTGAGTATCCTCTTCATGAATTGAAATGGGAGAGTTCGACATAGCCTAACCGAAGGAAATGGGATATAGTCGGATGGCAAAGAAATTCAAAGTGCGGATGGTCCGGAACGTACCTCTTAGGTTGAATGTCAACGCGAAAATCGCTCGGATTAACTAGAAACACTCTCTCGGAAAAATGCTTCGGAAAGTTTGTCAGAGCAGAAAATTACAGTGGTAAAAACAATAGAAATAACGCTATTTATAGGGGAAAAGGAAGAACATGAAACGACATGTCGTGTCAGATGATGACGTGGTGCCCTGTCGCCCATGCGATGCGCACATGCACACGTGTCTGAATCTTAGAACCCCAGTAAAAATGACGGCTATCCTTAAAAAGAGGCAATAATGATTTTTGGCGGTTTGTACATCAAACCCACTCATCGGATCCTGACGGACTAAGCCCCTCGGAATTGGCAAAATGGGATTTTGAAAATTTCAGAGTATCACAATATCGGTGAAACCGATATTATGATACTGGGGGGGATATGTTGGCGTATGTGTCCGAACGGCTATCTTGTCCGGCCGTCCGGACGACATAGAGTCATCCGGTTAATTACCGGACGAAACCTAATTCATCCGGCCAATATAACTGTGAGTAATAGGACAGGTGGCATCACCCTTTGGACAGATGGCAGCAACAGATAAATCGCCGCCATCCCAGGATTTACGGGAGTATGTCTGCGAAATGTTTTCGTAAAATCCGCTGACGCCATTTCAGGTACTATAGCCGGGTAGTATAAATACCCAGCTCATTTACTACTCTCAACCAACTTTTAACTACCCACATTTACTCTCAATTACTGTTTAAGTCTCTCGGATTATCCAATACTTACTTTCACGCCGGAGCTTGGTCCTGGGATAACACCCAGGGCGAGCCTAACGCGTGCTTCTCTGTGTGCAGCTATCTAGAAGACCTTTAGAAGCCGAAGAGATTGATTCACCCGTCTTTCGGAAGAACCTTCGTCTAGTTCGTCCGAAAGACCTCATTTGTTTGTCTGAAGTGCTTACGGAAAATTACATCAACAGGTGCAGGAGGTTTAAGTTTGATTAAATTCTACTCAACTAAACATCATTCTTCAGCTCCTTTATTAGGGTAACTTACTAACTAACCATTTATTTATATACTGTATAACCAACAGAACTTTCACATTACTTATGAAATAGAAACTAAAAAGTGGATGTACATCATAACTTGAACATGATTGATGTTCATGCCTAAAGCCAATGTCATCATTAGTTGAATTCTTAATCATTAAATCGACTCAATTAGATCGTTAGCTTAGGCTTAGTTGAATCCTTAACAATTTAATGGCCGATTTTAAAATAAAGATGCCCTAAGAGCAAAGGGTGTCATCACCCTGGGTTAAACTTTCACCCAGTGCCACGTTAGCGCCACATCAACTTTAACCTTTTCACCTTTAACTAAAAAAAACACCCCTTATCATAACTCAACCTTAACTCAACTATTTTCAAACTCAACCCCTAAACTAAAACTAATACTTCATTTATTAAAAAACATAACATTAATTCTTAAACATTACAATACGAATATTAAACATTACATAACATTAAATATTAAACATTACAATACGAAACAAATACTTATTCATCGTCTTCGGAATCTTGTTGTTGTTGTTGTCGTTGAAGATGTTTCTGCCAAAGATGCTCCATAAGGTCTAGTTGGAGTCGAGTATGCATTTCTCTGTCGCGTATTTCTTTTGCCTTTCGACATTGGACATCACATCTTTCGACCCACCTGTCTTTCATCATACGTGGTGACGGATCCACCCACATCTCGCCATACTCACGTAGTGCAAACTTTTGATCTTTTAAA
Source organism: Artemisia tridentata subsp. tridentata (assembly GCA_021014915.2). Lineage (NCBI taxonomy): Eukaryota > Viridiplantae > Streptophyta > Magnoliopsida > Asterales > Asteraceae > Artemisia > Artemisia tridentata. The sequence goes on along the minus strand of CP139509.1, from coordinate 109,916,574 downwards.
ATCATATTATGCAAAATAATGCAAGAATACATGATTCTACGTATCCTGACAATTTCCATTTGACGTGCCGTTTGTTGTAGTATACCCCAACGTCCTTGAAGCACACCAAAAGTACATTCGACATCTTTTCGTGTACTTTCTTGTTTCCCTTTAAAATAACCATGTTTATCTTCAGTTGTTGCTGAGAAGGATTTGACGAAAGTTGCCCATTGTGGGTAAATTCCGTCAGCTAAGTAATATCCCTATTCATACCTGGTTCCATTAACCATATAAGGTGCTACAGGGCGACGTTATCAAGAATGTCGTCGAATAACGGAGAGTTATCTAAAACATTAATATCGTTATTCGCCCCTGCCACCCCGAAAAATGCATGCCAAATCCATAAATCTTGCGAAGCAACTGCTTCAAGCATTATTGTTGGGTATTTTTTTATCACCCTTACCAAATTGCCCTTGCCAAGCCACCGGACAATTTTTCCACTCCCAATGCATGCAATCAATGCTACCAAGCATTTCCGGAAAACCATGCCACCCCTCATGTCTTTCATAAATACTTTTAATGTCGGACCATGTTGGTTTTCTTAAATACTCCGGCATAAACAAATCAATAACGCACTTGTTAAAATTATCAAGATAATCACGTGAAGTATGCTCACCCATTTTCAAATATTCATCAAATGCATCGGGTGCGGTGTCGTACGCCAATTGGCGTATGGTAGATGTACACTTCATAAGAACACTTATACTCATTCGACCCGTAGCATTGGGTGATTGGCTAAAGAATTTAAAATGATCTGGAAGAAAATCGGAAGTATAAGATTCAATACCTTCGACTATTTGTAGAAATAGTTTCCGGATCATACGAAATCTTCTTCAAAAATTCCGGTGCGGATACTTACAACCGTGATTGAAATAGTCGTTACGCAAACGTTCTTTGGCAAGCTCACGTTCACGATAGATCGGATTACGGGACAAGCGAGGTTGAGTTGCTGCTTGTTCCAACTGTTGCTGATATTCGTACGCGGCTATCATAAACTCTAAATCAGTTTCGCCATCTACATCGGACCAATTCTTAGGTTCTTCGTCACTTTGATTCGGATCCATTGTGAATGAACAAGTTTTTTTTTTGTTAGAGAGGAAGTATATAATTTTGAGTTTGAATTGTGGAAGTGTGAAAAAAAGTTGTGTGTTTATTGGGTATTTATAGTGGTGGGAAAATGGTTTTGAATTTTTTTTAGTCAAAGTAGCCGTTTATAAACGTTGAGGGGGGTAAAGTGATTTTTTTTAAACCCAACGGTCCTAATAGCCGTTTGAGGGGGGTGAATTGATTTTTAAAAAAAAAAAAATTCCTTTTCACCCTTTAACGCAGCGTTAAAGGTTTAACGTGGTCCTTTAACGCAACTTTAACGTGGGAGGCCGGTATGGTTAACGTGGGTTTAACGCCAAAATGTGAAGCTTTCACTCACTAAAAATGCGATGACACCGTGTGCTCTAACAAGTGACCAGTTTCGTAGATTTGGAAGGCCATGTATCATGGCTTTAGGCAAGAAAACTTTAGACATATTTACAGAAACTTATTTGATGTGGCGAAATCAGTTTATGTAATAAAAAATAGTACTTTGCGATTGTTTTCATGTGTCATGGTAAATCGACATGCTTATCAAAAGAGTAGTTGGCGATTGTTTTGAACACTTTGGTGGCAAAATGGGTGGGTTGGCACTTAATCGAATGGGTTATTTCTCAATAAGTGCCATAACATGTTGGGTCAAATTGGGTTGATCCGCAGCCATTCTCATATGTAAATGTATGAACAATCAATGTCTTTATTTGATTACGAGAAATGGCATTTAGAAAAAGATGATTACAAAAACTATATAAACGAGGCAGCATGGCCCGTGCTGTTGAGATCGTTTAAGGCTCGACTAGGATATGTTTTACAAACATCATTGATAACATACATCGGAATTAACAAACATCAATAATGTTAAACAAGGTTTTTATTTATTCAAGCGCGCCTCCATCTTTATTCCATACTAATAAATAAACTAACTATTACATAGATCTATTACTAACTAACGTGTACACATACGTTTCTATTAGACTCTCATTGGAGAGTTCTATGTTTCTGGATGCTATTACTACCGCCCTAATACCCTTTATATATAGGGTTTACAAGAAAACCTATCTTCCACAGGAAGCTAACTAATTATTACATTAAGTCCCTGTTGTTTCATATTTATGCATATGTAGTTTTGTAATTATCAAATCTAATTCCCAACAATTTCCCCTATTTGATATTACAAAACTATCTTCATGAAACAATCTTCAATGCTTCCTTAAGATCTTCTTGAACATGTCACCACACACGATAAGCTGCAAATCAATCATCTTCCCCTTTTGTAATCATCTAATAGGGGTCTTCTATGCAACTTGAATCGAAACACTTCCCCTTAAGTGGTGCATGTAGATGGTTAAACATTTAATCAACAAACTTCCCCTGAAGCCAATATGTTTACCATCTCTTGAATCACGAACTCCGTAGGCTTTATGGAATGATCACTGATGAAGAAAACCGAGTATAACGAATTTGATGAAGAAGTAGAATTTCCCAAACTTGCGTCTTATATCTTGTACTATCCACGTGACTCCAAACTCATACTAGAAGTAGGTCGCAACCTCTTGATAAATCCTCAACTATATGAGACACTGAGCATTACAATGTAACTCCTTTAAGTGATAGCAAATGTGAGCATTAAGCACCATAGTTTGTAGATCACACACCTTTGCTAGATTCATCAAGTCTTTGTCACCGCATTAACGAACAAACAAGTTATCTCCAAATGTTGTTAGCCATTTGAGATATGATAAGAACACGCACCTGTGAAACTCAACTACAACATCAAATAAGAAATATTCAATTTTCTTCTTCAAATAATCCCCAAAACGAGCCATAAAAATAAAGTCTTCTGTCCGCGATCCAAAACTGCCCTAGCAGTACAAACTGTTGTCGAGCAGTATTAAGTGAATGAGAGCAGTATTAACATATTCCCAAGAGCAGACTTAACTAGCAGACTTAACTGGATACCAACCAGAATTAATCACCACTGACCAATTTAATCACCACTGACCAGTATTAATCACCACTGATCTGTACGAGGGTAAAAATAACTCACGTTTACATCCACATGAGTATCACAAATCAGTCCCACAAAATTATATCTCCAATCGACATTAATTAATAACAGCAATACAACCTTCACAGTGATCAATCAATAACAGTAAGCGACACTCTTTTTTGACCAACCACAAGCGACAAAGAAAAATCCCACACACTGAATTAATCAATTCGCTAACAGCGATAATAGTTCTTCTACTGACCCATTGTAAAACCTTTAACCAATCACAATCCACAAATCATCTCTCAACCGATCAATAAATAACATAAGCGACAACTTGAATAAATCCAAATTAATCTATGTGAGAAACTCTTAACAGTGAATTGATTGTTAATGCGGAATCTTAACAACCAACAAGTATGAAGAACACAATAATAACTAACTTCGTATTTTCTATTAAACTTTTAATTGCAACAATGTCACTAATGTCACACTAAACATAATGTCATAGGGTTCCTTTTATACTCTAAGGAAACCCTAATATTACAAAACCGTGTGAAAGGATAAACATATCTTCTAATAAGATAACTAATTCGTCTATATCCTTTCCTAACATTTAGCTAACTAACTCTGCTATTAAACATAAACAGACTTAACTAATACGAATGACCAGTGCTAACTATGTAACTATGTCTGCCAGACTTAACTTTGTACTGGCAGACTTAACTAAGCTACCAGAATTAACATGTGATCTACCAGTATTAATTTGTTCTGGTCTAGGAACAAATTGGTTTGCATGATTAACTCTGTTTACATTATTCCACACTGGTTTGGGCATCACATTACCAGTATTGACACTCCTTTGTTTCTTAAGTTCAGCCTCTCTCATCATTCTCTTTTCATTAAAATCACAATATTTGATTAAATGACTAAGGCTACCATAAACAAAACATCTTTTCTGAGTAAAAGAGTAACCTTTCCCTAGTTCTCTTTTCATTCTATCAACCTTGGGTGACTCTTGACTTTTAACATGTTGCCTAGGAGTTTTTATGTGTGTGACACAACTAGGTTCAACTGTTATAGGTTTTGGTGCAGACACAACTGGTTCACTAATCTTAACAGGTTTAGACTTAGACACCTCTAATGGTACATCTCCTGATTCTGATTCAGAATGTTCAAAGACATTTCCAATGGACCCTTCACTGTCATCAGATTGACAGGTAGAATACTTACTGGATTTGTCATCTGAGACACTTGTTTCAGGCTTTTGAGGTCCCTTCTTACCATAAACATACAAAGACTCATCAAACTCTTTCTCTGTTTGAGGAGTGTAATCTTCATTTATTGGAGGTGGAACTCCTTTGAAGTTGTCAGTTTTTGAGAATCTACTGTATACAGGTTTACCAGCAAAGTCATCAGTTGTACTACTGAACACAGTTCTTTCCATTTATTCCTCATAACTTAAAATCTCACTATCTGATTTTATTTCATATCCTAGACCAATTTTACAACTAGAGATCATACCAGAATCTATTAATCTATCCAGATTTTTAGCATACTTAGTCCATGTGTCTATTCTTTTCTGCAATTCTTCCTTATCTTTTACAGCTTTCATTCCAATTCTCCTATATTTTTTAAGCTTTTCATCTTTTTCATAGATTTCATTGGCTTGAAATGTAAGCTTTTCATTTAAGATTAATTGCTGTTTTTGATAAGTGACAACTTTAGCTTCTAAGGTCTTAACAGCATTTGTGTAAGCAAGTATTTTAGCTTCCTGATCACCTATCTGTTGCATTTGCTCATCACACAATGTTTTAAGATTATTATATGATTTTATGCACGTTTTAGAACACAAGGATACTGTTGGGAATTAAATATTCTGAAGTTAGAGTATCTAAGATAAAGGTACTGCTAGTTCAAAGTCAAGGTACTGCTAGAACAAAAAGGTACGGCTAGTACAAGATCAAGGAAGGTACTGCTGGTTCAAGTTCAAAGGAACGGCTAGTTCAAAATGGTACTGTTGATCAGTGAGTCATCCTGCTGCTACAAGGATAAGATCAATGAAGATATTATTTGTATGAGTCACTCTTATACAAAAATAATATCTAGATATGTTGTTAGTCAAACAAGTTGAGTGCATGTGCTTTGATTAGACAAATTGAACAACTTGAAAGACATCAACTTCCATACGTTATCTCAACATGACTTTTGTAAGACAAGACATAAAGCAATACTGTAAAAAGATCTCTTGGAATATAAAAGAGATCTTAGACTAGTGATTTTATAAGCATGTATGTGTTTAACCAAGAACTCATAACTGTTAGAACATAGAACAAAAAAAAAAACAATATCACAAGTCATAAGAACATAAGATTCAAGGTTTTGTAACCCTAGTGATAGTGAAGATCACTCGTATTATTTTGAATAATATTGAATCGTTTGGTGATAAACTTTCTTTGTTCATTGTTAAGTAACAAACATAATAGTTCCATTTCCATAACATATATAACCTTCTAAGTGTGATTAAGAAGATTTCACATTCTTAGTCATATTAACTCAATATATCACTATACACAAAGTCACAAGGTTTAACCACCTTATAGTGTATCAATAGGTCCTCTCAGTTGGTATCAGAGCCAGGCTGATATAATTGAATTAGAAGAAACAGAAATGGACGTTCAAGATGCTCAAACAAATGTTGCTGCAAAGTTGCCCATGATCAAACAGAATGAGTTTGAGTTATGGAGGTTGAGAATTGAGCAATATTTTATGGTTCAAGATTATGCTCTTTGGGATATCATTATGTATGGTGATTCTTTCACCCTAGGCTACTCAGATGTTATTCTTAAAGGCAAATCAATTAGAAAAAGAAATACTGGACCAATTTCTAATGAAGAAAAGATACAGAAGAGAAATGATCAAAAAGCAAGAAACTTGTTGCTTATGACCATTCCTGGTGAACAGATGCTATCATTTAGCAAGTATCTTGATGCAAAAACTCTTTTTGAAGAGATTTGTGCATGGTTTGGTGGTAATGAAACTACCAAGAAAACACAAAAAACATTGCTGAAACAACAATTTGAAAATTTTACTTCAAATAGCAATGAATCTCTTGATAAGCTGTTTTCAAGGTTACACAAGCTTGTCAGTCAGTTAGCTGTGTTGAAAGTTGATATTGAGAATGAAGATCTCAATATGAAGTTTTTGAAAAGTCTACCTGATGAATTCCATACCCATGTCATTGTCTGGATGAATAAACCAGACATTGAAACAATGAAGCTCAATGATTTGTTTAACAACTTTAAAATTGTTGAACAAAGTCTGAAAAGGGGTGGAAATTATGGTACTAGTTCTGGGAACGTGGCACTTTTGTCATCTCCTAGTATTTGTAAGTCTAAAGAGGTAGATGAAGTTGAAGGTGTTCCTAATGCTAGTTATGGTGGTCCTTCTACTAGTTCACAAAAGGATGTTGCTGGACTTGGAGATCCAACATTTTATGCCTTTATAACAAGTCAATCAAATAGTTCTCTTCTCAACCATGAAGACCTTGAGCAGGTAGATGGTGATGATTTGGAAGAGATGGATATTAAATGGCAGGTTGCTTTGCTTAGCATGAGGGCTAAGAAGTATTGGCAGAGAACTGGGAAGCAGATTACCATAAATGGTAATGATACTGCTGGGTTTGATAAGAAGAAAGTGGAATGTTTCAACTGTCATAGGTTGGGACACTTTGCTAAAGAATGTAGAAGCCCAAGGAAGCAAGAAAATAGGAACACATGGTATAAGCAAGAGAGGAGAAAGGAAGTTACTGTTGAAGAGCCAAAGGCTATGTTGGCTATTGATGGTATTGGTTATGATTGGAGCTCTATGGCTGATGAAGAGGAAGCACCACCAAATGCTGCTCTTATGGCCAATGAATTTGCTCTAATGGCCTTTTCTGATTCAGAGGTAAATTCTATTCCAAACTGTACTGGATCATGTCCTAATCTTAAAAATTATGAAGACATTAAAAAGAGATTTGATGCTCATAGAGAAGAGCTACTTAATACCCTTCATAATTTGGCCAATCATAAAAGATGTGTAGGTGTCCTAGAAAAACAAATATTACATTTTCAGAAAAATGAATCTACTTTTACTGATGACATGAATGCATTAAAAAGAAATGTAGAGTTCAAAGATGAGTGTATTGAAGTGCTGAATGAATCACTAGAAAAACACAAAAGAGAAAAAGGAAATGTTAATATAACTGTAGATGCCTTAGCACATGCCTCAGAAGGATTCAATAAGCTTTGGGAAGCTCAAGTAACTGATAAGGTTAATTCTGGTGTTGGATATAAGTCTGTCCCCCCACCATATAGAGGTGTTCATTCACCTTCAGGTGTTGATTTAGCACACACAGGATTAGCTGAGTTTCAAGAACCAGTAATGAAATATGGTTCTAAGGCTGCTAAGAGCCTTAAGGTAGAAAAAGAAAGTGAAAGTTTAGATAAAACTTTACTTTATCAGGACAAGGTGTCCTTTGTTAAGAAAGGAGATGCTATAGTTGTTGAGGATAGTACAACTGATAGTGATGATGATAAAGATCAGGTTATGTCTAAACCTGTAGTGGTTAAGAAAGTAGGAACAAAGGTTCCTAAGATAGTCAATCACAACACTAACAGGCCTAAGAACAATGTTAAACATGTTAGGCAATCAGTTAGATATTGTGAACAATATAGAACTACTAACAAGCCCAAAGGCAACCAAAGGAATTGGAATGGCCTTAAGTCTCACCAACTAGGTGATGACTTTGCTTTTTATAACAAAGCTTGTTATACATGTAGTAGTTTTGACCATCTTGCAGATTTCTGCAACAAATGGGTATCTGGGTATGAAAACAATAGGGTGAACTACAAAAGGCAAACTCCTCAAACTCACTTTCACTCTAACACTCATAGAACAAAGCCCAGAACAGTCTCAAACAAGTCTGGACCAAAAGGTCTTGCTAGACCAAAAGGTCCTGCTAGCACAGACAAAAAGGTACTGCCAGTACAAATAGAAGGTATGGGTAGAACAAAAGGTACGGTTAGACCATTGATGACTGTTAACCCAAAACCAACAACTAAGGATGCAAAAACAACTTTCAAACATGCATCTACAACTGTTCTAAGGCCCATTCAAACAAAGGCAGTGGTCCATAAACAAATTTGGAGACCAAAGAGTTCAACTACAAAGTTTGCAGACTCTGCTGCTAACCATGTGGTTCACTCTGCTGCTAAGGGAAAAAGGGCAAATGCTGTTAAGGCCTCAGCAATTTGGATTCTCAAATCCAATGTTGCATCAACTGTTCTCAAAAGATTTTCACTTCATTGATGCAAGAGGCAGATCCAAGTCAGTAATGGCTTGGGTCCCCAAAGAAAACTGACACTCTTATTTGTGTGCAGGAACATTCAATTGATAATCAAGAGGATCAAGGATACTCAGATAGTGGATGTTCAAGGCACATGACAGGCAACATGTCTTATCTTTTAGATTTTCAATCATTCAATGGAGGATATGTTACCTTTGGAGGTGGTTTTCGTGGCAAAATTTCTGGTAAAGGTACAATCAAAACTGGAAATTTAGATTTTGAAGATGTGTACTATGTGCAAGAGCTTAAGTATAATCTTTTTAGTGTCTCACAAATGTGTGACAAAAAGAACAATGTCCTCTTTACTGACACTGAATGTCTTGTTCTCTCTAAGGACTTTAAGATGCCTGATGAAAGTCAAGTGCTTCTTAGAATTCCTAGAAAGGCCAATATGTACAGTGTTGATATGAAGAACATTATTCCTAAAAAGGATTTAACTTGTCTTGTAGCAAAGGCCACATTGGATGAATCAATGAAATGGCATAGAAGGCTTGGTCATATTAATTTCAAAACCATAAATAAGATTGTCAAAAATGGTTTGGTAAGAGGTTTACCTCAGAAACGATTTGAAAATGATCAAACATGCATTGCTTGTCTAAAAGGCAAACAACACAAAGCCATTTGTAAGCCCAAGATTTTTAGCTCTATCAATCAACCGTTGTTTATGCTTCATATGGACTTATTTGGACCTGTTTTAGTAAGGAGTATGCAATATAAGAAATATTGTCTAGTTATTACTGATGACTATAGCCGATTTACATGGGTTTTCTTTCTATTTTCTAAGGATGAGACATCAAGCACCCTTAAGACTTTCATAACAGAAATAGAAAACCTAGTAAGCAAGAAAGTAAAAGTCATTAGATGTGATAATGGGACAGAATTCAAAAATAGAGTTATGGATGATTTCTGCAAAGAAAAAGGTATTAGGAGAGAATATAGTGTTGCTAGAACTCCACAACAGAATGGAGTGGCTGAAAGAAAGAATAGAACACTAATTGAAGCTGCTAGAACAATGTTAGCTGATTCTAAGCTACCTATAATCTTTTGGGCAGAGGCAATCAACACTGCTTGCTATGTTCAAAATAGAGTTTTAGTTGTGCAGCCTCACAATAAGACATCATATGAACTTTTTAATGGTAGAACTCCTGCAATAGGATTTCTTAGACCTTTTGGATGTCATGTGACAATTCTCAATACCTTAGACCATTTAGGAAAATTTGATGGTAAAGCAGATGAAGGTTTCTTAGTTAGATATTCTCTTGTTAGCAAAGCTTTTAGAGTTTATAACTTAAGAACTGAGAAAGTACAAGAAGAACTACATGTGGAGTTTTTAGAAAACAAATCCAATGTAGTAGGTCAAGGACCAAAATGGATATTTGATCTTGAGTATCTAACCAATTCTATGAATTATATACCTGTTGTTGCAGAAACTAATAATTTTTCAGGTTCACAAGCAACAAATGAGGCAGAGTTAGAGAAGGATCAAAATGATGGCACAATGCCAATATGGTCAAATGCAAGTGTGGAATCAACTTCAACAAATGATGTATCTTCTTCTAGTAAAGCTACAGGAGATGTTGAAGATGACAACAAGGATGATGGAACAAAAGAACAACTCAATATTTCAAATGTTGATGGTACTGCTGAGATAGAGCAAGGTACGGCTAGTACCTATAAAGGTACTATTGGTACATTTGGAGGTACGGCTAGTTCATTTGAAGATACTGCTGGTCCTTCAAACTCAAAAGATGCAGAGTTCCAAGAAGATGAAGTGGATTTGGGTAATCTTCCACCATCTTATCAAGTTCCTTCTACACCACACACAAGGATTCACAAAGTCCACTCCCTGGATAATGTGATTGGAGATGTACAATCCGGTGTGAAGACAAGACAACAATTGATGTCTTCAGACCAACAAGGGCTTCTTGATGCCCTTTATGCTTCAAAACAGCATGAGTTTTCAAACTCTTGCTTGTTTGTATGTTTTCTCTCACAAGATGAACCACAGAATATTCTTAAAGTCCTTGATAATTCAAGCTGGGTAGAGGCTATGCAAGAAGAGCTTCTTCAGTTTAAGATTCAAAAGGTTTGGGTGCTAGTTGATTTACCTAGGAATGCAAAGGTGATTGGCACTAGATGGGTTTTTAAGAATAAAAGGGATGAAAGGGGCATAGTGATTAGGAATAAGGCTAGATTAGTAGCCCAAGGGTACACACAAGAAGAAGGGATAGACTATGATGAGGTTTATGCTCCAGTAGCAAGGATTGAGGCAATTAGGCTGTTTCTAGCTTATGCTTCATTTTTAGGCTTCACAGTCTACCAAATGGATGTCAAGAGTGCATTTTTATATGGTACAATTGAAGAAGAGGTGTATGTTTCACAACCTCTAGGCTTCATTGACCCTGACCATCCAAACAAGGTGTACAGAGTAGTGAAAGCTCTATATGGCCTACATCAGGCACCAAGAGTTTGGTATGCAACACTTGCTTCCTACTTATTAGAGAATGGATTTCAAAGAGGGAAGATTGATCAGACACTTTTCATCAAACAACACAAGAAGGATCTTCTGTTAGTGCAGGTGTATGTGGATGACATTATATTTGGATCTACAAGGAAGGAATTGTGTTTAGAATTTGAGAAGCTTATGCATGATAAGTTTCAGATGAGTTCTATGGGTGAACTCACATTCTTTTTGGGTTTGCAAGTTAAGCAATCATCTGAAGGCATATTTATTAGTCAAGAAAAATATGTTGCAGAGATACTTAGAAAATTTCAATTTGCTGATTCAAAAGTGGCAAAGCACACCAATGGACTCTGAGAAGTACCTTCTGAAAGATGAAGATGGAGAGAATGTAGATGTACACACTTACAGATCTATGATAGGCTCTTTAATGTACCTTACATCATCTAGACCTGATATCATGTTTCCTGTTTGTGCTTGTGCAAGATTTCAAGTAACTCCAAAGGTTTCTCATTTAACAGCAGTCAAGAGAATTTTTAGATATCTCAAAGGTCAACCAAGGTTGGGTATATGGTATTCTAGAGAATCTCCTTTTGACTTGGTAGCATTTTCGGATAGTGATTATGCTGGTGCTAGCTTGGACAGAAAGTCAACAACTGGAGGATGTCAATTCCTTGGGTGTAGACTTGTCTCATGGCAGTGTAAGAAGCAAACGATTGTGGCTAATTCAACAACTGAAGCTGAATATGTAGCTGCTGCAAGTTGCTGTGCTCAAGTTCTATGGCTTCAAAACCAACTTCTTGACTATGGGTACAATTTCTTAAACACTGTTATTCATATTGATAATAGTAGTACTATTTGTATCATTAAAAATCCAGTTCAACATTCAAAAACAAAACACATTGAAATTAGACATCACTTTATTAGAGATTGCAATGAGAAAAGATTAATTCAAGTAATGAAAATTGCTTCAGAACATAATTTTGCAGATCTACTTACAAAAGCTTTTGATGTTGGAAGGTTTCAGTACTTGGTAGCAAGTATTGGAATGCTTAATCTTTGAATTTTTCTAATAATGTGTTTATGTAAATAAATTTTTGTTGGTACTGCTGGATTTATAAGGTACTGCTAATGTATCATAAGGTACTGCTAAGCACACAAGGTGCTGCTAGTACAAATGTAAATTGTGTTATTCATACGGTTAGTCATATGTTTATTCTAATGCAAGACAAGTACTTTGTACATTGTTCTTTTTGTTTTAGACTAACTTTTTCAGGTATGAATATGTGAACACAAAGGAGGTTTCAAGTGAAATGGAAGCAGCAGAATGCTTATCCAGCTGCTAACATGTTTAGGTTTATGATGGACTGAGTTTGGGAATTCAAAACTCCTTAAAACTTCTTTCTTGAAATCTAGTTATGATATTTCACATTGAATTGATGACTTAGTTGATCAGATAGTAACTGATGCAACTCACTTTCTATCATTTTATACATTTAAGTATAATGTGCAAGTCTGAGGACATCTGATAGAAAGAACAGCTAGTAAAAGTGAATCTAACACTTGTGTTAGAGGCAACAATTGCTATGAGCTGGAAACCCTGTCAAGAAAGCCTTTTGAATAGGTTTATCTTCACACAGGCAGTTATTTATAACTGAAAAACATTGGTTCTCACACAACCAGAGGTTGCTTTAAACCGAAATGTTGATTAAGTGTCTGTTATACACTTGATCCCTTCAAAATGGTTGAAAGTAGTATGATTTTTCAATTCTAAAATCATGAACATACTGCTAAGTCAAATGATTTCTTAAAAGGATTTTCAAGAGATTCACAAAAACCATCCATTGATGGATCATGAATCAAAATGTCCACTGATTCACCTCTCATAGGAGTTAACACACCTAGAAGTGATGAGGGCAGTAACTTAAACTCTTAAGGAATTGATGGCTTCATGTACAATATTGTCTGACAACAAGTTCTATTTGATGGATCAGATGATAAGGAAAGATATTTTGGTACATAGTGAGATCTTCCAATGAGGAGGTTGAAAATGACAAGAACATTCCAAAGGAGAAAGTTCTATCTAGGTCAAACGAAGAAAAGTTTCAATTTCACTTCAAAGACATGCTGGTTAGATGATTTCACTTGTTGAAACAAGCATCCAAGATACACAGCATCATTGCCTCTTATAATTCCTCCATCCAAGGAAATTGCACCATCTTTTAGTCCAAGATTGGAGCAATGTTTTGATATTGCTAAAGTCAAAAGAAGAACAAAGCAGATTAGTTCAGAATAGAAGAATAGTTCAGATTCATGAAGTGTTTGAAAGATCTTCACAAGTCCTCATTTAATTCAGAAAACATGTTTGAAATGGTTCACATGTTTAGGGGAGGATTGTTGGGAATTAAATATTCTGAAGTTAGAGTATCTAAGATAAAGGTACTGCTAGTTCAAAGTCAAGGTACTGCTAGAACAAAAAGGTACGGCTAGTACAAGATCAAGGAAGGTACTGCTGGTTCAAGTTCAAAGGAACGGCTAGTTCAAAATGGTACTGCTGATCAGTGAGTCATCCTGCTGCTACAAGGATAAGATCAATGAAGATATTATTTGTATGAGTCACTCTTATACAAAAATAATATCTAGATATGTTGTTAGTCAAACAAGTTGAGTGCATGTGCTTTGATTAGACAAATTGAACAACTTGAAAGACATCAACTTCCATACGTTATCTCAACATGACTTTTGTAAGACAAGACATAAAGCAATATTGTAAAAAGATCTCTTGGACTATAAAAGAGATCTTAGACTAGTGATTTTATAAGCATGTATGTGTTTAACCAAGAACTCATAACTGTTAGAACATAGAACAAACAAAAAAAAAAACAATATCACAAGTCATAAGAACATAAGATTCAAGGTTTTGTAACCCTAGTGATAGTGAAGATCACTCGTATTATTTTGAATAATATTGAATCGTTTGGTGATAAACTTTCTTTGTTCATTGTTAAGTAACAAACATAATAGTTCCATTTCCATAACATATATAACCTTCTAAGTGTGATTAAGAAGATTCCGCATTCTTAGTCATATTAACTCAATATATCACTATACACAAAGTCACAAGGTTTAACCACCTTATAGTGTATCAATAGGTCCTCTCAGATACCTCAGTATTAGAGCCAATAGCCATGAATGCATGATTTGGTTCTGTTTCTTCATCTGTGTGTTCTCCCCAGTTAACAACACCAGCTTCCAAAGTCAGCATACCCATTTGACTCTTCTCTTGCTTGTCTTCTTCTTGAGAGTCTGAATCTTTCTTCTTTTTCCCATCAGTAGTCACCTTTGCTGTGCATCCCTAGCAAAGTGACCAGTGTTGTGACACCTATAGCATTCGACATTCTTCTTATTAAAACTAACTGGTGCCTTTCCATCAAATCTGATATTTCTACTGGTTATGGATCTAAGTAGCCTGTGTTAGACAATAGACAACTTGAATAAATCCAAATTAATCTATGTGAGAAACTCTTAACAGTGAATTGATTGTTAATGCGGAATCTTAACAACCAACAAGTATGAAGAACACAGTAATAACTAACTTCGTATTTTCTATTAAACTTTCAATTGCAACAATGTCACTAATGTCACACTAAACATAATGCCGTAGGGTTCCTTTTATACTCTAAGGAAACCCTAATATTACAAAACCGTGTGAAAGGATAAACATATCTTCTAATAAGATAACTAATTCGTCTATATCCTTTCCTAACATATAGCTAACTAACTCTGCTATTAAACATAAACAGACTTAACTAATACGAATGACCAATACTAACTATGTAACTATGTCTGCCAGACTTAACTTTGTACTGGCAGACTTAACTAAGCTAACAGACTTAACTAATACATCAGCAGACTTAAGTCTGTTCTTTAATAATTCCCAACACGTGCGATGCACGGGCTTCGATTACCATGAAGTAGCATCAGCTTCGCAACGGTTATTTAGGTGTGCTAACATTAGTCAAGAAGATTAAAGTGTTAAACTAAGGAATTCTCTTTATTAAGCTTTTACAAATAGGAATGTTACGTATGAAAGATGCTTAAATATCCGTTTGATTCGCACGTTATTGTAACTACTAAATTATAATGATACATAGATAGAGCCGATAATTTAAAAATACGTTTGTTAATGAAGAAGATTTAAGGAAATAGTATGTTTTATCATAATAGGCAAACTTTGAGGGTTACTTTTGTTATATTGCAAAGTTTAATTGTAATTTTGAGGCATTTTGAAGTTTGAGGGGTTTATGTAGTATTGGTAAATTTAATGTTAATTACAGATTTGATGTTTTTGCATGGGAAGACGAACGAACTGTGTGAATTAATACTCGATTTAATTTTTGTAATGATTAACTCTATTCAGTTACAATATATTGAGTTAGTGATTGGTTTAGTTTCATTAGTCCCATTTAAGTTTTATCAACAAAACACCATCTCTTACCTAACCACAATCAACTCATCAACAAAAAAATGTCTCAAACTCCTCTAATCAATGAACTGCAAGATATGTGTGGGTCTGATAAGCTACACAACTGTTTCAAGTTCCTATTTAGTCAAGAAGTTACAGAAGATGAAGGGATGCTCATGTGGCTGGGGGATCGATGCAATGAGCTGCGTAGAAAGATTGATAAGCGCATCGAGAGAATGAGTGAGGTTTTTACTCTTAATTTTGATGAAGAAGAATCTGCTGATGATACTTATGAGTGTCTTCGTGAGGTTCAAGTGATGGAGCGCCGTTTGCTAGAGTCGCTTACGGCCATTTTGGTTGAAGTGCGTGCTGTTGTAACCAAGAAGCAACATGATATTGCCATCATGGAGAAGTACGATTAGGGCTATAGTCGAATGGTTGTTTAGGGTTTTTTGGGTTGGTCAATCGTGTAGGTAGTTTGGTTAGGTTTGGATGTGTTTTGCTTAGTTGATGCTTGATCTTATGATGGATATGTAAGATGTACTCATCTACTTATATAATGAATAAGATTTATGTTTTAAGGTTACATCGATCGATTTTGCCTGCATGGCAAAATCAAGCTCTCTGATTAGTCTAATTTTTTTTCAAATAAGAATGTTTTTGCAAAATTACTCTGAAATAATGTAATTCTTTTATTATATAAAAGATGGCGGATTAGCCGACTAAAAAGCTATCTTTTTCATTTTTACTTTATGGAAGTTTACAAAAAGGGTCCATTTTATTATTAGTTGCTAAAAAATAACTAATGTGCAATACTTAAGATACAATAAATAATTTATTCTTTTCATATTTAAAGTGGTTATACATTTAATGCACAATAAATGAACATAAAAATTAACTTAAATATATGTCATTTTTATTTAACAAAGTTCAAGTTTCCTTTTATAGTCATATTAATTATTGCTTTAAATATTGACCAGTGGACATTGTTTAGCAAAACCCTGATTATTATGTGTAGTATATTTTATGAAGGGTATCAAAAACCTCATATATCTATCTTAGAGGGTGTTTTTGATTGCTAAATGAAGATAGATTATACGTTTTGAAAAATTATAATAAGATAGTTGTGAAAAAAATGTAATTCTAAAGGTAGTGTTTAGACTTTGGATTATGTTGTTTGATATTACAATTTGCAATAACCAGATAGTTAATTTTTTAAGTGTTTGGCAAATCAGATTATTTGATACTTCGACATGCAAAATGACCAAAAATATCATTGTTATAATATATTTTAACTTTTATAGCTATCATCATTATTTAAACACTCTCTATCTTTACATATTTTGCAATTTTCATCTCCAGAAAACTGTTTTTAGATAAAAAGACTTAATTTTGCAATGGGCCGTTTAAAAAACACTGAAGCGTATAGTCTTTTACTTTATATTGTGCTTAAGAAAAGAAGCCTTGAAAGTCAACAATTCCTATGAATCAAACCCCTTTTCGAGGGTAATTGTCATGATTCTAAAAGATGTGTCAGGTCGGCGCTAAGGCGTCGTTAACGCGCGAGGCGTGGCCTTCACGTTACGAAATAGACATGGTGTCGGCTCTAGGCGTGACATGAGATGGGGGCGTGTAAAGATCCGATAAGGCGCGAGAAGTGGCACATCTTTTAAAATCAACTCCGTCGAAAATGTTTTTTTTTAAAGAAGTGAAGAAGGTTACATGCAAGGATAGTTTGATTTAATTCCTTATGTATAACAATTTTTGTAAACTCGATATGTACGAAATATGATACAAAATACAATATATAAATTTATAAATATTTTCATATTTTGTGCCATTTTAAGTCACGCCTTAGAAAACGTTATTGCTTCGCCATGACTCATAAGGCGTGAGGCTTGGCCATACCGACATCATGGCTCATGCTATTTATACCTTGGTAATTGTGTTATTTCTTATCTTCTTTTTGCCAACATGCAATAAACAGAGAATCAGGAGCAAAAAGCACTCTTATAGTCGTATGTACTATTTTTTTTAAAGAGTAAAGTGCATAAATGGTCCCTATGGTTTGCTCAGATAGCATGTTTAGTCCCTGGTCTTTTGAAATTGCAGGCGGCCTCCCTATGGGAAGTTTTTGGTTCCGTTTTGGTCCCTGGCCATTGCAGAAATGGTCCCTGTGGTTTGTTCATAATTGCAAGTTTAGTCCCTGGCCAGGGACCAAAACGGAACCAAAAACTCCTCACAGGGAGGCCGTTTGCAATTTCGAAAGACCAGAGACTAAATGTGCAATCTGAGCAAACCACAGGGACCATTTCTGCAATGTACTCTTTTTTAAAACTTAGTCCTATGTACTATTTCAACACTCTAAAGATATATCTACAAATTTTGACAAGTTCCAATCTTACAGGAAAGGATTTTGATTATAGAATAACAACAAAATTTTTTCATTGTCTTGTTTTGATATGTGAACTTTGAAAAAGTTGTGTGAATGTGAACTTTGAACGAACTTTTATAAAGTGTTTCAATCTGCACATTTTGATAACGTGTCACATTATAACTGGTGTCACGTGTCAGACTTTCAGGTATGACACGTCATCAAAATGTGCAGATTGAAACAATTTCTGAAAGTTCGTTATATTTACACAACTTTTTCAAAATTCATGTATCAAATCGGTACATTAAAGTTTATTGCTATTTAATGACCAAAACCAAATTACAACTTTTTACAGGATTGGGCCAATATTTTTGCTACCTTATAATTGGTAGATTAATGGATATACATCTGGGCCAACAAGTTTTGGGCCCTGCAATAGCCTGCACACTCTGTCTCTTGAAAGTTATACAGTAATATTCTTTTAGTACTAAAATGTTTTGTGGTGCAAGTTTTATATGTAGATTTTTGATGGAGTAAATTTAGATGCTAAATTATTTGACTTATTCTTGATAGATGATTTATTTTGCAAGCAAAAACCTTCTTTTAGTTTAATACTCATTAACAGCCCCCAATCTTGACCTTAACGTATTAACATAGATGCAACTTGAGTTGAATGGGTAAGACCGTAATTGATCTTTATTGGTGATCCAATCCAACCGGTTGGAGGGTATAAAGGACACAAACAATTAATATTATATTAAAAGTACATAAAGGAAAGAAAGAGAAGTGCATGAACCGGTCACTTGGTGACCTTCAAGTTCTTCACCCAATCTGCCACATGTCACAATATGGTTGGCTAGTTCTTTTTTTTTTTTTTTTTTTTTTTTTTGGAAAGGTGGTTGGCTAGTTCTTGGTAAAATATAAGTATAATAATATTATATATTAGGTTGGGTTGTTGATAAATGGTAAAAAAATTATGGATTGGTTGTATGTAATGGTTGTGTATGTGGAGGAAAGAGAAAATAATATTTTAATAAAAGATTGGGTTGGGTTGGGTTGTGAATAAAGATGAATGTCTAATAACGTAATTGATATAATTATTAAGCTGCAAGTCCGTAACATTTAGCTCATATAATTTATGCAAGGAATTTTAGCATTTGATTTTCCTTTTTTAACCTTTACTATTAAAAAACGAAAAGGGGTAATTTTGCAACTTTGCATGACACAAAAATGTGTGATGGGCACAATTACAATCTACGTCCATATACTTAAAATGTCTTACTGATATAAACATAAATCGTGATATTAAAAGGCTTTTGGCCTAGCGATACTTGAGTAGGCGAGTAGCTTGTTAATTAAGAGAATTAGGTGCATGAAGCACCCAATAAATATTATTGAGCTGTCACCTCAGTACATAATCAATAGCACCACAATGACTAAAACACTCTCCTCAACAATAATTGTTAACATACCATCAAAAATAGCTCACTCACAAAATAAAAAAAAAGGAAAAAACGGATGGCGCTCGCGAATCTACCAACGAAGGGACTAATGGCGTGTGAATATATAGCGTCGGGGAGGGTGCACTACGGCGGTGCCATTAGACCAAAAAATTGCTAATGGCGTGCCATTAGTCTCATACACCGTGCACTCTAAGAGATTCTGGTTTCAAGTTTTGATTGCTTATTATTATGTGAGATTGTAGATGGTTTAGATATGTCCTTATACTTGAAACATAAAAGCGCGCATTGATTAATAATTTCGACTAGAGTTGATTTTTGTTGTAGCTTAAATTTTACATGCAGTGAAGTTTTACGTGATTTTGCAACTCAAAATTAGGCATCGATCTTCGATGAACTATGGCATCTTTGAAGATACTTTTGTCCCTCAAGTTTCGTAAGTTGACGTTGACTTATCTTTGTATCTTACGTAAACGTAACTGAGCATTAACTTTTTGGTATGTTTACTTACGCATATGCGTAGTTTATATTTACTCTTTAATTTAGTCATAACTTGCAATTTACCGCTCAAAAAATTTAGTCATACCTTTTTAGATAATATTTCGAATAGATATAATGCCCGCGCACGCGCGGGGTTTTTTTTAATCATTTAAATGAATTATTATTTTTAATTTCGGGTTTTAATTATTATAACAGGACCTTCAAAACCATTGTACTTTGATTGAGGTATTAAATTAGGGTTATTTACGAATGTAGTGGGTTTTAATATTAATTAGATTTGGAGGAGATGTTCTTGTATCAATGATTGTGCGTTAATGAATGATAAGAGATCGAGTTGGATTGATGGAGGAGGAATTTGGGAATGTTGGGACTTCAAATATTTAGTGGGAATGATACTGAATTTTAAGTTTCAGCCCAAATTTTTGAAAAATTTGCTCTACCGTTTTCAAGTTTTAATTTTTTATATTTTGACACATATATTTTTGTAAGTTTTTATTGAATGATTACAAATCACATTCTTTTTTTTTTATGAATATGGATAAATTTAGAAGTATTTAAGCTTTTCTTATTTAATATTTAAGAAAATAATAATAATAATAATTTGATATTACTTAATAAGGTATGATTTGATTTTTTTGAAATGTAAAAGTCCCCACTAGGGGTTTTGTTTTACCTTTATATAAAAGATTTCGAATCGATTCATTTCTAAAATAAATAGATATTAAAACCTACTCGAATAATATAAGGCTTCAAAAACATTCTATAGATGACATGTATAATCAAAAATCAGTATGCATAAAATTAATTAATTACACTACAACAATCAGTAGGACGGGCGAGGAGACTTTCGGCGGGGACGCCCATGTCTCCGCCAAAAGTCGCGAAACGACAAAAACGTTGTTGAGCTGGCACACAAACCAACTAACCGTTTGTTAAATTTTCAACGCAAACTTTCGGCGAAAGTAGATTTGATATTTCCCAAACTTTGACCAAAATTGCAACTCTTTCCTAGGATTTTTTCCCGCCACACCTTTTAGCGGGGACACGTCCCCGACGAAAGCGTCAAAATGTCCCCTCCAATTGTGTCGAATGTTGTAGTGTTAGTCCATATAAATATATAATTAAGTGATGGAATGCAAGTCTTAGCCGGTATTTAGAGCTTGGAATATGGCGGGTTAAATGGCACTGTTTACCTTCGAATTCAAGCAAAATACCCTAAAATTCAACATAACTTATACTTTCTTTTTTAATCATATATATAGGGTTGTTTTTTAATTAAGTTCTGACTTGTGTCAAAAATATACATGTTAAGCTAATGGGCATACATTAGTTTTTATACAAACGAAGCATTTGATGCCGTCTGTCTATATGGAAAAAATAAATGGTAAAGATGAAAAGTTAAAAATGATCAAGATGTATTACATGATACGTAATATTTTTCTTTCTAATATACAAAGTTATAGAAACCCAAATGAAATGATTTTATGGTTCTTGAAATACAAGTTGGAAATACCCAAATGAATTCATTTCGTTGACATATTTTTGAAAAAGTACACCCTTCTCTTAAATAATATGAAGTACTATTAGTAGTACTATTTCGTCTTGGTTATAAAGAATTATAGTTAAGTCTTTTTCTAAATACAAGAAGAATAAATGTTATACGTAATAAAATAATCATATATATTTCATACACCTATAAGTAACATTTTTATGTGAAAAATACGAGTATTTAACTAATAGGAAAACTTAAATAAGTGTTCACACATAAATATTGTCAAAGGTGGTGGGATCTTGAGCCATGCCTAGTGTTCATTTTCTTATTCTCGAGATCCATTTGTTACAATATATTTTATATCGAGCAAATTCTAAAAAGGGGGAAAAAGTTCATTTGTTTAAAAAAAATGTACAAAAATAAACACTCATTCTCAAAATGGTCATATGTGAACGCGCGAATGTGCGACTCCATTGAATGTGCGACAAGTGTCCACTTTTTTAATAATAAAATACAGTGGTAGGGGTGTTTTTTCCAAATATTTCCTTTTTGTCTTATTATTAATAGAATTAAAAGACCAAAATACCCTCATCTTTTATATAGAAACACATGTTTACCACAAATTCCTTATCACCACCACCACGACCAAATCCGGCCAGCCACAAAGTGGCATAACATTCCATCTTAAATAACTCCTTAGATACTACTAGATAATATCAGCCATAAAGATACATTTTTAAAGAATCCTCCCATTATTGTCACATGGGAGAATCATTAAAAGATTTGCAACCTTAATCAGATCAACCCATCTGCCTCTGTAGCTTAACCCCTCGATCTGAAATCCAGAAACCGAACACACAAAAAACCCTCATAAACACTCTCGATTTAAACCCAGATCTACAACAACAAAAACAAAAAACACACCCGAAACCCACTATCAAAACCCAACTGCTCGGTTTTTTTAAGAATCAGAGACTTAGGTTCTTTCTTTACCATCAATAATCCTAAACCAATGCTTCATGATACCCATTATCTATCTCCACTCCACTATATTCGCCGGATCTGCACGAGGTGTCGGTTTTTCATCTTTTTCAACCGGACCTGTAGTGGTGACACACCGAGGTGTCGGCGATACAATATATGTTTGTAGTGGTGAGATCTGAAAAAAAACGGTTTTTCATCGGTGTGTCGCCATTGACGGCTTTGTTTTGAATCTGTGATTCTTAATTGTGTGGTTTTTGTATTGATGATGGTGACGATTTGATTTTTTGTTTTGATCGAGTGGATTTTTGGAGGTTGGTGATGGTTTTGATTGATGATTTTTTTGTGTGGATGTGTTTGTGGATATTATCTGTGTTTGGTGATAGTGGTGTTGACCGGAAAAAAAAAAAGAGAAGAGTGGTGACCGGAAAAAAAATAGAGAGAAGATGAGAGGAGTTATTTTATATAAAAGATGGGTTATTATGGTCTTTTAACACGTTTAATAATAAGACAAAAAAGAGAATATATGGGAAAACACACACCTATCACTGTACTTTAATAATAAATAAGTGGACAAGTGTCGCACATCTAATGGAGTCGCACATTCGCACAATGGAGTCTCACATTCGCTCGTTCGCACATGATCATTTAGGGAATTTGTGTTATTTTTGTACTTTTTTTTTAAACAAGCCAACTTTTTCTCACTTTTTGAGAATTGCTCTTTTATATTTCTTCAAATGGTTGATTTCACTTAGTTTATACGGGATTTGCTTGATTATTAAAGATTTCTATTCAAGTAAATTCTGAAAAAATTGACTTTACACACAAGGTGGTTTGCTAACTATGCACTCAACAAAGTTTGTAAATATAACATTTATTTGTTTGAATCTCAATCTAATTTCTAACATCTTGTTTCTATATAAAAAATATGAGCAAATGTAACCAATCAAACATAAATATTAAATTGTATGTACTGTAATAGGGTAAATTCATTTCAAAGCAAACTGTGTCACTGAGTCACTGTTTCTTAAACTACACTCTAATAGTACTCAATTCCTTCCAACACATAATTTCACAAGAACCCAAACACATGCAAAGTCTAGGTTTTTGAGCAGTGATGAAAGGCCACACTTGTTCCCTCATCTTTGTATTGGCCTTCATTACCCTTCTTCGATCCACTGCCGCAGCTACGGCGGCCTCTGCCAGCCGCATACGTCGACACCAACGCTATAATGACAAGATCCACAGTTTGCCCGGACAACCTACGAATGTGACATTTAATCAGTATTCTGGATATATTACAGTTGATAAGAAGCAGGGACGAGCTCTTTTCTATTGGTTGGTTGAGGCTAGTAATGGCTCCGCATCATCAAAACCTCTAGTACTCTGGCTCAATGGTGGGCCAGGGTGTTCGTCCATTGCCTATGGAGCGTTCGAGGAAGTGGGACCCTTTCGAGTGGGTCCCGATGGAAAAACACTCTCCTTGAGTCCATATGCTTGGAACAAAGGCAATTTTTTTTAACCATGTATTAAACATCTTTTGTCAATTGCTGATCATTTATCATCCAAAAAGGCATTAACAATGACAATTATGTTTTCTTAAAGTCTTATTTATCCTGATAATTTTTATGATTCTATAATGTGAAATTGTAATTGTGGTATAATTAATGCAGAGGCCAACATGCTTTTTGTTGATTCACCGGCTGGCGTTGGTTTTTCATATACAAATACTTCCTTCGACCAAATCACTGGAGATCAAAGAACAGGTTTTTTTTTTTCCCGAATTTCTTATGATCTTAGTCCATCTACATTAAGTTGTACACTAATTTCCTTCCATGCACTAAAACATTGTTTATAATGTATCTTTGATTAAAAATTTTGTGTGAATTTCAAAATTTTCAGCAAAAGATGCCTATGCATTTCTAACTAATTGGCTTCAAAGATTTCCTCAATATAAGAATAGACCATTTTACATCGCCGGGGAAAGTTACGCAGGTGAGTATCACAAACTGGTATTACTACGTTTATTTAGAGTCATTCGATCAAGACCATAATTAGCCTAGCTATAGCAACAAAGCAAACCCTCAGTTAAGTTTTTCATGTTGTATATTATGTATCTTATATGATTCCATCGATATTATGCAACGGAATCTATCCTTTCTGTAAATTTGTAATTTTGGTAAAATTGTGTAGCTTTTAATTTTGTCTTTAGTTAGGAACTGAGACCCTCATAACATTGTTTAGTCTATGCATATGTTTAATTAAGTTCTTAATATATGGATTTATTCCCTTTATACATTCCCTTGGTTCAATTTCAGGTCACTATGTTCCTCAACTATCTCAAATCATAGTCAGATTGAATAAAGGAGTCAAGAAGTCTGATATCAACTTCAAAGGTTTCTTGGTATGCAAGTCATCATATTTTATTAAACTTGCTAGATCATCACTCAATCTATGCATGGCTTAGGGTACAAAAAATTAATTTTCAAATGCTCTTTTCTGTCAGCTGGGAAACCCTCTTCTTGACGATTACTATGATAATATTGGCACATTTGAGTTTTGGTGGAACCACGGCTTAATATCAGACACCACGTATCAAATATTAAACGAGTCATGCCCATACGACTCTTTCTTGTTTCCAAGTGGAGATTGTTACAAATATTTGCTACGTGCATACTCTGAATTCGGTGACATCAACTTTTATGGCATTTACGACCCTCCTTGTCATGAATTGGGCACGGTGCTACCTTTGGTAACCATTTCTTCCATTATAAGTTACCAATTTTCATTTTAAAATTTAACATTGATTAATGTTTTGTTTATTCGGTTTCAGCCATGGATGTTTAGAGGGAGCGATAGTTGCATTATAAAGTACACAAAACAGTACATGAATCGCCCCGATGTACAAAAAGCTCTTCATGCTAATGTTACGCGATTGCCTTACTCTTGGATCACGTGCAGGTGATCTTCAAAATAGAATTACATATCTCTAACCTGTTCTAATAATAATTATAATACACAACTAAACATTATGTGATTTTTACTTCAATGTACTTATTTACAACTGTCCTATAACAATACTGTGAAAGAAGATATGTCTAACGTTAAATATTTATGTTAATTACCTGTAATTAATTGATTTCCTTTTCAATAACAGTGATATTGTAAGGGGAAGTTGGACGGATTCACCACGGACAATGCTTCCAATTTTTAAGGAACTCATCAAGGCGGGCATACGTATATGGGTATTTAGGTAGTTGACATTCATTTCGTGTTGGAGCGATAATTAAAATTTAATTATTTAAGACTTGTTTATAACTGATTTATATTGATCTAACTTTTATGTGTCTTGAAACAATGAAAAATAAAAACAGTGGTGACACAGATGCCGTATTACCATTAACGGGTACCCGTTACTCTATCAAAGCTCTCAAATTGAAAACTCTTGTGGATTGGCATGCTTGGTATGACAAGGAAAAGGTATACAAACATGTTAAGTTCTTACTCATTTCTTTTGAAAAAACTTAAAAACATGCTATTTGAATAAGTGATACACTTTTAGTTTTTAACTTTGATAAAGCATACTTGTTTTCTCATTGTACGAGAAGACTATATATGATCGTGAATAATTTGTCACGGAATATATATAATGCCAGTAGACTCTGCATAGAATAACATTATGCATCGTCCATTACTTGGCATTGTATATCATTGATTAAATGTTTTGGCTATATCTAAGGTACGCTTATATTACTGATAAATGAAACGTAATCATAGGTTGGTGGATGGAGCCAAGTATACGAGGGGATGACGTATTTGACAGTGAAGGGGGCAGGCCATGAGGTTCCGATGGATCAACCAAAGCTCGCTCTTACAGTGTTTGCTCATTTCTTGAAGAACATTGCTTTACCGTCTTCTGGTCGTTAAATTTTTATTTAAGAGTGTAACTCTATCTCCTCATTTGCATAATTGGATTCTGTATTTATGTAACATTTCTCATGACACGTTTGAGTAGAAAAATGACCCGGGTTCTTAATTGTATTATGGTCTCATTACAATTTCATTGAAGATAAGTTAATTGGTTCTATAGGTACGTAGTTAATGTATCTTGGTTCTAGCTCTTTGATCACCTACTCATTGTTTTTGCCTTTTTGGCCCACTTTGTGATCATCACTAGAATCATTGCATACATCAAGTACAACATCCAATGCACAATATATATCTCAAAACATAATTCTTCTCCTTTTTAAAATCATGTAGTTTAATTTTGGAATGCTAATGTAAATATTGGTTTAATAACTTCTTGAAGTGGATTCAACATTGATATATCGTCGGTTTTTTTATTCAGTTATATGATCCTTTTCTCATTGATGATTGCATAACATAGAGTAAAAAAATCAACACGAAACTTTTCAAAGGAGGAGAATGTAGATGAAAAAAAAAATGAAATCAGACGAATAATGTCAATGCTTCGATTTTTTGGATCTCTAGTTTTGTTGGTTAGTAATAGCGAGGAGTCGGTTGATTTAGATACACGTTGGTTTCTTTGTTTGCCTTAATCAGTTGCGGGGGTGGTTCAGAATTCAGACGATGTAGTCTAAATTTTAGCTCGATTTCATTTAGCTGGATTGATTAGTTTAACCATCTTGTAACTCGTTATCCGGCCTCCTTGTAATCTATTTTCTTGTAGTGTTTTCAACAATACAATTCTCGGTTAAGACACATCCTTGTAGCTGAATGTTGTGTTGTTTAGATCACATTTGAATTTCAACCAAGTCCCCGTTAAGTACCATTCCATTATCATTGATGCAAGTGTCGTAAAATAAAGGCTCATTATTGATACGAGCTGCGAGCATATGTTGGAATTTAAGTACCATAACAATTATATAAATAAATATAAACATCATTAAAGCACATAGCGGAAACGTAAGAATCAAATACATGTAATTAATTAACAGAATATAAAAGAAACGCGTACCTTTTGATTCTAGCAAGAACAAGAATCAAACTTTAATCTTCTTCAAATCTTTAACAAACGGATTAACGAGATACCCCTTACCTTTTTGTATCTCAATCCAAGATTATAAACTATAATGAGTTTATATCCACAATCTTGTACACACGTACTATAACCGAATTAAAGATTATGCTAGTAATAGAACACAAATTAACCAAAACAATTTTGCTTAAGAAAACAAGTGGATCGACTTTTTTATCAAGAGAAGAAGAGAAGGTTTTAGGGTTATAGCTAGTGCACAAGAAGTGAAGATTGAATAACCCTAGCCTTGTTTATATAGATGATAAATCTTGTAGGACAAGTTTGGCATGGGTTGGGCTTTGTAAACCCATGGCCGATCGGTTTAGGAACTCCCCAAGGGATTCCGGAACCTTCTTGTCTTCTAATTCCATCTATAGTCCTTCCTTTATTCCCTAACGGTCGTTAGTCAATTCCCGTTAATTACTTAACGTACGTTAGTCGTTATTTTGTGTTCTTAATAATTAAATACATAACGGTTTATATATTAATTATTATTACATTAATTCTTCATACGTAATGTGTGCAATCCCGTGGTCCCGAGTTCAATTCTAGACATACACAACTTAGTATTTGTCTATAAAACTAACAACTCCCACTTGGACATCTATTAATAGTGTAATGACATTGGTTAGCGTCTAGCAACACGCCAATGCCCCTAGTACAACTCGGGTGGTGGTCTCCTGGAAAAACCGTTCGATGATTCATCATCATACTTATCCTTTTGTTTCTAATACTACGTTAATAAAGATATGGATCTTAGTCATTCTTTATTAACCATTCTGTTTCTCGTTGTTTCTAATTGAGCAAGATTACCAAATCTTCTGAACATATTCAGGGGAGATCTTGGGTGCGGCCGCACAAACATCTTGTCAACCCTACGAGGGGCCCAACAGTATTAAACTTCAAACAAATTTGAAGGAACAAATTCTCTCTTGACTACGAGCCTAACCCATGAACTTTGCAACATTCCTGAAAACAATCCTTATAGCTACCAGTTACGTATAGCGGTAAATTGCTTCACATAAATGCACTACATCCATGACAGTTATCTGGTATCTCAAGTCTGAGGATAACTATATATACATGATTTACTTGATGACAAGATCCATAAAGTAAACTCATGAAGTTGGGATAAGTCCTATATTCAATTCATTGAATATCATGTGAAATTGGCATGTCAATGCATCAATATACTTTCAAGTATATTCTACCAATACTCAGATTTGTCTTAATTTAATGATATTCCCATATCATTAATTGACAACGGACAATTTAGAATAACATAAGTTATTCACGGATTTAAACATGCAAATATAGGATACAATCTATTATTAATGAAAACAAACATACCAAGTACTTTAATTCATTGTAAATAATAATTGCTTAACATCTCTTATCCAAATACTAAATAGATCAATGCATGATAATTCTATTTAATGAATTATGCTTCAAGTCATGTCAATCATACTTGTTAACAAGACATAAATCAACTAATTTTGATCTGTTGAAATTTTGAGAATACTTATTTCAAGAATTCAATTAGTGAAGTTCTTGTATGTGTGCATTCAACTATCTTGATATTGCCACATAATATTTCATAAAATGTGTGACATCCTCAACCACCAATTTATGACAACTAAACTATCAAACCTTTTATAGTTTAAAGTATTCTAATTCTTTAATGTATAATGCAACTATGCTCTTAGTTAAGCATAATTAGTACTCATGGCCATTAACCAGGATAAAATCCTACCATGACTAGTATTGAGTGTCATCTCAATCTTATTGGCATCATTGTATGCAAACAACAATATGCTCTTTAAAATTTCTTAAACTTTAATATCCATTGTGTAATGCTTGATGCCTTCCAATCTTTCAAGATTTGTCGGCTATAACGCTTACGCAACAATTTGCCATATGGTTCATACTTAGAATTTAGGAGCAATTCCAGGATGAGGATGTAATTCTATATCCAACCACATTCATTACACTTAGTTATCTAATAACTTTCACTTAGATATTAATGTTGTCAAATCATCTTTCATCCAAGCATGATACAACAAACAACATGATGTACATGAAAAATCCTTGTGTCAAATTTAATTTCATTCATGTTATATCTTTTCAAAGATATGTATCCATTTAGACTTTCTAATAGTATATCATGTTCTATTAGAATCAATTATTTTACCGCTTATGCTTATAACAATAAACTCCAAGGTTGTATATTTATTTTCTAAATATTCAAGTGAAGTTTCATTCAAAACTAAGACTTAACATTTAACGTTTATGAAATGTTACTTCCTATATGTTATACAACACATATGAAATAAGAAAATAAATATAATACTCCCACTAGCTTTCAGGAATACTAAGAAATTATCTTATTTTAATTATAAATCAAATCTTGGATTTAATAATTAAACATAAGTATATCTCCTAGATGCATGCATTAATCCATTCCTGAATTATTGCACTTTGTATACTTCCAAAGATTATTTGAATTCAAATACACCTTTTAGTTACTTATCGTCCTCGCACAAGTAATTACTCAAGAAAGAGGTTTTGATATTCCATTGTCAATTTCATATTAATGAAACTAAGAATGAAAATCATAATCTTTATTTAATGTGCCTAGAAAGAATATTCAATCACAGTTAATTGCTTAGGTGTGATTGATAATCTTGTCATAAGACATACATTAAATATGTTTACAAAATGGTCCATATGATTTTTACACAAATGTTTAAACCTCTAGGATTTTCATTTCCTTTGAAGAAATTCATCTTCATTCTATAGTCTAACTATAGAATTCAAGATTAATTAAGTTTCCAAAACTAATTATCTTTATGGTCTGCATCTACACATTCATAGTATGAGTAACTTGCCAAATTCAATATTTGCAATTCATCTTAATGACCAACAGGTTTACCATAATCCTGTAACTCATAATCCTCATCATATTATTCAAATATTTGAGATATCCTTGCGGATCTATGAATGATAATTCCATCATCTTGAGATTTAACATTAACATGTTTAATTCTCATCATGACATTTACTAATGTATTTTTAGAAGATTATGTATCTTGTAACTTTATCTTTTCAAGATAAAACTCCCACTTGCCTTTTGCAATTTATAGACTATCTATAAATACTTAGCAAGTAGAGCAACACAAAATTGTTCTCTTTTGGGACATTACAAATACATATTGACAGTTTCTTACATTAGTTTGTTAATATCCTACTTCATAAGTTGTTTAACAAATTAAGAACTTTAATTTTAAGACTAAATGTGATTCATCACATTCCATAATAAATGGTGTCTTATTATTCTTCTAGGTTGGAGTCTTATTGAGTATATACAACCTATACTTAATTTTTTAACCTTGATAACTTTTGGAAGAAAGGAAGTTATAGTTATCTTTAATCAAACAATACCAATAGAGTTTGATTCTCCTAACTGAACACACCACAAACTTGTGGTATTTCATTAGAACTAATATTGTGAGACAATCAAACAATATGTAAGATGAACTCATACTCCTTTTGGCTTACCTATTTACCAACTAAGTCAACTTAATGGTGAAATAGATTTTTCAAGCCAATTGCATGCTTTATAACACAAGTACTTTTTAACTAAGTCACTTATCTTCCATGTCTCAATCAAGAAGACATAGACTGTTATAATCCCACTATACGTTATAAATCATTAATCAACTCAATGACTTCTTGTATATGTCTTAATAAAGAAGACATAGCAAGTTAACGTCTTACTCTATATTATAATAAGTCTTGTAACAATTTAAAAGACTTCATATTTATAACTTTACAATAAAGTATAAACATGTATAACTAAAGTAATCATAAACACCACAATTTGGTTTCAATAGTAATTTCAAGTTAATTTATTACTTCATATATTTATGGCATTCTAAGAATACATAAATATTCAAATTTGAAGTAGAATTAGATTACTTCATTTATTTATGTCATTTCAATAATACACAAATTATATTTAGTTTGAAGTAGTCTCATTATCATTATTGACACATGTTCTAATAGATATCTAATTTAGAAACAGTAATTACCCATGTATGGTCTCACGTAATCATGGAATTTCACATTGTTGTTGTAATCTAGTCAAGGTCTCACTTAAGCTAAATTTCAACAACAAGTGTTTCTAGACTTAGAGGTGTATTAGTCATATTTAGAACGAATATTCCTATATGTTGTACATTGCACACAATATAAGATTTCTCCCACTTGTGCATGGAACAACATCATGTATTAGATAAACAACACGTCACTCGTTTTTTTATGTGATCAATATGATTGTGTCATAGATATTAGCATAATTAGTAGATATAGAACCACCTTGTTATAGGTGATTATGAATATAGATAACATATTATTAATAAATAAACGCAGCGGATAAATCACCTATAAACGGATCCATAGAGTCATATGATCAATCAAAGTAAAACAACCAAGATTATACCTTTGTAGCGTGATCGGTAGAATTCAATGGAGACCTTCTAACACCAATCTACCCTTGAAACCAAGTGACCAAAGTAGATCACTTCTATGATAGTCCACACTACACTTCACCGTATACCTCTTGGATGCTAGTCCTTTACCCGGTAACCTTTTAATCACCTTGAATGTCAAAGTGAGAGATCAAGAAAATAAAAACCCTAGATAGGGATTTATTTTGAGCCGTGACTTTTAGAGAGAAAAGAGGGAGAAATATTTGGTAAATTGTTATTGCAATAATGAGGAGGTCATTATGATATATTTGACCAAAATTTAATCCAAATCCCCTCCATGAATCCCTCTATGGCCGGCCCCTATGTGGGCTAAAATGGGCTTGCCATTTGTTTTCCAATTCCAATGGATTAAGTACTTTACTTAGTCATTAGAAGCCCAATAGTGATCCCGAGTTACGTTAGGTTATTTATATATCGTAAATACAATAAACACGATATATAAAGTGGTACCTCAGTGTATATGTTTGTGACCCCATAGGCTCACATAGTTCTAGCCATATAATTATTTGTTATGACACGAGCATACTCCAACAGCTCCCACTTGCGACGTCATAATAATCAAGTAATTATACAAGCAAAGGTTAGTGTCTAGCAACACGCAATGCCCCTAAAAATATGTGAGGGCAGTTTCTTAAACGTCTCATTTAAATGGTTTATATGTCATCCATCCTTTTGTTGCAGATACCTTGTTGAACATTAGACATGGATCAAATGTCATTCTAATTGTTCAACTATTATGTTTCTCGATATAGATATTGAACAAGATTACCAAGTGGATCAAGATTCATCTTAATCTCATTTGGGTACGGCCATACAAACATCTGTCCAATTCATCGAGGGGCCCAATAGTATCTAACTCCATAACATGTGGAGGAACAAATCCTATTTTGACTGCACGTGTCATTCATGTGTTTCATATCACACCTGAAGATGGTTTTTTATAACTACCTTATTCAGGACAGCGTTTAACCATATCAAGGAATGAAATTCCACACATGCAAGACCTACTTGCATCTCAAGTCTAAGGATAAGAGACATAACCACTTGCGAGATTCACTATTGACGACGATCCATGTAGTGAATACTCGTAGGTTGGGTCAATCCAATGTTCATCACAATGAACAACATGTGAGTTTGGTAAATAATCACCAACACACTCACATTTGCCTTAATTTGATGATACTCACGTATCGTCAACCGACAATGGACAATTTTAGAATAAATAAATTATTCATGGATTAAACATGCAAATATATAACACAGTAATATAAATGAAGATGATCATACCAGGTATATCAATTCATTATATAATATGACTGCTTACAGTTCCATTATCCAAATACTAAAAACAGATATGCATAAGACTACTCATAGGTCGGAATCCGATGTTCCCACTATGATCAAATCATGTTATACAAGACAACAAGTAGTCATCTGAGTAAACTTTGAGAATACTTATTTCAAAACTCATGAAAGGTTTGAATGATGATTGTCCTTTGTATGTGTGCATTCAAGTACAAGACGAGTATTGCAACAATACATCCCATATGGTGTTTGAAGCCAGCAAAACACCTACATTAGACAATCATCTGAACAGTTTCTCAAACTGTAAAGTATTCTTATTCTATTAATGTATAACGCATTAATGCTCTCAGTCGAGCAAATCTAGTCAGTAATTTCATCATTCATGATGACATCTTACTACGACTAGGGTTGAGCATCATCTCTGTTAAATAAGCATCAATGTATTCAAACAAAACAGAGCTCCTCAAATATCCGTAATCGTTGAATATATCTTCGGTACTTTGTAGGTCCATTATAATGTTCGTTTAACAATTATCTAATGACTTTCACTTAGATATTTGTTGTCATCAACTCATCTTGCATTCATGCAAATGATATACATAGTCTGATGCATAATACTACTTGCACAATGAATCCTTTAGTCGAACTTAGGTTTCCATTCATGTGTTCAATCTCATCAAGTAAGATTGATCATTGAAACTCCCCTCAATAACGTGTCATATTGTGTTTAGACTTAATAACCGCTTGTGTTTATTGACTTTATTCTAATAAACATATATATAACAAGGTTGTATGTCTTATTTTATAAATCCCTTAAGAGAAACTTCATTCCAAGCTAAGGATTAAAGTCTAGCTTAGATGGAATATTGTTTCTAATATGTTAATGACATATGAGATTTAAGAAAATAAATACAGTGCTCCAACTTGCTCTCAGTGTACTTAGGAGTAATCTTATTAATGAAAATCAAATTAATGATTTTATAATTAACTTAAGATCTCTGCTCCTAGATGCATGATCTAATCCACACATGGATTATTTTATCTTGTATACATAATAAAGATTATATGGATTCATAAACCCTTTTGATTACTCATCGTCCTCGCAAAGGTAATCAACAAGAAAAGTGTTTTGATATCCTATTGTCATATTTCATTTACATGAAAACAGGTATGACAATTAATCATCTTCATACATTTAATGTTTGTAGGTAGGAAGATTTAATCATAGTCAATTTCTTGAGTACGAGTGAAACTCCTTTTACTACGCGTGCATTAAATGTGTGTACAAGTTTGTCCTTTTGAGTCTTCTCACCAAGAAACTCATTTTTAACCTCACAGTCTAACTGATTGGTAAGAGATCAATCAAACTCCATGAGTGATTGTCTTTCAAGGACTGCATCTTAACATTTATAGTTTTGAGCTATTCATCAGATACAATATCTAATAATGCATCTCTGTAGTTAACAGGTTCACTATGATCTTCCAACTTATATCCCTTAGCATTGATATAAAAACTATATCATTTAGGTGCAAGAGGTATCCTTG
This sequence comes from Artemisia tridentata subsp. tridentata, assembly GCA_021014915.2. NCBI lineage: Eukaryota > Viridiplantae > Streptophyta > Magnoliopsida > Asterales > Asteraceae > Artemisia > Artemisia tridentata. Next base: position 109,881,898 of record CP139509.1, on the reverse strand, counting down.
CGGATTTATGAATGAGAGATATCATTCTATGGTTTAACATATGCATGTTCAACCTTAGTATGACATTAGCAAGTGTACCCAGAAGGTTGTTCTTGAATAACTTCAAGATCTAAAGGTGCTCCCACTTGCTTTTGTAAGTAGAGACTAATCTCTAGATACTCAGCATCTTTGAGTAACAATAAATTGTTTTCAAGTGGGACATCCAAAATACATCGTCAGTTCTTGACTCTAGTTTGTTAATTACTTACTCTTAGGTAGTTAACGAATTCAGAACTTCAATCAAGACATAATGAGATTCATCCCATGCCATAATACAATGGTGTCTTTAATTCCTTCTGGGTTGGAACCATATTGAGTGTACACATGGCACATCCAATTTTCTAACCTTGATAGCTTTGGAGGTAAAACAGCTTAAGTCATCAAAGATCAAACAATGTCAATAGAGTTTGATTTTCCATGATGGACATACCATAAAGTTGTGGTATTCCATGAGGGCTGATGTTGTGAGACTATCACACAACTCATTAGATGAACTTATACCTTTTGGCTTACATATCTGCCAACCAAGTCAAACCAGATGACATCAATAGTAATTTTAGCCTACTGCATACTTTACTTCATGTGTATGTTTTGACTAGAAAACATAAACATTTAGAATTATACGTCGTAAGTGTACATGTCTTAACAAGAAGACATAACAAATCAACGTCTTACTTTACGTTATAAGTCTTTCAACAATTAACGGAATTGATGTTTGTGTCTTTACAAGAGACCTAAACATATTCAACTAAAGTAATTACGAGCGCCGACACTTGGCCTCAACAGTAAATTCAAGTTAATTTCATACTTCATGATTATGACTTTACAAGAAAACATAATCATATTTACTAAACAATTCAGTGAATATGTTGAAGTAGTTTTTCATGTTATCTTGATATTTGTTCTAATTAGGGCAACATACATTTTATGTGTAGAAGTCCTAGTAGAATCTTAGTTTTCTTACCTTGCAGTCAAGAAAAACCATTAGTCATATTGTTATGTGTTGTACCTTGCATACAATTAAGATTTCTCCCACTTGTGCATGGCACAATATCATGAGAGTATACAGACAACACTACGCTCATTTGTTTGTATGAGCAATATGACAATGTCTAAGATAACATATGATTTTTAGTCAAAATCAAAATATAGATATGTAGAACTTTATCGTTTTAATAATGAATCATGCATAACAAGTTTATAGATAACATTTCAGGAAACAACATCAGGAACGCGACAAGTTATCTTATAAAATTTATGCAATGGTTCTTATATAAACTATGATGCTTAACATGTGGAAAGTAATGTATTATTTCAAGACAATCTGGAAATAAGATGGGCAACTTGCAAGGTAATAAAGCTTACAGCTCCCACTGGATTAGACAATATTACATGTGTTTCGTCACCAGTAATATAATCACGTAGCTCCCACTGGATCAGACAACATTTATAAGTGTTACGTCACCAGTGGAGAGTGAGTGGCGATTAGATACTTTCCTTCTTTCTTTGAATATCTACACATTATTGCTAATGTGAGTCACTATGACTAGTAAACATGTACTTAGGTATTCAAGAAAGTGCATCAAGTTCTAACACATAGATGATGGGCTAGCCATCATTGCTATTTTAACTTGAAAATAGGCATGCATTTCCTCCATAATTGGTCTACTTTACCACAAGGGTATGTAGGACCTTAGTAGGTTTATTGGGTTAAGACAAACTGCTAGGTAATCATGCTAGTAATTGCCTTTACTACTTTGCGGTTTATTGATATTTCCGTCTTCTAATTATTTAAACTCATTTTAGTTTGGTAGCTATAGAAAACGTGTTCTCTAGTTATCCAAATATCTTATATTTCTTCAAGGTTTCAAAATCGAAACTAGGGTTATAAAACAACCTTGAAAGAATAAGATGTGTAACCATACTTAACCGTTTTGACTTTTACAAGACATCACGATTTCTAGAGTAGGTGTTCTTTGAGTTTGATTAGAATTAGGAAAATTCAAGTATTCCTATTATGGCTTTTCCTCATAAAGAAAAAGGATAGGAACAAGTCTCTTTCTTACAAGGAAAGAACGACTTAGTTCGTCCTTTTAACAAGAAAAGAACAAACTCTTGTTTACGGTTTGTGTTGCATTAATTCATTAATTGAATTTACAAAGTTCATTTTTAGTATTTTTGATAATTATCCTTTTGTAATTTAACTACCCCATGTTTAAAACAATTAATTTACAAAAGGCTAAGATCCACATTGTGCTTCTACTATCACATCAGTTGATCTGCTAGCAATAGTAGATTCAATTGGTAGGCGACGATCACCAATTGTATTACACGTACAACTCTTAGATCTTTATGGGACTCATGGCATCTAGTGTCAAACAACTAGTATCATATGGGCATGTTTAGTCCCATCTTTGCCTCGTGTCAAGGTCTCACCGCTTAACTCGATTAAGTCATCCAATTTGAGAACGTGTGAGAATATATCTAGGTCCTACACATAGAGATTAGTCACCTTGGGTTACAATTCAACCTAGGTCTCACGCATAGGCAAAAGGTAATTGCAAGTGTTCTCAAACGATTGGACGGCATGACTTAAATTTGTGACGGGTAAAATATATATATTTTGATGTGAATCAAAAAGGTGTACGAAAGAAGCATGCATTCATTCTTCGTAGCACAAGTTAAAAACTTTTCTTAACTTAATTCTAATCATTGTTTTAATATATGTGTGTCAAGTTGTCCATTTTCAAGACTAATATAAATCCTAAGTGGATTACAATTAAATTTGGACAATACAATAAATAAATAAACAAGCTTAACTAGTTTAAGTGTTATTTAGAAAACAATTATTTTAAGTTTCAAATCTATATTTAAACTTAGTTAAACTAAATCATAAGACTTAGTTTAAATTGGTTTGTGTTTCGTTTTAAGTTTTTAGAAAACAATTTGTGTTTTACATATAATCATAGCATATATAAAACAACCAAACAAACACACAACCACAATATGCAAAGTCTCAACCGATGAAAATCCAATGCTTGGTCTCGTGAGCCATCACGAGGACCAAGAGTCAACTAGGGACATGATACACAACCACACGGAGGGCTCCCACTTGCTCCAAGACGATCATGAGCAAGTAAAATCCCATTATGCACATGTAAAATTGATTCTGTCCGATCAGTTTTTCTGTCTTTGGAGGCCCAAAACGCCTAGAAGGAGACCTCCTCATGCTTCGGCCCAGTTGACAAAGTTGTAGGCTGATCCGGTGAGATCAATGCATAAATATTTCCAAGGAAACACAAGTGAAGTATGTGTAACCCGGGTCGTTATCCCCAACGAAGGATTGAATGGAATTTTCGGTTCGGTTCGTGATTGTGTGAGTTGAATGGAAAAAAAGGGAATTTTTGGGTTTTAAGACTAAAATTATAAATCATGAACTAAAAACCACTTAGCAAGCATATAAAACAAACATATAAAGCTTAAATAAGCAAAAAACGAATTTAAACCTAAAAACGCGCAATTAAGGGAAATAACTTAGCCTAAAAAGTCAAAACAAAGAAAACTAATCCTAGAAATATATGATAACAACTAAATTATGCTAAGCAAAGATAATAATAAAACTAGTAGTAAGTAAATAATCTAAAGTTAACGATAACAACTAAAAGTAATAAACTAGATTATACTAAGCAAGCAAATAAGAAATATATGATAAAAATATATATACTTGTTAAGCAAATTATCAAGATCACTAAGTGTGGTTTGTTATTTCAATTAAGTACTTTATTGATGAATTAATATCTTTTACAAATAATTATTTTCTCACAACATTGGTTTCTTTTGAAAATAATTTTTCATAAAGAGATATCAATATCTAAATTAAAACCCAATTATTTTCGCGGCTTTTGCCCGCTCAAACAACCAAAATTTCAATCTAAGTAACTTAAAAATTACTAATCAATATATTTTCTAACTTTTATAAAACCACACTTAATTCACGGAATAATCTACTCAACAAGTATATAAAAAAGTCTACTCACTAAGCATAACTACTCTAAAAGCAACAATCATAATAACAAAACTAAGCAAGACAATAAACATAAAAAGAGATAATGAAAAAGGGATTAGAAGTCACCAAGTTCGGGTTGATGACGAGCGAGACGAAAAGATAACCACTAATAATACCAAAAATACCCGTCACCAAACTAATATACCCAAACCTCTAAACTCCTTTGATTAACCCCATTATTATCCACTGGAAACCTATTGACTACAAATAAAGACTTGATATAAAGTAAAAAAAAATCAATAAACTAAAAGTTAAAATGAATGAAATCTTGCTTAACGAGAATCTTGGAGTAAACCAAATTTGGAAAATAAAGTGACTCATTAACTAGATATAAAGTGCAATGAAATGAAACCAAATAAAAGAACTTCAAACTTTAAATGAAGTTTAATAAAACTTTCGTACAAAGAGTAACAAGAAGAACATTTATGACAAAACACTAAAGTGATTATAAAATCATTACTTAGTAAATTAATGACAAAGGATGATAATAAATGAAATTTTGGCCTACAAAAGGTGTGACGTGTTGTGTAGATGAAAGGAACCGACCCCCAAATTGGGGTTGGTAATGTCGGCTGTCTGCTCCTCCTAGCTGCTCTCTCAGATCTATTTTTCGTCCCCCTCAAGCATAAGTCAAAAGTGAGTATGATTCAATATTTTCTTTTTTTTTGGTCTTCTCATGGCGTTGATCTTTCATATCTCCATTTGGGCCTTCTATTATTTTACTTGGGCTTTGTTGCAAAGTGTGGGTCTGGTGTTGGGTTAAGGTAAGGATTTGGTTTTAGTTTAGTTATTTAGGATAAGTTTTGGAATTAATTTTGGAATTGGATTAAACTTTAGGGACCAGTTGTGCCAAATCTAAAAATTATTTCCAATGACCATTTTTGACATCTTGAGGGTTGACTTTTGACAACTTGAGCATAAATGTGGTCCCAACTCGTAAATTCTTGTACTCGGTTTTGTCATCATTTTTGTCCGGTTTTCGTCATATCCGTACCTGCACATGCATAAACACAAAAACACAATATATTTGGAATATTTGGTTAGTTTTTGGTCTATTTGGTCTGTTTTATTAGGTAAAAGGTATGTGTAATTTAACACATATCATAGGCCCATGTCTTGTGAATCTACGCAAAAAAATTTAGCCCAAAATACCTTATGGAGCTCTTGGAAATGGCCTTTTACAGCAGTGTGTCCAACAACTATCTTTGGTCCAAAGTGCTTCATTCTTTTGCCATTTGATTACATGCTTTTTATTACATAATACATGAAGTAAAATACAACTAATCTACTTCCTATCTATTGTGAAAATGCCCAAACAATGGCAAAACCAAAATGAATTACATTACAAAAGTGCCGAAACAATGGCAACCCCAAAAACAAGAAACCAATCAACAAATCACAACAACACAATGCACAAGTGGTCTAGGTTTTTATCGGCTTTGCATATACCCATAATAATACAATAATATTATGAACAAAACAAGGTGTTGGCTAACTCCATGGACAAACATGCATGTATTTGCCATGGAAACAAAATAAATGACAAGAAATAAATTGTTAGCCAACGAAATCGAAGAAATTAATTAACAAGAATTAAAACCCCGATTGGTACGCGTGTCAAATGGCCTTAGGTTCAAAACCCACTGATATTAGGACCTTCTTTAACATCATTTTACCACAAAAAATTAAGCCATAGGGGCTGGTTTGAAATTGTTTCCCAAATCGATCAAATTAACTCGTTTTAGGCCATTTTACGGGTACCAAACAAGTATACCAATTAAAGTATGCATAACAAATGGCCATGGGGTCAAAAATTCCAGATCATAAGACCCTATATGGGTCGAATTAAATTCAAAATATTAGCCCTCGGGGCTGTTTTGAAGTTATCCTTTTAAATCCATTAAAAACACGCGTTTTAGTCATTTTTACGCATACAAGATGATCATATAACATCATAACCTGGCTCTGATACCACTATAGGTGATTATGAATATAGATAACATATTATTAATAAATAAACGCAGCGGATAAATCACCTATCAACGGATCCATAGAGTCATATGATCAATCAAAGTAAAACAACCAAGATTATACCTTTGTAGCGTGATCGGTAGAATTCAATGGAGACCTTCTAACACCAATCTACCCTTGAAACCAAGTGACCAAAGTAGATCACCTCTATGATAATCCACACTACACTTCACCGTATACCTCTTGGATGCTAGTCCTTTACCCGGTAACCTTTTAATCACCTTGAATGAACAAGATTCAAAGTGAGAGATCAAGAAAATAAAAACCCTAGATAGGGATTTATTTTGAGCCGTGACTTTTAGAGAGAAAAGAGGGAGAAATATTAGGTAAATTGTTATTGCAATAATGAGGAGGTCATTATGATATATTTGACCAAAATTTAATCCAAATCCCCTCCATGAATCCCTCTATGGCCGACCCCTATGTGGGCTTGCCATTTATTTTCCAAGTCCAATGGATTAAGTACTTTACTTAGTCATTAGAAGCCCAATAGTGATCCCGAGTTACGTTAGGTTATTTATATATCATAAATACAATAAACAAGATATATAAAGTGGTGCCTCAGTGTATATGTGTGTGACCCCATAGGCTCACATATGTCTAGCCATATAATTATTTGTTATGACACGAGCATACTCCAACACTTGTCTAGTAAGGAAACGTACATGACTATCCTTAAAACCACAAGTGTCTATAATTGGAAAGTAATTATCTCAAGACATTCTAGAGATAATTTGGGTTACTACCAAGATGATAAAGCTTGTAGCTCCCTGGTATGTGCTTAAACACATACCATTTCTAGACCAAAACCGGACCCAAAATGACCAAAAACCCGACCAAAATGCCAAATATATTGTGTTTTTGTGTTTTTACATATGCAGGGCGGATATTGAAGAAAAGGACAAAATCAAGCAAAGAACCGGGAAACCGAGCACGAGATATGGAAGTGTTGTTTATAGCCGATGCCGAGGAGAAATTATGGTCAACAAGTCAACCGAGGTCCTCATGATTTCAAAATACCAAATCCTTAATAAACACAAACCAAATTCGGATTTAACAAAATAACTCACTCAAAACAATTCACCGCCCTTACCCAATCAAACTAAATCCTAAAGCCCAAACCACTTCGCCGGCCCAACCTTAACACCCCCCTAACCTTGACCCCACTCACTTAACCCGATCCATATAAAAAATACCGGTCAAACCAAGTTAATAACCCCACTCGGTCGGTCAACAAAAAGAAATAAGCAAACACTCACTCACTCTTATCTCTTTTCTCACAAAAATACCGCCCCAATATTTACCCCAAATCACCCAACCGAAGAACCCTAATTCCTAACCCGAAAAATTACCACAATTAAGGGTAATTCAGTCATTGCACGGACTTCGAGGAAGCATCTGACACAAGGAATGACGCGTGGCAGCATGTGATTGGTTCGAACACGTTGCTATTTTGATCGTACGGAGGAAATTCAAGCTTGGTGATGAAGGAAAGATCTAAAGGTGGATATTAGCTGTGGATTCACGCGGATCGCCAAGGTGGACTCTCGAGAAGGATCGATTGAAGCCTATAAATACCAGGGGATCACTTCTCGTTGAAGGCTAGTTTTTTTTGAGTAGTTAGTTTTTAGTTTTTTTTAGATAGATTAGATTTAATATTAATCATTTTATTAATACTTGAATTTTTTTCAGTCGAATCTTAATTTCAGTTGTATTAGAATTCTTATTCGTGTATTCGGTAATTTTGATTAATGAAAAAATTATTTCAGTTTTGTTTTAATTGTCTGGTTATTTTTTCGAGTTATTAAAATTGTTTTGAAGTTTTGAGGTTTTGATTGAATCGGTTGTTAAGTTTTGATTTATTATAATTGTCTTGAAGTTTTGAAGTTTTGAGGTGTTTATGCTACTGAGAATTCCATTTCTGTCCTGAATTTACTAATTCACAAAAGTAACAAAAATTCAACAAGTTTAGCTGTTTGGATAATCTGTGGAAGTACTGATGAGAAGCTGAGTTGGAATAATGGATATGGGTTATTTTAGTGGCTTATAAGCCTGGGTTAGAACCGTATTCTGAAGTCACTTCGTTTAAGCTAGGATAAGGTGTAAGTGTTATTTCGTTGATTTTTCCAGTGATGATCATTGTTGCTATTGTTTTTTTTTTTTTTTTTTTTCCATTGTCCTTGGTTGTTTTGTGTAGTTTTGGATTAGTATCAAGTAAATTGCATAGGTATTAAGCTGTTTGTTGTTTAAAGTTGTTAGGTCGAATAGCAGCTTAGCTTGTCTAAATATTATTGAGCATTGTTGAGGTACTTGTGGTTGTTATAAGAAGTTTGCAGTTTTGGTCTAGAGTAATATTGCACATTTGTTTTTCTTATAAGATCTGTCAGAAATTAGTGCAATATCATGTGTTTTAACTACTGATCTAGGCCAAGTTTAAGCTAGCACTTAAGTTTTTGTGAAAGGTTTTTTAGATTTTTATAATCTTTGCTTTATGAGCTTTCCAAAACAGTTTTCATCTTTAAAATTGGATAAGTTTTGAGCTTTTTATAAGCTTTTGAAAAGTGCTTGTTAAAGTTGTTAACTGCTTTAGAAATTAAATCAAGTTTCTGAGTTTGTCATTTTTGGTCCTCGTAGTTTCTGTTTTGGTTTAAATCTAGGCTAAGTAGTTTTTATAGATTGTTGTTTTGGCAATTCTAGTCCCCGTCTTTTATTAAAACTAAAACAGTTTCAGTTTTGTCAAATTTAGTCCTTCAGCTTTTATAAAACTTTTATTTTTCCAAATTTTCTTTTATAATTAGTCCATTAGTTATATTTTATTTACTTTTGCATTTTAGTCAAAACACTTATTTAGTTTTAAATAGTTTTAATTCATAAAAAAAAAAAAAAAAATTATTAAAAAGTCAAAAAAAAATATTTTTCTTTTTCCAAAAATTTTCTTTTATCAAATTTAATATATGAAAATTATTTTTATATTTTTAGGTTTTAAATTTTACAAAATCACTTTTATTTACGTTTTATAATTCGTCGCATAACGTTTTTAATTTCACATTTTCGTTTTTAAAATTCAAATGCTTAGTTTAAATGTTGCATTAGATTAATTAGTTAATTTCTTTTATAATTTCATTGTTCGTAGCATAAAATCATAAATCAATCACTCTTTTTCACACATTCACTACACGTATTCGACATCGTCACGACAACTCGATATTCGACCTTCGTTGGGAAACGACCCGGGGAAAACGCATACGTTGCCTTTTCCTTCGGAAATAAAAAGTACTACGAAAACGAACGAATCAAAAAATGGCGCCGCTGCCGGGGAAGGCTTGAAAAGAGTTGGAGTTTCGCCATACGAATTGTGTTTTGAAGAACCTTCCTCGGAAGTTAATTGTTTTTGAAAAATAAAAAATACAAAAATATAATAATTAAAAAAACACTTTTCCTAAAGTGTTTTCACCATTAATAATAAATCCTCGGTCTTCCGTTGAAGGAGGGCGGTTGTAAACCATTCCGAAATAACAACAAAACAAATCGTGAAATTGATCGTTATCGGATTACTTTATTACTACAACCTAATTACGGGGTTTAAGGAAGCTTGACATTAAATTGTCGAGCTGAAGAAGGCGGGTTTTTAAGCATCTTCGGAGCTACCTTTGCCTTCCCGCCACGCTGCGCGTAGTTTTAAAGGAAACGGTTACGGTTAACGTAACGGTTACCAAAAAGAAAATAAAGTCTTTTGTTTTCCAATATATTAAAAAAGCCAAAAATAATTCCCAACCAAAAATACAAAAAGATTTTTGATTTTTATTTTTGTTTCATTTTTTTTGGTGTATGCACACCCGATCTTCTACTTCTCACCCTCTTCTTTCACCACTATCAAATCCCGAGAGGATTCTTCGTCAAAATCACCGCGTTCATTTCTCAACCGTTGAAGAAATGGCCGATGAACCACACAATCAACACCCGCCGGTGGGTGGTGATAATCACATGCCAGCTCCCGATCTCCGAACGATGGAGGAGCTGTGCCAACCCACAATGCACGGACGTGGTGGCCCGATTGCCCCCGTCAATATTCAAGCCGCCGATTTTGGACTTAAACATCACATGATTCAACAAGTCCAAAATTCGTGCCAATTTCATGGCTTGCCGGGTGATGATGCAAACAAGCATCTTGACAAATTCATAACCGTCACCCAAAGTATGAAACAAAATGGGGTCTCCGATGACGCCCTTCGGCTATATCTCTTTCCTTATTCATTGACGCATCATGCCACCGCATGGTTTGATCGTCTTCCCAAGAACTCCATTCGTAGTTTCGACGAAATGGTTACGAAGTTCTTGGCGAAATATTTCCCACCGTCGATGGTGACGAAATTAAGGAATGAGATTAGCAATTTCCGTCAGCTTCCCGATGAATCATTGTTTGAGGCATGGGAACGCTACAAGTTATCGATTGATCGGTGTCCAAACCACAATATGTTATTGGTCACTATTATAGACACCTTCTATAATGGTTTGACATTACGACACCGTGATACGATTAATGCTGCTGCCGGTGGTACGTTTATGAAACGTCGACCCGAAGAGTGCTATGATCTCATTGAAAATATGACCACCCATCATAATTTCTGGGATTCCTCTGCCGAGAGGAATGAGTCAACAAGATCTAGCACTGATTCTTCTACCTCCGAGATAGCCGCTCTTTCTAAACAAATGAATGATTTGTCTACGGCTATCTTGAGAATTCATCAAAATCAGACTATGAATCAAAACAACAACAATCAAGTAAATGTTGTTAACCATAGTTGTGAGACATGTGGTGGTCCTCACCAATATTTCGAGTGCCCAGCCTCCGGTGGCTACACTCAAGAGAATGTGTATGCTGCTTCTGGAAATTTCAATCAAGGTGGTAACGGTTACCAACCTCAAGGAGACCGTAATCTCCTCAGCTACCGTTCTAACAATTTCCTCGGACCACCCGGTTTCCCACCAAATCAAAATCAGCAAAACCGTATTGTTCCAAATAATCAAAATCAAAATCGGGGCAATCAAGTTTATCAAAACCAAGGGAATTTTAACCAAGCCCCGAATCAAGGAAATTTTAATCAGGGAAATTTTCAAAACAACAATCAAGGTTTTGTTCAAAACAACCGAGGGCCAAATCTTCCAAATAATCAAAATCAAGGATTTGTGTCAAACCCATCGCCCTCGGATGAGTTATTAAAACAATTCATTCTTCAAAGTCAGCATCAACAAAAGAAACAAGAGGAAATGAATAGGATGATGATTAATCAGATAACCGAATTGAACAAACGTTTAAATGATCGACCCTCGGGTTCGGGTACTACTACTCTTCCAAGTAACACGATCGCCAACCCGAGGGGCGATGCTAAGGCGATCACGACTAGGAGCGGTGTTTCATATGATGGACCCACGGCTCCGGCTACCCCTTCTTCTCTACCTCCCAAGGTAGTCGTCCGTGAGACCGAGGTGACCAAGGACATGGAACCTCCTACTAACAACGGAGGAACCAAAGACGTCCAACCTCCGGTCATCCATCCATCTGAACCGAAAAATGTTGAACCAAAAGAAAAAGCTCCTGAAGAAATTCCCGTCAAAGCAAATCTTCCGTATCCTTCGAGATTGAGTGATCAAAAGCTCCGTGACAAAGCTTCGAGTCAAATGGAGAAATTTTTCCAAATTTTTCAAGAGTTACATTTCGACATAAGCTTCGCGGATGCTTTGCTCTTGATGCCTAAATTCACTTCCACACTCAAAAGTTTGTTGAGCAATAAAGAAAAATTATTTGAAATGACAAAAACTCCAGTGAACGAAAACTGCTCCGCGGCAATTCTCAAAAAGCTTCCGGAAAAGCTTGGAGATCCCGGAAAATTTCTCATCCCATGTGAATTTTCGGGAAAGGTTGACTGCCACGCCTTGGCCGATCTTGGTGCGAGCATCAACCTAATGCCGTTGTCCATCTGGAAGAAATTATCTCTACCCGATCTCACCCCCACTTGCATGACCCTCGAGCTTGCGGATCGGTCCATCACCCTTCCCAAAGGTGTAGCCGAGGATGTCTTTGTAAAAGTGGGGCAGTTCCATTTTCCAGCAGATTTTGTGGTAGTTGATTTCGAAGCCGACCCCCGGGTTCCTCTCATTCTAGGAAGATCATTCTTGAGGACCGGGCGGGCTCTGATCGATGTTTATGGTGAAGAAATTACTTTGCGGGTCGATAAAGAAAAAGTCACGTTCAATATTAATCCGAACTCACAACCTCAAACCGACAAATGCAATGTCGCTACGGTTGATCAAAAATCCGATCCCGTAATTGCTCCTAAAAGAATTGATCCAAACCTCTCAAGATTCACGGTCAAGAGCATGTCAGAAAAACGTGCTGAGCTCAAGGCTATGAAAATCAATCCTGGATCGAGCAAATGGTTTGAGTGTTGTGCAGCAAATGCTAAGAGTGTTCTTGACGACGATGATGAAGACGAATCGGAGACTACAACGGAAGCGGTGGAAATTGCTAGCTCTAAGAGCACACCACTTGTCCCACCTCCAGAACAAGTTTATCACATCGAGATTCTTGATTCCGACTCTTCCCATCCTTCTCCTCCGATTGAGGGAAGTGTGATCTTGCGGGAAGAGCTCGAGGTGTTCTTCAAAGATAAATCAATTTCGCCAGAAATTGATGATTCTTGTCTTAATCCGGAGGGAGAATTTCTTTTTGAAAAATCTCTTTCTCTCCCTCCGAAGGAAGTTGAAATCGATCTTCCAAAGAAATTTGATGACCTTGTTCCCGAAACTTTCAAAACAACTATCACCAACCCTCTGTTTGAGTTCGAATATGAGATTTCTGATAACCCAATCTTTGATATTCAGATGGAGGAGAGTGATGAGTCTGTGACGGAACCTGAGCTCACAAATCATCATATGATTGATTCTCTTCATGAGGAGTTCTCCGATGAACTCTCTCACTCTATGTCTCCTCCGGAATACGATCATTTCTACTTTGATCTTGAGGATGACACTAGTCTGGGGGAAGGCATTCTCAATCATGAGAATTTGCTATTTGATGATTTAATCCCGACCCTCCCTCCCGACTCATTTCTTCAAAAAACGACCTTCATCGACAAATATCTTTTTGAAGATGACGACTTCATCATGATTGTAATCATGACCTTCTTTCCCTACATCACTTATGATGTTTCTTCTCTTCTCCGTTACTCCTTCGGGAGTGAGGACAAAATCTTTGACCCCGGTATTACCACTTTTAGATATTCTTTCTAAAAATACCGCGGGTATCTCATCGGAGTGGAACTTTCATGTGCTTCAGTGTTTATCCAAACATATTGATCGAAAGTCCGATGGAGATTATCTTTTCCACATGCTCCCCCAAGGACAAATAAATTCGGGGTCGAGTCAAGCTCATGTGACTCGGTTACCAAAAACAAGCGCTTCGTGGGAGGCACCCCATGCTTATCCATCTATCTTCTTATCTATTTTCTAATAAAACATGAGGAGGGATCCCCTCTTCCGTATCTTGTGTTTCGTGTTTTCTGTGATGTGTCCAGGAATGCCCGATGATGAAGACTCTCGTGCTCGTAGTTTCCTTCACGCTACTCGAGTTTCATCAGTCGCTGCTCATCCGATATCCTAAATCTTATCGTTTTGCATCTATCTTTTGGCATAATTAATAAACGGCCTTAGATTTATGTAGGAGTACCCTTACCTTTAAGACATTGAGGACAATGTCTCGATCTAGTCTGGGGGGGTAATCTGTCGATTTGATTTTTGCCTTGCAAAATTTGCCGTTGTCTCATGCAACCCCGTTTTTTCCTCAAAAATTGAAAAAAAAATCCAAAAAATGAGAAAAAAATTTAAAAATTTTTGCAAAAATATAATAATTTTTGACATTTTTGTTGATTTTCCGCTGAGAGAGTAGGAATAAAATTCTGACTTGATCGGGCGTGTTGAGCCCTAGCTTGTCTCCTTAACCGTTTATAATCTATAAGCTCGTGCTAGTCTTTTACACAAGGAGCTAGAAAACGCGAATTCTTTTTAAGAGTTTGCAAGTTCCCGTATTCGACTTTATATATGCATGGCTTGATTATAAGGCTAAGCATTCGCGGATCTTATTACTTAAGATTTTAAATTTGCGAAGAACGAGAAATGATAGAGTTGTTTATAAGTTAGACTGCTAAACGTGGAGTAGTTGGATCTCTTTAGAGCTCATCGAAGTTATTTGTGGCTTTTTGTTCCCATCAGCTTGTTTCACAAAAAAATAATACTCTATAAATAATTAAAGCTATTTTGGTTTTGGCGAAATTTAGTTTTTAATCCTTCTTAAGAGAATCCTTGCTTATAAGAGTTGGGTACACATCAAGGTACTGCCAGTGTTACGGTGTAATAGACTATTCCATCTTGCCGGCTCACAACCGATGTTGGGATTGTTATAAAAGCCGTAGGACTCGGGATTTGGCAAAATATATAAATGAATAATAATAATAATAATAATCCAAAGCCATAAAAAGTTTTCTGCATCTTGCCGGTTCGCAGCCGATGTTGTAGACTTCTAATAAAGGCAGAGGAAAATTCCAAGGTCATAATAGACTATCACATCTTGCCGGTTCGCAGCCGATGTTGTGATTGTTATAAAGGGCCAAGGATCAATAATAATATGTGCTTAATAATGTTAAAAATGCCAAATTTCGACTCCGAGGTATCCTAATAAAGGCTTCCGTCTCTGGACTCGTAGATGAGTTGTTTCGGTCGCAAATAAAAGGGATATTCTCAAAATCGTGTTAAATCAGAGACCTTGATGTGGACCTCATTTTTGTATGCAACGGTTTTCGAGGGAAGGTTTGGAAACTACTTAGCGTCTAAACTAGGTATCTTTATCGGATTAAAAATTATCGAAACGAGAATTTGAAGAAATTCATTTCTCACCAAAAATAAAATAAATAGAGGAAAAATAGGAATTTTGGGAACGAGAAGTCTACAATTAGCTTTTTGAGTAGTGTTGGCAATCTAACTTGTAAATGACAATGATTTCGTTTTTAAGCTTAGTTTGGGGACTTGTGAAAAATCAGGAACGACGAATTTTATCCGTATGGTCACTTCTTTATGAGTCGTGTTTCCTACTCGAAGACCCTAAAAATTATCAAAAGATAATGATTGTCAACAAAAGCCGTCACTTGAATAATGAGAAAAATACAAAAATAGAATAAAAGGAAAATCGGGGAGTTTTTAGAACTTAAGATTTCTTGATCTCTTTTGAAAATTTTGCTACTTCTCAAAGTTAGTAAAAAGAGATTGGAAATTTTTGGTTTTGAAAACGTGTTCTTATAACATTGCATGAGGACATTGCAATATCTTAGTCTGGGGGAATTTTGGTATGTGCTTAAACACATACCATTTCTAGACCAAAACCGGACCCAAAAAGACCAAAAACCCGACCAAAATGCCAAATATATTGTGTTTTTGTGTTTTTACATATGCAGGGCGGATATCGAAGAAAAGGACAAAATCAAGCAAAGAACCGGGAAACCGAGCACGAGATATGGAAGTGTTGTTTATAGCCGATGCCGAGGAGAAATTATGGTCAACAAGTCAACCGAGGTCCTCATGATTTCAAAATACCAAATCCTTAATAAACACAAACCAAATTCGGATTTAACAAAATAACTCACTCAAAACAATTCACCGCCCTTACCCAATCAAACTAAATCCTAAAGCCCAAACCACTTCGCCGGCCCAACCTTAACACCCCCCTAACCTTGACCCCACTCACTTAACCCGATCCATATAAAAAATACCGGTCAAACCAAGTTAATAACCCCACTCGGTCGGTCAACAAAAAGAAATAAGCAAACACTCACTCACTCTTATCTCTTTTCTCACAAAAATACCGCCCCAATATTTACCCCAAATCACCCAACCGAAGAACCCTAATTCCTAACCCGAAAAATTACCACAATTAAGGGTAATTCAGTCATTGCACGGACTTCGAGGAAGCATCTGACACAAGGAATGACGCGTGGCAGCATGTGATTGGTTCGAACACGTTGCTATTTTGATCGTACGGAGGAAATTCAAGCTTGGTGATGAAGGAAAGATCTAAAGGTGGATATTAGCTGTGGATTCACGCGGATCGCCAAGGTGGACTCTCGAGAAGGATCGATTGAAGCCTATAAATAGCAGGGGATCATTTCTCGTTGAAGGCTAGTTTTTTTTGAGTAGTTAGTTTTTAGTTTTTTTTAGATAGATTAGATTTAATATTAATCATTTTATTAATACTTGAATTTTTTTCAGTCGAATCTTAATTTCAGTTGTATTAGAATTCTTATTCGTGTATTCGGTAATTTTGATTAATGAAAAAATTATTTCAGTTTTGTTTTAATTGTCTGGTTATTTTTTCGAGTTATTAAAATTGTTTTGAAGTTTTGAGGTTTTGATTGAATCGGTTGTTAAGTTTTGATTTATTATAATTGTCTTGAAGTTTTGAAGTTTTGAGGTGTTTATGCTACTGAGAATTCCATTTCTGTCCTGAATTTACTAATTCACAAAAGTAACAAAAATTCAACAAGTTTAGCTGTTTGGATAATCTGTGGAAGTACTGATGAGAAGCTGAGTTGGAATAATGGATATGGGTTATTTTAGTGGCTTATAAGCCTGGGTTAGAACCGTATTCTGAAGTCACTTCGTTTAAGCTAGGATAAGGTGTAAGTGTTATTTCGTTGATTTTTCCAGTGATGATCATTGTTGCTATTGTTTTTTTTTTTTTTTTTTTTTCCATTGTCCTTGGTTGTTTTGTGTAGTTTTGGATTAGTATCAAGTAAATTGCATAGGTATTAAGCTGTTTGTTGTTTAAAGTTGTTAGGTCGAATAGCAGCTTAGCTTGTCTAAATATTATTGAGCATTGTTGAGGTACTTGTGGTTGTTATAAGAAGTTTGCAGTTTTGGTCTAGAGTAATATTGCACATTTGTTTTTCTTATAAGATCTGTCAGAAATTAGTGCAATATCATGTGTTTTAACTACTGATCTAGGCCAAGTTTAAGCTAGCACTTAAGTTTTTGTGAAAGGTTTTTTAGATTTTTATAATCTTTGCTTTATGAGCTTTCCAAAACAGTTTTCATCTTTAAAATTGGATAAGTTTTGAGCTTTTTATAAGCTTTTGAAAAGTGCTTGTTAAAGTTGTTAACTGCTTTAGAAATTAAATCAAGTTTCTGAGTTTGTCATTTTTGGTCCTCGTAGTTTCTGTTTTGGTTTAAATCTAGGCTAAGTAGTTTTTATAGATTGTTGTTTTGGCAATTCTAGTCCCTGTCTTTTATTAAAACTAAAACAGTTTCAGTTTTGTCAAATTTAGTCCTTCAGCTTTTATAAAACTTTTATTTTTCCAAATTTTCTTTTATAATTAGTCCATTAGTTATATTTTATTTACTTTTGCATTTTAGTCAAAACACTTATTTAGTTTTAAATAGTTTTAATTCATAAAAAAAAAAAAAAAATTATTAAAAAGTCAAAAAAAAATATTTTTCTTTTTCCAAAAATTTTCTTTTATCAAATTTAATATATGAAAATTATTTTTATATTTTTAGGTTTTAAATTTTACAAAATCACTTTTATTTACGTTTTATAATTCGTCGCATAACGTTTTTAATTTCACATTTTCGTTTTTAAAATTCAAATGCTTAGTTTAAATGTTGCATTAGATTAATTAGTTAATTTCTTTTATAATTTCATTGTTCGTAGCATAAAATCATAAATCAATCACTCTTTTTCACACATTCACTACACGTATTCGACATCGTCACGACAACTCGATATTCGACCTTCGTTGGGAAACGACCCGGGGAAAACGCATACGTTGCCTTTTCCTTCGGAAATAAAAAGTACTACGAAAACGAACGAATCACTCCCACTGAATTACAGATCATTACAATAATTCACTATTCAGTAATTACAACACAATGCTCCCACTGGATTTGACAACATTGTAAGTGTTTCATAACCAGTCAAAGCAAATAGTGTGCTATTAACTTTTCTACACCTTTGAGAAGACCCATTCGTAAAAATTACTTAGGTATTAAAAAGAGTGTATTCTACTATGTAGATGATAGACCATCCATCAATGCAATTAACTTGAAAATTGGGCATGCAATTTTTCCTTAATATGTCTACCATCCCCACAATGGTATGTAGCATCTTTAAGTGGTCAAAGCACAACAACTAGATAAATTATGCTAGTTTGCCTTTTACCAATTTAGCGGTAATTAGTCTAGCTTCTAATTTAATAACTCATAAAATGTGCAAGTTATTTCTTAGAATTTAGACAATTCTAATTTTTCTATCATACCTTTTTCATTCATGAAAAAGAATAGGATTAATTCTCACTCTTTTCTCATAGAAAGGAGACTTGGTTTATTCTTTTAGTAAAGTTGACTCTAGCCAAAAACCCCTACGGGTGTAGATCAATTTACCAATAAAGAATATCCCACGTTTACGGTTTAATGTTGCATTAATACATTTAAAAGAATTTACAAAATTCAATTTTAGTATTTTCGATAATACAATCTTTTCAAGAAAATAAAATACCCAATGAAATATTCATATAACCATTGAATTTTCTTGAAAACTAGGATCCAAATTTTCATAGTTTCACTACATCAGTTGATCTGCTAGTAGTGAAAGTACAAAATATGGTAATCTGTCGAACAATAATCGGCAAACAATTTTCGACTCCTAGATCATTATAGGATTTACATTTGCCAAATAAAATTTGCAAATAAGCATGTTTCATCCCATCTCATGCCTTAAGTTTCTAGGTCTCACTAACAACTTAATTAAGTCATCTAATTTAAAAACTGTAAATTCTCCATATATGGTCTCACGCATTAATGAAAATTTGCCTTGTCATTAAAATCGAGGTAAGGTCTCACTTACGCTAAATAATAGCTCCAAGTGTTTCTTATAATTAGATGGCATGATCTTAAATTTTAGGGTATTAATTTTGATGTGTCAATCAAAATATGTATGAAGAAGCATACATACATCTTCGTATCATAAGTTTGCAAAACGTTTTTATTTACCAATTAAGGCTAAGATTTAAATCAACAAAGTTTTAATTGAGGTATTGGGTTCACCAATCAAAGAATTACCTACAATTATCGCCTACTATATCCTACTGCTGCATGAGTCAAAAGACCCAAGTTATTCGGATAATTACCACAAAGTGGCACGTGAAATTGAGGTCAATTCACCGTGAAGATGATTTTGTTCAAAAAATAGCTTACTTGGTAGCTCCAATTAGACGCACAAAGGAGCAGAGAGACAAACGTCTGCACTAAAGGCAAGTTAAAAACGCGTCTCTTTCGGTTTGACAATTTAATGTCAATCCACCTTATACCCCTCTTATAGTTTGTTTAAACTGGGTGAGCCGTTCATACTATTATTACAAAACTCATCACTCAGTCAAAAGTTTATGACTTTAAGTCTTAAAAGCAAATCCAATTTCACCCTTATTTAATCCGGTTTATTTTCTATTCGAAAAATTGCCCTTGCTTACAATCATGTCACAACAATATTTATAAACAAACAAGTAATTACTAAAAATAAAACGACAAAAAATAATGAACATGCTAAATAAAACTACTATCATGTATATGTTTATCTAAAAACCCCCATTGGTTTTCGAGCTAATGGTACCAATGGACCACATACACCAAACAATTTGGTTATGTAAGTTATATGATAAATATATACACGAACACACATAGTTCAAAATAAAACAATGCATAATCTAATAATTATATGCATAATTAAGCATGTTAACACAAAACACGTAACAATTACTACATAAAAATCATATGATCCATGATCAAACATGCACGTTCATCATGGATCCATATAAACATATTAACAATTAATCATGTTTCCCAAGATACGCATACAATTCCATGTCACATAACAATTATTCATGAATTAACACATAAAACATTGCATGCAACTTAGGGTTTCTACAATTTTTACAAAACCTAATTTTTTTTTCCGGATGAACAGTGTCAGATGAAAAGTGTTGGATGAACAGTGTCCGGTGAACAGTATCGGGTGAACAGTAAAAAAATTTTAGAGTTTCAAAAAATTAAAACCTAGAAACCTTAAAGCATGCAATAATCAATCAATGATTCAATTTTTATGTGTTTCAGTAATTAATTACACAGTATTAACGGCTCTTGATGCCACTGTTGGAATTTAAGTACCATAACAATTATATAAATAAATATAAACATCATCAAAGCACATAGCGGAAGCGTAAGAATCGAATACATGTAATTAATTAACTGAATATAAAAGAAACGCGTACTTTTTGATTCTAGCAAGAACAAGAATCAAACTTTAATCTTCTTCAAATCTTTAACAAACGGATTAACGAGATACCTCTTACCTTTTTGTATCTCAATCCAAGATTATAAACTATAATGAGTTTATATCCACAATCTTATACACACGTACTATAACCGAATTAAAGATTATGCTAGTAATAGAACACAAATTAACCAAAACAATTTTGCTTAAGAAAACAAGTGGATCGACTTTTTTATCAAGAGAAGAAGAGAAGGTTTTAGGGTTATAGCTAGTGCACAAGAAGTGAAGATTGAATAACCCTAGCCTTGTTTATATAGATGATAAATCTTGTAGGACAAGTTTGGCATGGGTTGGGCTTTGTAAACCCATGGCCGATCGGTTTAGGAACTCCCCAAGGGATTCCGGAACCTTCTTGTCTTCTAATTCCATCTATAGTCCTTCCTTTATTCTTTAACGGTCGTTAGTCAATTTCCGTTAATTACTTAACGTACGTTAGTCGTTATTTTGTGTTCTTAATAATTAAATACATAACGGTTTATACTTTATATATTAATTATTATTACATTAATTCTTTATACGTAATCTGTGCAATCCCGTGGTCCCGAGTTCGATTCTAGACATACACAACTTAATATTTGTCCATAAAACTAACAGCATATGTTTCTAATTACTTTACATAATTTAAAATTCTCCTTTTGTTTCGAGGAAGTACATGGACGAGGTTTAAAGACATATTCGATTATCCTTAATCATTGCAATATTACATTCTAAATTGCAGAACTGCAAAGTGTCATTCATCTTAATCAATGTGGGGCTAAATCACCACTCACCCTATTTGCATATATCTCATGAAAATCTGAAATGGTTGAATAAAATGTTCCCGAGAACATGAAACAAGAATTTGTAAGAGCTTAAATATGAAAGAAAAACACGTCTGTTTAAAAACTTAGTGTGACAAAAGTGAAATTATTAATCTAACCTCTATATTTCTTCTAATATTATACTTATATATTTGCTTTGTATGACTACTTATAAGTCATAAGTTTGACTCAATAAACAATATTTATCCACTTAACACATAAAACACTTAACGATGATTTACAACCATAACTATTTGCCGCTTTAAATTTTTTATGCTAGGCACGGTACTCGCCTAGTTTATTATATTAATGACTTAATAATCCAGATCAAGTTTCCTAGGGGGTGCTTGGTCGGGGGGTTAAGGGGGTGGGTAATGGCAAAGGTAATGAATAATGATGCTTGGTTTACCCTAAGTAATATAATGATTACCCAGTAATGGGTAATGGACCATTATAGAGTAAATTGGGGGGTAAGGGATTGATTACCCACCATCACCCATTCCTTTGCATTCTCTTTCCCTTTCCCTTTCCTTTTCCCTTTGCATTCCCTTAATTTGAACCAAGCGGGCCCTTATATTAATGACTTAATAATCCAGATCAAGTTTCCTATGGGCAGGTCTGGGTATTTACAGGTATCAAACATTGTGGCAAAAAATTGCATTTTTAAAACACAAGAAAAATGTTCCAGAATAATTCAGTCTACTTATGAATTTACTACTTGCAATATTTATCAATTAATTTTGTTATAAATCTTTCTTCAAAAGGTTTAAATTGGCAGAGAAACCCTAACTATGTATACTTTTTTGGTGTCGACTAACTCTTCACCGAAGACCAGCCTCAAGCAACGTCAACTGTAATCTGCAAACCGGTAGGAGTTGGGATTCAACCCATGACCTATTTCTTCCAAAAGTTCTCGCTTTTCTGGCTCTACAAGAACTTTATGCTGGGGAATAGGCACCCGAACCACAATTTTGTTATAAATTAATTCTTTTTAATAAATGTTGGCGTGCTGATTGTAAAGACAAGATAGTTATACTTGCAAATTGAGGTGAAGTCAAAATATTCACTTTATAGGTATGAAATAAGGTTATAACACAAATATGTTTTTCTGATTAAAAGTGTTAACAACAAAAAGATTGATGTAAATGAGCAAATATATAAAGTTTAAATGTTTAATAGGTTTAAAGAGCTAGTTTCTTATATTATTGAACTTAAAAAGATGTTAAAATTTATAACGACGAGTAAAAATATAGAGTTTAATAGGTTTTGTGGTTAAAGTGTTATATTTATTAAAAATAAAAGGATAGGGATGTTAATTCATATAATTTAATATATTTAAGGGCTATTTTGTATTTTTTGTAAACTTATGAGGGTTATGACATTTATCAACTCAAATTACTAGTAAATTTAAGTTAATAAATGTTATTTATAAAATTTAATTGAAGTATTCAGAATAACTACAAATTTTGATTATTTAGCATAAACCTTTTTATATAATTGGTTTAATTTATACGTTTTGTGTTGCATTTGCATTTTCCATCCTTTTTTTTCCTTCTAAAATCATTGTCTATTATTAAAAACAATTGCTAGACATGTTTAAGTTAATCATATACTTTTAATCAATATTATTGTCTACAAAACTAAATGAAATAATAATTAAATGTAAAAGAATAAAACTGTAACTTTGTGGCTTTTGCTAAAATTAAAGCTATAATTAATGCATTTTTCATGAACCATGAGTGTATGTTTGGCAAAAGTAACTGTTGCTGGAACTGTAGATTGTGCTGGAGATGGAGATTATAAAAAGAGATTATTTTTATAAGCTACATGAAGTAACCTTTGATTTTAAGAGATTATGAAATATTATTATTATTTTTTTTATATATAATCTCTTATAAGTTCTGTCTGCCAAACAAATATTATTTTTTAAGTAGCTTATATTTTGAAAAAATAAGCATATCTCTTTATAATCTTTCATAATCTGCCGCGCCAAACACACCTATGCGGAGAAAATATTCGTTTAAATATTATATAATATATACTAGTAATATCTCTTCTGAAAGTCACTTATAAAATAATTACTCAGTATTGAAAATGAATAATTTGATTCCCACATAAAGCAAAACTAGTGGAGCCAAAGAGCATCAAGAAAAAGGCGAGCATATTGAACAAGCTAAGATAAGGGAAGTAAAATAATATTCCATAATGTATGTACTTCCATAATCTAACAACTTCTTGACGTGTTAAATATTCGTGAAATCATATTCCAAGGACGTAAAATGGTAGGATCGGGCCAGAGTCAAAATAAGTGGAGATGAAAAGAGACGAAATATATGTATACATCTCGAAGAATTGAGTTCTGTTAATTATATTACAAAAATCACAGCTTTAATGATATCATTTAGATATAGGACCAAATGGCTAGTGTCTCGATAGTAGTTATGTTGTGTGAAAACTATCAATCAAATAGTTGTGGGTTCAAATCTGTTTAAGACACGTGATCACTCACTGATGGTGTGTATATTGTAATATAGCTAGAACTGCCGTGTTTTTTGATATAGAGTTTTGTTGAAATGTGTAACAAGTTCACTAAATATACGGAGTATATTCTTTGTTAAAACATCGACAATAATACTTAGTATTAGCTAGTTGGTGTTTAAACATGAGTTTATACATCCCTTAGGGTTCACTTGTACAATCTAGCGAGCTAATGTCACATATCTTTAGATACACTATTAGTTGCGATTTAGTGTTTCATTCTGAATCATCTTCTAATTAGTAAATACGAGCTTTTAAAACTTTTTATAGTAAATTTGACGTTTTGTTATATCATCGGTAATTAATTTACGTTTTTAACTTAATCACTTGATTATTCTTATTCTTGCTATATACACTAAATATTCAATAGAAAGGTTAAATAAGTCCTAAATGGAGAAAAAATATCAACTATTTTAATTTATAACTTCACCAGAATGCCCTCAGTATATATTCCTTCCTTGAGGTATTGGAATTTATGCCTGGTTGATGACTGGGGTGTGTGTGGTGATGTAACATAGGGCATCTCAACTTGTTCCATAATTTTAATAGTATACGTACATATGTGTGTGTGAAACGATGGTCGTGAAACATGAAGAATTGAACGCAGGGAATACGAATATTTTCCTTAATATCTTTAGGAGATAACATGGAATCTAAAAATTCAGGCCTCACCTGTTTAGGTGGTGTCTTAATTTACCTTTTTGAGTCTAACATTATCCAACCCTTTCAAAACTAGTAACTTGATACTATTTCCATTAGTTGGATACATAATTTTTCTTGTATCTCACCCGTTCACAATTTCACATATAAACTACTCCGTATCATATTGTAGAGCAAAACAGTTTGCTTAATGACTAAGGTTGTATATATTCGTAATGCAATTTATCTATAACTGCACGTCTCATTTTCGATTTCGATTTTGATTTTAATTTTAATTTTATTACAGTGAAAACCAAATGGATGATGTTTCTATATACGTTAACTTATGGCTTTGATAAGTAATACCGGTATTACTTATGTAAGTTGTAGGTTTCATCTCATTTTTGTATAACAATTACTAATAACTGTTTGACAAGTCGGCCCAAACCCGCGTGTGAGCATAGGTCTGCTATGGTTTACATCTGTAATCTATTTATGGCGACCTATAGTTGTCGAAAAATCATCGTTTCTTTTGCTAACCACCGTATATGTACGACGAGTGCACCATGTATCACCATCTTGTTCCTATTCATTACTACTTAACGGCGCGAGCGCAGTTCTAGCTATATATAACAAGCGTTGTTAATTTATTCAACAGCTATTCTTAGACAAGCCTCTTGACCTTTAAGCAATTATTTACAGATTTAAAAAAGACATACAAAAGTGGCTAGTCATCTTCAAACCTATCTTTCATAAAATTCCTCCAAACCCTATTGCATGGAATATATAGGAAATGAACAA